>CM042892.1:38351094-39551094 GCA_023653625.1 Triadica sebifera | reverse complement strand
GCTAATTCCATAATATACCATCTAAGAGAGCTTTTATATGATCAAACACGTTCCGAAAGGTTGAAACTTTGAGGTTGCTCTTCCGGTTTGTCTAATAGTTATGGTTGAGGGGACATCTCTAGTGCAATATGCATTGAAGATGAATGGCTATATTGAGAGGTTGGCCACCTTGGGATTTGTGATGGACCATAAATTAAGTATTGACTAAATTATAACCGGTTTGTCTGATAGCTATTGACATTTTGTCCTTTACTATAGGATGAACCAAATCTCCAACACTATTCCCGAGCTGATTAACTTGCTCAAAATAGCTGAGCTATCTGTTAAGAAGGATAGTAAGGTTGTGATGCTGATGGACTCTTGAAATTCTAAAAATAAGAACCTTAAGAAAAAGAAGAAGTCCATGAATCCTAAGGTAGGTGTGGCCAAGAAGAAGGCCAAGGAGATTGCATCAAAGGGGACATGCTTCCATTGTGGCAAGGATGACATTGGAAGAGAAACTGCAAGACTTACTTGGAGTCCTTCAAGAAGAAGGCATCTGATGCCCCATCTACTTCAGGTATTTTTGTCATTAAATTAATACTGTTTCTGATAATAATATATGGGTATTAGATACCGGATGTGGCTCATACATATGCAATGATATGTAGGGCATAAGGAACAGTAGACAGCTCAATAAGGGAGAGTCAGACCTACGTGTTGGAAATGGAGCAAGGGTTGCTGGATTAGTTGTAGGAACATATGTATTGACCCTCCCTAGTGGGCTTATATTAAATTTGGATAATTGCTATTATGTACCCGCTTTGACTAAAAACATTATTTATGTTTCAAGTCTAAATAAAAGATGGTTTGCTTTTAGCTTTTAGTAACAATTGTTGTTCTATTATGTTGAATGAAATTCTTTCTGCTAATGGTATGTTATGCAATGGAATATACATATTAGATATGTCAAATCCAATTTTAAACATCAATGATAATAAAAGGCAAAAACAAGATATGTTGAAATCATCTTATTTATGGCATTGTCGCCTTGGTCATATAAGTGAGAAACACATGGCTAAGCTACACAAAAGTGGTAGTTTCGGGTCATTGGATTATGAATCATATGACACATGTGAATCTTGCTTTTTAGGCAAGATGACTAAATTACCCTTTAAGGGAAAGGGTGAACGCGCTAATGGACTTTTAGACTTAATACATTCAGATGTATGTGGTCCAATGTCTACACACGCCAGAGGTGGTTTCATCTACTTCATTACTTTTATCGATGACTACTCACGATATGGGTATGTGTATCTTATGAGATACAAATCTGAAGCTTTTCAAAAGTTCAAAGAATTCATAAATGAAGTAGAGAAACAACTTGGCAAAATTATTAAAACACATCGATCAGATCGAGAAGGTGAATACTTGAGCCAAGAGTTTCTAGATTATCTTTGGGATAATGGGATTTTATCTCAATGGACCCCACCTTACATGCCACAACACAATGGTGTGGCTGAAAGAAGAAACTGAACCTTGTTTGACATGGTAAGGTTTATGATGAGTTTTGCGGAACTGCCAAAATCCTTTTGGGGTTATACACTTGAGACCGCCATTTATATATTAAATTGAGTTCCTTCAAAGTCAGTTGATGTTACTCTATATGAGATATGGTATAACTGTTAGAGGAGTGCTCTAAAGGCAATCACCTTTAGCACTTATTGTATAAATTTATTTGATTAATAAAAGGATTTTTCATTAATTTGATGTTTATTTGATATATGAATTGATAAGTGATCTTAAATCAATTAATGAAGTCCTTGATATATAACATAGCATGAAGGAAATCATGATGAGATCATGATATTGAGATTCTTATCATGTGTAATTATGTTAGTATCAAACTTATCCTTAGTCATAGGATTAATGAGACAGGACATTATTAATCCAGATAGACTAGCACATGTATACACTCCTTGATTGGATCGAGTAGTAGATCTCACAATCTATAAACATGAGATGTTTAGAGTTAACATGTGGATGCTTGCTAAGTGTAGCTAAGTTCATTGGATGACCAACTATAAGACAATCATATGGATAATCTATTCAAATGTCAATGATAGTCTTATCATAGCAATGGTGTAAGTATCCTTAGACTTGAGGTACTCAAGGATATCTTATCGTTGTCATTACTCAGGAATCTCTAGCCAGAGTGGAAATGTCATAAAGATAGTCTTCAATGACATATCTAATAGAGTAATCAGCCTCAAGGACAAGAACTAATATTACTTGGACTAGACGTGACGTAGTCAGTCTAGTGGGAGTTGACACATGTCCATACTCTGAACCAAGTATGGTATAGAATGCTGAAAGGAATAATTTCATAGAAATTGTCTATGGAAAGGTTCATAGTCAAACCACTGACTTTTCGGTCAATTGGGGGTCATGATGTGTTGCTAGATACCGCTCATGACCTGCTTAAATTAATTGTTAATTTAAATGGCCAACGTAACCGGGAATGTAATGGGTCACACGCATTGAAGATATGGAGAATGAGTAAAATGGTCTTGGATAAGATCCAAAATATTAGAGAATTATTTTAGAATGGATTGTGATGAGAGTGCACGGAAAAATCGTTTGGGAGTGTCACGGGCCCATACAGGCTAGGTAGGATGCTGGCCAGCCTTGCGGGCCAGCTGGGCTACCCAGCAATAGCCCGCAGCAGGCCCAGCATGCCTACAGCTTCCCATTCGTTGGCCAACAGCTGTTTTTGGCCTTAATTAGGCCAATTATGGATAATTACTATTCATTTGTTTCCATTTTCTCCATTTTTGACTTTTTATCTTATTTTTGAATTTGATTCAAATAGAAAAGACATTAAATGGCAGAAAATAAACATGTAAAAAAAAATATTTTTAAGACAACAAAAATTCTCTCAAGAACACTTTCAAAGCTAGCACTTTGAATTTGTTCAAACCATTTCTCTTGATAGTTTCTTCTTCATTCTTCGCATGGATTATCATTAGAGACATCCTAGTGTGGATTGTTGTGGTTTGCTACAACCCAACAAAGTGAAGATTTGAAGAACAAATAAAAATTACAAAGTATAATTTTTAACATTTACATTTATATAAATTAGTTTTAATGGTACAAGTATGATCTTTTGTTTTGGGATTTGAAAAATTTTATTTTTTGCTGCGTTTATTAATATGATTCATTCTTCAAAACCCAACAATAACAAAAGACCCATATTTTCTTACATAAGAATTTGGGGTTGTCCTGCTTATGTGAAGCAGACAATGTCAGATAAGCTAGAAGCTAAGTTTGACCGATATCTGTTTGTGGGATATCCAAAAGCATCATATGGATATCAATTTTACCATCCCTTGGAACAAATGGTTTTTGTTTCAAGACATGCTATCTTTTTAGAGAGAGAATTCCTTCTAAAAGGAGATAGTGGGAGCAAAATTGAACTTGAGGAAGTTCAAGATGCACAAACAGATGCTGATCAACTGCTTGAACCCGAACTTCTTACTCATACAGATGATATAACAGCTCAACCTTCTAAAGCACAAGAGCATCGTAGGTCAAGTAGGATACGTACTATTCTAGAGAGATATGGATTTCTCATTAGTGAACAGAACAACGTATTGCTCATAGAAAATGATGAGCCTACAACCTATGAAGAAGTTCTAAATAGTTCAGAATCTGATAAATGGCTTCAAGCCATGAAGTCAGAAATGGATTCCATGTATGAAAACTAAGTATGGACTTTGGTCGAACCACCCGAAGTAATAAAGCCTATAGGGTGCAAGTGGGTTTTCAAAAAGCAAACTGACATAGATGGTAATGTGATTACCTATAAAGCTAGACTTGTTGCTAAAGGTTATCGTCAAAGACAAGGAATTGGCTATGATGAAAATTTTAGCCCAGTAGCTATGCTTAAATCCATAAGGATACTCCTAGCCATTGTTAGTCATTATGATTATGAGATATGGCATATGGATGTGAAGATAACTTTCCTTAATGGAAATCTGACGGAGGATGTGTACATGACACAACCAAAAGGCTTCATATCAGAAGATGGCAAAAAGGTATGTAAGATTCAAAGATCCATTTATGAATTAAAGCAAACATCTAGGAGTTGGAATATTCAGTTTGATGAAATAATCAAACAGTTTGGTTTCTTACAAAATCTAGATGAACCTTGTGTTTACAAGAAGGTTAGTGGGAGTGCAATCATATTTCTTCTGTTATATGTAGATGACATATTGTTAATAGGAAATGATTTCTCAGTCTTACAATCAGTCAAAATTTGGTTATCCAATAATTTCTCTATGAAAGACCTTGGAGAAGCAGTCTATATTTTGTTCATAAAGATCTATGGAGATAAATCTAAAAGATTGCTTGGTCTTTCACAATCTACATACATAGATAAGATGCTAAAGAGGTTTAACATGGAGCAGTCCAAGAGTGGATATATTCCCATGACCCATGGGATTACTCTCTCAAAGTCTTTGTGTCCAAAGACACAAGATGAGAGGACACACATGAGTTTGATTCCATATGCTTCAGCTATAGGATCAATCATGTACGCTATGATATGTACAAGACCCGATGTATCATATGCTTTGAGTGTCACGAGCAGATACCAATCGGACCCTGGTGAGGGTCATTGGGTGGCTGTCATGAATATCCTTAAGTACTTAAGAAGAACTAAGGATGTATTCTTGGTATATGGAGATAGAGATCTTATTGTGAGCAGGTATACTGATGCCAGCTTCCAATATGACAAGAATGAGTTAAAATCTCAGTCAGGTTATATATTCACACTAAATGGTGGAGTAGTTAGTTGGAAGAGTTCCAAACAAGAAATAACTGTTGATTCCACAACCGTAGTAGAGTACGTTGCAACTTTTGAAGCAGCAAAGGAAGCATTTTGGATGAAGAAATTCATCATAGAACTTGGAGTGGTTCCCAGCATTATTGATCCAATACAATTGTATTGTGATAATAATGGAACCATTTTGTAAGCAAAGGAGCCACGGTCTCATCAGAGATCCAAACATGTACTCAGAAGATACCATTTGATTAGAGAAATCATTGGTAGGAATGATGTAAAGATAGAAAATGTACCCACTAATCAGAATATTGCTGATCCTTTAACTAAGCCACTTCCCCAAAAGAAATATGATTCTCATGTACTCGCCTATGGAATTAAATACAAAGGTGATTGGCTTTAGTGCAAGTGGGAGCTTGTTAGAGAAGGGCTCTAAAGGCAATCACCTTTAGCACTTATTGTACAAATTTATTTGATTAATAAAAGGCTTTTTCATTAATTTGATGTTCATTTGATATATGAATTGATAAGTGATCTTAAATCAATTAATGAAGTCCTTGATACATAATATAGCATGAAGGAAATCATAATGAGATCATGATATTGAGATTCTGATCATGTGTAATTATGTTAGTATCAAAATTATCCTTAGTCATAGGATTAATGAGACAGGACATTATTAATCCAGACAGACTAGCACATATTACACTCCGTGATTGGATCGAGTAGTAGATCTCATAATCTATAAAGATGAGATGTTTAAAGTTAACATGTGGATGCTTACTAAGTGCAGCTAAGTGCAGCTAAGTACATTGGATGACCAAATATGAGACAATCATATGGATAATCTATTCAAATGTCAATGATAGTCTCATCATAGCAATGGTGTAAGTATCCTTAGACTTGAGGTACTCAAGGATATCTTGAATATTGATTCTGTATTTTGACATTATTCCTTGTTGCCTTAGAGTGGTTGCTCATAGGGTGGTGATTGGATACAACTTGAGGTATTCGAAGGTAATTGGATAACCAACAAAGGATTCACCACTCTTGATAGAAGGAGTGTATACCTATGGCCTCTTGTGATGGTCATTACTCGGGAATCTCTGGATCAAGTAGAAATGTCATAAAAATAGTCATCAATGACATATCTAATAGAGTAATGAGTCTCAAGGATAAGAACTTGTTAGAGGAGTGCTCTAAAGGCAACCACCTTTAGCACTTATTGTACAAATTTATTTGATTAATAAAATACTTTTTCATTAATTTAATGTTCATTTAATATATGAATTGATAAGTGATCTTAAATCAATTAATGAAGTCCTTGATACATAATATAGCACGAAGGAAATCATGATGAGATCATGATATTGAGATTCTTATCATGTTTAATTATGTTAGTATCAAAATTATCCCCAGTCATAGGATTAATGAGATGGGACATTATTAATCCAGATAGACTAGCACATGTTACACTCCTTGATTAGATCGAGTGGTAGATCTCATAATCAATAAACATGAGATGTTTAAAGTTAACATGTGGATGCTTGCTAAGTGTATCTAAGTACATTGGATGACCAACTATGAGACAATCATATGGATAATCTATTCAAATGTCAATGATAGTCGCATCATAGCAATGGTGCAGGTATCCTTAGACTTGAGGTACTCAAGGATATCTTGAATATTGATTCTGTATTTTGACACTATTCCTTGTTGCCTCAGAGAGGTTGCTCATAGGGTGGTGATTGGATACAGCTTGAGGTATTCAAAGGTAATTGGGTAACCAACAAAGGATTCACCACTCTGGATAGAAGGAGTGTATACCCATGGCCTCTTGTCATGATCATTACTCAGGAATCTCTGGCCAAAGTGAAAATGTCATAAAGATTGTCTTCAATGATATATCTAATAATGTAATAAGCCTCAAGGACAAGAACTAACATTACTTGGACTAGACGTGACGTAGTCAGCCTAGTGGGAGTTGACACATGTCCATACTCTGAACCAAGTATGGTATAGAATGCTGAAAGGAATAATTGCATAGAAATTGTTTATGGAAAGGTTCGCAGTCAAACTACTGACTTTCCGGTCAATTGGGGGTCATGATGTGTTGCTAGATACCGCTCATAACCTGCTTAAATTAATTGTTAATTTAAATGGCCAACATAACCGGGAACCTAATGGGTCACACGCATTGAAGATATGGAGAATGAGTAAAATGGTCTTGGATAGGATCCAAAATATGAGAGAATTATTTTAGGATGGATCGCGATGATATCGCATGAAAAAATCATTTGGGAGTGTCACGGGCCCGCGAGGGCTAGACAGGCTGCTGGCCTGCCCTGCGACCCAGATGGGCTACCCAACAGCAGCCCGCAGCAGGCTCAGCGCGCCTGCAGCTTCCATCCATTGAAAGAAATAATGGATCTGTAAAAATATCATTTTTACCAAATCAATCATTTTCTTCAAAAGTTTCAATATATTCAAATAATAGACCTTCTACTAGTTCCATACCCAGAAATATACCAGAAAGGGATTTAAAACTAAAAGATGTAGATTTTAGTGAAACTATTCCAAAATCTGTTTATATCCCAAATAATAAATCAAATGATTCATTATCACCCACTAGGTCACAAATGGAAAATTTTTCTCAAATAAATTAAAATAGAAAATTTTGAAATAGACAAAGAATTTTTTAGAAAAGATTTACAATCACAACATAATAAATTAAAAAGAATTTGGTATTTTAATAAATTTTCAAAAGATGAATTAGAAAATTTTAAAATAAAATGGTATAAAGATATGGAAGAATTAAAGATTAATATACCTTTGTTTGAATGGTTTGAAATATATTGTCAAAATAATAATATAGATTATCCATTTTCTACTATTAATGTACATTCTAAAATTGCTCGAACATGGTTAACAACAGAAAATGAAACTAGAGTATCAGTTCATCCTTCTTTAGAAAAAATAGTATTTACTCATGATGATAATAATTATATAGCATTACCTTTAAAAAGAGTAGATTTATCATCAAAAAATGAATCTGTTTTAGAAGAAATTAAACATATTCAATTACAAAACAATTATTCAAATAAAATATGATAAACCATGGCACAACAATTAGATAGAGTAGAATCTTTAGTACAACCAGAATTACAAAAGCCTATAACTATAGAAATTTCACCAGAAAAACCTTTATTTAAACCTTTTGAATTTTCTCCTAATACTGATGTAAAGTTAAATATTCAACAAGCTTTATTAAAGAGAATAGAAAAATAATTAAAAAATTAGAAGTTTCTAAAAAACCTGAGAAACCTATAATAATAAAAGATACAGAAACAGGAGCATCAAAAGACAAATCTATAGCTATAATAACATAAATATTTAACACAAATGATGAAATAGAAAATATAGAAAATCAATTTCAAGAAAAAACAAATATAAATAAAATACATTTTGGAAGTTCTTCTAGAACTTATACTTCAAAAACAAAAAATTATTACCCTAAACCTACCCCGCCAGATACTCAGATAGAAGAAAGAGCACAATTTGTTCAATCAAGATATGATGGAACATCAATTTGTGAATGGAATTTAGATGGATTAGCATAATATCAGATTTCAAGTCTTTTACAAGAAATGTTTATGGCAGCTAGTGCTTATAGACTTAATAATAATGATGATCAGGTAATTGCCTAGATGATTATTTTTGGATTCACTGGTCAATTAAAGGGGTGGTGGGATTACTATATGACACCACAAAATAAATAAATTATATTAACAGCTAAAAAGACTATAATCAAAATAGAAGATAATACTTAGATTCAGACTCAAATAGATGATACAATAAATACTTTAATATATACTATTATAAAATATTTTATAGGAGATCTTACGCAATATCAGGAAAAAAATTCAGAAATTTTATTAAATTTAACTTGTCCGAAACTACAAGATTTTAGATGGTATAAGGATATATTCTTAACTAAAGTTTATACTAGGCTAAATTGTTATAATAATTATTGGAAAGAAAAATTTATTGCAGAACTTCCTAAATTATTTACAGAAAGAGTTAGAACTAAGTTAAGAAATGAGAATAATGGTATAATACCTTATGATACTTTATCATATGGAAATATAATTAATTATATAAATAATGAAGGTTTAGCTATTTGTTCAGATTTAAAATTAAAAGCAAAGTTAAAACAAGAATCAACATCTACTAAAAAAGAATTAGGAGATTTCTGTTAATAGTATGGTTATGAAACTATTCGGCCTCCATCATCTAAGTCCAAAAAATATACAAGACAGAAGAAAACCCATTATAGGCCCAATAAAAAGAAATATTATTCTAGGCCCAAACAAATAAGTCATAATAAAACTTATAAATCCAAACCATCATCTAATAAACAGAAATCAACTAAGAAAAATGATTCGAAACAAAAAGATATTGTAATTTGTTATAAATGCGGGAAAATAAGTCATTATGCAAGAAATTGTAGAGTTAAACAGATAATTAATGAATTAGAACTATCAGAAGAACTAAAAGATAAAATTCTAAAAATAATTATAAATGAAGATGAATCTAATAAATCTGAAGAAGAATTATCTGATTTTTCAGAAAATGATTTAAATATATTAAATGAATAATCTAATTCAGAATCTACTAGCGAAAATGATTGTGATTGTTTAAGTCCTTGTAATTGTAATAACATAAATATGATAAATAATGAAAATGAATTTTTATTGGATATCATAGAAAAGATAGATGATCCAGAAATAAAGAAAGAGTATTTATTAAAATTAAAAGATATAATAGGAACTATGTCTAAACCAAGAGACTTTAGACCTTATGTTTTTCAAGAAATTTGTAATAGATTTAAGCAAACAAATAAAGTTATTAAAATAGAAGATTTACAGGAAGAAGTTAAAAGAAATTAAATTAGAATTAAAAGAATAAATTAATACTTTAAAAGAAAAAGTTAATAAATTAAAAAGAGAAAATTTAGCTAGAGATTTAGAAAAAATATTAAAACATCATGAAATGGAATCAAATGATTCAACTGATTATATAAACAGTATTCAAAGAATAAATTATCAAAAATAGTATGTTAAAATAAATCAAATTATAAATGATACACATTTAACTGCTACAGCTTTAATTGATAGTGGTGCTGATCAAAACTGTATTTATGAAGGATTAATACCTACTAAATATTATGAAAAAACGTCAGAAAGATTACATATTGCTAGTGGATCTAGATTAATAGTAAATTATAAATTATCTAATGTTAATATATGTAATCAAGAATATTGTTTTAAGACAAATTTTATATTAGTTAAAAATTTAAATACTAAAATAATTTTAGGAACACCTTTTATAACTATGATATATCCTTTTACAGTATCAGAAAAAGGTATATGTACTAATATTTTAGGAAAAGAAGTTATTTTTGAATTTTCATTTTCTATTAAAACAAAAGATATAAATTGGTTACAAAATAATAATATTCATAAAATAAATATAATAAAAAACAAAAAACAACATTTAAAACAATTATCAATTGAAACAAAAATAAGAAATATAGATAAGCAGATAGATTCATCGGATATTCAGAAGGAAATAAAGGAAATAAAAGATAAGTTTAAATTAGATGTCTGTGCACCCATACCTAATGCCTTTTGGAATAGAAAACAACATATAGTAAATTTACCCTATATAAAGGATTTTGATGAATCAAAAATACCAACTAAGTCAAAAGCTATACATATGAATCAGGAATTAGAAAAAACTTGTCAATTAGAAATTATAGATTTAAAAAAAAAGGGACTAATTAGAGATTCTAAATCACCATGGTCTTGTTCAGCGTTTTATGTCATGAATGCAGTTGAGATAGAAAGGGGTACTCCAAGATTAGTCATAAATTATAAACCTCTAAATAAAGTTTTACAATGGATAAGATATCTCATTCCTAGTAAAAGAGATTTACTAAAAAACTTATATGAAGCAAATATATTTTCTAAATTTGATATGAAGTCAGGATTTTGGCAGATACAGATTTCAGAAGAAGATAAATATAAAACAGGATTTAATGTACCATTTAGACATTACGAATGGAATTTAATGCCCTTTGGATTAAAAAAAATGTTCCATCAGAATTTCAGAATATTATGAATGATATTATTAGATCAATTAGTTCTTTTTCAATTGTTTATATTGATGATGTTTTAGTATTCTCAAATTCAATTAATCAACATAAGCAACATTTAGAGAAATTTTATAAAGTTATACATTCAAATGGAATGACAGTATCTGAATCAAAGACGAAGTTATTCCAAACAAAAGTAAGATTTTTTAGGACATGATATATTTCAAGGTACAATGAAATCTATTGTTAGAAGTCTAGAATTTTCTAGTAAATTTTCCGATAAAATTAAGGATAAAAAATAATTACAGAGATTTTTAGGATGTTTAAATTATGTTCATGAGTTTTTTAAGGACTTAGGAATATTATGTAAACCTTTGTACGAAAGATTAAAGAAAAAACCTAAACCATGATCAGAAGAGCATACCAATATAGTTAAAGAAATAAAATCTAGAATTAAGAATTTATCTTGTCTCAGTCTATCTCATCCAGATGCATTTCTAATTGTAGAAACAGATGCTAGTGATAAAGGTTTTGGAGGTATACTTAAACAAAATTATAATAATAAAGAAAGTTTAATTAGATATTATTCAAGATGTTGGAATAACAATCAAATAAATTATTCTACTATTAAGAAAGAAATTTTAAGCATTGTTTTATGCATTAAAAAGTTTGAAAATGATTTATACATGAAAAATTCTTATTACGTATTGATTGTTTAGCTGTAAAATATGTTTTAGAAAATGATGTTCAAAATTTGGTTTCAAAACAAATTTTTGCTAGATGACAAGTTTTATTAAATAATTTTGATTTTGATATTGAATTTATCAAATGAGAAAAGAATTATCTTCCTGATTTTTTATCCCATGAATTTTTACAGGAAAAATGAATAATCAACAGAATAACTCTAATAAACAGATTCTTTCAAGAGCTACTTATAATAAACAGAATAGTCCATCATTTTCATCAAGTCCATCATTTTCATCAAGCCCATCTAGCTCAAGGCTAGTACCTTTAATAAATCAAAACCCATTTTACCCGATAAGATCCAAAAGCCCATCTAGTCAAAGAAGATCATCCTTTACCTCAACTTTGTTAAGACCATCAAACCTAAGACCATCAAACCTAAGCCTGTCTACTCAAAGCCCATCAAAACCCTCAACTAGTCAAAGCCTGCAAAAGACAAATACCGGTTATGTGCTTCACCCAACCAGATTATTTGTCAAAACTTTTGATAATGAAGAAATCTCTTTAGCTTCAGAAGGTTTTGTAAAACTTATATCTTTTTTATAACCAAAATGTTTTCATTTTCCTGAATCTGATTTTTCAAGAACAATAGAATATTATCAAAATATTTTAATAGACTATGGATCAGTTGAATTCGGACATAATTTTGATATAATTGATCCAACAAAAATAGCATATTCAAAAGTAAAAATTTTAGATGTTTTATCTTTTGTTAGGTGAAATCAATAGATTCACACCAATAAAAGATTGTCAAACAATTTTATTCCAACTACTTATAATTATTACGATTATCAATTGATCTTTTAATCATAGTTATCATTTTCAAATAGTGGTTTTGATCTTAAAAAGCGACATAAAATTTGAGTAAACATGTTTATATCATGATCATAGTGATATTGCACAGTTCCTCTAATTGATTACTAATTCTTTTTGTTTCATTTTGAGCAGGATTCAGGTTTAATTATATGTATTATGTTTCTTTCATTTTTGACCTTTCTATGTGATTTATTTTATTTCTTGCCTGCCTGCATTAGTATTGTCGGGGTTATTGTTGATATTAAAATACCATGTATAGATTACTTGACATACAAATTAACTAGTGTTGCCATCAAATTCAATCTTTGAAAATCAATGAATTGGTTACTTTTATAAAGTTAAAACACTTACGTAACTTCATATGATTCTTTACTTTCAATACGAGCTTCTTTATTCACAGTTAATTGAGAGGGTGTTTGATCAATAACCACGTTAGCTAATAGTATTTTGTGTAATTGATTTAACAACCTTTGGAATAACTTTCAAAATATTTGGTTAATGGATCCACCGTAACCTTTGAAACAACTTTTGCATCTTGATGTTCATAGTTAATTATATTTCTTCTTTAGTTAAAATATAAATAAAAGTTTAAGGGCACAATATGAACAACTTAAAATTTTTAAGAGTAAAACAATTTTTAAAAATAAATTAAGAGGTATAATAGTGTATTTTTTTAAAAAAAAAATTGTATTATCAATAATTAAAATAGTCATGTAAAGTAAAATTAATTGTGTATAATTAATTTGATAAATAATAGGATATAAACTGTTCATTTTATCTCTGCTAAATGCTAATCCAGAATATTAATATATATATATATATCGCGAAGATAACGATGGCACGCCATGTCACAGTAATTTATAAAAGAGAAAGGACTAATCTGTAATTAAGTTGCCCAGCAAGGGTAGAAGTGTCAAATCAATTACATTATAAAATACTAACTAGACACGTGTACATGTTGTTCCTTCGATTTATATACTCTTCTTGGTTCTCAGCATTCCTCTAGTCAGTGTCGCTTCGCCATTG
The DNA here is from genome assembly GCA_023653625.1 of Triadica sebifera. NCBI lineage: Eukaryota > Viridiplantae > Streptophyta > Magnoliopsida > Malpighiales > Euphorbiaceae > Triadica > Triadica sebifera. The sequence continues at coordinate 39,537,529 of CM042892.1, read as the reverse complement.
TAAAGAAGGGAACCCAACTCTAAGATCCCAAGGCATTTTCAGCGCAATTGGGACCAGAAATGTAGGAAAACGAGAGGCAATAATGGCAGCAATAACCAAACTAACTAGGGTTCTTTCCATTTTTGCTAATAATAGTTGTAGTAAAATCTTTAATTCTACAAGATCAGCAGCAGGATCATGCTGTACGGGGATACCCAGGTACTCTTCTTCTTCTGCTGCTGCGGCGGACCCAGATGTGATAGGCTTGGAAATATTTGGAGCCAAGGATTATGTTGATTATAGGAGGTCTTTGTATGGTGATATCACTCACAAGGCTTTGCTTGTTGATGCTGTTGGTACCCTTCTTATTCCTTCCCAGCCCATGGCTCAGGTACTTATTTATACCTATTCTGGATCTATAAGGTTTTTTTTTTATTTCTTTATTAGTTTATTTCTTAAAATTATTATTTTTTCCTCTCTTGGAGTAGGAGCATTGATTGTTTTTGTTCATTGTTTGAATTTATTTCATCTTTCTAATAATCTCTTTATTATACTTCTTGATGTAAATTTGGGTTGTATTTAGCTGACTCTTTCTTTGTTTCTACCTATTCTCTTTGTCGTTTATGTTGTATTTAGTCAATGACTCGCCATGCTCCTCTAATCTCTCTTTATGTATTAATAGATATATAGAAAGATTGGGGAGAAATATGGGGTACAGTACTCTGAAGATGAGATACTGAACAGATACCGAAGGGCTTATGGGCAGCTGTGGGGTAGATCTCGGCTCAGGTATTTTACTTTGTCCTTTTCTTTAATCTTTTACATTTTCTTCATTTCTAAATAACTTATGATTTATTTTTCTCTTTTATGGAGTACTTTTTGCTTGATTTTTGTTTCCTTTGCTTATTTTAATTTTTATTGTAGCTGTTGCTTGTTTGAAAATATTTTTGTAACTGTTTCTTATCGGAGCAGAAAATGGGAAGAAAGTGTTAATGTCTTTTACGCAGAATAATGTATGGGATTAAAGAAGTATCATTTTTAAAGGACTGTGTGTATATAATATTTTCAGTCTACAAAAAGCTTAGTAAAGCATGAAAGGAGAAGCATTGGACGAGATTAATTGGATTCTGCTCACTGAATCTTATTTTGGCAAAACTGAACAAATAATATGGGAAGTGGCATACCGAAAAGAATCCCATTCTTGCTTCTGTTCTATAAATTGTTGAACTTCAATCAGTTTTCTTCACACTCTAAGGATAGTTCCAATGTTGACAAATCATTTGAATGATCTGTACTCAGTTTTATATCTCTTTTGTCTTTTTCTTTTCAATTAAAAAATTGAAAATTTTTGCAGATATGTAAAAGATGGAAGACCCTTTTGGCAATTTATAGTCAGTTCTTCCACTGGCTGCTCAGATTCTCAGTACTTTGAAGAACTATATAACTACTATGCCACTGAAAAGGTCGTGTTGACTAAGTGTAAATATTGATATTATCATTTAAATTTATATTCTTTGAGGTTTTAACATTTTTTTGCATCTCAAGGCTTGGCACCTCTGTGATCCTGACGCTGAGAAGGTATTTAAGGCCCTTAGAAAATCAGGAGTAAAGCTGGCTGTTGTGTCTAATTTTGACACTCGGCTTAGACCTCTTCTGCAGGATTTAAATTGTGCTCACTGGTTTGATGCTGTGGCAGTTTCAGCTGAGGTAAGAAACATTTCTTGTCTCACCATCTCTCTCTCTCTCTCTCTCTGCCGGAAAGTATTTAATGCAAGAATATATGTTGGATAAAATTGTGCTTTATCTTTTTTATGGCAAACTTGAGATGTTTACAGGCCTATGTAGGTTGCTTATCAATAGTCATTTCTTTCTGTAACCTAAAAAATTTAAACCAAAATCCTCAAATGAGGCCATGATTAAACCAATTACAGATATAAACTGTATACCATACCACATTCTGTTTCTTTTTCATACAACAAAACTAACTACGTTGCAAAAAAATTTCCATCATTTTATCATGGTCAATCTGGCATTGAATTAAGTTCTCTCAGATGGTAATGGGGTTTCTGGCAAGATTGGGTTAGGTTTCAGCTGTAGAGCTAGTTTCTTGTACTAGAAAAATGAGCTCCCTTCACATTTTTTTGGGGTTAAGTGAATGAATGAGCATTTCACAAAAAAAGGGCTTTAATGGTCTAATTGGACTTGTAAAAAAAAATTTTGCTGCTTCTTATACGAATTTTAATAAGTATAGCCTTTTTTTTTGCTTTTTTCTCTCAACAGGTTGAAGCAGAGAAACCAAATCCAACAATATTTCTAAAAGCTTGTGAGCTTCTGGGAGTAAAGCCTGAGGATGCTGTGCATGTAGGGGATGACCGTAGAAATGATATATGGGGTGCAAGAGATGCAGGCTGTGATGCTTGGCTCTGGGGAAGCGATATCCACTCCTTTAAAGAGGTGAGTCTTCAATATTGAATAAAAACAAGCCCAAATTAAGGGAGACAAAAAGAGAGCAGTAAACATTTTGAAAACCCTTTTGTACGAAAATTGCGCTCTGGCAACTCTAATGATTAAAACAGTATATAAAATCTTAAAATATAGTAACCGTGAGCAAACTTGGGATCTGAACACAGTTGGAGTTTCATGTTGTATAGTTCGAACTTACTATGTGCCATCTTCTAGAATGTCATTTCTAGGATCTGTGTCTATGATGTTGCTACTTGCTAATGTCACCCACCGATAATGCATTTGAGAATATGTTCGGTTTGTTGCTAAGGTCAACAGGTTCATGTTATCTATATAATTGAGGATTGGACAGACTTACAGAATTGCCTCTGGTTTTTGTTGATGCAGGTTGCACAAAGGATAGGGGTGCAGGTGTGAGTGTTTTCTTACCTATGTAGAGGTGTGTTCCCAGGTTTTAGGAAGTCTTGTACAGTGAAATCTGTGCTGTATCTTGTAGATAAGTGAGGCAGAGGTTATAACTTGCGTAAGAACAGGAGGTGAAATAAAGGCATTGAGCAATAATATAGCCCTGTCTTTCCCAAAGGTTGTTTGTTTGTTTTCTTGGATATGCTTGTTTCTTTTTGTTGATAATGCACAGATGTAGCTGATTATGAATGGAGCAGGGGTGTCTATCGGCTCAACTCAAACAATTCGAATTCGAATTACAAAGTTAACTTCTACAAAATTTTCAATATGAATCAAATTAACCAAATTTCAATTCGGTTCAATTTTGGTTTGTTACAAATTGATTTTTTAATCTAACAGTCTAGAGGCTCACCCGAAACCAAATCCCATATGCAATGTGATTGTAATCCTTTGAAAATCCAATTCTAACCGAATAATCTAAACAACCCAAATTGAGATACAATTTCAATTTGGTTTGATTGGATTATTTTCAACAAAATTATGTTTGCTTTTTGCTAATGTGATTAGAATTATTTTATAAGTTCATAAAAAAATTGTGAATTTTGCTGAATTTAGGTAATATATTTTGAACTAAATTTTTTCCATTTTAAATATGCGAACTTGTATTTTCATTAAAGCAGTCATTTAGCGACTAAAATTTATATTTCTAAAATGATAAAAATATATCACTAATTTGCGCAACTTAAGAAAAAATATTTTGTCGCTAAATGATGAAATTCCGTTACTAAAACACAAGTTTGTAATCCAGAGTAAAATGCAAGTTTATATATAAAAAACTCAAAAATTTTAGTTCAATAAAAAATATTTTGTCGCTAAATGATGAAATTCCGTCGCTAAAACACAAGTTCGTAATCCAAAACTAGACCAAAGTAAAAATGCAAGTTCATATATTAAAAACTCAAAAATTTTAGTTCAATATATATTAGCTAACTACGTCAAAGTTCATATTTTTTTTAATCAAAAACCCTTATTTTAATGCATTCTAACTATTATTTGGAGATTGAAATTTACAACTATTTTTTATTTTGTTTATTTGCTTGAAAATGCTCTTATTAAAATAATTTTTTCTAATGAAATTTGAATAATTTTTTTGTGATTGTTTGCATCAATAGCAAAACAAGGATGGAGAATGAATCCCAATTAGTATGTGTAAAAACATAACCAATCTAACATTTTTTCACATAACTAGAAACTCTCCTAATTATATGGAAGAATATTACAATGTATGAGACCGAAAAGCTGTTAAAATTAAAAATCTTTTATGCACCATGGTGACTTTCAGAACTATAATATATTAAAAATAAACTGCAATATAACATTTAAAATTTGTATTTATAGAATGAGAGTTAACATTGCCCAAAAATTTACAAAAGAATTTATAAATGATTAGTTACAAAATTGCATGTACTTACACAATAAAGCATGTACAAGAGTAACTAATCCCATCCCTAACAAAATAAACAAAAAGTATTATGTCACCAATCCTAAGATACTTGTCTTTTAGCTTTTTCTCTTGGGCTTCTTCAATCTTCTCTATGCTTTGCCTCAAACTACGTATGAGAGACAACACCCACACGCTATGCTTACATTGCTTAGTGGTACATAATAAAATATTAAATATAATAACAAGTGTGTGTATAATCATTCTTTCTACATGCCAATATGTATGCATGAACATGTGAGTTTCCCACAAACATAAGCATTTATCACTGCACATAAACCATACCACCACTTACCAAATGTCTCAACCATTTACCTTCTTCTCTATCTTAATTATTTGTTTATTTCATTATTTTGTTATTCCATTATTTCACTATTTTATTATTGCATTATTTCACTATTTGCCCACTAACTCTAGATAGGACTAAAAATGGATACAGGTATATACCAACTCACTTTGGAGCCACTCAAGTCACCTGTCTGAGAAAAAATAACACTATACTCATATATATCTATGAGGGAGATTCTCCCAGCCTTACCTTCAATTTTATAGGTCTCATCCCTGTATGGTCAATCCTAGGCCTTTCGGTACCATAAAACCTTTAATGATATGTCATCTCTCCTAACTATAGTCCTAGTATAAGCATTGGACAATAAATTCACATTTTAAAATCTCAAATTTCTCAAACCCATATATAAGTCATGCAAGTATATCATCTCAATATGCATTCTCTTGCAATAATAGCTTAAATGCACATATTCTCATTAAAACATTTTAACATTTATATAACAGAAATTTTGATATTTGGATATGACGAGAGTTCACGCCTGTGAATTACCTTTTACGCTCGTAAAGCTCCCCTTTCATGACTCACCTGGTCGTGAATCATATGGTGACTATTTCCGTGAACGCTTATATCCAAAATCACCACATGATTCACGACCGTGAACTATGGTTCACTCCCATGAATCTTGAAAAATTTATAAAATTAATGCTTAAACACCAACTTCCCATTTCAACCACAATGTAAGTCACTCATCATGCTTATAATCAATAATTGCCATTAAATAACTCAATTCTCATTTATGACATACATTAATTCTCATAAATGCATCATAAATACCATAATCTACTAATGTTTCAACAATGCAAGCTTCAATTTAAATTGATCAATATGCAATTTGACAATTTAACATACAAATTCAATCATTACATTTAATATAGAGTTATGTACAACTCCACACCAAAATAATGCCTTAAAAACCCTTAGCTCCTTCTTTCAAGCCCTTTCTCTCTCTTGAGGGGGAGCTTCCTCTCCAAAAAGGTGCTCTAACAAAAATTAACAACCAAATATTAATAAAAATAATGATTGAAGGTTTCATTAATTTATGTCACCAATGGAGAAAAATGAAGGATTTCAGACTTTTATAACCCCTGATTCATAGTTGTGACTGACTCTTCATGAATGTGAATCACACTTCACGACATAGAGTAAACTATGATCCCAAAAATGGCCAACTATGAAACTCGTGATTCACGCTTGTGACCTTTTGTTCACAGGCATGAATCACCAGCAGACACACTTTCTTTTATTCAATATCATTATCTCCAAAACCTTAATCTCTTTATCCTAAGAATTGTCATAACATAACCTGGCATACATAATAATGTCTAGACCCTATCTTATGGACATGACAATTCTCTTCCTTAAGAAAATTTTGTCCTCAAAATTTTACTTGAGCATTTGTCAGCAAGCAGTTGTGGATATTGAGCTCACATGATTTCTTCACTCTCCTAAGTAGCTCTTTTCGTAGCGTGATTCTTCCATAGCACTTTCACTAATGTTACTCTTTTATTTCTCAATTTTTTTCTTTTTGTGTAAGATCTCTACTTGTTCTTCCTCATATATCAAATTCAGATGTACCTCTATGGTATTCTCATAATCACATGTGATGGATCCGATCTGTATCTTTTAAGAATTGAGACATGAAACACATTATGCATCTTTGCCAACTTTGGGGGTAAGACAAGCCTATATGCTATTAGCCTCACCCTTTCAAGAATCTCATATGGGCCAATAAACCAAGGACTCAATTTCCTCTTTTTGCCTAAACGAAATACCTTATTCCATAGAGATACCTTGAGAAAAATTGTCACCCATGCCATACTCAATATCATTTCTCTTTTACTATGTAAGACTTTTGTCAATCCAGCAATTTTCAACTGATCTCTAAGGATCCTGACCTTTTCCTTTATATCTCGTACCAACTCCGGTCCCACAATCTTTCTCTCACTAAGCTTTGTCCAATAAAGAGGTGTTCGACACTTTCTACCATAAAGCACCTCATAAGGTGCCATGCCAATGTTGAATTTATGATTGTTATTATATACAAACTCCATAAGAGGTAGGTACTTCTTCCAACTTCAAACTCCAAAACACATCTCATCATATCCTCTAAAATTTGAATGACCCTCTCTGATTGACCATTGGTTTGTGGATGGAAAGTCGTACTAAAGTTAAGCTTGGTGCCTAAGGCCCTCTGGAGGCTACCCCAAAATTTGAAAGTAAACCTAGGAACTTTGTCTCATATGATAGAAAGGGGCACCCTGTGCAACCTAACTATCTCGCTGATATACAACGCTGCCAACTTACTTAGGGAGTAATCCCTCTTGATAGGTAGAAAGTGAGATGATTTAGTCAATCAATCCACAATGACCCATACAACATCACACTTCTTGGGAGTCAATGGCAACCCGATTACAAAGTCCATTAAAGTCTTCTCCCATTTTCACTCCGGCATAGAAATTGGTTATAGTAATACTAAAGCCACCATATGTTTTGCCTTAACTTGCTGACAAGTTAAGCATATAGTAGTAAACTCCATGATGTCCCTCTTCATACCCAACCACCAGTATCTCTCCCTCAAGGCCCGATACATCTTATTGCTTTTCAGATGTAAAGACTATTTAAAGTCATGAGCCTCTCCTATGATTCTTTATTTCAACTCTTTTACATTAGGCACACATCCTATCTTGAAAGTATATGCTTCCATCATTCTCCACTTAGAAATCTAGTCTCTTTCCCTTAGAGACCATTTTTACAATCTTCACAAGCTTTGAATCCTGCTGCTAAGCACTTTTCACTTATTGACTCAAGGTTGGTCATATGTGATGTAATATCCGCTAATTTAGGCCCCGAGTCGCACGTGTTGCGAAGTTGACGCGTTTAACCGATTGGAGTCTAAATTCGGATTTTTACAAAAATTGATCAAATAATGGATAAATTAAATGATAAATGCCTCATTAAGTGATTTTAAAGTTTAAAGAGGTTGATTTACGGTAAAAGACTAAATTGCAAAATTTGATAAGTTTTGGGGTTAAATAGCAATTTACCAAAATTTGAGGATTTATGAGATTAATTGCTAATCAACATATTAATTTTGGGGACATTTTGATAGGTTTTGCTGGCCACTCAAGGAGGAAGAATGAGATTAATGGATTCATTAAGCCTAATGTCAAGAAATGGTCAAAATGGTGGGTCCCACATAAAGACTTTTGGGTACCCTATTTAAGACTCTCTTCTTCTTCTTATTCTCTTCATTTTCTGCCTTCTTCTCTCTCTTTTATACCATTCACGCTAGCCCCAACTCCTCCATAACCAATCTTGATTCTAGAGAGAGAAAAGAAGAGAAGGGAAGGGAAAGAGCAAGACAAGGTGATCTTCATGGCCATAACTCCTAAGGAAGCTGGAAAGAACAAGAAAGAGGAAAAAAAAATCAAGTTTAGTAGAGAGAGAAAATCTCCAAGGTTGTAATCAAGTGAAGAAAATTGTAAGGTAAGAAGCATCTCTTCTTCTTCTTCATCTTTTCTTAAAGGAAGTTTGGATTTTGAGCTCATCCAAGACTCATGTGGGAAGAGAGAGAAATTAGGGTTTTGAGAGAGAAAAAAAGAGTTTAGGGTCTTGAGGAAATCAGATGATAATAATGATTTATGATGTTGTAGGAGTTCCAAGTGACAAGGAACAAGCTCTAAGGAGTAAAGGAAAAGAGAAAGCTACCTAGAAGAGTGAAGGAGAAAGATTAAGGTTTGTGCATAACTTAAGGCAATAGCCTATTTTTGTTTGAAATAATGCATGCTGAACATGATTTTAGATAAATGCATTTCAAGAATGATGATGATTATGGCATGAAACCATAGGTTTAGACATGTATGAATGAGATTATTGTGTGACAATGAATTAATGATGCATGTTAGAAAATCTTGTATGATCAAGACATTTACATGTATTAGAAAGTAATAAGTTGAGTAAAGAACCTTAGAAATGCATGAAATAGAATTTGGTATGATTTGGATGATGTTAGAATGAATGGAAAGTGAATATGCAGCTTTTCTACTGAAAGTTACGGGCGTAACTATTGAGTCACGGATGTGAACTTGAGGGTTCACGGTTGTGACTTCTGGGTGGAAATAGTACTATTCATTCCAGATCGTTCACGGGTTGGAACCTCGGACGTGAACTTATTCATGAGCGTGAATGAGTAATCACGACCGTGAATGCTTTTGGGCGATTCATTCCAGTAGCGTTCACATCTTGGAATTACGGGCGTGAACTAATTCACGGGCATAAAACTAGTAATCACTGCCGTGAATGCTCTGTATTTTTAATTATGAATGTGGTTATCAAATGAGGAATTCAGGTAAGTAAATGAAAGTCATTGTCTATCCAATGAAATAAGAATGATATATATATATATATATATATATTGATGTGAGAACGTGTTATGTTGTGATATAGAAAAATGAATTGTCACGGATGAAATGTGTGAATTGTCATGGATGATATATGAAATCTGATGCAGATGATAAACATGAGAATATTGATGTACCTAGTTAAATAAATGAAAAGATGTTATCCAGTATGTATGAGTATGACTAGATGTTTGCAAAACAAGAAAATTGAGATGTTGATAAATATGAGAATATTGATGTGTTGAAATTTGAGAATTACGATTGATGTGAAAATATAAAGAAACCCATTACTCTACCTGCGAACTAGAATCAGGATAGATGACATGTCATTAAGGGGGCAAACGGTACCATACTATTCCTCAACCAATGTGGCTTAAGCTCTGGGAGCGCCATTGGTCTGAGATGCTCGATCAATGTGGCTTAAGCTCTAGGAGTGCTATTGACTTGAGAAACTCTGATGAGCATGTATAAATGAGGACAAGGTGGCTTAAGCTCGGAAAGCGCCCTTGGTCCAGTTATTCATCTATGATGAAATTATACTCAATCAATATGGCTTAAGCTCGGAGAGCGCCATTGATTGAGAAGCTCTTTTGAGCCAGATAGTGGACAGGGTGGCTTAAGCTCTGGGAGCGCTCCTGATCCATAACCCGTATCCAGTCAGTCTAAATTTAGAGTGATGTGGGCAAGATAATGAGGATATGTCAGAAAATAAGAAAAGAAAAGAATAAAAAAATGATGATGAGATGTGATTGAGATACAAAGATAAATGAGAATGACATTGTATATGTGAGCATGATATATATACTTGTATGAAATAGTAACATGTTGATAGAAATAGCATGCAAACATTTAATGCACCAAATGATATATGTTAATGCTTGTTGCATGATATAGTATATTGCCTTATTTATATGCACCACTAAGCTTAAAGCTTAGCGTGAGAGTTTTCTTCCGTGTAGATATAGAAAGGTAGCAGAAGGTGATAGATAAAGCAAGCAGTGATCCTATTCAAGTAAAGCAGCCGAACTTTGAGAAAATGGGTTATAAGCTTTGAAGTTTTTGTATCTGGCTTTTTATATTAAAGAGTTTTAAACTTTGTAAAACTTACTTTTAAAGTTTATTTAAGTATTAATTTGAATGTTTAAAATTACTATCTTATGTACATAAATTGCACCCTGATTTTTGCTTATATCTATATATACATGAGTGTTGAGAAAATAAAGGCAAAATAATAATAATAGTGATTTGAAGAAGTAAAGCGCTCCCTTATCCGGGTAGGTGTTAGTGGTCGGGTGGGGTGTGGCGTTACATGTGAAACTCCTCTAGAGACTTTCTACTCAAAGCATCTGCTACCACATTAGCCTTACCCAGATGATAGTTAATTATGCAATTATAATCCTTGATCAGCTTTAGCCATCTCCGTTGTAACAACCCCTTACCCCACTTTCGTTCAGCAAGGTAAGTGAGTATTACCTGTCTAACTATTCTGTAAATTTTAATGAAAAGAATTAACATTTTTTTCCATAAATATTGCAGACACTGAAATAAAATTAATACAAACACAAATTTTCAAAATTTTATTTATTTATAAAGTATATTAATTTACATTATAATTCATGTCTATAATACATATTGTTGCCCAGATATTAAGCCAAGAAGGGAGGTTGAATTGGAGTTTTAAAAATTAAACTTTAAAGTGCAGAAATAAAAATTAATTTTAGGAAGGATAGAGAAATTTGACACACAGATTTTTATAGAGGTTCGGGTGTTAACAAACCCTACTCCTATCCCCAATCGCAATTGGGAGTTTCACTAACACACTGAGTGTTACAATGGAGTTTTACAAGCTCACTCCCAACTATGGTGTTTCTCACAATGGCTCACACCTAACCCAGAAATTCCTTGTGTTTTAATGGCTCACACAATAACCAATTCCTTGTGTTTTACAGGCTCACACAAACAACCTTTTATCTTGTGTTTTACAGGCTCACATAAACAACCTTTACTTTGTGTTTTTACAGGATCACACAAACAACCTTTACAAGTGTTCTACTCTTAACCCAGAAATGCCCAAAACTCTCTTGAGTAATAAATGATTATAGAGAGAAACACTTACAAATCTTTATTGCTCAATAAATGATGAGCAAAAAGATTTTCACAGAGAATAGATATTGGTTATGAAAGTATTGAATGTACAAATAGCTTGTAATAAGATTTTGATTCAAAGTATTTGCTATCCTCTTGTACTGAATGCATAAATGACTTGTATTTATACTCCCATGGCTGATTATAGCCGTTAGGGTGCATTTAATACGAAACTAGCCGTTGTACCAACCAAATAATCGTACTTGACATTTTTCTCTTTCATCCTTCATGGGCATGACTATGTTTGTCACAGGCATGATTGTTCTTTCAAGCTGTGACTGAAGTGGTGACCTTGGTAGTGAAACTCTTTGGAAGGTTTTGAAACATTGGGTCACGGGCGTGACAAACTTCCCAGTCGTGATCCAAGTGGTGACTTTGGTCGTGAAGCTCTCTGGATGAAATTGTCATGAATATTAACGGACGTGACATTTAATTCACGGGCATGACTTAAATGTACATTTCACAGTTTGTGTCTTCCTTCACGGTCGTGAACTTCAAATGTTGGTTTTGGTGACGGTTAGCTCTTTCACGGGCGTGACACATAGGGTCACTGGCGTACATGCTATTTTCTTAATTTTGTCTTTCAAGGATTATTCTTCCATTCTCCATTCTTGCTATTTTATTTGTTAGAGCTAATAAAGGATTATAATTGTGTGATTGACTACCATCCAGGCAAAGCTAATGTAGTAGCAGATGCTTTAAGCAGAAAGATTGTGGCAGAGTTGCACCTTCAACCCACTCTTACTCAGGAAATCAAGGATGCACAAAGACAGGATAGAAAGCTCATTGAAGTAGTTGAGTTGATCTCTAAGGAGGAGAGACCTGAATTCACTATGGATTTAAATGGTGGATTGTTCTATCAAGACAGATTATGTGTGCCCGATGTCGAAGATCTTAGACAGAGGATTCTTAGAGAGACCCATGAAAGCAAATATGCTATGCACCCAGGGAGTAACAAGATGTATCAAGAGTTGAAGAGCAGATACTGGTGGGCAAGTATGAAAAAGACATCTCGAAATACACTTCACAATGTTTGACTTGTCAGCAGGTCAAGGCTGAACATCAAGTGCCTTCGGGGTTGCTACATCCAATTTCTATTCCAGAATGGAAGTGGGAATGAATCACTATGGATTTTGTGACTAGATTACCTTTGAATCCAAAGAAACATGATACTGTATGGGTCATAGTTGACAGATTTACAAATTCAGCACATTTCTTACCTATCAGAAAGGACTATCAACTGGATAAATTGGCAAAAATTTATATGAATGAAGTTGTACGACTTCATGGAGTGCCTGTTTCTATTATGTCTGACAGAGATCCTTGCTTCACATCTCAATTTTGGGGAAGTCTACAACGAGCTCTAGGTACTAAGCTCAATTTCAGCACGACTTTTCATCCACAGATATATGGACAATCAGAAAGAGTCATTCAGATTTTAGAAGATATGATGAGAAGTCGTGTCATTGAATTTGAAGGTAGTTGGGACAAATATCTTCCTTTAGTGGAATTCACCTATAATAACAGTTATCAGTCTAGTATCCAGATGACTCCATATGAGGAACTTTATGGTAGAAAGTGTCGAACACCTTTATGTTGGACAGAGCTCAGCGAGAGGAAGCTTATGGGACCAAACCTAGTGCAAGAGACAGAAGAGAAAGTGAAAGTCATTCGCAAAAGGCTTAAGGTAGCTACAGATAGGCAAAAATCGTATGCTGATCTTAAGAGACGAGACATTGATTATGCAATGGGTGATAAAGTTTTTCTTAAAGTATCTCCCTGGAAGAAAGTTCTGAGATTTGGAAAGAAAGGCAAGTTAAGTCCAAGATTCATCGGACCTTATGAAATATTAGAAAGAGTTGGACCTATTGCATATAGACTCACTCTACCACCGGAGTTAAGTCTGATACATAATATCTTCCATGTCTCAATGCTAAGACGATATAGATCAGATCCTACTCACATCATACCTGCTGAAAGCATTCAAGTGAGACAAGATTTGACATATGAATAAGAACCAGTTAAAATCCTAGCCAAGGAAATTAAGGAGCTTAGGAACAAGCGAGTACCATTAGTTAAAGTGTTATGGAGAAATCATACAGTCGAACAAGCCACATGGGAAAATGAGAAAGTGATGAAAGCTCAATACCCCCACTTGTTCAATGACAACACAATAGGTATGTTTCGAGGATGAAACATCTTAAGGGGGAGAGAATTGTAAAGGTCACTAATTAGCATCTAGTTAGAATAAGTATTTGATATGCATAGAAACTATATGATTGACATTAGATATTAAAATAAATTGAGTAAATTATTAAATAAGAAATAAAAATGAACTAAATAGATTGATAAAATTTAATTTGGTTAGGCATATCGTAATAAAATTATAGTTTAATAAAAGCTAGTGGAATTTAATACATGTAAAAAAATAAATAAAAAAATAAATAAATAATTAATTAAAATAGAACAAGTTAAAAAAAAAGAAAGAGGATAGGGGGGCCGAATGTGGTTTTGTGGGAGGGGGGAGTGTATTTGAGTTAATTGCATTTTATATCATAATAACATCAACCTTATCTCCACACCAATCTTATCTCCACTCTTCTTCTTCCTCAAATGACCAGCCTCTATTTCTTTACCATCTCCTTCATGATTTGTAAGAATTTCACTTTAAATAGATTTGCTCTTGGTAAGTGATCATCCCTCAATTATTCTTGTGTTCTTAGATTATTAGGACTGTATAGTATCAGTATTTGGCACTCGATTTTTGATGGAGTTATCAACCAAATTTGAAGAAGTATAAAACATGAAAGTTGTTCAAATATGTTTTGTGTATCAGTCTGTAAATGTTTATTGAATGATTTTGAGTATATGAAGAGAAATTGTCATTGGAGTGAAACTGGTTCAGGGAGACATATCAACTAAATAACCTACGGTTTTTGTAAACATTGATCATCTTAGTGTCTTAATCTGAGGTTTTGTATAAATAACCTACAGAATTTCGTATAAATATCACTTGTGTAGGTTGAGTTATTCTGAAATGAACTATGACTGTTCCTTGATTGAGCTGGTTTCATATACCTGTGCAGTTCCAGTAACTTCATCCTTATATTTCACCTATTTAGAATTAGCCAAAGTTAAAAACATAAAAGTTTTACTCCTATGTCTTATCTAAATGTCTGTGAAAGTCTCACCTTAAAATGTCATGTATTTTGTGAGTTAAGAGCTGAACAATTAAACTGGTTGGGTCTCCCTAATCATGAGTTAATCGATTATATTTTCATATTAGGCTCACAACATATTGGAGAACCACAAGGAGTGGATAGACAATAAGTTAGGGGTCGAAATCAAAGGAGAAAGGTGAGTCTAATTATCAATTGAATTCTATAGTGCAAATGAATGTTGCTTGCTATGTGATTCATATGATTGTCATGATTGGTCCTTGATAAAATGAGGACGAATAATTTGTGACATTGTGGTACATATAAATGGTATACTTGTGGTATATTTGAGGTATATGTTTGACATATGTGATATATATACATGGTATATGTATAGTATATACAAGGTATATGCATGGCATATGAGGCATATATGCGATATATGTATGTTATACGTGATAAAATACAATGGTTGATGAATGCTTAAGTACAAGTGCATATGTATATGGACCTAAAAGGCGTTGTGACTAGTTAATCGATATTGTAAAGCAAAAGAAGAGGCCTATGGCCCAACAAATATGCAAATGAAATAAATGATCAAGCTAGCTAACAAATGCAAATGTTCACATGGAAAATGTTCATATGGAAACCCGGGGCAGTGTCTGTTTAACTTGGTCACAACAAAATGAAATAAGCAAAACATTTGCATACGTAAGGAGTAATGATTATATGTTTCAACTTTATGGATATTTATATGATACTGATGAATGGAATGGAATATATGGTATGTATTGGATTTGTGATTTATTATTATGAGTTGTTCGGTACTTTAGAGCTCATTTGATGGTTATTCTCACTGAGCTGCTGTAACGGCTGGATCTCAGCCCGGAACTTGGGCCCGCAACGACTGAGTCCACCCGCCGTCTCACTGAGACCAACGGGCTGCCGGGGTCCATGGCCCAATACCCCCAACCCATCACTGTGCACCAGCCCGAGTCTCAGGCCCGCAACGACTGTTGCACAGTAGGTTGTTGGAGGCAGGGATCGAACCCTCAACCTCCCTTTAGCCTCAGTAAGAGACTACCAATTGATTCCTCGAGTAAGGCGGAACCCAGCCGTTACATGCTATATGTGATTATTTGATACATGGATAGGTTGAACTCAAATGTAAAAGATGTGGTGTTACATTTTTGGTATCAAAGCAGGGATAGGTTACATGGGAACATGCATATGTATAAGAGTATGATAACATGTGCATCGTATATGTTGAACATTATGTAGTGACATAATTTTATATATATTTTAGGGACATCATAAGACATTATTCACCAAGGAGGGAGAGGCAGCCGAAATGCATTCTCATGAGGCATCAACTCATTTACATAGAGATCAACCAGCACTAGGAGCTACAGCTCCAGCACATGTATCACAGTCATCTCATGCAGAAGTACCCCATGAAAACATAGAACATGAAGTGTATGGTCCTAAAATGTACAAGGAAAGATGTTATGACAAGCTGAGGAAACATGGTGCAACTGATTTGAGTGGCACAACAGACCCAGCAGAAGCTGAGACATGGCTGAAAAGGACACAGAGGGTACTGAATATGATGAGATGTACCCCAGATGAGAAATTTGATTATGCAGTATCTTGACTTCAAGGCAATGCCTATGAATGGTGGGAGACAGACCCCGACAGTGACGCACAACCACCGATTCTGACATGGAATGATTTCCTCTGGGAATTTCAGAACAATTACATGCGTGAGGCATATAAATATGAGAAGAGAAAGGAATTTATGAATCTAAAATAGGGAAAAATGTCTGTTGCGGAGTATGAAGTATAGTTTAACAAACTTTCCCATATATTGGCAATAAAATCATATCAGCTATTGAAAGAGACAAATGCAGGAAGTTTGAGGAGGGCCTCTAATATGAGATTAGAAACAGAATCACAACTATCTTGATAATTATGCCAAACTCAGAGCTACTGTAATCAAAGCTGAATGGTTAATGAAAGAAGCTGGGGAAAAAAAAATTAAAAGGGCAGCACATGAGTTCTTTGGTGAGTTTAGTAGAAGGTCAGGAAAAAGAGGCAAATATATGCCTGCACAGTCTGGTAACAAAGGTGGACACTCGAGCTCTAGAGGTCGTGCTATAACTTCTTTTTATCCAGGCAGAGGGCAAAGCCAATATGTTGAACAGAGGCCCACATGTACTCATTGTGGTAGATAACATACGAGTGAATGTAGAAGGCTCACAAGAGCATGTTATTTCTGTGGATCGATGGAGCACATGTATAGAGACTGTCCAAATAGAGCCAAACTAGCAGAGACCAGAAGAGGCAGAGGACTACTCTGAGACTGCAGTTGAGGCACCGAGGGTCTACCCTACTAGTGGGACACAGGGCAGAGGAAGAGGCAGGGGTAGGACTAGTACAATGGGCAGAGGAGTGACCAGATTTGAAGGTCAGAGTTCTAGACCCCCTACTCAGGCCAAGGTGTTTGCTATGACTAGACAGGAGGCGGTTGATGCTCCCGAAGTAGTTATCGGTAATATTTACATTTATGATATGTTAGCATATGCATTTATTGATCCAGGCTCCACTCATTCATTTATATCATTGCATATGGCATCTAAACTGCATCAAATGCATGAGCCTTTGGGGATTGACATAAATGTGAGTACTCCATTGGGAACAGTAGTAGTTGTGAATAATGTCTATCGTGATTGCTTGATATGCATTGATAGAGTTGAGTTAATAGCTGATATGATTTTATTGCCAATATATGAATATGATGTGATACTGGGAATGGATTGGTTAACTAGACATCATGCAATAGTGAATTACTTTACTAAAGAAGTAATTTTGGAATCACCAAACTAGCCAAGGGTAGTATTTCTAGGTGAAAGAAAACTTGTGCCTACATGTCTAGTCTCAACTGTAAAGACATTTCGAATGATCAAAGGGGGATGTGAAGCATATTTGACATATGTGACTGATACTAGAACCTTTGACAGCTTGCTTGAAAATATACCAGTGGTAAGGGAATTTGCTGATGTATTCCCAAATGATCTACCTGGTTTACCACCAGATAGAGAGATAGAATTCACTATTGAACTAGTACTAGGAACAACACCAATATTAATGTCACCCTACAGAATGGCCCCAGTTGAGTTGAAAGAACTAAAGACCTAATTGTAGGAGTTGATTGATAAAGTGTATGTCAGACCTAGTGTATCACCTTGGGGAGCTCCAGTATTATTTGTTAAAAAGAAAGATGGAACAATGAGATTGTGCATCGATTATAGGCAATTGACTAAAATGACAGTGAAGTACAAATATCTGTTGCCCAGAAGAGATGATTTGTTTGACCAGTTGCAAGGAGCCCAAATATTCTCCAAGATTGATTTGAAATCAGGCTATTACCAGCTGAAGGTAGCAGAAGCTGATGTTCCAAAGACTACTTTTTGAACTAGGTATGAACATTATGAATTTTTAGTAATGCCATTTGGGTTGACTAATGCTCAGCTGCATTTATGACATTAATGAATAAGGTGTTTCAACCATATATGGATAGGTTGGTGATAGTATTTATTGATGACATATTGGTGTACTCAAAGAATAAGGGAGAACATGACAACATTTAAAAGTTGTGTTAAAACTTTGAAGGAGAAACAATTATATGCCAAATTGAGTAAATGTGAATTCTAGTTAGATCATTTGGTGTTTCTGGGACATGTAGTGTCGGGCAAGGGCATAGAGGTTGACCCAAAGAAAATTGAGGTTATGGTAAATTGGAAAGCTTCTAAAAATGTTTTTGAAATGCGTAGTTTTCTAGGTTTAGCCGGATACTACCGCAGATTTGTTGATGGATTTTCATTAATTGCTAGCCCTTTGACTAAATTGTTGAGAAAGAATGTGCCTTTCAAGTGGACTTCAGAATGTCAAAGATTATATTTTCATATTAGGCTCACAACATATTGGAGACCTACAAGGAGTGGATAGACAATAAGTTAGGGGTTAGAATCAAAGGAGAAAGGTGAGTCTAATTATCAATTGAATTCTTTAGTGCAAATGAATGTTGCTTGCTATGTGATTCATATGATTGTCACGATTGGTCCTTGATAAAATGAGGACGGATAATTTGTGACATTGTGGTACATATAAATGTTATACTTGTGGTATATTTGAGGTATATATTTGACATATGTGATATATATACATGGTATATGTATAGTATATAAAGGTATATGCGTGGCATATGAGGCATATATGCGGTATATGTATGTTATACGTGATAAGATACAATGGTTGATGAATGCTTAAGTACAAGTGCATATGCATATGGAATTAAAAGTGACTAGTTAATCGATATTGTAAAGCAAAAGAAGAGGCCTATGACCCAACAAATGTGCAAATGAAACAAATGATCAAGCTAGCTAGAAAATGCAAATGTTCACATGGAAAATGTTCATATGGAAACCCGGGGCAGTGTCTGTTTAACTTGGTCACAACAAAATGAAATAAGCAAAACATTTGCATACGTAAGGAGTAATGATTATATGTTTCAATTTTATTGATATTTATATGATACTGATGAATAGAATGGAATATATGGTATGTATTGGATTTGTGATTTATTATTATGAGTTGTTCGGTACTTTAGAGCTCATTTGATGGTTATTCTCACTGAGCCGCAACTCATCAATTTGCATTATTTTTCAGGTAAAGAAAAGTGATAGCTTATTTTGAGTAGTGTATAGAAGACTTGGAACACAGGTCACTGGCCGAGCCTCATCGCTCTCTCTCTTTGCATTCCACACGAGCATGAAAATATGTCATCTGCATTTTGTATTTATGTATTTGAATATGTATAGTCATTTTGGAATGGGTTTTAAAAATGTATAAATGAAAGCAACTTGTAAATATTGATGTGCAAAGTTTATGTTTTAATATATGTGATATACCATATTATGGCGAAAGCCTCAAAGTTGACTTGCAAAGTCATTGAATGATATTACAGGATATGAAAAAAAATTACTATCAATGTTAGTAGGATATTTTGTCTTTCTGCTATGTGATTATTTGTTACAGGGATAGGTTGAACTCAAATGTATAAGATGTGGTGTTACATTTTTGGTATCAAAGCAGGGATAGGTTCCATGGGAACATGCATATGCGTAAGAGTATGATAACATGTGCATCATATACATTGAACATTATGTAGTGACATAATTTTATATATATTTTAGGGACATCATAAGACATTATTCACCAAGGAGGGAGAGGCTGGCCGAAATGCATTTTCATGAGGCATCACCTCATTTACATAGAGATCAACCAGCACTAGGAGCTAGAGCTCTAGCACATGCATCACAGTCATCTCATGTAGATGTGTTGAAATTGAGTCCAGTACCCAAGGCTTGATGCAAACTTTTCCAGAATTTTGAAGTGAACCTCGGGTCTTGATCTGAAATGATTGAAATTGGCACACCATGTAAACGGATTATCTCATTAACATAGATCTCTTCCAAATGGTTAAGTGGATAATCCATCTTGATCGGTAGAAAATGAGCTGATTTAGTGAGTCAGTCCACCACTACCCATATTGAATCATGTCTTTTTTGTGTCAAAGGCAAACCAGAAACAAAATCCATTGTAACTCTTTCCCATTTCCACTCTGGAATTGAAATTGACTGCAATAATCCACTTGGTACTTGATGCTCAGCCTTCAGTTGCTGACAAGGTAAACATCTAGCAGTATACTCGGTGATATATCGTTTCATTCCTAACCACTAGTAATATGCCTTCAAGTCATGATACATTTTGTTGCTACTTGGGTGCATTGCATAAATAACATTGTGAGCTTCCTTCAAAATATCTTATTTCAATTCTGGTATATCTGGCACACATAATCTGCCCTTTTGCCTTAAACTCCCATCTGATTCAATAGTAAATTCTGGTTTTTCACCCTTTTTCACCATTCAAAGATTTTCTTTAATTTCGTGTCCTGCTTCTGATTGTCCTTTACTTATTGGATCAATAAGGGTTGAATCCACAATTCTGCCAAATAATATATAAATAAATTATTATTTCATTTTTTTTTTATCTTGTTCACTTAATAAATTTAAGTTTTAACGTTTACCTGCCAGAGTTTTTCTAATTAGAGCGTCAACTACCACATTGACCTTACCCGACTGATAATCAATGATACAATTGTAGTCTTTGATTAATTCTAGCCATCGCCTCTGTCTCAAATTGAGTTCCTTTTGTGAAGGCAAATATTTTAGACTTTTATGGTCTGTATAGATATAACATTGCTCACCATACAGGTAGTGTCGCCATATTTTCAATGCAAACACAATGGCTGCTAGTTCCAGATCATGTGTCGGATAATTTCTCTCATGAGGCTTAAGTTGTCTGGAAGCATAAGCGATCACTTTGCCTTCTTGCATTAATACACAGCCCAAACCATTAAGGGAAGCATCACTATACACCACAAAATCTTTTCCTGCAGTAGGTTGTGTCAACATTGGTGCCTCTGTTAACATTTTCTTCAACTTATCGAAGCTAGTCTGGCACTAATCTATCCACTCAAATTTGGTCTCCTTTCTAAGCAATTTTGTCAGTGGTGAGGCTATCATTGAGAATCCTTTCACAAATCTCCAATAATAACCAGCCAAACCAAGAAAACTTCTCACCTATGTCAAATTCCGAGGCAGTTTCCAGTTGAGGATTGCATCTACCTTACTGGTGTCAACTCTGATCCCATCAGCTGAGACAATATGCCCTAGAAAGGCCACTTCATCTAACCAGAATGCACATTTTGACAACTTCGCATACAATTGATTCTCTCTCGAAGTATGGAAGACAATACGAAGATGTTGATTATGCTCTTCTCTGCTTCTGGAGTACACCAAGATATCATCTATGAACACCACCACAAACTGGTCCAAATAAGGCCTAAAGATTCTATTCATTAGATCTATAAATGCTGCTGGGGCATTTGTCAGGCCAAAAGGCATTACTAAGAATTCATAATGACCATACCGAGTCTTAAATGCTATTTTTGAAATGTCTGATTCTTTAATTCTCAATTGGTGATAACCTGATCTGAGGTCAATTTTAGAAAATACCCCTGCTCCATTCAACTGATCAAACAAGTCATCTATTCTCGACAAGGGATATCTGTTCTTAATTGTCATCTTGTTCAATTGACGATAATCAATGCACAAACGAAAGGTGCCATCCTTCTTTTTCACAAATAGAACCGGAGCACCCCAAGGTGAGACACTAGGCGTGATAAACCCTTTCTCTAACAACTCTTGCAATTGCACTTTTAATTTCTTTAGCTCAACAGGAGCCATTCTATAGGGAGTGATCAATATCGGGCCTGTGCTTGGCAAAATCTATCTCCTTGATATGTGGTAACCCTGGCAAGTCCTTAGGGAAGATATCTGGATATTCACATACTATTGGAATCTCCCTGAGATCCAGAGTTTCTTTCTTGGTATCTACAATATGTGCCAAAAATGCTTCACATCCCTTTTTGATAAGCTTACTTGCCTTCGTCACAGAAATGACATTAGTCAAGTATGGTCGATTTTCGCCCAGGACAATCACGTCATCCTACCGTGAATTCTTGAAAGTCTCTCTCCTATATTGATAATCCACCACTGCCTTATGCTGAGTTAACCAATCCATCCCCAAGATTGCATCAAACTCACAGAATGACAACTCTATTAGGTCAGCTGAGAATTCTACATTCTGAGCTTTGATTGGACTGTTTTTATAGACTCGACTAACTTTCACTCCATGACCTGAAAGATTTGTCACTAATATATCACAATCTAATTCCTCTGCTACCATATTCCCCTGACTAGGTGGTGACGTGCATAAATATGAATGTGTAAAACCCGGATCTATCAGTGCAAATAAATCAGTATCATAAAGAGAAAATTTACCGATAATGACATCTGGGGCATCTTGCTCCTCACGAGCTCTCATGGCATGTGCTTGGGCCGGGGCTCGACTACCTTATGCTCTATTCACTGATTCTGATATACTCTACCCAATCCTACCGCTTCTAGACTGTCGATGTCCCCTACCTCTGCCTCGAGTGACATTCTGAACCTGCACTGAAACTACACCACCTGTACCTCTTCCTCTGAGGCAATCTTTCTGTTTGTGCTCTATAGATTCGCAAGGTAAGCATGCTCTAGTAATCTACCAACAATCATCTCCATGTGATCTCCCACAATGTTGACATATGACAGATATGAATCTCTTATTACCCAAAGCTGGTGCACTAGCTGTAGACCCCTCTGGCCTCGACTGTGGGCTTTGCCTAGCTGAAAAGGTTGATCTAGCACCCCATGATTGGAAAAACCTAGGCACTGTCTACTCCCTCTTACCTGATGTTTGGGCCATGCTAATTGTCAACCTCTATGGTGGATCATCTATCCTCTTAATCTTTGACCTCTTTTCCACACTAATGGCTGAGGATACTAGTGTAGCAAAATCCTCAAGCTGAAGGGCGGTCACCATATTCCTAATATCATCATTAAGCCCATCCTCAAATCTACAACATCTGTCTGCCTCATCTATAATGATTCCAGTCGCATATTTACTTAGTCGGGGTGAACTCCATCTCATATTCAGCGACTGACATGTTTCCTTGCTTCAAGTCTTGAAACTCCCTTTTCTTTTCATTCACATAAACTCTAGGCACATACGTCTTACTAAATTCTGCCTTGAAGAAATTGCAGGAAGGTGGTTTTGGTGTCTGGGGCTTTGATAAAATTGATTTCTACCAGTCATAGGCATGATCTTTTAAAAGGGACAATGCATATCTGACCTTCAGTTCCTCTGGAAACTCAAGTTCCTCAAACACCCTTTCTGTGGACTCCATCCAAAACTCTGAAGCTATTGGGTCATCCTCCCTCCTTCCCATAAAATCTGTGGCCCCATATTTTCTCAGCTTATCAATCTGGGGTTTTGGCTGAGGTGGAGGAGGAGGTGAGCTGGTTGTGGAACTGCTTGTACTATCAGTTGCAACAAGTTTGCTATATGTTCCATAATTGGCTTTTGTCCCAAATTAGCCTGTCCCTCTGCTCTCGGAGGAGCTATTACACTCGGCCTAAAATCTCTTACTGATGGAGGTTGTCTGAGATTGGTTGAGTCTGAAAGGCTATTACTCAGTTCGTCTTCCAAGAAATCTTGTTTCGATCCCAAATCCATATCTACCTATAAACCATAAGAAGGGACTCAAGTCAGATAATTGCAGTATTTTATGCATATGCATAAGACACATATTCAATTTTACACCAATTGATTAAGAATCAATTAGTCTGAGCTCTGATACCACTAAATGTAATGCTCCCTTACCCTACTAAATATTAATAGGATATGGAAGTGCTAATAAGCTCATTTGTTTTACAACCAATGTTCAAATCATTGTAATTTTTTTTCGAGTTTATTATTAGTGAAATATTTATTACTATTTTTTTCCATTTAAATATATAACTAGTGATGGAAATAATTTGATTTAAAAGAACTCATGCAATTAAACCATAATATTTAGAAATAATACTAGATTTATAAAATTACAAAATTCATTCCTTATAAATCCTACATGCCACAAATTTACATAAAAAAAAAGATTCTTACAATTTAATTTTTACAACATAATTTTCAAAACATACAAAAAGAACTAGATTGTTGCAATATGATCTTGGGGATTCCCTCTTCTTCGTTCGCCCTATCGGAACAGCTCCTTCTATTTATCTGCGCGTGAAACACACGTGCTAAGCTTTTAGCTTAGTGGTACGTTTGACAACTATCCAATAATTACATAAATAATTCTAAAATAAAATTTTTGAAACTACAATTAATTTATTAAGCATGCCAAATATTCATTTAATAATAAAACCATTTTCTTCATGCAAAAATATTTAATTCATCAATTAAGACATTTCATTCATTAAGCATACATAAATTTCTTAACAATTCAAGATATAAAATTTACAATATCAATTTCATAATTCATATATATATATATTTTTATTATTTATTTAATAGCCCACGACAACTTAGACTGGAACTAAACACTGGATATTGGGTTTCTGCTCTCCGGCAGTATACTCGGCACCTACATAATTATTTTATAACTCGGTGTTTTACGCCTACATTTCCAATAACAACTCAGCACCTTTTTGGTGCCTACGTAATTTCAAACTCAACACTATTTCTTAGTGCCAATGTAATTTCAACTCACCACTATTTCTTAGTGTCTGCTTAAATTAAATCTCAGCACTAATATTTTTAGTGCCTACATTTCTACCCTTTTATTGGCATGACAACTTATCCTAAATTCTAGTTCTCGACTAGATGTTATAGGGCTTAATTATATTTGTTTACCTTTATTATTATTTACATAAATTATGTAGGTAACATTAATATAAATTCTACATAAATGCAATAATTCCCATTAAATATTTTACAACCTCAAACTTGCTCATTTAATCATTATAACTATAAGAAAAGTCAATTAATATATTTTCTATCACAAAATTTCACAATCAATACATTTTTTACAAGCTGTCCTATTCTGGACAACATTTTGTCCTTATGTTGGTCTATATTTTTCATCCATTTTAGATGGAAATTGGACAAGTGATAAAATAAAAAAATGTAGGTACATGTCTTATCTTTAATTTCCAACTGGAATTACATTAAAACGAAATTTATAGCAAAATTTATGAATTTTCTCCTAAGCTACGTTTACTGCAATCTGCCCAGTATTTTACTGGATAGAATTCGGCCTTATATTTATCTGTCTTTGTCATCCATTTTTAGATAGAATTTGGATAAGTGATCAACTAGAAAAATGTAGGTACACATCGTATCTTTAATTTTCAACTGGAATCACATTAGAAAGAAATTGTTAGCAAAAGTTATGAATTTTCTTCTAACCTATGCTCACTGCAATCTGCCCATTTTTATCTGGATGGATTTCTAGTTCAAAGTTTGAGTCCATTTTTCACCTCATTCCAGGCATTTTCAGGTCTAATGGTTTGAATAAAAGTTGAAGTCCTATGTCTTAACTTTCCCAATCAATAAGAATCAGTCAAAAAATAATTTCTAGAACTGAAGTTATGATCAAAACACTAGACATTTTTCATAAGACGAATTTTCCAGCACATCAATTAAATCATACAATTTCCATTTTCATGCATCAACCTCATATTCTAGTTTTTATTTTCATATTCATGGCATCATTTAATCACCACTTAATTTCGCAATCAAATATCCTGAATTTCATACACATTACAAAATTAAAATCAACATTTTTATACATTGAATTTTTGCCAAATGTACATACCTAAAAAATTTCACTACTTTTTACTTTTATCTTTTTCATAGCTAGCTTTCTCTTTGCCCTTACTTCCTCTTTTATTTTGGTTCAAAGTTTGTTCATTTCCATGTCCTAACAATAAATTTTACACTAATCAAATACTAATCACCCTAATCCACCCTTAATCACCATTAACAACTTAATCACGCTAAATTACTAACTTTAATGGCAACTAACCCCAAAATCAAAGAAAAGAGAAGAAGAAAAGTGAGAAGATGGAAAATATAAACTCATCTTTGATGATCTTTAAAATGACCCAAGTCTTCTTTCTCTTTTTCTCTTCCTTTCTTCCTTCCTCTTTCTTGGTTTAGCTCACTTTGCTTCACTTCCTTGATGATTTTGCCTCAATCTTTTTTTTTTGTTTTTTTTATCTAATCTTAGATTGATTTGAAGAAAGAAAATGAAGAGTAAATGGGGGAGGAGAAGCTCATGGAAAAATAGATAAAAAGGGAGAGAAATGAGTGTGATTAAGGTGAGGAAAAAGAAGAATGACCAAAAAGTGCAAGTTTGACTTTTTATAGATGGATTAGGTGGGTGGTTAGGATTAATTACTAATCTTGCTTCCTATTGGTCCATTAATTTAAATCACTCTTACTTTATTTTAATCAATAGAATATTCCTTTTCTTAGATAAAGAATATTCCATTTTTATACTTTCTTAAAATATTTGTGCCAAAAACACCGCAATTTCCAATTTCGTTCAGCCAAAAATTATTTTTTTTTCAATTTTACTTCCGAACTTCAAAATTCTAAATTAATAATATCCAAAATATTTTTCTCACATCTTATTATTATTTTAATTTATTTATTTTTTTATGTCCGAATTTAGACTCCGAACGGTTCGATGTGCTGAATTTCGGTCAACCACGACCGTGGCCTAAATTATCGGGCATTACAGCAGAAGTACCCCATGAATACCTAGAACAGGAAGTGTATGGTCCAGAAATGTACAAGGAAAGACGTTATGACAAGCTGAGGAAACATGGTGCAACTGATTTGAGTGGCACAACAGACCCGACAGAAGCTGAGACATAGCTGAAAAGGGCATAGAGGGTACTAAATATGATGAGATGTACCCCATATGACAAATTTGATTATGCAGTATCTTTGCTTCAAGGAAATGCCTATGAATAGTGGGAGACAGTCCCCGACAGTGATGCACAGCCACCGATTTTGACATGGAATGATTTTCTCTGGGAATTTCAGAACAATTACATGTCTGAGGAATATAAAGATGAGAAGAGAAAGAAATTCCTGAATCTAAAACAGGGGAACATGTCTGTTGCGGAGTACGAAGTACAGTTTAACAAACTTTCCATTATGCGACCTTCATGGTCTCTACTGAAAGAGACAAACGTAGGAAGTTTGAGGAGGGCCTCAAATATGAGATCAGATACATAATCACAACTATCTTGATAATTATGCCAGACTCAGAGCTATTGCAGTCAAAGATGAACGGTTAATGAAAGAAGCTGGGGAACAACAAATTAAAAGGGCAACACATGAGTTCTTTGGTGAGTCTAGCAGAAGGTAAGGAAAAAGAGGCAGATATATGCATGCACAGTCTGGTAACAGAGGTGGATACTCGAGCTCTTGAGGTCGTGCTATAACTTCTTTTTATCCAGGCAGAGGGCAAAGCCAATATGTTGAACATAGGCCCATATGTACTCATTGTGGTAGACAACATACGGGCGAATGTAGAAGGCTCACAGGAGCATGTTATTTATATGGATTGTTGGAGCACGTGTATAGAGACTGTCCAAATAAAGCCAAACTAACAGAAACCAGCAGAGGCAGTGGAGTATCTGAGACCACTCCGAGACTACAGTTGAGGCACCGAGGGTCTACCCTACTAGTGGGACACAGGGTAGAGGAAGAGGCAGGGGTAGGACTGGTACAATGGGCATAGGAGTGACCAGATCTGAAGGTCAGAGTTCTAGACCCCCTACTCAGGCCAAGGTATTTGCTATGACTAGACAGGAGGCGGTTGATGCTCCCGAAGTAGTTACCGGTAATATTTACATTTATGATATGTTAGCATATGCATTGATTGACCCAGGCTCAACTCATTCATTTATATCATTGCATATGACATCTAAACTGCATCAAACGCTTGAGCCTTTGGGGATTGACATAAATGTGAGTACTCCATTGGGAACAGTAGTAGTTGTGAATAATGTCTATCGTGATTGCTTGATATGCATTGATAGAGCTGAGTTAATAGTTGATATGATTTTATTGCCTATATATGAATTTGATGTGATACTGGGAATGGACTGGTTAACTAGACATCATGCAATAGTGAATTGCTTTACTAAAAAAATAATTTTAGAATCACCAATCTAATTCCTTTCGGGTACCCTTCTTCTTCTGACAATCTATTTTCTACGGCTACCCTTCTAAACCCGCGCGAGAGGAAACCACTCGCACTAAGCTAATAACTTAGTGGTGCTTCAATGATAAAAATTTTACATATATATATATATATATATATATATTTCATATTAATTTATCATTTAATAAATAAAGCATAAAATAAAGAATTATCAAAATTCAATAAATTCCAGCAAATATTCAACATTTATTATCTTAAATTCATATAACATTGATTGAAATCACATACTTTGATATTTGTACTATTATTATTTTCTTTTGCCCATAACACATATAATCGAACTATCTAATAGGAAAAACGGGGTTGCAATTCTCGACTTTCATAATATAGCACCGAGTGCTTTTATAATAATGTCATTATAGGCTTTTGTTATATTGCCATTATCGGCTTAATAATTGTGGGCCGAGCACATTTATAAATTGTCATTACTGGCTTTTATATTTGGCACTGAGTGCCTTAAATCCCTTGATTGGTATGCCAAACTATTCTCTATTTTAGTTCTAGACTAGATATTTTTGGGCTTAACTATTTTTATATTAATTCACAATATTTCAAAAATGTCAATATTATTCAACTATCATAATCATGCTTATTTATTTTTGTTCTTTATTCCCATTATTATTGCACTAAAATCTCACACATAAATAATTTGTTAGACATTGATAACTACCATTAAAATAATTATTTACATTAATTATTAAATATAATTATCACAACACATGCACAAATCCAATATTTCATATTTTTACCTATGGTAGATTTCAGACCTATTTTTGGGCTTCATTTTTAGCCCATTTATAATTCGAATTTAGAGATAGCCTTCTAACAATTTGTAACTTATTGTCTTAGCATTCAGATGCATGAAAAATCACTTAAATCCCTTTTTTTAATCAAAAGTTATGGTTAATTGAATACTGCATCATCACAAATATTCTTGCCCAGAATTTTCTGGATAGATTCTAGGTTTGAACTTCATGTATTTTTCTGGGAAAATCTAGACATAATTAGATGTTATGGTCTAAATACAAGTTAAATTTCTGTGTCTTAGCTTTCATTTCCAATAAGGAACATACAAAAATGAGTTCCATAACTCAAGTTATCATCAAAATAGTCAGGGCTGTTCCTGGAATTCTGTACCTGAGCCATCAATTGGCTTCAAATCCATATTCATCATTTGCATTCATTTTGATACAAAAATTTCCAGAATTACAAATACATTCATATGTCTCAATTATTTCATACCATTTGGTCTCATTGCCATATAAAATATAAAAAACAACTAACTACATAACACATCAAACACACAATCATATTAAACTTTAACACATAATTACACACATATGAACATCATGTAAAATTTTTATCAATAAAGCACATGTTAGTGGAGTGCTCCAAAGAAAATCACCTTTAGAACTTATTGTACAAATTTATTTGATTAATAAAAGGCTTTTCATTAATTTGATGTTCATTTGATATATGAATTGATAAGTGATCTTAAATCAATTAATAAAGTCTTTGATACATAACATAGCATGAAAGAAATCATGATGAGATCATGATATTGAGATTCTTATCATGTGTAAATTATGTTAGTATCAAAATTATCCCTAGTCATAAGATTAATCCAGTTAGACTAGCACATGTTACACTTCTTGATTGGATCGAGTAGTAGATATCATAATCTATAAACATGAGATATTTAGAGTTAACATGTGGATGCTTGCTAAGTGTAGCTTAGTACATTGGATGACCAACTATGAGAAAATCATATGGACAATCTATTCAAATATCAATGATAGTCTCATCATAGCAATGGTGCAAGTATCCTTAGACTTGAGGTACTCAAGGATATCTTGAATATTGATTCTGTATTTTGAAACTATTCCTTGTTGCCTCATAGAGGTAGCTCATAGGGTGGTGATTGGATACAGATTGAGGTATTTGAAGGTAATTGGGTAACCAACAAAGGATGTACCACTCTTGATAGAAGGAGTGTATATCCATGGCCTCTTGTCGTGGTCATTACTCAAGAATCTCTGGCCGGAGTGGAAATGTCATAAAGATAGTCTTCAATGACATATCTAATAGAGTAATGAGCCTCAAGGATAAGAACTAATATTACTTGGACTAGACGTGACATAGTCAGTCTAGTGGGAGTTTAAATAGTATACCATCTAAGAGAGATTTTTGATGAGTAAGAACATTCCAAAAGGTTCAAAACTTCAAGGTTGCTCTTCCGCACTAAGTTGGTTGAGGGGACATCTCCAGTGCAATATGCATTGAAGATGAATGGCTATATTGAGAGGTTGGCCACCTTGGGATTTGTGATGGACCATGAATTAAGTATTGACTTAATTTTAACTAGTTTGTCTGATAGTTATTCATATTTTGTGCTTAACTATAGGATGAACCAAATCTCTACCACTATTCCTGAGCTGATTAACTTGCTTAAAATAGCTGAGCCATCTATCAAGAAAGACAGTAAGGCTGTGATGCAGGTGGACTCTTCAAGTTCTAAAAGGAAGAACCTTAAGAAGAAGAAGAAGTCCATGAAGCCTAAGGGAGGCGTGGCCAAGAAGAAGGCCAAGGAGATTGCTCCAAAAGGGACATGCTTCCATTGTGGCAAGGATGGCCATTGGAAGAGAAACTGCAAGGCTTGCTTGGAGTCCTCGAAGAAGAAGGCATTTGATGCCCCATCTACTTCAAGTATTTTTGTCATTAAAATTAATACTGTTTCCAATAATAATATATGGGTATTAGATACCGGTTGTGGCTCACACATATGCACTGAAATGCAGGGCCTAAGGAACAGTAGATAGCTCAATAAGGAAGAGTCAGACCTACGCGTTGGAAATGGAGCAAGGGTTGCTGCATTAGCTATAGGAACATATGTATTAACCCTCCCTAGTGGGCTTATATTAAATTTGGATAATTGCTATTATGTACCTATTTTGACTAAAAACATTATTTATGTTTCAAGTCTAAATAAAGATGGTTTCCTTTTAGCTTTTAGTAACAATTGTTGTTCTATTGTGTTGAATGGAATTCTTTATGCTAATGGTACATTATGCAATGGAATATACATATTAGATATGTCAAATCCAATTTTAAACATCAATGATAATAAAAGGAAAAAACAAGATATGTTGAAATCATTTTATTTATGGCATTGTCGTCTTGGTCATATAAGTGAGAAATGCATGGCTAAGCTACACAAAAGTGGTAGTTTGGGGTCATTTGATTATGAATCATATGACACATGTGAATCTTGTTTACTAGGTAAGATGACTAAATTACCCTTTAAGGGAAAGGGTGAACGTGCTAATGGACTTTTAGACCTAATACATTCAGATATATGTGGTCCAATGTCTACACACGCTAGAGGTGGTTTCATCTACTTAATTACTTTTATCGATGACTACTCACGATATGGATACGTGTATCTTATGAGATACAAATCTGAAGCTTTTGAAAAGTTCAAAGAATTCAGAAATGAAGTAGAGAAACAACTTGGTAAAAGTATTAAAACACTTCGATTAGATCGAGGAGGTGAATACTTAAGCCAAGAGTTTCTAGATTATCTTAGGGATAATGGGATTTTATCTCAATGGACTCCACCTTACACGTCATAACACAATGGTGTGGCTGAAAGAAGAAACCGATCCTTGTTAGACATGGTAAGGTTTATGATGAGTTTTGCGGAATTGCCTAAATCCTTTTGGGGTTAAATGGAGTTCCTTCAAAGTTAGTTGATGTTACTCCATATGAGATATGGTATAACAAGAGGCCCACATTTTCTTGCATAAGAATTTGGGGTTGTCCTGCTTATATGAAGTGGATAATGTTAGATAAGCTAGAAGCTAAGTCTGATCGATGTCTCTTTGTGGGATATCCAAAAGCATCATATGGATATCAATTTTACCACCCCTTGGAACAAAAGGTTTTTGTTTCAAGACGTGTTATCTTTTTAGAGAGAGAATTCCTTCTAAAAGGAGATAGTGGGAGAAAAATTGAACTTGAGGAAGTTCAAGATGCTCAAACAGATGCTAATCAACTGCCTGAACCCGAGCTTGTTACTCGTATAGATGATATAACAGCTCAACTTTCTGAAGCACAAGAACTTCGTAGGTCAAGTAGGATACGTACTATTCCAGAGAGAAATGGATTTCTCATTAGTGAATAGAACGACGTATTGCTTATAGAAAATGATGAGCCTACAACCTATGAAGAGGTTCTGAATAGTTCAGAATCTGACAAATGGCTTCAAGCCATGAAGTCAGAAATGGATTCCATCTATGAGAACCAAGTATGGACTTTGGTTGACCCACCAGAAGGAATAAAGCCTATAGGGTGCAAGTGGGTCTTCAAAAAGAAAACAGACATGGATGGTAATGTGATTACCTATAAAGGTTATTGTCAAAGACAAGGAATTGACTAAGATGAAACTTTTATCCCAGTAGCTATGCTTCCATAAGGATACTCCTAGCCATTGCTACTCATTATGATTATGAGATATGACAAATGGATGTGAAAATAACTTTTCTTAATGGAAATCTGACTGAGGATGTGTATATGACACAACTAGAAGGTTTCATATCCAAAGATGGAAAAAAGGTATGTAAGCTTCAAAGATCTATTTATGGATTAAAGCAAGCATCCAGGAGTTGGAATATTCAGTTTGATGAGACAATCAAACAGTTTGGTTTCTTACAAAATTCGGATGAACCTTGTGTTTACAAGAAGGTTAGTGGGAGTGCAATCGTATTTCTTGTGTTATATGTAGATGACATATTGTTAATGGAAAATGATGTCTCAGCCTTACAATCAGTCAAAATTTGGTTATCCAAGAATTTCTCTATGAAAGACCATGGAGAAGCTATCTATATTTTAGGGATAAAGATCTATAGAGATAGATCTAAAAGATTGCTTAGTCTTTCACAGTCTGCATACATAGATAAGATGCTAAAGAGGTTTAGCATGGAGCAGTCCAAGAGGGGATATATTCCCATGACCCATGGGATTACTCTCTCAAAGTCTTAGTGTCCAAAGACTCAAGATGAGAGGACACACATGAGTTTGATTTCATATGCTTCAGTTATAGGATCAATCATGTATGCAATGATATGTACAAGACTCGATGTATCATATGCTATGAGTGTCACGAGTAGATACCAATCGGACCCTGGTGAGGGTCATTGGGTGGCTGTCAAGTATATCCTTAAGTACTTAAGAAGAACTAAGGATGTATTTTTGGTATATAGAGATTGAGATCTTACTGTGAGCTTGCATACCGATGCCAGCTTCCAATCTAACAAGGATGACTCAAAATCTCAGTCAGGTTATATATTCACACTAAATGGTGGAGCAGTTAGTTGGAAGAGTTCCAAATAGGAAACGAGGGCTGATTCCACAACCGAAGCATAGTACATTGCAGCTTTTGAAGCAACAAAGGAAGCAGCTTGGATAAAGAAATTCATCCCAGAACTTGGAGTGGTTCCCAGCATTATTGATCCAATACAATTGCATTGTGATAATAATGGAGCCATTGCGCAAGCAAAGGAGCCACGGTCTCATCAGAGATCCAAACATGTACTCAGAAGATACCATTTGATTAGAGAAATCATTGGTAGGAATGATGTAAAGATAGAAAGAGTCCCCACTAATCAGAATATTGTTGAGCCTTTAACTAAGCCACTTTCCCAAAAGAAATATGATTCTCGTGTACTCGCCTATGGAATTAAATACAAAGGTGATTGGCTTTAGTGCAAGTGGGAGCTTGTTAGAGGAGTGCTCTAAAGGCAATCACCTTTAGCACTTATTGTACAAATTTATTTGATTAATAAAAGCCTTTTTCATTAATTTGATGATCATTTGATATATGAATTGATAAGTTATCTTAAATCAATTAATGAAGTCCTTGATACATAACATAGCATGAAGGAAATCATGATGAGATCATGATATTGAGATTCTTATCATGTGAAAATTATGTTAGTATCAAAATTATCCCTAGTCATAGGATTAATGAGATGGGACATTATTAATCCAGTTAGACTAGCACATGTTACACTCCTTGATTGGATCGAGTAGTAGATCTCATAATCTATAAACATGAGATGTTTAGAGTTAACATGTGGATGCTTGCTAAGTGTAGCTAAGTACATTAGATGACCAACTATGAGACAATCATATGAATAATCTATTCAAATGTCAATGATAGTCTTATCATAGCAATGGTGCAAGTATCCTTAGACTTGAGGTACTCAAGGATATCTTGAATATTGATTTTGTATTTTGACACTATTCCTTGTTGCCTCAGAGAGGTAGTTCATAGGGTGGTGATTGGATACAACTTGAGGTATTCGAAGGTAATTGGGTAACCAACAAAGGATTCACCACTCTTGATAGAAGGAGTGTATACCCATGGCCTCTTGTCATGGTCATTACTCAGGAATCTCTGGCCGGAGTGGAAATATCATAAAGATAGTCTTCAGTGACATATCTAATAGAGTAATGAGCCTCAAGGATAAGAACTAACATTACTTGGACTAGATGTGACGTAGTCAGTTTAGTGGGAGTTTGACACATGTCCATACTTTGAACCAAGTGGGGAATAGAATGGTGAAAGGAATAATTGCACAAAAATTGTTTATGAAAAGGTTCGTAGTCAAACCACTGACTTTCCAGTCAATTGGGGGTCATGATGTGTTGCTAGATACCGCTCATGACCTGCTTAAATTAATTGTTAATTTAAGTGGCCAACATAACTAAGAACCTAATGGGTCACACGTATTGAAGATATGGAGAATGAGTGAAATGGTTTTGGATAAGATCCAAAATATGAGAGAATTATTTTAGGATGGATCGCGATGAGATCACACGAAAAATCGTTCAGAAGTGTCACGGGCCCGCGCGGGCTAGGCAGGCTGCTGGCCTACCAAGTGGGCCAGCTGGGCTGCCCAGCAGCAGCCCGCAACAGGCCCAGCGCGTCTTTGGCCATAATTAGGCCAATTATGACCAATTACTATTCATTAGTTTCCATTTTCTCTATTTTTGACTTTTCATCTTATTTTTGAATTTGATTCAAATAGAAAAGACATCAAATGGCAGAAAATAGACATGAAAAATTTTTTGTGAAAAAAAATATTTTTAAGACAACAAAAATTCTCTCAAGAACACTTTCAAAGCTAGCACTTTGAATTTGTTCAAACCATTTCTCCTGATATTTTCTTTTTCATTCTTTGCGTGGATTATCATTAGAGACATCCTAGTGTGGATTGTTGTGATTTGCTACAACCCAACAAAGTGAAGATTTGATGAACAAATAAAAATTACAAGGTATAATTTTTAACATTTACATTTATATAAATTTGTTTTGGGTTTTGAAAAATTTTATTTTTTGCTGCGTTTATGAATATGATTCAGTCTTCAAAACCCTACAGCACATACCTAATCATCCATGGCTCTTCCCTTAATCCTTCTTTTTCTTCCCTTATTAGCTAGCTTTATCCTTTCCTTTGTCACCCTCTTGAGGGCCTCTCACTTGTTCACTTATTTTTCCTACACAACCATACTACATCTCAATTCCAATATCCATTTTCAATGCTTTTCATGTCTACATAGTATTCTAATGCTCCTAATATATTTTACACCTTAATTGAGCTGAAATGTACTAAGGTTAAACTTCTTTCTTAATATGTCATGGCTGCCCAAAAACCATATCCTAGTTCCCAATTCATTTTCTTCAATTCAACACTCAATTCACATTTCCCTTATCACTAATTGTGGTGTTTCCATATTAATTTCAATTTTTCCTAATTTCATTAACTATGGAAGCCCCTCATTCACCCTTAACATCACATTTTCTTTAGTTTTTAAGCCATAAAACAATTAACTAACTTCAATTATCATTAATTCAAAGCCTAATTACACTTCCATCAACTAATCCCAAACTTAAATTTCTAAGTTCAAGCTTGCAACATAACCTATATCTATCAACCCTAATCACATCTATCATCAACATGGATCTCAAATGGAAGGAAAAAGGTTTAATTTAAGAAGAATAAACTAACCTTAAGTGTTCTCCAAGGTGGGCCAAAATCTGTCCCCCTCTTCTCCCTTTTTTCTTCTTATTTCTTCCTTCCTTTTTGCTCATTTGGTACCTTTGTAGTAAGAACTCTTTAATTCTGATTTTTCCTCTCTCAAAACTAATTTATTTCCTCAGTTTTTCAAGCTGGATTTGCAGAGAAAAATGGAGCTTTAGGGAGCCTATGGTGGACGGCAAAGAGAGGAGAAAGAGAGAAGATGAAAATGGCTTATGGAAGAATGTGGAATTTGTTCTTCCTTTTTGACTTTTATACCTAAATTAAGAAGTGAGTCCCACTAATTAAAATTAATCTTATATCTTATTGGTTCATTAAGTTAATTAATCTTGATTAACAATTAAACTTTGAAAAATTCCATATTTGCCACATCTTCCTCCATATTCACACTTTTTCTCCACACAATCTCCATAATACCAATTTTGTCCATAGAAAATTTTATTTTTTTTTCTAATTCTACCCCTAATCTTTTTAATTCCCAAATAATAATACCCTTAATTATTTTTCCTTATTATTAGTCATTTTTTTATGGGTTCAAATTTAGACTCTGATTGAACCTGCGAACCTCACTACGGTCACGCGCAATCGGGGCCTAAATTACTGGATGTTACATCCATTGTCTAAAATTCAACCCTCTCTAAGTATGGAGGTATTTCAAATGCTTGTAATTAGTAAAAATTTAGCACTTCTCCCCATATAGGTAGTGTCACCATATTTTCAAAGCAAACACTATCGCCACAAGCTCCTAATCATGGGTAGGATAGTTCTTGTCATGAGCTACCTAGAAGCATATGCTATAACTTTTCCTTAATGGATGATGAATGATTACTTACAAATGCATATGCTTAAGGACTTAAAAGGCATTGTGACTAGTTAATTGACAAAGCAAGGCAAAAGAAGAGGCCTACAGCCTGACAAATATGCAAATGAAACAAATGATCAAGCTAGCTAGCAAATGCAAATGTTTATATGGAAAATGTTCATATGGAAACCTAGGTCACTGTCTGCTTAACTAGGTCACAATAAAATGAAATGAGCTAAGCATGAGCATAAGCAAGGATTGGTGATTAGAGGTTTAAATTTTACTCGTAATTATATCATAATGGTGAATGCAATGGGTTTGTGATTTGTTACTATGAGTTGCTTGGTACTTTATAACTTGTTTGATGATTACTCTCTCTGATCCATAACTCATCAATTTGCATCATTTTTCAAGTAAAGAAAAGTGATAGCTCATTTTGAGTGGCATATAGAAGACATGGAACATAGGCCACCGACCGAGCCTCATCACTCTCTCTCCTTGCATTCCACACAAATAGAGAATCATGTCATCTACATTTTGGATTTATGTGAATATACATGTGTATTTACTTGGAGTTGTACAATGATATATAAATGGATGGAACTAGTAAATCTTAGATGTAAAGTTTAAGTTTTAATATATGTGAGAAATGTTAATTTGCAGATTTATTGAATGATGATATGGATGTGATGATAAAAAAAATTTACTATCAATGTTAACAGGTTTGTTTAAATTTCCTGTATGCCATATGTGATTACAAGACCCATGGATAGGTTTTACTGAAATGCATAAGGTATGATATTACAACATATGTCTTGTATATTTTATGTTAAATGGTATTCATGTTAAGCATATGCAAAGTATATGTTATGTTTACATATTGCATTTCTTCTCCCCCTTTGTCACAATTAGAAAAAAAAGTAGCAAGTATAAGAGAAGAGAGGAGATGATATAAAGCAAGTATCATTTGTTCATTTCATAATAAAAAAGATACATGTATGAGTTTGAGTACAAACAAGCTATGCTTTTCTATCTAATGATCCAAATAAAAGCTTAAAGACCAACTATCTAATAACCCACCATCTATCTCAACTGTTTAATCTAGTCTCTCCCCCTTAGAGACCAACTCGGTAGTCTTAACAAGCTTACTATCTTGCCTTTGCACATCAATAATCTTCTTGTTAAGTGTAGGCCGGATGTGCAACTCTGTTACCTTCTTCCTACTTAAAGCATCAGCCACTATGTTGGCCTTGCTTGGGTGGTAATCAATAACACAATTATAATCTTTTTTCACCTCTAACCATCGCCTCTGTCTCAAATTAAGATCTCTCTATGTAGGAACATACTTCAAACTCTTATAGTCTGTATAGATGAAACATTTCTCCCCATAAAGATTGTGATGTCGTATCTTCAACGTAAAGACAATGGCTGCCAATTCTAAGTCATGTGTGGGATAATTCTTCTCATGTATTTTTAGCTGTCTGGATGCATATGCTACTACCTTGCCCTCTTGTATCAGTAGACACCCCAGTCCATTATGAGACACATCATTGCAGATGACAGACTCCTTTTTAGGAACTGGTTGTGTCAAAACTGGAGCCTCTATTAACATCTTCTTCAAACTATTAAAACTTTCCAACCATTTGACTATCCACTTGTATTTAACATCTTTTCTCAGTAGTTTGGTTAATGGAGAATCAACCATCAAAAAGCCCTTAAAAAACCTCTTGTAATAACCAGCTAATCCAAAGGAAACTTCTGACTTCTGTCATATTGTAGAGAGGCTTCCAACTCATAACAGCCTCTACTTTGCTAGGATCAACTCGTATACCATCTGAAGACACAATGTGTCTAAGAAAAGCTACCTCGTCCAGCTAAAATTCACATTTTGAGAACTTGGCGTACAATCTCTCCTCTCTAAAGGTTTGTAACACTATTCTCAATGTTGATCATGCTCCTCAGGTGTCTTAGAATACACCAGAATATCATCAGTAAAGACCATAACACACTAGTCTAGGTAGGGTCTGAATACCCTATTCATCTAGTCCATAAAGACTATTATAGAATTGGTTAACCTAAAAGGCAAAACCACAAATTCATAATGCCCATATCTAGTTATGAACATTGCCTTGGCTATATCTTCTACCCTATCCCTCAACTAGTGATACCCTAATCTCAAATCAATCTTCAAAAACACACCTGCACCTTTCAACTAATCAAACAAGTCATGAATCCATGGTAATGGATATCTATTTTTGATTGTCACCTTATTCAATTGTCTGTAGTCTATACATAATTTTATAGAACCAGCTTTCTTTTTAACAAATAACAATAGTGCACCCCATTGAGATACATTCAATCTGATATACCCTTTATCTAACAATTCCTACAACTGAGCCTTAAGCTCTTTCAATTCAGATGGTGCCATTTTATATGGTACTATTGATATGGGTATTATGGCTGGGGTAAGCTCTATAGAAAAATCAACTTCTATGTTAGGTGGTAATCCCGGTATATCCGTAGGAAAAATATCTGGAAATTCATTCACTATAGGGATATCCTAAAGTTTTGGACCTCCCTTTCTAGCATCAACCACATGAGCCAAATAAGTTTCACATCCTTTTCTCATCATTGAAATGACTCATGGAAGTTATGGAAACAACTCACCTTCCACTTTTACATCCACTTGTTTTGGTGTTTTTAGCATCACTAATTTTTTCTTATAGTCTACAATTGCCCCATGTTATGATAACCAATCCATGCCCAAAATGACATCAAATTCATGAAATGACAACTTTATCAAGTATTCCAAAAATTCTCTCCCATCTACCATTAGAGGACATCCTCTATAAACCCTATTCACCATCATACTATGTCCTAATGGATTCATAACCTCAATTTCATATTGAAGATTTTCATTAACCAAGTTATGTTGCCTAGATGTACTTGTGCATATATAAGAGTGTGTTGAATCCATATCAATTAATGCACATATATCAAAATCATGTAAACAAAACATATCCACTATCACATCAATAGCTCCCTGGTCTTCTCTGGC
Source organism: Triadica sebifera (assembly GCA_023653625.1). Lineage (NCBI taxonomy): Eukaryota > Viridiplantae > Streptophyta > Magnoliopsida > Malpighiales > Euphorbiaceae > Triadica > Triadica sebifera. The sequence continues at coordinate 39,497,354 of CM042892.1, read as the reverse complement.
CCTCATAGCATACATCCTAACTAGTGCTTGGCCTGCTCATGGCCTATTAACAGTCTCAGAGACTTTCTAGTTAGGTCATGTACTACCTCTGGTTTGCTGCCTGGTTTGAGTTAGAGATTATCGTGTTGTCTGTACTGGTGCATTACCAGTCATCAAAGGATAATCCCTTTTCATATGTTCCTTAGATCTGCATTTGAAGCAAGCACCCATATTATTCCAACACTCTCCCTTGTGACTTTTATGGCAAGTGCCACAAACTAGAATACTCTATCTGATAGCCTATGTCTGAGTGTTACCCACTACATATGTAGCTTTGGAGAGCTACCTCTTGTATGAACCACCCTATTTATAATCCCTACTTTGTCCCAAAATCCTACCACAAGGCTGTCCTGGGTAGAACCGACCCATATTGCTTAAAGACTGGGTCACTAGAGTCAATGTCTATATGGATGCTTCTTCTACTTTCTTTCTCTGCTCCACACTCACAATAGATGCAATCTGTTTAGTAAAGCTAACATGTTGATGTACAATTACAAAATCACTTATCTCTACATTGAGGCCATATTCAAACCTCCTACACTTGTCTCTCTCACTCGTGATCATCTCTGAGGCATATTTAATCAATCAAGTAAACTCTCTCTAGTACTCTGTCATAGTCCTATTGCCCTGATTGAGACTTAGAAATTCTCGTTTCTTCTCATATACATAAATTGAAGGAACGTATTGTTCTTTAAACTCAATAACAAAGAAATCCCATGTCCTTTGCTGAGGGACATCTGTTTTTAGTAACATTGTCATCCACCAGTCATAAGTGTTGGGTTTTGAAGATGCTTCTCATTCATAAAATGTAGTTGAACAATAAAATTTTCAAAACCCGAAACAAGAATCTTGCTTGTGCCATTAAACTAATTCATCAAACATAAAAGGTTAGAAATTATACCTTGTAATTTCTTGAATTGTTATTCAAATCTTCACCTTGTTGGGTTGTAGTAAACCATAACAATCCACACTAGGATGTCTCTAATGATAATCCGCATGAAGAATGAAGAAGAAACTAACAAAAGAAACAGTTTGAACGAATTCAAAGTGTTAGATTTGAAAGTGTTCTTGAGAGAATTTTTCTTGTGTCTCAAAAATATATTTTTTCACAAAAAAATATTTTCATTCTATTTTTTGCCATTTGATGTCTTTTCTATTTGAATCATATTAAAAAAAGAGATCAAAAGTAAAAAATGGGGAAAAGGAAACTTGATGAATAGTTAATGCCAATTATGGCCTAATTAAGGCCAAAGAAAGCCAACGGCCATTGTTGTGCTCTGGGCTTGCTGCAAGCTGCCGCTAGATAGGCCAGCAGCCTGCCTAGACCATACAGGCCCACATGGGCCTCTTAGACTCCCAAATGTATTTTTTGTGTGATCTAATCGTGATCCGACCGAAATAATTCTCTCATATTTTTGGATCCCATCCAATATCATTTTACTCATTCTCCATATCTTCAATGCGTGTGACCCATTAAGTTCTAGGTTATGTTGGCTACTTAAATTAATAATTAATTTAAGCAAGTCATGAGTAGTATGGGGCTGGCGTGTAACACCACATCATATGCATTTAAGTATAACCTATTTCTGTATAAAATAATCACATACTGCATGTTGGAAATAGAAAATACCCTAATAACAGTGGTAGTAAATTTTTTTTCATATCATATCCTGTAAAATCAACTAATGATTTTACAAGTCTTATATCCTGTAATATCACTCAATGACTTTTCAAGTCAACATTAAAAACCACAATATGATATATCACATATATTAAAACATAAACTTCATATTCGAAGGATTATGGGTTGTTTCCATTTATACATTTCAAAACTAATCTAGAGTGATAATACATATTCAAGCATATAAGTCCAAAATACAGATGACATGTTTTCATGCTTGCGTGGAATGCAAGGAGAGAGAGTGATAAGGCTCGACCAATTACCTGTGCTCCATGTCTTCTATACATTACTCAAAATGAGCTATCACTTTTCTTTACCTAAAAAATGATGCAAATTGATGAGTTGCGGCTCAGTGAGAATAATCATCCAATGAGCTCTAAAGTACTAAACAACTCATAGTAATAAATCACAAATCCAATATATATACCATGTATTCCATTCCATTCATCAGTATCATATAAGTATCAATAAAGTTGAAACATATAATCATTACTCTTTATGTATGTAAATGCTTTGCTTATTTCATTTTGTTGTGACCAAGTTAAACAGACATTGCCCCGGGTTTCCATTTGAACATTTTCCATGTGAGCATTTGCATTTGCATTTGCTAGCTAGCTTGATCATTTGTTTCATTTGCACATTTGTTGGGCCATAGGCCTTTTCTTTTGCTTTACAATATCGATTAACTAGTAACAATGCCTTTTTAGTCCATATGCATATGCACTTGTATTTAAGCATTCATCAACCATTGTATCTTATCACATATATTATACATATACAACATATATACCTCATATTCCACACGTATACCTTGCATATACTACACATATACCATGTATATATATGATATATGTCAAAAATATACTTCAAATATACCACAAGTATACCATTTATATGTACCAAAATGTCACAAATTATCCATCATTACATTATCAAGGACCAATCATGACAATCATATGAATCACATAGCAAGCAACATTCATTTGCACTAAAGAATTCAATCGATAATTAGACTCACCGTTCTCTTTTGATTCTGACCCCTAACTTATTGTCTATCCGGTCCTTGTGGGTCTCCAATATGTTGCGAGCCTAATATGAAAATATAATCGATTAACTCATGATTAGGGAGACTTAATGTGGCTTAAACAAATTAATATGCATTGTTCATGTCAATAGTTAAGATTTTTCCTATGAGGCAGTGTAACCTTATGGGACTGTTTAGCCTATAACGTTTTCTATAATTGACCAATTAATCTGATTCTTATTCCTAATTAAAAATAACATATAATTATAGCACATATTCAAATTTTAGACCAATTGGATCATTGTAAAATATTTGGTGGAATTTCTAAAAGTGTTATGTTTTCTGCCTTTAGGCAGTTTCAGGGTACTCATTTGGGTTCATCATAACTTATATTCTATAAGTAAAATTTTAATGAAACTTTACAGAAACTTATATGGGTTCATATGAAACATGTTTCATGTTTAAAACTTTTAGCAATTATGTCTCTAAGTTCTTCTAATTATACCAAACATTTTACTGGTCTAGAAGAGAATTGACTTCCGTACTAGTATGTCTTCCAAAGGCCATACCTTAGTCTATACATAACCAATTAAGCTGAAATTAGTACCAAAATTTAGCTACGACTTATACCTATAATATTAATGATTTTATCATGTACAGAATCTAGCTCTAAAAATCTCAACTTAGCCAAACAAGTTACTGTATCTGCCCAGGGCACTCAATAGGCAGTTCAAACCATGGAACAGTCATGGTTCCATTCCCAATAAATCCACATTTACAAAACCAATGAACCTGAAATTTGGTAGAACGATAGAAAACACATATATCTACAACTTTTAGGTTTTGCGAGACTTAAAATAATGGCTTTAACATATTCGAAATCAAACCACACAGTAGCTAACTTGGTAAGGGTTCACACCCTGACCAGTTTCAGCACGAAGAGTATATCTCTCCCTATACATAACATCTTGCAAACATGTTTACATATACACATATCTAAGACAAAAAGGAAAAACTTTTGTGTTTTACATATTTGCATAATCAATTTCTATTAACATCAAAATCGGGGTGCAATTCAGTGCCTAATATTGAACCGAAGCAACTCAAATCAACCCTATAGCAATAGGAATTGATTACTTACCAAGAAAAACCTTGAAAGGGATCAATATGCTTCAAAAACTAGGTGAAACAAGGATGAATTGAAGTCTAAAATGGAGGAAATTGAAGACGAAGTCGGGCAGTAGAAGAAGGCAGAAATGGGAAGGTAAAGCTAACTTTTGGTTTTTGTCTTTTTATCATTTTCTCATCTCTTTTCTCCTTTCTCTTCTCCTTTCTCTTCTCTTCTCTTCTATTTCTCTTTTATGTGATTTTCATTTTATTTTTTCTATATTATTGTTATTATTTACATATATTTATAATTCCACTAATTCACACAGTGATACAGCTTAATCATTTGACCCGATTTAACTAAATTAGCAATGTAAATGTTCACTAATCTTAATCTAATCATTTTTCTTACTTTAATTTAGTCACCTTATTCAATTAATTTCTAATACTTTGTTATCCTTATTTAGGTTATAAGGATACACGTGTGACTCGATATAATTGCCAAATACTAGGACACGTAGCTAGTGCGTGCCATGAACTTGTTCCTATGAAAATATATATGAAATGCACGTGTTCAATTGAATTGTATGCAAGATGCTTATGTTCGATGAAATGCATGTGGGGAAGGTCAAGGATGTTACAATTCTCCCCTCCTTTTAAAAATTTTGTCCTTGAAATTAATACCTGAGAACAGGTGTGGATATTGCTTTTTCATATTTTCTTCTATTTCCCATGTTGCCTCTTCTTGTAAATGGTTATGCCATAATACTTTAACCAAAGGTATTTCTCGATTTCTTAGCTGTTTAGTCTTGTATCCAATGATTTGCACTGGTTCCTCAACATAACTCATGTCCTCTGCAATCTCAATGGCTTGATCTTTAAGTACATGTGTAGGATCTGGCCTGTATCTTCTAAGCATGCTCACATGAAACACATTATGTATCTGAGCCATATCGGGTGGTAAAGCCAACCTATAAGCCAATGGACCAATCTTCTCAAGAATTTCATAAGGCCCTATATATCTTCGGCTCAACTTACCCTTCTTTCCAAATCGGATTATCCCTTTCCATGGAGATACATGAAGAAACACCTTTTCACCTAACTCATATTCCATCTCTCTTCTATGCTGATCAGTGTAACTTTTTTGTCTATCTTGGGCTGCCTTTAGCTTGTTCTTGACAACCTTAATCTTATCCACTGTGTCTTGCACTATCTCTGGCCCTTCTAATGCACGTGCTCCTTCTTCATCCCAAATGATAGGGCTTCAGCACTTTCTGCCATACAATGCCTCATATGGTGCCATCTGGATACTGCTATGATACTGGTTATTGTAAGCAAATTCAATCAATGCTATATATTCATCCCAAGCACCTCTGAATTCCATAGAATATGCCCTAAGCATTTCTTCCAATGTCTGTATAGTCCTTTCTGATTGTCCATCAGTCTGTGAGTGGAATGCAGTGCTAAAGTTCAATTTTGTTCCCAATGCATTCTGTAAACTCACCCAAAAATGTGAAGTAAACCGTGGATCTCTATTAGACACAATGGACACTGGAATGCCATGCAATCTGACTATCTCATTCACATATAATTTGGCCAAACTCTCAAGTGTACAGCCCCATCTGATAGGTAGAAAATATGCTGACTTGGTTAATCTGTCAATAATTACCCATACTGCATCATTTTTCCGTGGAGTGCTTGGCAATCCATAGACAAAATCCATCGTTATTCTTTCCCATTTCCATTCTGGCACTGGCAATGGATGTAGTTTACCAACTGGTGCCTGATGTTAAATTTTAATCTGCTGACATGTCAAGCATTTGGAAACATATTCTGCTATATCTTTCTTCATTCTTGGCCACCAGTAATGAGGCCTTAAACTATGATACATCTTTGTCATCCCTGGGTGCATTGCATATGGTGCATTGTGTGCCTCTTCTATTATTTCCTGACGTAAGTTCTCAGTGTCTGGAACACATATGTGTGATTTTAACATCAGTGTATCATTCTGCAAATGAAACTCTGTATTATTTCCCTGCCTTATCACATCAATTTTCTCACATAATTTAGAATCTTTGTTTGTGCTTCTTTGATCCTCTCCTTTAGTATAGGTCTGACTTAAAGAGTAGCAATCAGTGATCCTTCATCATGTATATTTAATTCAACATTCATAGGTCGTAATTGAATCAAATATGGAAAAGAGGATACTTGCAAGTGAGCTACACTGCTACTAGCCTTCCTGCTCAATGCATCTGCTACCACATTGGCTTTTCCTGGATGATATTCAATTATACAATCATAATCCTTTAACAGCTCTAACCATCATTTTTGTCTCATGTTTAACTCTTTCTTTGTCATCAAGTAACTCAAGCTTTTATGGTCTGTGAAGATCTGGAATGTCTCACCATACAAATAATGCCTCCAAATCTTCAATGCAAATACAACAGCAGCCAATTCTAAATCATGCACTGGATATGAGATCTCATGTGGTCTTAGTTGTCTGGATGCATAAGCTATCACCTTACCATGTTGCATCAACACACATCCCAAGCTTTGGTGAGAAGCATCACTATATACTGTAAACCCACATGTACCTGTAGGGATGGTTAACACTGGTGCTGAGGTTAGCCTGTGTTTTAGTTCATCGAAACTCCTTTGACATTCAGAAGTCCACTTGAAAGGCACATTCTTTCTCAACAATTTAGTCAAAGGGCTAGCAATTAAGGAGAATCCATCAACAAATCTGCGGTAGTATCCGGCTAAACCCAAAAAACTACGCATTTCAAAAACATTTTTAGGAGCTTCCCAATTTACCATAGCCTCAATTTTCTTTGGGTCAACCTCTATGCCCTTACACGACACCACATGTCCAAGAAACACCAAATGATCTAACCATAATTCACATTTACTCAATTTGGCATATAATTATTTCTCCCTCAAAGTTTGCAACACAAATTTTAAATGTTGTTCATGTTCTCCCCTATTCTTTGAGTACACCAATATGTCATCAATAAATACTATCACAAACCTATCCAAATATGGTTGAAACACCTTATTCATTAAAGCCATAAATTCAGCTGGAGCATTAGTCAATCCAAATGGCATTACTAAAAATTCATAATGCCCATACCTGGTTCGAAAGGCAGTCTTTGGAACATCCGATTCTGCTACCTTCAGCTGGTAATAGCCTGATTTCAAATCAATCTTGGAGAATATTTGGGCTCCTTGCAAGTGGTCAAACAAATCATCTATTCTAGGCAATGGATATTTGTTCTTCACCGTCATTTTGTTCAGTTGCCTATAATCGATGCACAATCTCATTGTTCCATCTTTCTTTTTAACAAATAACACTGGAGCTCCCCATGGTGATACACTAGGTCTAATATACCCTTTGTCAAGTAACTCTTGCAATTGGGCCTTTAGTTCTTTCAACACAACTGGGGCCATTCTGTAGGGTGACCTTGATATTGGTGCAGTTCCTGGTACTAGTTCAATAGTAAATTCTATCTCTCTATCTGGTGGTAAACCAGGTAGATCATCTGGGAATACATCAGCAAATTTCCTTACCACTGGTATATTTTCAAGCAAGCTATCAGTGGTTTTAGTATCAGTCACATATGCCAAATATGCTTCACATCCCCATTTGATCATTCGAAATGCCTTTACAGCTGAAACTAGACATGTGGGCACAAGTTTTCTTTCACCTAGAAATACTACCCTTGGCTGGTTTGGTGATTCCAAAATTACTTCATTAGTAAAGCAATTCACTATTGCATGATGTCTAGTTAACCAGTCCATTCCCAGTATCACATCAATTTCATATATTAGCAATAAAATCAGATCAGCTATTAACTCAGCTCTGTCAATGCATATCAGGCAATCACGATAGACATTATTCACAACTACCACGGTTCCCAATGGCGTACTCACATTTATGTCAATCCCCAAAGGTTCATGCATTTGATGCAATTCAGATGCCATATGCAATGATATAAATGAATGAGTGGAGCCGCCATATGCAATGATATAAATGAATGAGTGGAGCCTGGGTCAATCAATGCATATGCTAACATATCATAAATGTAAATATTACCAGTAACTACTTCGGGAGCATCCACCGCCTCCTGTCTAATCATAGCAAACACCCTGGTCTAAGTAGGGGGTCTAGAACTCTGACCTTCAGATCTGGTCACTCCTCTGCCCATTGTACCAGTTCTGCCCCTGCCTCTTCCTCTGCCCTGTGTCCCACTAGTAGGGTAGACCCTCGGTGCCTCAACTGTAGTATCAGATACTCCTCTACCTCTACTGGTCTCTGCTAGTTTGGCTCTATTTGGAAAGTCTCTATACATGTGCTCCATCGATCCACAAAAATAACATGCTCCTGTGAGCCTTCTACATTCACCCGTATGTTGTCTGCCATAATGACTACATGTGGGCCTCTGTCAACATATTGGCTCTGCCACCTGCCTGGGTAAGAGAAAGTCATGCCTCGACCTCTAGAACTTGAGTACCCACTTCTGTTACATAAACTATTATAACTTGGGTTCTAGAGCTTGGATTTGTGTGTTCTTTGTTCTGTATGAAAGCCAAGACATAGGGCTACAATTTTTATTTAGACCATAATATTTAAATATGTCTGTAAGTGTCCAGAAAAATTCATACAGTTTAGACTTAGAATCTATCCAGAAAATTCTGGGCAGAATTATCAGTGACCAGTCAGTGTTAATATTATCATATATTTTGATACAGAACTCAGAATTAAGTGATTAAAGTCTAATATTAAATATAAGATCCATATCTAAAATTTGTATGAAGATCATGTAACTAAATTCAGAAAGTAATGGGACCCAAAATTAAGGTCCAAAACAAAGAACAGAATCTGCCAGTGACAGGGCAGCATGTGAATTGAGAAATGAAATGAGTAAAATGATGTGAATCTTATTATATTATGTAAATATTATTTTAATTGAGTGATTATGTGATTATTTTGAGATATTACATGCATGAAAAGTATGAAATTAATTGTTATGAATTTTAATGAAATTGTATAAGCCCTAGAACACCTAACTAGAACCAACTTAGGATAGTTTGGCATGCCAAATAGGGGGGGAGTATGATGAAAATGATTAAATCCATTAATGGTATGATTATCTATGCCGATAATGGCACTGTTATCTACTCCAGTAATGATACTTTTATCTATGCCGGTAATGGCACGATTATCTACGCTGGTAATGGCACGGTTATCTACGCCGGTAATGGCACTTATATGCGCACATCATATTGCCCGGGTGGCACTCTTAAGTGCTTGGATGGCAACTCCGTTATCTGAGTCAGTGGTTCATAGGTGTCCTAGGCATAAATAAAGACATAAATAAAAACTCATGGAACATAAAAGAATTATTGAAAATAAAAATGGAATTATGAATTGTGGCATGTATAAAAAGAAGATTTAGTGTTATACAATAAGGTGGTAATAAAATAAATAAGTATGAGATAATATAATATAATTTGATGTCTATACATGCTAAAATACCATGATTTGCATGAGAATGATGCTTTGATTATTTTAAACAAAATGAGATACAATAAATTGATGTTATGCATACTAGAATATTATAAAATGTATGTTTGCATGATTTGATCATAAATTGTTATATGACAATGCATGTGACATTAAAAATAGTTTATTGCCTTATTTATATGCACCACTAAGCCAAGAGCTTAGCGTGAGAGTTTTTCTCACGCAGATTTAGTAAAAATAAATAGAAGATAGTAGACAAAGCCAACGGTGACCTAATCCAGTAAAGCAGCCTGTTGTACACATCGTGGGTTACACAACTTTTGTATATTATCATGTAAATTTTATTTTGTAGTATTTGTAAAATAAACAGTATGTTTTGTAAAGAACATGTTACTATATAAAAAGGTAGTTTATCTTTTATGTTATGATTTCTTTTATATTACAAAGTAAAAAAATAGCAAATAATATATATATATATATGAGAAATTTTCAGTTAAACACAATTTAATAAAATGAAATTTTAACTGATAAAGTCAGCGTAGCACACCTTCATTAGGGCATGAGCTGCTAGGGTGAGGGGGTGTTACATAGCGAGCCTAATATGAAAACATAATCGATTAACTCATGATTAGGGAGACTTAATGTAACATCCTTGACCTTCCCCACAAGCATTTCATCGAACATAAGCATCTTGCATACAATTCAATTGATTATGTGCATTTCATACGTATTTTCGTAGGAACAAGTTCATGGCACGCACTAGCTACGTGTCCTAGTATTTGACAATTATATCGAGTCACATGTGTATCTTTATAACCTAAGTGAGGATAACAAAGTATTAGAAATGATTAGATTAAGATTAGTAAACAATTACATTGTTAATTTAGTTAAATCGGCTCAAATGATTAAGCTGTATCATTGTGTGAATTAGTGAAATTATAAATCTATGTAAATAATAATAATAATATAGACAAAATAAAATGAAAATGACATAAAAGAGAAATAGAAGAGAAGAGAAATGAGAAATGAGAAGAGAAAAGAGAAGAGAAAAAGAGAAAAAGAGAAAAGGACAAAAAACAAGTTGGCTTTATCTTCATCTTTCTTCCCCATTTTTGCCTCCTCACTTCCGCCCCGTTTTCCTCTTTAATTTCCTCCATTTCAGACTTCAATTCTTCCTTGTTTCACCTAGTTTTTGAAGCTAATTTATCCCTTTCAAGGTTGTTCTTGGTAAGTAATCAATTCTTATTGCTATAGGGTTGATTTGAGTTGCTTAGGTTCAATATTAGGCACTGAATTGTACCCCAATTTTGATGTTAATATAAATTTATTATGGAAATGTGTAAAAAACAAAAGTTGTTGCTTTATATCTTAAATTTATAGATATGTAAACATTTTTGCAAGATTTTATGTATAGGGAGAGATATTCTCTTCGTACTGAAACTGGTCAGGGTGTAAACCCTAACCAAGTTAGCTACAGTGTGGTTTGATTTCGAATATGTTAAAGCCCTTATTTGAAGTCACTTTAAACATAAAAGTTGTATATATATGTGTTCTGTATCTGTCTACCAAATTTCCAGTTCATAGACCACGTAAATTGTGAGTTACGGTGAATGGAACCATGACTGTTCCATGGTTTGAACTGCATACTGAGTGCCCTAGGAAACTACAGTAATATTTTTGGCTAATTTGAGCTTGTTAGAGCTAGATTCTATACATGATCAATGCACTCAAGTTATAGGTATATGTCGTATCTAAAATTTGGTACTAATTTCAGCTTCATTGGTTATGTATAGACTAAGTTATGGCCTTTGGAATCCATACTGGTCCGGAAGTCAATTCTATTCTGGACCAGTAAAATGTTTGGTATAAGTAGAAGACCTTAGAGAGATAATTGGTAAAAGTTGTAAACATGAAACATGTTACATATGAACCCATATAAGTTTCTATAAACTTTAATTAAAATAGGACTTACAGATTATAAGTTATGACGAACCCAAATGAGTACCCTGAAACTGCCTAAAGGCAGAAAATAAGGCAGAAAACAGAACACTCTTAGAAATTCCACCAAATATTGTACAATGATCCAATTGGTCTAAAATTTGAATATGTTCTCTAATTATATGTTATTTGTAATTAGGAACAAGAATCAGATTAATTGGTCAATTATAGAAAACATTATAGGCTAAACAGTCCCATAAGGTCACACTGCCTTATAGTAAAAATCTTAACTATTGACATGAACAATGTATATTAATTTGTTTAAGCCACATTAAGTCTCCCTAATCATGAGTTAATCAATTATATTTTCATATTAGGCTCGCAACATATTGGAGACCCACAAGGAGCAGATAGACAATAAGTTAGGGGTCAGAATCAAAGAAGAACGGTGAGTCTAATTATCGATTGAATTCTTTAGTCCAAATGAATGTTGCTTGCTATGTGATTCATGTGATTGTCATGATTGGTCCTTGATAATGTAATGATGGATAATTTGTGACATTGTGGTACACATAAATGGTATACTTGCAGTATATTTGAGGTATATGTTTGACAAATGTGATATATATACACGGTATATGTATACTATATGCAAGGTATATGCTTGACATATGAGGTATATATGGAATATATGTATGTTGTATATGATAAAGATGCAATGGTTGATGAATGCTTAAATACAAGTGCATATGCATATGGGCTAAAAAGGCGTTGTGACTAGTTAATCCATATTGTAAAGCAAAAGAAGAGGCCTATCGCCCAACAAATGTGCAAATGAAACAAATGATCAAGCTAGCTAGCAAATGCAAATGCAAATGTTCACATGGCAAATATTCACATGGAAACCCGGGGCAATGTCTGTTTAACTTGGTCACAACAAAATGAAATAAGAAAAGCATTTGCATACATAAAGAGTAATGATTATATGTTTCAACTTTATTGATACTTATATGATACTGATGAATGGAATGGAATACATGGTATATATTGGAATTGTGATTTATGACTATGAGTTGTTTGGTACTTTAGAGCACATTGGATGGTTATTATCACTGAGCCGCAACTCATCAATTTGCATCATTTTTCAGGTAAAGAAAAGTGATAGCTCATTTTGAGTAGCGTATAAAAGACATGGAGCACAGGTCACTGGCCGAGCCTCATCACTCTCTCTCATTGCATTCCACACAAGCATGAAAATATGTCATATGTGTTTTGTATTTACGTGCTTGAATATGTATAGTCATTTTGTAATGAGTCTAAAAATGTATAAATGAAATCAACTCGAAAATACTTAGGTGTAAAGTTTATGTTTTGATATATGTGATATATTATATTGTGGTGAAAACCTCAGTGTTAACTTTGCAAAGTCAGTGAATAATATTACAGGATATGAGACTTGCAAGTCATTGAATGAAATTATAGGATATGAGACTTGCAAAGTCATTGAATTATATTACAGGATATGAAAAAAAAATCTATTACTATTGTTAACAGGGTATTCTAGCTTTCCAGTATGCTATGTATGATTACTTGATACAGGGATAGGTTATACTCAAATGCATAAGATGTGGTGTTACATTTTTTTTGGTATCAGAGCAGGGATAGGTTCCATGGGAACATGCATATGCATAAGAGCATGATAACATATGCATCCTATGTGTTGAACATTATGTAGTGACATACTTTCATTTATTTTAGGGACATCATAAGACATGATACACTAAGGAGGGAGAGGCCGACAGAAATGCATTCTCATGAGGCATCACCTCATTTACATAGAGATCAACCAACACTAGGAGCTAGAGCTCCAGTACATGCATCACAGTCATCTCATGCAGAAGTATCCCCTGAAAACCCAGATCAGGAATTATATGGTCTTGAAATGTACAAGGAAAGACGTTATGACAAGCTGAGGAAACATGGTGCAACTGATTTCAATGGCACAACAGACCCAGGAGAAGCTGAGAGATGGCTGAAAAGGACACAGAGGGTACTGAATATGATGAGATGTACCCTAGATGAGAAATTCGTTTATGCAGTATCCTTACTGCAAGGAAATGCTTATGAATGGTGGGAGACAATCCCCGACAGTGATGCACAACCACTAGTGTTGACATGGAATGATTTTCTCCTAAAATTTTAGAACAATTACATGCCTGAAGCATATAAAGATGAGAAGAGGAAGGAATTCCTAAATCTGAAATAGGGGAATATGTCTATTGCGGAGTATGAAGTACAATTTAACAAACTTTCCCATTATGCCACCTTCATGGTCTCTACTGAAAGAGACAAATGCAGGAAGTTTGAGGAAGGCCTCAAATATGAAATAAAAAACAGAATTACAACTAATGATCTTAATAGTTATGCCAGGCTCAGAGCTGCTGCAATCAGAGCTGAACAGTTAATGAAAGAAGCTGGGGAACAATAAATAAAAAGGCCATCACGTGAGTTCTTTGGTGAGTCTAGTAGAAGGTTGGGGAAAAAAGGTAGATATATGCCTGCACAATCTGGTAACAGAAGTGCGTACTCCAGTTCTAGAGGTCGAGGAATGACTTTCTCTTACCCAGGCACAGGGCAGAGCCAATATGTTGAACAGAGGCCCACATGTAGTCATTGTGGCAGACAACATACGGGCGAATGTAGAAGGCTCACAGGAGCATGTTATTTCTGTGGATCGATGGAGCACATGTATAGAGACTGTCTAAATAGAGCCAAACTAGCAGAGACCAGCAGAGGAGTATCTGAGACTACTGTTGAGGCACGAAGGGTCTACCCTACTAGTGGGACACAAGGCAGACGAAGAGGCAGGGGCATGACTGGTACACTGGGCAGAGAAGTGACCAGATCTGAAGGTCAGAGTTCTAGACCTCCTATTCAGGCCAGGGTATTTGCTATGACTAGACAAGAGGCAGTGGATGCTCCCGAAGTAGTCACTGGTAATATTTATATTTCTGAAATATTAGCATATGCATTGATTGACCAAGGCTCCACTCATTCATTTATATCATTGCATATGGCATCTGAATTGCATCAAATGCATGAGCCTTTGGGGATTGACATAAATGTGAGTACGCCATTGGGAACAGTGGTAGTTGTGAATAATGTCTGTCGTGATTGCTTAATATGCATTGACAAAGCTGAGTTAATAGCTGATCTGATTTTATTGCCAATATATGAATTTGATGTGACACTGGGAATGGACTGGTTAACTAGACATCATGCAATAGTGAATTGCTTTACTAAGGAAGTAATTTTGGAATCGCCAAACCAGCCAAAGGTAGTATTTCTAGGTGAAAGAAAACTTGTGCCTACATGTCTAGTTTCAGCTGTAAAGGCATTTCGAATGATCAAAGGGAGATGTGAAGTATATTTGGCATATGTGACTGATACTAGAACCATTGATAACTTGCTTGAAAATATACCAGTGGTAAGGGAATTTGCTGATGTATTCCCAGATGATCTACCTGGTTTACCACCAGATAGAGAGATAGAATTTACTATTGAACTAGTACCAGGAACAACACCAATATCAAGGTCACCCTATAGAATGGCCCCAGTTGAGTTGAAAGAACTAAAGGCCCAATTGCAGGAGTTACTTGACAAAGGGTATATTAGACCTAGTGTATCACCATGGGGAGCTCCAGTGTTATTTGTTAAAAAGAAAGATGGAACAATGAGATTGTGTATCGATTACAGGCAACTGAATAAAATGACAGTGAAGAACAAATATCCGTTGCCTAGAATAGATGATTTGTTTGACCAGTTGCAAGGAGCCCAAATATTCTCCAAGATTGATTTTAAATTAGGTTATTACCAGCTGAAGGTAGCAGAAGCGGATGTTCCAAAGACTGCCTTTCGAACTAGGTATGGACATTATGAATTTTTAGTAATGCCATTTGGATTGACTAATGCTCCAGCAACATTTATGGCATTAATGAATAAGGTGTTTCAACCATATCTGGATAGGTTTGTGATAGTATTTATTGATGAAATATTGGTGTACTCAAAGAATAGGGGAGAACATGAACAACATTTAAAAATTGTGTTGCAAACTTTGAGGGAGAAACAATTATATGCCAAATTGAGTAAATGTGAATTCTGGTTAGATCATTTGGTATTTCTTGGACATGTGGTGTCGTGTAAGGGCATAGAGGTGGACCCAAAGAAAATTGAGGCTATGGTAAATTCGGAAGCTCCTAAAAATGTCTCTGAAATGCGTAGTTTTTTGGGTTTAGCTGGATACTACCGCAGATTTGTTGATGGATTCTCCTTAATTGTTAGCCCTTTGACTAAATTGTTGAGAAATAATGTGCCTTTTAAGTGGACTTCTGAATGTCAGAGGAGTTTCGTTGAACTAAAACACAGGCTAACCTCAGCACCAGTGTTAACCATCCCTACAGGTACAGGTGGGTTTACAGTATATAAGGTTGCTTCTCACCAAGGCTTGGGATGTGTGTTGATGCAACATGGTAAGGTGATAGCTTATGCATTCAGACAACTGAGACCACATGAGATCTCATATCCAGTGCATGATTTAGAACTGGCTGCAGTCGTATTTGCATTGAAGATTTGGAGGCATTATCTGTATGGTGAGACATTCCAAATCTTCACAGACCATAAAAGTGTGGGTTATTTGATGACACAGAAAGAATTAAACATGAGGCAGAGATGGTGGTTAGAGCTATCGAAAGATTATGACTGTACAATTGAATACCATCCAGGGAAAGCCAATGTGGTAGCAGATGCATTGAGTAGGAAGGCTAGTTGCAGTGTAGCTCACTTGCAAGTATCCTCTTTTCCATATTTGATTCAATTACGATCTATGAATGTTGAATTAAATATACATGATGAAGGTTCACTGATTGCTACTCTTCAAGTCAGACCTATACTAAAGGAGAGAATCAAAGAAGCACAAAGCAAAGATCCTAAATTGTGTGAGAAAATTGAATCAGTAAGGCAGGGAAACAGTAAAGATTTTCAATTGCAGGATGATGTACTGATGTTAAAGTCACGCATATGTGTTCCAAACAGTGAGAACTTACATCAGGAAATCATGGAAGAGGCACACAATGCACCGTATGCAATGAACCCAGGGATGACAAAGATGTATCACAGTTTAAGGCCTCATTAATGGTGGCCAAGAATGAAGAAAGATATAGCAGAATATGTTTCCAAATGATTGACATGTTAGCAGATTAAAATTGAACATCAGGCACCAGTTGGTAAACTACATCCATTGTCAGTGCCAGAATGGAAATGGGAAAGAATAACGATGGATTTTGTCTATGGATTGCCAAGAACTCCATGGAAAAATGATACAGTATGGGTAATTATTGACATATTAACCAAGTCAGCACATTTTCTACCTATCAGATGGGGCTGTACACTTGAGAGTTTGGCCAAATTATATGTGAATGAGATAGTCAGATTGCATGGCATTCCAGTGTCCATTGTGTCTGATAGAGATTCATGGTTTACCTCACGTTTTTGGGTGAGTTTATAGAATGCATTGGGAACAAAATTGAACTTTAGCACTGCATTCCACCCACAAACTGATGGACAATCAGAAAGGACTATACAAACATTGGAATAAATGCTTAGGGCATATTCTATGGAATTCAGAGGTGCTTGGGATGAATATATAGCATTGATTGAATTTGTTTACAATAACCAGTATCATAGCAATATCCAGATGGCACCATATGAGGCGTTGTATGGTAGAAAGTGCCGAAGCCCTATCATTTGGGATGAAGAAGGAGCACGTGCATTAGAAGGGCCAGAGATAGTGCAAGACACAGTGGATAAGATCAAGGTTGTCAAGAACAAGCTAAAGGCAGCACAGGATAGGCAGAAAAGTTATGTTGATCAGCATAGAAGGGAGATGGAATACGAGTTAAGTGAAAAGGTGTTTCTTCGTGTATCTCCATGGAAAGGGATAATCCGATTTGGTAAAAAGGGTAAATTGAGCCCAAGGTATATAGGGCCTTATGAAATTCTTGAGAAGATTGGTCCACTGGCATATAGATTGGCGTTACCACCAGAGATGGCTCAGATTCATAATGTGTTTCTTGTGAGCATGCTTAGAAGATACAGGTCAGATCCTACACATGTACTTAAAGATCAAGCCATTGAGATTGCAGAGAACATGAGTTATGTTGAGGAACCAGTTCAAATCATTGGATACAAGACTAAACAGCTAAGAAACTGAGAAATACCTTTGGTTAAAGTATTATGGTGTAACCATTTACAAGAAGAGGCAACATGGGAAACAAAAGAAAATATGAAAAAGAAATATCCACACATGTTTTCAGGTATTAATTTTGAGGACGAAAATTTTTAAAAGGAGGGGAGAATTGTAACATCATTGACCTTCCCCACATGCATTTCATCGAACATAAGCATCTTGCATACAATTCAATTGAACACGTGCATTTCATACGTATTTTCGTAGGAACAAGTTCATGGCACGCACTAGCTACGTGCCCTAGTATTTGGCAATTATATCGAGTTAGACGTGTATCTTTGTAACCTAAATGAGGATAACAAAGTATTAGAAATGAATTGAATAAGGTGTCTAAATTAAAGTAAGAAAAATGATTAGATTAAGATTAGTAAACAATTACATTGTTAATTTAGTTAAATCGGGTCAAATGATTAAGCTGTATCATTGTGTGAATTAGTGGAATTATAAATCTATGTAAATAATAATAATAATATAGACAAAATAAAATGAAAATGACATAAAATAGAAATAGAAGAGAAGAGAAATGAGAAATGAGAAGAGAAAAGAGAAGAGAAAAAGAGAAAAAGAGAAAAGGATAAAAAACAAGTTGGTTTTATTTTCATCTTTCTTCCCCATTTCTGCCTCCTCACTTCAGCCCCGTTTTCTTCTTCAATTTTCTCCATTTTAGACTTAAATTCTTCCTTGTTTCACCTAGTTTTTGAAGCTAATTTATCGCTTTCGAGGTTGTTCTTGGTAAGTAATCAATTCTTATTGCTATAGGGTTGATTTGAGTTGTTTAGGTTCAATATTAGGCACTGCATTGTACCCCGATATTCATGTTAATATAAATTGATTCTGGAAATGTGTAAAACACAAAAATTGTTCCTTTATATCTTATATTTATAGATATGTGAACATTTTTGCAAGATGTTATATATAGGGAGAGATATTCTCTTCATACTGAAACTGGTCAGGGTGTAAAACCTAACCAAGTTAGCTACTGTGTGGTTTGATTTCGAATATCTTAAAGCCCTTATCTGAAGTCTCTTAATACATCCAAGTTGTAGATATATGTGTTTTGTATCTGTATACAAAATTTCAGGTTCATAGACCTTGTAAATTGTCAGTTATGGAGAATGGAACCATGATTGTTCCATGGTTTGAACTGCATACTGAGTGCCCTGGGAAGATTCAGTAATAGTTTTGGCTAATTTGAGCTTGTTAGAGCTAGATTCTGTACATGATCAAAACATTAAAGTTATAGGTATATGTCGTATCTAAATTTTGGTACTAATTTCAGCTTCATTGGCTATGTATAGACTAAGTTATGGCCTTTGGAGGCCATACTGGTCCGGAAGTCAATTCTATTCTGGACCAGTAAACTATTTGGTATAAGTAGAAGACCTTAGAGAGATAATTGGTAAAAGTTGTAAACATGAAACATGTTCCATATGAGCCCTTATAAGTGTCTATAAATTTTTATTAAAATAGGAGTTATAGATTATAAGTTATGATGAACCCAAATGAGTACTCTGACACTGCCTAAAGGCAGAAAACAAGGCAGAAAACATAACACTCTTAGAAATTCCACCAAATATTGTACAATGATCCAATTGGTCTGAAATTTGAATATGTTCTCTAATTATATGTCATTTGTAATTAGGAATAAGAATCAGATTAATTGGTCAATTATAGAAAAGTTATAGGCTAAATAGTCCCATAAGGTCACACTGTCTCATAGGAAAAATCTTAACTATTGACATGAACAATGCATATTAATTTGTTTAAGCCACATTAAGTCTCCCTAATCATGAGTTAATCGATTATGTTTTCATATTAGGCTCGCAACATATTGGAGACCCACAAGGAGCAGATAGACAATAAGTTAGGGGTCGGAATCAAATGAGAACGGTGAGTCTAATTATCGATTGAATTCTTTAGTGCAAATAAATGTTGCTTGCTATGTGATTCATGTGATTGTCATGATTGGTCCTTGATAATGTAATGATGGATAATTTGTGACATTGTGGTACACATAAATGGTATACTTGCAGTATATTTGAGGTATATGTTTGACAAATGTGATATATATACATGGTATATGTATAGTATATGCAAGGTATATGTTTGACATATGTGGTATATATGGAATATATGTATATTGTATATGATAAAGATGCAATGGTTGATGAATGCTTAAATACAAGTGCATATGCATATGGGCTAAAAAGGCGTTGTGACTAGTTAATCGATATTCTAAAGCAAAAGAAGAGGCCCATGGCCCAACAAATGTGCAAATAAAACAAATGATCAAGCTAGCTAGCAAATGCAAATACAAATGTTCATATGGAAAATATTCACATGGAAACCCGGGGCAATGTCTGTTTAACTTGGTCACAACAAAATGAAATAAGCAAAGCATTTGCATACATAAAGAGTAATGATTATATATTTCAACTTTATTGATACTTATATGATACTGATGAATGGAATGGAATACATGGTATATATTGGAATTGTGATTTATTACTATGAGTTGTTTGGTACTTTAGAGCTCATTGGATGGTTATTCTCACTGAGCCGCAACTCATCAATTTGCATCATTTTTCAGGTAAAGAAAAGTGATAGCTCATTTTGAGTAGCGTATAAAAGACATGGAGCATAGGTCACTGGTCGAGCCTCATCACTCTCTCTCCTTGCATTCCACATAAGCATGAAAATATGTCATATGTGTTTTGTATTTACGTGCTTGAATATGTATAGTCATTTTGGAATGAGTCGAAAAATGTATAAATAAAATCAACTCGAAAACACTTAGGTGTAAAGTTTATGTTTTGATATATGTGATATATTATATTGTGGTGAAAACCTCAGTGTTAACTTTGCAAAGTCAGTGAATAATATTACAGGATATGAGACTTGCAAGTCATTGAATGAAATTATAGGATATGCGACTTGCAAAGTCATTGAATTATATTACAGGATATGAAAAAAAAAATCTACTACTATTGTTAACAGGGTATTCTAGCTTTCCAGTATGCTATGTATGATTACTTGATACAGGGATAGGTTATACTCAAATGCATAAGATGTGGTGTTACACTTAATGTGGCTTAAATAAATTAATATGTATTGTTCATGTCAATAGTTAAGATTTTTCCTATGAGGCAGTGTGACCATATGGGACTGTTTAGCCTATAACATTTTCTATACTTGACCAATTAATCTGATTCTTATTCCTAATTAAAACTAACATATAAATATAGAACATATTTAAATTTCAGACCAATTGGATCATTGTACAATACTTTGGTGGAATTTCTAAAAGTGTTCTTTTTTCTGCCTTTAGGCAGTTTCAAGGTACTCATTTGGGTTCATCATAACTTATAATCTATAAGTCATATTTTAATTAAAATTTACAGAAACTTATATGTGTTCATATGGAACATTTTTCATGTTTACAATGTTTATGAATTATGTATCTAAGGTCATCCAAATATAACAAAAATATTACTGGTCAAGAATAGAATTGGCTTCCGGACCATTATGACTTCCAAAAGCCATATATTAGTCTATACATAACCAATGAAGCTGAAATTAGTAAAATATTTAGCTAATCCATATACCTATAACTTGAATGTTTTGTGATTTTACCGAAGCTAGCTCTAAAAAGCTCCAATTAGCCAAACAATGTACTGGAGCTGCCCAGGGCACTCAGTAGGCAGTTCAAATCATGGAATAGTCATGGTTCCATTCCCAATGAATCACCATTTACAAGACCTATGAACCTGAAATTTTGTATACCGATACAGCACACATATATCTACAACTTTTAGGTTTTGCGATACTTTAAATAATGGCTTTAACATATTCGAAATCAAAGCACATAGTAGCTAACTTGGTTAGGGTTCACACCCTGACCCGTTTCAGTAGAGAGAGCATATCTCTTCCTATAAATAACATCTTGCACAAATGTTTACATATCCAAAAATATAAGATATAAAGGAACAATGTTTGTGTTTTACACTTTTCCAAAATCAATTTCTATTAATATCAAAATTGGGGTGCAATTCAGTGCCTAATATTGAACCTAAGCAACTCAAATCAACCCTATAGCAATAAGAATTGATTACTTACCAAGAAAAACCTTGAAAGGGATCAATATGCTTCAAAACCTAAGTGAAACAAGAATGAATTGAAGTCTAAAATAGAGGAAATTGAAGAAGAAAACGGGGCTGAAGTGAGGAGGCAGAAATGGGGAAGAAAGATGAAGATAAAGCCAACTTGTTTTTTGTCCTTTTCTCTTTTTCTCTTTTTCTCTTCTTCTCTTCTCTTTTCTCTTCTCATTTCTCATTTCTCTTCTCTTCTATTTCTCTTTTGTTTCATTTTCATTTTATTTTATATTGTTATTATTATTATTTATATATATTTATAATTCCACTAATTCACACAATAATACAACTTAATCATTTGACCCGATTTAACTAAATTAACAATGTAAATGTTTACTAATCTTAATCTAATCATTTTGCTTACTTTAATTTAGTCACCTTATTCAATTTATTTCTAATACTTTGTTATCATCATTTAGGTTATAAGGATACACGTGTGACTCGATATAATTGCCAAATACTAGAACACGTAGCTAGTGCGTGCCATGAACTTGTTTCTAAGAAAATATGTGTGAAATGCACGTGTTCAATTGAATTGTATGCAAGATGCTTATGTTCAATGAAATGCATGTGGTGAAAGTCAAGGATGTTACACCAACACTATCCAGGATGCGAACGACCACAATGCTGACACATCGATAGAGTGGTAGACCTACAGGATGCCTGTGTTGGTGCACTGGCTGCCGACGAAATAGATCTTACGAGTTGTCCCCGTCTATAAGAATGAAGTCTACTGGAACCTTCAACTTGGACTCGGCCACCAAAAGATCTGGCTCTTTTTCCACTAGACTGTACTCCACTTGGTTGTGGTGCTGGTCTACTAACCCCACTAACCTGTACTGGCTATTGTGTCGCCAAGACTCTTTCAACCGTTCAAGCAGATGCTAGTAAACTAGGAAAGCTCATCAGACGTAGGGATGAAACTTGTAACTTGATAGTATCCCTCAATCCATCTTCAAATCATCGACATTTATCAACCTCTGTAGACACAATACTACCAGCATACTTGCAAAGATGAGTGAATTCTCTCTCATATTCTGTTATAGATATATCCCTCTGTTTTAGCATCAGAAACTCTCTCTTCTTATCGTATGTTTAGATAGGAGGAATGTAACACCACATCTTATGCATTTGAGTATAATCTATCCCTGTATCAAGTAATCACACATAGCATACTGGAAAGCTAGAATACCCTGTTAACAATAGTAGTAGATTTTTTTTTTCATATCCTGTAATATAATTCAATGACTTTGCAAGTCTCATATCCTATAATTTCATTCAATGACTTACAAGTCTCATATCCTGTAATATTATTCACTGACTTTGCAAAGTTAACACTGAGGTTTTCACCATAATATAATTTATCACATATATCAAAATATAAACTTTACACCTAAGTATTTTCGAGTTGATTTCATTTATACATTTTTAGACTCATTCCAAAATTACTATACATATTCAAGCACATAAATACAAAACACATATGACATATTTTCATGCTTGTGTGGAATGCAAGGAGAGAGAGTGATGAGGCTCGGCCAGTGACCTGTGCTCCATGTCTTTTATACGCTACTCAAAATGAACTATCACTTTTCTTTACCTGAAAAATGATGCAAATTGATGAGTTGCGGCTCAGTGAGAATAACCATCCAATGAGCTCTAAAGTACCAAACAACTCATAGTCATAAATCACAATTCCAATATATACCATGTATTCCATTCCATTCCTCAGTATCATATAAGTATCAATAAAGTTGAAACATATAATCATTACTCTTTATGTATGCAAATGCTTTCCTTATTTCATTTTGTTGTGACCAAGTTAAACAGACATTGCCCCGGGTTTCCATGTGAACATTTTCCATGTGAACATTTGCATTTGCATTTGCTAGCTAGCTTGATCATTTGTTTCATTTGGACATTTGTTGGGCCATAGGCCTCTTCTTTTGCTTTACAATATCGATTAACTAGTCACAACACCTTTTTAGCCCATATGCATATGCACTTGTATTTAAGCATTTATCAACCATTGCATCTTTATCACATGCAACATACATATATTCCATATATATACCTCATACGTCAATCATATACCTTGCATATACTATACATATACCATGTATATATATCACATTTGTCAAACATATACCTCAAATATACCGCAAGTATACCATTTATGTGTACCACAATGTCAAAAATTATCCATTATTACATTATCAAGGACCAATCATGACAATCACATGAATCACATAGCAAGCAACATTCATTTGCACTAAAGAATTCAATCGATAATTAGACTCACCGTTCTCCTTTGATTCCGACCCCTAACTTATTGTCTATCTGCTCCTTGTGGGTCTCCAATATGTTGCGAGCCTAATATGAAAACATAATCGATTAACTCATGATTAGAGAGACTTAATGTGGCTTAAACAAATTAATATGCATTGTTCATGTCAATAGTTAAGATTTTTCCTATGAGTCAGTGTGATCTTATGGGACTGTTTAGCCTATAACTTTTTCTATAATAGACCAATTTTTCTAATTCTTGTTCATAATTAAAAATAACATATAATTATAGAACATATTAAAATTTCAGACCACTTGGATCATTGTACAATATTTGGTGGAATTTCTAAGAGTGTTCTGTTTTCTGCCTTGTTTTCTGCCTTTAGGCAGTTTCAGGGTACTCATTTGGTTTCATCATAACTTATAATCTATAAGTCCTATTTTAATTAAACTATACATAAACTTATATGGGTTCATATGGAACATGTTTCATGTTTAAAATTTACCAATTATGTCTCTAAGGGCTTCTAATTATACCAAACATTTTACTGGTCCAGAATAGAATTCACTTCCGAACCCGTATGTCTTCCAAAGGCCATATATTAGTCTATACATAACCAATGAAGTTGAAATTAATACCAAATTTAGATAGGACATATACCTATAACTCTCAAGTTTTGATAATTTACATAATCTAGCTCTCACAAGCTCAAATTAGCCAAACTAGTTACTATATCTTCCCAGGGCACTCAATAGGCAGTTCAAACCATGGAAAAGTCATGGTTCCATTCACCATAACTCAACATTTACAAGACCTATGAACCTGAAATTGGATAGAAAGATACAAAACACATATATCTACAACTTTTATGTTTTTCAATACTTCAAATAAGGGTTTTAACATATTCGAAATCAAACCACACAGTAGCTAACTTGGTTAGGGTTTACACCCTGACCAGTTTCAGTACGAAGAGCATGTCTCTCCCTAGACATAATATCTTGAAAAAATGTTTACATATCCATAAATATAAGATATAAAGGAACAACTTTTGTGCTTTACACATTTCCAGAATCAATTACTATTAACATAAAAATCGGGGTACAATTCAGTGCCTAATATTGAACCTAAGCAACTCAAATCAACCCTATAGCAATAAGAATTGATTACTTACCAAGAACAAACTGGAAAGGGATCAATTAGCTTCAAAAAATAGGTGAAAAAAGGAAGAATTGAAGTCTGAAATGGAGGAAATTGAAGAAGAAAACGGGGCTGAAGTGAGGAGGCAGAAATGGGGAAGAAAGATGAAGATAAAGCCAACTTGTTTTTTGTCATTTTGTCATTTTCTCTTCTTCTCTTCTTTTTTCTCTTCTCATTTCTCATTTCTCTTCTCTTCTATTTCTCTTTTGTGTCATTTTCATTTTATTTTGTCTATATTATTATTATTATTATTTACATATATTTATAATTCCATTAATTCACACAATAATACAACTTAATCATTTGACCCGATTTAACTAAATTAACAATGTAATTGTTTACTAATCTTTATCTAATCACTTCGCTTACTTTAATTTATACACCTTATTCAATTCATTTCTAATACTTTGTTATCCTCATTTAGGTTATAAGGATACACGTGTGACTCGATATAATTGCCAAATACTAGGACACGTAGCTAGTGCATGCCATGAACTTGTTCCTACAAAATTACGTATGAAATGCACGTGTTCAATTGAATTGTATGCAAGATGCTTATGTTCGATGAAATGCATGTGGGGAAGGTTAAGGATGTTACAAGGAATATACTGCTCCTTAAACTTCTCTAGAAAGAATTCCCATGTCATAGGGTCAGGAGCTTCTGTGCTCTGTGATTCAGATCGCCACCAATCGTATGCATGCTCCTGTAACAGAGATACTGCATATTCATATTTCTGCTCATCTATGCAATGCAGTTGATCAAATACTCGCTTTGCTCATTCCAGCCAAAATTCTGCCACTGAGGGGTCATCTTCTCGTTTACCATAGAAATCAGTTGCCCCTAATTTCCTCAGTCTCTGAAACTGTAATCCGGACGAATCTGATTGTGATGCTTTCTATAGTAAATCTATCATATTCCTCATGAGCTCAGTCTGACCCATGTTAATAGCTGAATGCTCATGAAATGAGCTGGCACTAGATCTCGGTGCCGCAACTCGACGACGACTTGGTCGCGATGAAGCTCTTGCCTCTAAAGCAACAACTCCAACAATGCAATTGTGGGTACATTTCAAGAAATAAACATTTTCAAAATTCACATTTAAAAAGCCAAAACCTTCCAACTGGCCTTTAATACCAAAATCCAGAAACACCAACCTGGTGCTCTGATACCAAAACTTGTCACACAGCGCCTCACCCCCTCACCCGATCACCAATACGTGCCCAGATGAGGGAGCGCTGCTGCCTGTCTTCTTTACTTCTTCAAATCGCTATTATTTTTTATTTTCTTTAACACTCTTGTATATATAGATATAAACAAAAACCAGAGTACAATTTATTTAAATAAGATAGTAATTTTAAGCATCAAATTAATTTTTAACAAACTTTAAAAGTAAGTTTTACAAACTCTAAAACTCTTTAAAATAAGAAGCCAAAAACAAAAATTTCAAAGCTTGTAACCCATTTTCTCAAGGTTCAGCTACTTTACTTGAATCGGATCACCACTTGCTTTATCTAACGCCTTCAGCTACCTTTCTATATCTGCGTGGAAAGAAAACTCCACGCTAAGCTCTAAGCTTTGTGGTGCATAGAAATAAGGCAATATACTATGTCATGCAACAGGCTACAACATGTATCATTTTTCATATTAATGTTCTTTCATGCAATTCTATTCCTTATGATCCTTTCTCATACAGTTATAATTCCATGCATACAGGACAAATGTCATTTTCATTTCCATTAATTATAAAAATCTCTTTTACATCATCAATCATGTGTTTATATATGTATACCACTTTCCATCGTTTCTATATATATATATATATATTAGCCCACAACACCTATGAACTCCAGACTAGGATAACGGAGTTGGCATCCAGGCACTTAGGAGTGCCACAAGGCAATATTATGTGCACATATAAGTGCCATTACCGCATAGAAAATCGTGCCATTACCGGCATAGTATTCATAATCCATGCCATTACCGGTGTAGTATTCATAATCCATGCCATTACCGGCGTAGTATTCATAATCTGTGTCATTACCGGTGTAGAAAATCATTCCATTAATGGTTTTCATCATACTCCCCCCCCTGTTTGGCATGCCAAACTATCCTTAGTATAGTTCTAGGTAGTTGTTCTAGGGCTTATTCAATATCATGTAATTCATATATCTCTACTTACTTCCAATCACAACCAGATCAACATTCATGTTTATTATCTGTATTGGATCACGTATTTCATCCGTATCATTTTTCATATATCATTCGTGTCAACTCACATATTTCATCCGTATCATATTTCATATATCATCCGTGTAAATTCCTATTCCATATATCATCCGTGTCGATTCACATATTTCATCTGTATCACAATACAACACGTTTCTCACCTCAATATATATATATATATATATAATCATTCTTATTTCCCTGGATAGACAATAACTTCCATTTACTTACTTGAATTTCTCATTCAATAACCACATTCATAATTACAGATACAGAGCATTCACAACCATGATTACTAATTTCATGCCCGTGAATTAGTCCACACCTGTAATCCCAAGTCGTGAATGCTACTGGAATGAATCGCCCAAAAGCATTCACGGTCGTGATTACTCATTCACGCCCATGAATAAGTTCACTTCCGTGATTCCAACCAGTGAACGCTTCTGGAATGAATAGTACCATTTCCACACAGAAGTCACGACCGTGATACAATCAGTCACAACCGTGAACCCTCAAGTTCACGCCCGTGACCTAATAGTCATGCCCGTGACTTTCAGTAGAAAATCTGCATATTCACTTTTCATTCATTCTATCATTATCCAAAACATAGAAAATTCTATTTCATGCATTTCTAAGGTTCTTTATTCAACTTATTACTTTTTAATACATGTAAATGTCTTGATCATACAAGATTTTCTAACATACATCATTAATTCAATGTCACACAAGGATCTCATTCATACATGTCTACCTATGGTTTCATGCCATAATCATCATCATTCTTGAAATGCATTTATCTAAAATCATATTCAACATGCATTATTTCAAACAAAAATAGGTTATTGCCTTAAGTAATGCACAAACCTTAATCTTTCTCCTTCACTCTTCTAGGTAGCTTTCTCTTTTCCTTTACTCCTTAGAGCTTGTTCCTTATCACTTGGAACTAGTTAATTTTTTTATGTCTTAAAAACTAGAGAAATATGATGTTAATGGATGAATGAGGGGCTGCCATAATTAAAGAAATTTGGGAAAAATTGAAATTTACATAGAAATAACACAATTAGTGATAAGTGAAGTATGATTTGAGAATTGAATTGAAGAAAATGAATTGGGAACTAGGATATGGTTTTTGGGCAGCCATAACATATAAAGAAGGAAGTTTAACATGAGTACATTTTAGCTCAATTAAGGTGTAAAACATATTAGGAGCATTAGAATATTATATAGACATGAAAAACATTGAAAATGGATATTGGAATTGAGATATGGTATGGTTGTGTAGGTAAAATAAATGAACAAGTGAGAGGCCCTCAAGAGGGTGACAAAGGTAAGGAGAAAGCTAGCTAATAAGGGAAGAGAAATAAGGATTAAGGGAAGAACCAAGGCTAATTAGGTATGTGCTTCATTGATAAAAATCTTACATGTTGTTAATATGTATGGAATTATGTATTAAGGTTTGATGTGTTTGTGATATGTTATGTGATTTGTTGTGGCTTTTGATATTTTATATGAAAATGGAATTAAATGGTGTAAAATAATTGAGACATATGAATGTAGTTAAAATCTATAAATTTTAGTATCAAATTGAATGCAAATGATAAGTGTGGTTGAAAAGTGTATTGATGCTAATTGATGACCTTGCTGTAGGGATTCTGGAACAGTCTTGATTATTTTGATTATAACTTGGGTTTTTGAATTCTGTTTTGTATATTATTTATTGAAAGTGAAAGCTAAGACACAGGGCTTTAATTTTTATTTAGACTATAAAATCTAATTATGTCTAGATTTGCCCAGAAAAATACATGAAGTTCAAACCTAGAATCTGTTCAGAAATATCTGTTATTATCATTGATGTTTAAAATTAGATTTGACATCTAATATGTATATTCCATTGCATAATGTACTGCTAAAATATCATTCAACATAATAGAACAACAATTGTTACTAAAATCTAAACAGAAACTGTGTTTATATAAACTAGAAACAAAAAAATATTTTTAGTTAAAGTATGTACATAATAACAATTATCCAAATTTAATATATGCCAACTAGGGAGGATCGATACATAAGCTCTTACAACTAATGCAACAACCCTTGTTCCATTTCCAACACGTAATTCCAACTCTCCCTTAATGAGCTTGTAATGCTCTCTTACCCTACTAGCCGTTAATAGTATAAGAAAGTGCTACTAGACACGGCCCAAAATCTCTCACTGATGAAGGTTGTCCAAGATCAACTCAGTCTGAAAGACTGTTACTCAGTTCATCTTTCAAAAAATCTTGTTCTGATCCATAATCCATAATCCATATCAACCTATAAACCATAAGAAAATGCACAAATAAGATCATTGCAGCATTTTATGCATACGCATGAGACACACTTTTTATTTTACACCCATTGTTTAAGAATCAATTAGCCTGGGCTCTTATACCACTAAATGTAGTGCTCCCTTACCCTACTAGCCATTAACAATATAGAAAAGTGCTACCAAACTCATTATTTGAAAACCAATGCTCAAATTATTGTATTTTTTTCCAGTTTTCGAGTTTGTTATTAACGGAATATTTATTATTATATTTTTTCATTTATTATATCATTTAAATATGTAACAAGTGATGTAAATATTTTGATTTAAAAGTATTCATCTATAATATTCAGAAATACATTTACAAATAATACCAAACATATTAATTACAAATTCACACTTTATAAATCCTACATGCCACAAATTTACAATAAAATGAAAATTTTAAAATTTAATTATACAATATGATACCCAAAATACACAAAAAGAAAATAAACTGCTGCAATTTGATATTGGGATTCCCCTTTCTTCTGTCAATCCTAACGCAATAGCTATTTCTACAAACTTGCGCGTGAAACACACGCGCTTAACTACTAGCTTAGTGGTACATTTGACAACTATCCAATAATTATATAAATATTTCTAAAATAAAATTTTTACCAATTACAAAAAAATTTTCTAAGTATGTCAAAACATTCAAATTAAATAAAACTATATATAAATCATACAAAATATATAATTAATCAATTATATCATTTCATTCATTAAGCATACTAAAATTTATTAATAAAAATACATAATAACAATTATCCAAATTTTATATATGCCCACTAGGGAGGATAAATACATACACTCCTACAACTAATGCAACAACCCTTGGTCCATTTCCAACACGTAGGTCCAACTCTCCCTTAATGAGCTTGTAATGCTCTCTTACCCTACTAGCCGTTAATAGTATAAGAAAGTGCTACTACACGCGGCCTAAAATCTCTCACTGATGTAGGTTGTCCAAGATCAACTATGTTTGAAAGACTATTACTTAGTTCATCTTTCAACAAATCTTGTTCTGATCCATAATCCATGTCTACCTATAAACCATAAGAAAACGCACAAATAAGATCATTTGCAGCATTTTATACATATGCATGAGACACACTTTCTATTTTACACCCGTTGTTTAAGAATCAATTAGCTTGGGCTCTTATACCGCTAAATGTAGTGCTCCCTTACACTACTAGCCATTCACAGTATAGGAAAGTGCTACCAAACTCATTATTTGAAAACCAATGCTCAAATTATTGTATTTGTTTCTAGTTTTCGAGTTTGTTATTAACGAAATATTTATTACTATATTTTTCATTTATTATATCATTTAAATATGTAACAAGTGATGTAAATATTTTAATTTAAAAGTGCCCATCTATAATATTCAGAAATACATTTACAAATAATAACAAACATATTAATTACAAATTCACACTTTATAAATCCTACATACCACAAATTTACAATAAAATGAAAATTTTAAAATTTAATTATACAATATGATAGCCAAAAAATACAAAAAGAAAATAAACTGCTGCAATTTGATATTGGGATTCCCCTTTCTTCTGTCAATCCTAATGCAACAGCTATTTCTACTAACTTGCGCATGAAACACGCGCTAAACTACTAGCTTAGTGGTACATTTAACAACTATCCAATAATTATATAAATATTTCTAAAATAAAATTTTTACCAATTACAATAAATTTTCTAAGTATGTCAAAACATTCAAATTAAATAAAAACTATATATAAATCATACAAAACATATAATTAATCAATAATATCATTTCATTCATTAAGCATACTAAAATTCATTAATAATAATACAAGACAATCATTTTAATAATTTACATTTGTTTCTCTTTATTTAGTTAATAGCCCATGATATTTTAGACCCGAACTAAACACTCGATACAGGATTTCTGCTCTTCGGAAGTGTATTCAGCGCTTATTTAATTATTTGATAACTCAGCGTTACACCTACATTTTCAATAATAACTCAGCACCTTTTCGGTATCTGTGGAAATTAAAACTCAACACTATTTCTTAATGTCTACATAAATTAAATTTCAGCACTATTTTCTAGTGCCAACATTTCTAGACTTTTATTCGCTTGCCAACTTATCCTAATTTTTAGTTCTCGATTAGATATTATAGGGTTTAATTATGTTTGTTACCATTATTATTATTTTACATCAATTAGGTATGAAATACTAATATACTTTCTCATAAATGAAATAATCTCCATTAAATATATTACAATATCATACTCACTCATTAAATCATTATATATATAAAAAAAAGTCAAACAATATATTTTGCTATCATAAAATTCAACAATAACTTATATATATACAAGCTACCCTATTATGGGGTAGAATTTATGTCTCATATTTTTCTATATTTTTTTATCTATTTTGAAAAAGAATTCAGACAAGCGATCAACTAAAACAATATAGATAAATATCTTATCTTTAATTACCAATAAGAATTACATCAAATCTAAATTTGTAGCAAAAGTTATGAATTTTTCACTCAGCTATGTTCATTTTATTTTGCCTTGTATTTTATTGGATAAATTTCTAGTTCGAACATTGAGTTAATTTTAAACCTAAATGCAGGCATATCCAGATCATATGGTTAAAGTTGAATCCATATGTCTTAACTTTCCAACCCAATAAGAAACACTTAAAAAGAATTTCCATAATTCAAGTTATACACTAAAATGCAGATACCGTTCATAAGACGATTTTGAGCAACTTCATTCAATCACACAATTTCCTATCTTCATGCATCATCAACATAATCTAATCTTATTTTCACATTCATGGCATCAATTAATCACCAATTCATCACTCAATCAAAATATCAGTCATTACATACACAATTATACATAATATCATACACAACATAATAACACAATCAACAATTAATATTTTTCCATATTGAATTTTTGACAAATGTACATACGTCAAAAAGTCCACTTTATACATCCTTCTCTACCCCCTAATTAGATTTATCCTTGCCCTTATTTCCTCCTTGATTATCCCAAAGGTTTCTCAACTCCTTGGCCTAACAACAATTTTACACATACACTTCAATCATCTTATATTTCAATGTTACATATGCACATAAACTCACTTAAACCACTAATCACCTCTACCCCATCTTATATCCATAAACTACTCTTATAGTCCATCATTAACCCTTAACTCACACTAATCAAGCATTAATTATACTAATCAATCTTTAATCACTATTAATATACTAATAACCCCAAATTACCAACCTTAATGGTGACTAACCTAAAAATAAAAGTATTGAAGAGAAGAAAAGTGAGAAGATGAAAAATCTAACCTCGCCTTTGTAATTCTTCAAGAAGGTCAAAATCTTTGCTTCTCTTCTTCTGGTCTTTTCTTCCTTCCTCTTCCTTTGTTTGGCTCACTTTGCTTCAATTTCTTGATGATCTTGCCTTAATCATTTTCTCTAGCTAAAATCTTAGCTTTAATTGAAGAAAAAGAAGAAGGAAGGGGAAGATGTATGTCACGGCTAAGAGAAGAAAAATGACAGAGAATATTATTTGTTTAAGAAGAGGAAGAAGAAGAAATAAAGGCAAAAAGTAAAATTTGACTTTTATAGTAGGATTAGGTGGGTGGTTAGGATTAATTAGATATTTTTTTCCTTATTGGTCCATTAATTTAAATCACTCTTACTTTATTTTAATCTAAAGAATATTCTTTTCCTTAGATAAAGAGTATGCCATTTTTTTTCCTTCTTAAAATATATGTACCAAAAACACTGTAAATTCTAATTTCATTCAACGAAAAATTATTATTTTCAAAATTTTAGCTCCAAAGCTCAAAATTCTCAATTAATAATATCCTAAATTTTTTTCCATATTTTATTATCATTTTAATTTTTCTTTCATGTCCAAATTTAGACCTCGATTAATTTGGCACACCGGATTTTGGTCACTCGCAACCATTGCTGAAATTATCTGGCATTACAATTTTTCCCTCCTTAAAAAAAATATACCTTTTTAATTGAACTTGAATAATTATGGATACTGAGCATTCCTCACCTCTTCATTTTCCTAAGTTTTCTCTTCTGAATTATGATTTTTCCAAAGAACCTTTACCAACGATACCTTCTTGTTTTGTAGCTCATTCACTTCTCAGGCTAAAATTTCCATTAGCTCCTCTTCATAAGTTAGATCTTGTCATATCTCTATAGGTTCTGCAAATATAATATGAGATGGATCCGATCGATATCTTCTCAACATGGACACATGGAATACATTGTGAATCTTGTCTAACTCTTTAGTAGAGCTAATCTATATGCCACGAGACCTATACGTTCAAGTACTTCATATGGTTCATTGAATCTAGGACTCATATTTCCCTTCCTTCCAAATTGGAAAATCCTTTTCCAAGGTTATACTTTTAGGAATACTTTGTCACTAACTGTATACTCAATATCCCTCATTTTTAAATATGTGTATGATTTCTGTCTATTAGCAGTGGCTTTCAGCCTACCTCTTATTACTCTCACTTTTTCCTCTGTCTGCTGGACTAACTCTAGACCCACTAATTTTTTTTCACTAAGCTCGGTCTAACATAGAGACATTCTACATTTCCTACCATACAAGGCTTCATATGGTGTCATACTGATACCAACTTGGTGACTATTATTGTAGGCAAATTCTATCAATGGAAGATGTTTGTCCCAATTGCCTTCAAATTCCATAACACAACTCCTCAACATATCTTCCAATGTTTGTATGACCCTCTCTAATTGTCCATCTATTTGTGGGTGGAAACTTGTGCTGAAATTGAGCTGTGTACCCATGGCTAGTTTCAAACTTTTCTAGAATTGTGAAGTGAACCTCGGGTCTCAATCTAAAATGATTAAAATTGGCACACTATGTATAGAAAATGTTGATATGAACAAGTCCATAAGGTCACACTGCCTCATAGGAAAAATCTTAACTATTGATATGAACAATGCATATTAATTTGTTCAAGCCACATTAAGTCTCCCTAATCATGAGTTAATCGATTATGTTTTCATATTAGGCTCCCAACATATTGGATACCCACAAGGAGAGGATAGACAATAAGTTAGGGTTGGGAATCAAAGGAGAAAGGTGAGTCTAATTATCAATTGAATTCTTTAGTACATATGAATGTTGCTTGCTATGTGATTTATATGATTGTCGTGATTTGCCCCTGATAATATGACGATGGATAATTTGTGACATTGTGGTACACATAAGTGGTATACTTGTGATATATTTGAGGTATATGTTTGACATATGTGATATATATATAGGGTATATGTATAGTATATGCGAGGTATATGCATGGCATATGAGGCATATATGTGGTATATGTATGTTATATGTGATAAGATGCAATGGTTGATGAATGATTAAGTACAAGTGCATATGCATATAGACTAAAAAGGCGTTGTGGCTAGTTAATCGATATTGTAAAGCAAAAGAAGAGGCCTATGGCCCAACAAATGTGTAAATGAAACAAATGATCAAGATAGCTAGCAAATGCAAATGTTCACATAGCAAATATTCACACGGAAACCTAGGGCAATGTCTATTTAACGTGGTCACAACAAAATGAAATAAGCAAAGCATTTGCATATGTAAGGAGTAATGATTATATGTTTTAACTTTATTGATATTTATATGATACTGATAAATGAAATGGAATACATGGTATGTATTGGATTTGTGATTTATTATTATGAATTGTTCGGTACTTCAGAGCTCATTTGATGGTTATTCTCACTGAGCCGCAACTCATCAATTTGCATCATTTTTGTTGCCCAGATATTATGCCAAGAAGGGGGGTTGAATTGGAGTTTTTTTTAAATAAAATTAAACTTTAAAGTGCGGAAATAAATAATTAATTTTAGGAGGGATAGAGAAAATCAGACACAAAGATTTATAGAGGTTCGGGTGTTAACAAACCCTACTCCTCTCCCCAATCGCAATTGGGAGTTTCACTAACACACTAAGTGTTACAATGGAGTTTTACAAGCTCACTCCCAACTATGGTGTTTCTCACAATGGCTCACACCTAACCTAGAAATCCCTTGTGTTTTAATGGCTCACACAATAACCAATTCCTTCTGTTTTACAGGCTCACACAAAAAAACTCCACTTTGTGTTTTACAGGCTCACACCTAACCTTCACTTTGTGCTTTATAGGCTCATGCAAACAACCTTTTAATTTGTGTTTTGGAGGTTCACACAACTAACCTTTACAAGTGTTCTACTCTTAACACAGAAATACCCAAAGCTCACTTGAGTAAAGATTACAGAGAGAACCACTTATAAATTTTAATTGCTCAAATATGAGGAGCAAAAAGATTTTTACAGAGAATAGATTTGTTCTTAAAGTATGAAAGTAAAAATAGCTTGTAATAAGAATTAAATTCGAAGTATATGCTATTCTTTTGTTTTTCTTATCATTCTCTTGTTCTTAATGCATAAATGACTTCCATTTATACTCCCATGGCTGAATATAGCCATTGCGGTGCATTAAAATAAGAAACTAGCCATTGTACCAACCAAAAAATCGTGCCTGACATTTTTCTCTTTCATTGTTCACGGGCGTGACTATGCTTGTCACGGGGGTGATAGTTCTTCCCAAGCCGTGACTGAAGTGGTGACCTTGGTCGAGAAGCTCTCTGGAATGTTTTGACATATTGAGTCACGGGCGTGACATACTCATTCACGGGCGTGACAATCTTCCCAGCTGTGATCCAAGTGGTGATTCTGGTCGTGAAGCTCTCTGGATGAAATTGCATGAATCTTCACGGGGGCAACTAAAATGCTTACTTCACGGTTTGTTTTTTCTTCATGGCCGTGAACTTAAATGTTGGTTTTGGTAACGGTTAGCTTCCTTCACGGGAGTGACTCCTAGAGTCACGGCAGTGAACATGCTACTACTTGAATTTTGTCTCTCAAGGATTATTCTTCCAATTCTCCATTCTTGCTATTTTAATCCATGTCCTGTATAATATACTTACAAAAACAAGTATGTTAAATACAATATTGCTATATTTATTTGTTATCATCAAAATGATGGAAATACCCCTCAAGGTTTAACAATCTCTCCCTTTTTGATGGTGACAAATAATCTAGCAATATGTGATTTTGAGAAGTCTCCCCCTCAAAATATACTTAGGATAAAAATTATAATGTCCAAGAATAGTAAATAATGATGTAGCATTGAACTAGATTTTAAGTATATGCAAGGTATATTTAAGGTATATCATGGCATATTTTTATTTGTAACTTGCTTTAAGGTATATGCAAAGCATACTTAAGTTGTATCTAAGGTATATAAAGCTCAATTTTTATACTTTGCATATGAAATTTTGAATCAAGATTTTTAATCCATTTCAAAGTCAATTCACTTTTTGATTCAAAATTCTTATAATTGCTGGTTCTAGTTTGATACCAATCTCCCTTATCAT
Organism: Triadica sebifera; assembly: GCA_023653625.1. Taxonomy (NCBI): domain Eukaryota; kingdom Viridiplantae; phylum Streptophyta; class Magnoliopsida; order Malpighiales; family Euphorbiaceae; genus Triadica; species Triadica sebifera. The sequence goes on along the minus strand of CM042892.1, from coordinate 39,460,023 downwards.
ATATTGCCTATCATATATTGCTAGTTTTCTCCCCCTTTTGTCATCAATCAAAAAGGATATGAAGATTGAAGTAAACAAAAGCAAATATATATATATCATAAAGGAAAGGATACAAACTAAGAAAAGAAATTTAAAATTTCCTACACAAGCAAAAGAAATATAACAAACAAGTTCAAAAAAAAAAAAACAAATCTAGGCTACATCCTAGCCTATCTCCTAGCCAGACATCCTATCACGAAGCCTAACTACTTCAGCCTCAAGGTTGTCCATCCGAGACTCCATGAAGTCCTTGAGGTTCTCCAACCTCTCATCCATCGAAGTCTGCAGCTGCTCAAAATGTGGTGCCAAGAGGTCAACCACTTGCTGCACTAAGGATGATGTGGAAACTGAGGATTGTCCGATGTCCTGCTCGACTGCTAGAGGTGCTTCTTCAACCCGAGCCCTCTTTTTCTGCTGGATTCCCTGGAGGCCTGCTTTAAAATCCTCTGTGTCATTATCTTCCCAGATAATCTCTCCAGTAGTGTCAATGAAGCGGTAGAAGATATCGTTCTGAAAAATGATTATGACAGCCGCTCCCATCTTGATGAACGACTCGACATCCAAGCTGTCTTGAGGATGTGCAGGAATGATGTTGAAGTGATGGTCATCCAGCTTCAAATAATTTAGCTTCACTGCAATATGGGTGACATATGCCCCAATGAAAATGTCTCATGTAGGCTTGGTGGCAATGGAGAGAAGATGGTTAGCAAACCATCTGGAAAGTGCCACTGTGACTCCCCTGCGAGCCATCTCAAGGAGGAAGAGTTCTGACTTCCTGATTGTTCCATTACTTTCTCCCCTAGCAAAAATGCTATAGGTTGGGAACCTATGCAAATATCTATGCACTGGGGCCCTGAGATGTGTGCTCTTGGTTTTCTTGACATCCCAGCTGCAACCGGTGCCAAAATGTGTCTAGGCTAGAGGAGCAAAGAATTCTACCTTAGTATCATTTAGGATGCCCTAAGATGGTAGGCTGAATAATTCCCCAAACTCAATGGCACTTAGGGTGTTGGGATTGTTGCAAAGTTGGAATTTCACCACTCCAGTAGGTGAAACCTGCAAGGTGCTGAGGAATTCCAGTGTTGGCTCCCTCAGAGTTGGCTGATGAATTTCAACAAAATCTTTGAGATGACAGGCTTGTAGTTGCTCTGTCATAGCCGTCTCAAGCCCGAGACTTCGGACTGTCTGCCAATCGAAGGACCTTGATGACAAAAGAGGTCTCTTCTTCATAGTTGCATAACGAGGATGGTAATTCTCCGAAATGCGGTTCATGAGGTAATCTGCATACCTCTTAGGTGCATGGGACTTCTTTTTCTTTCCCTTGGATGAAGCGGACTCCATATTTGAAGAAATTTGTTGTTGATGAAGTGGAAAATAATTTTGACAGAAAATTTGATGTAAAACCCTAGAAATGTATGATTACTGATGAAGATTCAAACTTTTGGTGGTATTTATAGTGCAATTTCAAGTCTTTGAAGTCGGAATCTTCAATGTCTTAATGAATGAAAGTAAATGAGAGTGGTTTTGGGAGATGAGGAGTTGAAATGAAGGTTGTAACTAGTTGTTCTCTTATGTATTCGATACATTCACGGGCGTGAATTATGGTTTCACGGGCGTGAATGCTCATGTTCACGGTTTGCTGAAGGAGTGTCCCACGTGTGAATGAAGGCATGAATACGTTCACGGGCGTGAATGATCATTGGTCACGGGGGTGAATAAATAGTCATGGGCATGAACGAATGAATTTCACCACTTATTCCCATGAAGCAAGCCGTGAATCAAGGTGTGAAAGCTTCTGTGAGTTTTGGGGTGTAATTCTTCACGGGAGTGAAAATTCGTCACGGGCGTGAAAATCCCTTTTCACGCCCGTGACTCAAGCTGTGACAATAAGTTTCAATACTTGAAGCCGTGAACCATGTCGTGAACCAAGTTTTGAACGACACTGCCTCTTTGGGCCATTTAAGTCACGGGCGTGAACATTTGTCATGGGCGTGAACATTTGTCACGGGCGTGAACATTTGTCACAGGCGTGACTCCCCTAAATTTTTCATCAAATTAAAATTAAGTCCTACAATGAGACTAAATTATTTCAATAAGGGTTCTACTCCTTAAAACATGAATTCTCATCAAAATTTTTATCTTATAACTTGTGATATGATCTAAGATCAACAATTAAAATTTCATATTTTTGTAATCACAAGGTTAATCCCTCAATCATACCAAGTTCTCTTCTACTGAAATTAAATCTTTCCTCATTTAGAGACTTAGTGAAAATATCTGCTAATTGATTTTCTATGCTTATAAATTCTAATGCAACATCTCCATATTGAACATGATCTCTAATAAAGTGGTGTCTAATGTCAATATGTTTGGTTCTAGAGTGTTGAATTGGATTCTTTGAAAAATTTATAGCACTTATGTTGTCACATTTTATAGGTATATGATTCATCTTATGGCCATAGTCCTTAAGTTGTTATTTCATCCAAAGAATTTGTGTACGATAGCATCCAACTGCTACATATTCAGCTTCAGCAGTTGAGAGAGCAACTGAAACTTGTTTCTTGCTAAACCAAGAAACCAAACATTCTCCAATGAAGTGACAACTACCTGAAGTACTTTTCCTATCCAAAAGCCTACCAGCATAGTCTGCATCTGAATATCCTATAATATAAAAAGATGAATTCCTAGGATACCATAAACCTAGATGCAATGATCCATGTAAATATCTTAAAATTCTTTTTACAGCATTTAAATGAGATTCTTTAGGACATGATTGAAATCGTGCACATAAACAAACACTATGCATAATATCGTGTCTAGAAGCAGTAAGATATAAAAGTGATCTGATCATATCTCTATAAAGCTTTTCATTATTGCTCTTACCCTTTTCATCTTTGTCCAATTTTGATGATGTGCTTATAGGAGTCTTGGCATTTTTGCATCATTCCATACCAAATTTCTTGATTAAATCTTTGGCATATTTAGATTGGTTGATGAATATGCCCTAATTGCTTTCCTTTATTTGTAGACCAAGGAAATACTTAAGTTCTCCCATCATGCTCATTTCAAATTCCCTAGTCATGCACTTAGCAAATTCTTGACAAAGCAACTCATTAGTAGAACCAAATATTATATCATCAACATAAATTTGAACAATTAGTATATCATGCTTATGCTTTTTGATGAATAGTGTAGTGTCAACATTTCCCTTTGTAAAGTTATTTTCTAATAAAAAAGAACTTAGTCTCTCATACCAAGCTCTTGGAGCCTGTTTTAAACCATATAAAGCTTTTGAAAGTTTAAAAACATGATTTGGCAAATCATAGCTTTCAAAACCTAGTGGTTGTTCTACTTACACTTCTTCATCTATATAACCATTTAGAAATGCACTTTTCACATCCATTTGAAAAAGTTTGAAATTCATGTGACATGCATATTGCTAAGAGTATTCTTATAGCTTCTAATCTAGCTACAGGTGCATATGTTTTATCATAATCTATACCTTCTTCCTGATTATATCCTTTTGCGACTAGTCTTGCCTTATTCCTGGTTATTAACCCTTGTTCATCTAATTTGTTTCTAAATTCCCATTTGCTACCTATGATTTGATGATCCTTGGGTCTAGGTACTAGATTCCATACCTTATTTCTCTCAAATTGATTGAGTTCCTCTTGTATGGCCATCACCCAACTTTCATCATTAAGAGCCTCATCAATATTTTTAGGCTCAATTTGCGAAATAAAAGCAATGTCAGTAACTAAATGCTTGAAATGAGATCTATTACTTACTCCCCTTGATAGATCACCAATTATTTGCTATTTTGGATGATCTTTCGTCATTCTCCATTCTTTTGGAAGTTCTTGTTCCATTTGTTCTTGATTTTGAGGAAGTGAATTTTCTTGATCATTTTCTTCTTTTCCATTTTCAACATCAAGTTTTTCCATATTACCTACAACATCATCAAGAGCACTACCTTTCATAAGATCAAGTCTACTAGATTCATTAAAAACAACATGCATGGATTCTTCAACCGTTAATGATCTTTTATTAAAAACTCTATATGCTTTGCTGGTTATTGAGTACCCTAAAAAAGATACCTTCATCAGACTTAGAGGCAAATTTTCTAAGATTTTTCTTGGTGTTCAATATAAAACACTTGCATCCAAATACTCTAAAGTATGATATCAAGGGCTTTCTTCCATTCCATAGCTCAAATGAGGTTTTGTTTAAAAGAGGTCTTTTGAAAACACAATTTAAAATATAACATGCAATGTTTGTGGCTTCTGCCCAAAAATAAGTTGGTAATTCATATTCATTAAGCATTGTTCTAGCCATTTCACTTAAAGTTCGATTTTTCCTTTCAACTACCCCATTTTGTTGAGGTGTCCTAGGAGATGAGAAATTATGTGAAATGACATATTCAAGACAAAAGCTTTCAAAGTTTTCATTTTCAAATTCTTTCCCATGATCACTCCTTTTTTTTTGAAATGCAGTAACCTTTTTCATTTTGAATTCTTTTAGCAAAGTTTTTGAAGTTTTCAAAGCATCACTCTTTTGAGCTAAGAAAATTACCCAAGTAAATCTAGAGTAATCATCTACGATGACAAATGCATAATGTTTTCCTCCTAAGATAGCAATTCTAGTAGGTCCAAACAAGTCTAAATGCATGAGTTAAAGAGGTTTTGAAGTATTTACTATGTTTTTGTCTTTGAAAGATGACTTGTGTTGCTTTCCTCTTTGACAAGGATCACATGTCTTGCCTTTTTCATATTTAACTTTTGGTAATCCTTTTACTAGCTCTCTCGTGCTGAGACTTTGTATTAAGTCCATGTTAGCATGACCAAGTCTTCTATGCCACAGCCAAGATTCATCACTAGTAGTCACAAGACACTTAGAGGAATGGTTAGATAAATCATGTAACTTTATTATGTACATATTGATATCTCTATTTCCTTTAAATATTTCTTGACCATCAATAGAAATTACAAGACATTTATTTGAAGTAAAAATTACTTTGTTTCCTTTATCACATAATTGACTTACACTTAGCAAGTTATGTTTCAAGCCATCAACAAGTAAGACATCCTTAATAAAAGTAGTACCATTAACACCAATAGAACCAATGCCAATTACCTTACCCTTTGCATTATTTCCAAAGGTAACTTTACCTCCATCAATACTTTTGATTTCATTGAAGAGTTCTTTGTCTCCTGTCATATGCCTTGAGCATCCACTGTCTACTAGCCACGCATTTTTGTTTATTGTGGACTTGAGGCATACCTATAGAATCACAAATCAAGTACGATTTTTAGGTACCCAAATGAGTTTGGGTCCTTGGAGGTTAGCACATGAAGGTTCCCAATGAGCCTTCCTTATCCAGTAATGTTTATTTATGTGACCCATTTTCATACAATAATTACATTGTTTAGGTCTAACTTGCTTTTTGGTCTTACAATGTATTTAAATGCCATAATTCTATTAGACTGATTTTGAGAACAATGGCATGCACAATCATGATTAATTTGCGTTTTTCTAGATGCATGCTTCTTATACATAAAGGCATGATTATTCTTTTTCTGTATAAAAGGATTAATATGCTTATTTCTTGGTGCTTTCTTAACAGGTGCAAAGATGTTATGTTCTTTAGATTTAAGAAATATAGTTTTGTGAGAAGATGATGATGTGTCCTTAAATCCTAGACCATGTCTAATTAAGGGTGATCTTTGAGACACAATGAGAGTATCTAAGCTCTCTTTACCTTTGTGAAATTTTGAAATGGAATTTCTAAGTTCCTCAACTTCATTTTTCAAAGTATTATTTTCTTTTAACAATGAAGCTGTTGAGGGTCTTGATGAATATTCATCTAATGACTTTTGAAGAGATTCATTTGATCATTTAAGCTTTATGTTCTCTTTTTCTAAACCATCTATCTTATTTTTCAAATTAGAGATATTATTTCTATAGGTACTAAATTTAGTTCTATATTTCTCTAATTCTATATTTAATTCTTCTATTAGGCTTTGCTCATCATCATCACCATCACTATCACTATTACTATCATTATCACTACTATCATTATTGAAAGAGTATGAGTGTAGTGATCTTACTTTGTCCGAGACGTGATCCTCAATAGCCATGAAGCATAGGTTGACCTCTTCACTTTCATTATCATCTTTTTCACTTGAAGAGCTTTCGTCATTCCATGTGGCTTTATGACCTTTCTCCCCATTGTCTCTTTGGTATTTGCTCTTATGCTTCTTGAGCCTTGGACATTCTGGTTTGATATGTCCTTTCTTTCCACATTCATAGCATTTTACTTTTATGTGTGTCATTAGAAGTTTGTTTGAGGTTTCTTTGCCTGAGTTTTCTGGAATTGCTCATTTTCTTCTCAATGATCCTTTTTAATCTCCTTGAAAGCATAGCGATGTCCTCATTTTCATCATCACTCATTTCTTCATCATCTTCACTTTCTTCTTGAGATTTTGAAGTAGAGGTTTTGTGTGCTAAGGGCTTTCTTTTCTCTGGCTCTGCTTCAAGCTCTCTATCTCTCTTCACTACCATCTCATGTGTGAGAAGTTTGCCAATCAGCACTTCAGTATTCATGATGCTCATATATTCATTTGCTTCTTCTATGCCAGTAACTCTTGAACCATAGTCTTTAAGAGGAAGACTTCTCAGGATTTTATTGTTTACATCTTCCAAACTCATATGCTTCCTAAGTTTCCTCATTCCATTTATAATGGATATAAGTCGGTTGGTCATGTCAGTGATTGACTCATTGGATTTCATCTTGAAGAGCTCATATTCTGAGGTTAGAAGTTGAATCTTCTTGGATTTGACTTGCTTAGTTCCCTCATGATAGTTCTCCAATGTCTACCACATGCTATATGTTGTTGAGCAGTGTTGTTTTCTCCCACATTCTTCAATAAATAATGAGCTTGATAGGATTGTCATTGCCTTATTGTTTTTGAAATTTGCTCTTCTTTGAGGCTCTATCCAATCATCTCTTGTTAGGATTTCTTCTTCACCATCAGCTCCTCTTCTGGTTGGTGGTGTCCATTCTTTTCGTACACTATCCCAGACTTCAATTCCTTCACTATCCAAGTATGTCTCCATCCTAAACTTCCAATGGGCATAATTTGCTCCATCAAAGGTTTGAGACTTTGGAATCCTTCACTGGCCATATCTTACTCTTTACTAGCGCTTTTTAGGCTTCGATGCTAGACAATGCTCTGATACCAATTGTTGCCCAGATATTATGCCAAGAAGGGGGGTTAAATTGGAGTTTTTTTAAAAAAAAAATTAAACTTTAAAGTGCGGAAATAAATAATTAATTTTAGGAGGGATAGAAAAAATCAGACACAAAGATTTATAAAGGTTCGGGTGTTAACAAACCCTACTCCTCTCCCCAATCGCAATTGGGAGTTTCACTAACTATGGTATTTCTCACAATGGCTCACACCTAACCCAGAAATCCCTTGTGTTTCAATGGCTCACACAATAACCAATTCCTTGTGTTTTACAGGCTAAAACAAACAACCTTCACTTTGTATTTTACAGGCTCACACCTAACCTTCACTTTGTGTTTTACAGACTCACACAAACAACTTTTAATTTGTGTTTTGGAGGTTAACACAACTAACCTTTACAAGTGTTCTACTCTTAACCCAAAAATACCCAAAGCTCACTTGAGTAAAGATTATAGAGAGAACCACTTATAAATCTTAATTGCTCAAATATGAGGAGCAAAAAGATTTTTACAGAGAATAGATTTGTTCTCAAAGTATGAAAGTACAAATAGCTTGTAATAAGAATTAAATTCGAAGTATATTCTATTATTTTGTTTTTCTTATCTTTCTCTTGTTCTTAATGCATAAATGACTTCCATTTATACTCTCATGGCTGAATATAGCCGTTGGGGTGCATTAAAATAAGAAACTAGCCGTTGTACCAACCAAAAAATTGCGCCTGACATTTTTCTCTTTCATTGTTCACGGGCGTGACTATGCTTGTCACGGGGGTGACAGTTCTTCCCAAGCCATGACTGAAGTGGTGACCTTGGTCGTGAAGCTCTCTAGAATGTTTTGACATATTGAGTCACAGACGTGACATACTAATTCACGGGTGTGACAATCTTCCCAGCCGTGATCCAAGTGGTGACTCTGGTCGTGAAGCTCTCTGGATGAAATTGCATGAATCTTCATAGGGGTGACACCTTTATTCACGGGGGTGACTGAATTGCTTACTTCACGGTTTGTTTTTCCTTCATGGCCGTGAACATCAAATGTTAGTTTTGGTAACGGTTAGCTTCCTTCACGGGAGTGACTCATAGAGTCACGGCAGTGAACATGCTACTACTTGAATTTTGTCTCTCAAGGATTATTCTTCCAATTCTCCATTCTTGCTATTTTAATCCATGTCCTGTATAATATACTTACAAAAACAAGTATGTTAAATACAATATTGCTATACTTATTTGTTATCATCAAAATGACGGAAATACCCCTCAAGGTTTATCAATTTTTTAGGTAAAGAAAAGTGATAGCTCATTTTGAGTAACGTATAAAAGACATGGAGCATAGGTCACTGGCCGAGCCTCATCACTCTCTCTCCTTGCATTCCACAAAAGCATGAAAATATGTCATATGTGTGTTGTATTTACATGCTTAAATATGTATAGTCATTTTGGAATGAGTTTAAAAATGTATAAATGAAAGTAACTCGTAAATACTTATGTGTAAAGTTTATGTTTTGATATATGTGATATATTATATTATGGTGAAAACCTCAGTATTAACTTTGCAAAGTCATTGAATAGTATTACAGGATATGAGACTTGCAAGTCATTGAATGAAATTACAGGATATGAGACTTGCAAAGTCATTGAATGATATTACAGGATATAAAAAAAATTTACTATCACTATTAATAGGATATTTTGTTTTTCCAGCATGCTATGTGTGATTATTTGATATAGAGATAGGTTATACTTAAATGCATAAGATGTGGTGTTACAAAAGCAATGTCACGCCCATGAAAAGACATGACAAATTCTTCCAGAGAGCTTCACGACCAAAGTCACCACTTGGACCACGGTTTGAAATGTTGTCACTCCCGTGAAGATATATGTCACGCCCGTGACCAAATATTTCAAAACCTTCCAAAATGCTTCACGGATAAGGTCACCACTTAAGTCACGACTTGAAAGAACAATCACGACCATGACACACAGAGCCACTCCTGTGAAAGATGAAAGAGAAAAATGTCAGGCACGATTATTAGGATTGGTGCAATGGCTAGTTTCATATTAAATGCATTCTAACAGCTATAATTTGCTATGGAAGTATAAATGCAAGTCATTTATGCATCCAGAACAAGAGAGCAAACAAGGAGAACGAAAGAACAAGTGAATTAAAAATATTTTGAATCAAAACCTTGTTGTAAGCCATTTTGTGCATTTGATATTTATTCTCTGTAAAAGTCTTTTTTCTCATCATTTAATTGAGTAATAAATATTTGTAAGTGTTTCTCTCTGTAATCATTTACTCAAGTGAGCTTTAGGTATTTCGGGGTTAAGAGTAGAACACTTGTAAGGGTTAGTTGCTGTAAAACACAAGGTAAATGTTATTTGCATGAGCCTGTAAAACACAAGGTAAAGGTTGTTTGTGTGAGCCTCTAAAACTGTAATGCCCACAAATTAGTCTAAATTAAAATAAGTATGTGGTATACATAGAAAACACATGATAGACATAAATATTTAAATAAATTGAATAAATGACTAAATTAGAAATTAAAATAAATTAAATTTATTGACATGATAAATTTGATTAAATTATACCACATAATTAAATTGTATTTTTGGTATATAAAAATTAAAGATATTAGATATAAGGAAATATGTGAAGATGATGATGATAATAATAATAATAATAATAATAATAATAATAATAATAATAATAATAATAATAATAATAATAAAAATAAAAATTGAATAGTAAAAAAGGGGTCACGGCAAAGAAAGAAAAAAAAAGATACCAAAATGTGAAATAAGGAGGAAGTGGGGCTGATGTCAATTAAGACTTCTTTTGGCCATTTCTTCCAACTTCATTTCTCTTCTTCTTCCTCTTCTTCATCACCCCTTTTCCTTCCTCCATATCACAGCTCAAATTATTCATCATCTTCTTCAAGATTTGCATCAAAAATCAGTCCAAATAAATCTGATCTTGGTAAGAAATATTTTTTCCATGATTATTGTGTTATTATAATTCTTTAGGTTATGTTTTTATAGGATATTGCACTCTATTTTTGATTATCTTGTGAATCGAATTTTGAGAAGTGTTAAACATAAAAGTTGTTTATCTATGTCTTGTGTATCTTTCTGTCAAACTTTATTGAATTATTTGGAGTATAGGAAGAGAAATGGTCATTGGAGTGAAACTAGTTCAGGGAGACGTATCAACTAAATAACCTACGGATTTCAATTTCTTATAAATTGCTTTTGTGTAGGTTGAGTTATTCTGAAATGAACTATGATTGTTCCTTGATTGAGTTGATTTCATGTACCTGTACAACTCTAGTAACTTCATCCTTAAATTTGACCTCTTTTTAGATCGAATTAGCCAAAGTTCAAAACAGAAAAGTTTTACTCCTAGGTCTTATCTAAAGTTTTGTGAAAGTCTCACCTTAAAATGTCATGTATTTTGTGAGTTATGAGCTGAGCAATTGAACTGGTCGGGTTAATACTTCATGTTAAACCAACTATAGATCCTCTAGTATTTGAGAGCCATAGAGACCGAATAGGGAAATGAGGTAAACATGAAAAATGTTCCAAATTAACTTATATAACATATAAAACTTTTCATAATAATTGAAGCTACACATTGAAAGATATGAAGTTTTAAATGTGGTACCCCGAAACTGCCTAAAGGCAGATAATAGAGCAGCAATATTTAAAAATTTACTAAAAATTGTGTAATAGTTCAAAAATTCTAAAATTTTAGTATGTTTTAGTTCTAGATGTTATAGTTAATCAGGATTAAGAATCATATAAATTAGATAATTGTACAAAATGTTATTGATCCAATAGTCTTAAAAGGTCCTGTTCCAGCTTATAAGAAATTCTAGTTATTTATTTAAACTTTATTAAGAATAAATATTTTATCAATGTATTAATTATTTATATTTTCGAATTAGGGTCTCAACAAGAAGAAAAGCAATAAAAGTAGACAAGCTCCAAAATTTAGATTTTGGAAAAAGCTCCAGTGAGGTTTGTACATATATGCATTTTAGTTTGCCTTGTTGCATGCTTGTGTGTTAATTGAATAAGTGGCATATTTGAAGAATGTAGTAAAATGTGTAAATATGAAATGAATTGAGTGATTAACCAATGAAATTTCATGTTAATGCATGTATAGACATATGGATGAATAATTGATAATTGTATGTTAAAATATTTATGGATAAATTTCATGTTAATGCATGTATAGACATGTTAATGTGAGCGCTCTTGACCTGAGACTATAGTGAGTAGGGTGCTTAAGCTCCGTGATCGACCTTACTACATGCCCTATATTCGGACAGTGCGGGAATGAGATTTGGGCTATTTATATTAAAATATTGTATATAAAATAATTAAAAGACATACATGTACTTGTTGAAAGATAATTGAGTTATATATATATATATTATCAATGAATTTGGTACTATTGTATAATCATGTGGTTGTCTCCGTATAATGTATGTTAGAATATTGTGTACTGTATTATGAATTATCTACCATGCATTTTGGTAATTGTATGTTAAAATATTTATGCTTATATGGATTGAGATTTGAGTTAACTAAACAATCATAATTTTAGGGAAATCAATTAAATTAAAATGAGTTATGGAAACATGAGAGGAGGTAAAATGCTTAATATTTTATATATTACATATGGTTGAATATATACAGTTCATGTCCTGATACAAATATAATGATAATATAATAGAACATAAATTTTATTTTATTATAATATTTTCCAAATTTTATGCAATAATTTATTTAAATTATATCATGATTATTATGACCCACGTTTGTGTGACTACATGGGAAAACTTAAATGTTTATATGTACCACTAAGCTAGAAATGGCTTAGCGTGGGTTTTTCTCGCACAGGAACTGGAGCTTGCAAGTAGTAAAGTGTGAAGTTGATAGAGGAAGTACAAGCCCATACTAGAGGAGATGCGTCAGAATTGGTTGAGGGTCAGATGCATATTTGTTTTGCATTTTCTTCATTATCATGCATATGGGTTTGTTAGACATGTCTTATATATAGTTAAGAACATATTTTGTACTATTATATCTATATAGTTAGATGTAAGGTAAAAGACATTAATTTTGATATTTATAATGAAGTATAATATTTATGTAACATGATGATGTATTTGATAATTGAATCCATATGTATATTTGAATATTAAAAAAAATGCCAATTTAGTTATTAAATAAAAATTTTAAATTCAGGCAAGTTTCATTCAGATTGTCTGTGTCATTCCGTTTATGTAATGGGATTATTCCTATTATATAGTCGGGATGTCCCAAAAACACAAGGAATTGGTTATTATGTGAGCCATCAAAACACAAGGGATTTATGGGTTAGGTGTGAGCCATTGTGAGAAACACCATAGTTGGGAGTGAGCTTGTAAAACTTCATTATAACAAATTCCTGAGAAGTATTCCTCTTAAATACTATGGCTCAAGAGTTGCTGGTATAGAAGAAGCAAATGAAGACATGAGCATCATGAATACTAATGTGCTTATTGGCAAACTTCTCACACATGAAATGGCAGTGAAAAGAGATAGAGAGCTTGAAGCAGAGCCAGAAAAAAGAAAGCCTTTTGTACTAAAAGCATATACTTCAAAATCTCAAGAAGAAAGCGAAGATGATGAAGAAATGAGTGATGATGAGAATGATGATATTGCTATGCTCTCAAGAAGGCTGAAAAGAATCATTGAGAAGAAAATGAGCAACTCCAGAAAATTCAGGCAAAGAAACCTCAAGCAAACTTCTAATGACACACATAGAAGTAAGGAAGAGGTAAAGTGCTATAAATGTGGAAAGAAAGGGCATATTAAACCAGAATGTCCAAGGCTCAAGAAGCATAAGAGCAAATACCAAAAAGACAATGGGGAGAAAGGTCACAAAGCCACATGGGATGATGAAAGCTCTTCAAGTGAAAAAGATGACAATGAAAGCGAAAAGGTCAACCTATGCTTCATGGCTACTGAGGATCACATCTTGGATAAGGTAAGATCACTACACTCATACTCTTTCAATTATGATAGTAGTGATAATGATAGTAATAGTGATAGTGATGATGATGATGATGAACAAAGCCTAATAGAAGAATTGAATCTAGAACTAGAAAAATATTGGAGTAAATTCAGTACTTATAAAAATAACATTTCTAATTTAAAAATCAAAATAGATGCTTTAGAAAAGGAGAAAATTAAGCTTAAATCATCTAATGAATCTCTTCAAAAATCATTAGATGAATACTCATCAAAACCCTCAACTAAATCTTTGCTTAAAGAAAATAATACTTTAAAAAATGAAGTTGAGGAACTTAGAAATTCAATTTCAAAATTCCACAAAGGAAAAGAAAGTTTAGATACTCTCATTGTGTCTCACATCTCCACACCTGCTGGAACAACACCTAGAAATAAGTATACTAAACCTTCTATACATAAAAAGAATAATCATGCCTTTATGTATAAGTAGCATGCATCTAGAAAAGCACTAATTAATCATGACTGTGCATGCCATTGTTTTCAAAATCAGTTTAATAGAAATTTGGCATTCAAATACATTGTAAGACCAAAAAGCAATTTTAGACCTAAATAGTGTAATTATTGTATGAAAATTGGTCACATAAATAAACATTGCTGGATAAGGAAGGCTCATTGGGAACCTTCATGTGCTAAACCCCAAGGACCCAAGCTCATTTGGGTACCTAAAAATCATACTTGAATTGTGATTTTATAGGTATGCCTTAAGTCCACAATAAACAAAAATGCTTGGCTAGTAGATAGTGGGTGCTCAAGGCATATGACAAGAGACAAAGAACTCTTCAATGAAATCAAAAGTATTGATGGAGGTAAAGTTACCTTTGGAAACAATGCTAAGGGTAAGGTAATTGGCATTGGTTTTATTGGTATTAATGGTACCACTTTTATTAAAGATATCTTACTTGTTGATGGCTTGAAACATAACTTGTTGAGTGTTAGTCAATTATGCAATAAAGGAAACAAAGTAACATTTAGTTCCCATGAATGTCTTGTGACCTCTATTGATGGTCAAGAGATATTTAAAGGAATTAGAGATGTCAACACATACATAATAGACTTATAAGAATTATCTAAATATTCCTCTAAGTGTCTTGTTACTACTAGCGATGAATCTTGGCTGTGGCATAGAAGGCTTGGTCATGCTAACATGGACTTAATTCAAAGCCTTAGCACAGGAGAACTAGTAAAGGGACTACCAAGAGTCAAATTTGAAAAAGACAAGGCCTGTGAAACTTGCCAAAGAGGGAAGCAATACAAGTCATCCTTCAAAGCCAAAAACATAGTAAGTACCTCAGAATCTCTACAACTTCTGCATTTAGATTTATTTGGACCTACTAGAATTGCTAGCTTAGGAGGTAAACATTATGCCTTTGTCATCGTAGATGATTACTCTAGATTTACTTGGGTAATTTTCTTAGCTCAAAAGAGTGATGCTTTTGAAATTTTCAAAAACTTTGCTAAAAGAGTTCAAAATGAAAAAGGATATTGTATTTCATAGATAAAAAGTGACCATGGCAAAGAATTTGAAAATGAAAACTTTGAAAGTTTTTGTCTTGAACATGGCATTTCACATAATTTTTCATCTCCTAGGACACCTCAACAAAATGGGGTAGTGGAAAGGAAAAATCGAACTTTAATTGAAATGGCTAGAACAATGCTCAATGAGTATGGTTTACCAATTTACTTTTGGGCAGAAGCCACAAACACTTCTTGTTATATTTCAAATCGAGTTTTCAAAAGACCTCTTTTAAATAAAACCTCATTTGAGATATGGAATGGAAGAAAGCCCTTGATATCATACTTTAGAGTATTTGGATGCAAGTGCTTCATATTGAATACCAAGGACAACCTTGGAAAATTTTCCTCAAAATTTGATGAAGGTATCTTTTTATGATACTCTACAACTAGCAAAGCATATAGAGTATTTAATAAAAGATCATTAACTGTTGAAGAATCTATGCATGTTGTTTTTAATGAATCTAGTAGACTTGATCATGTGAAAGGTAGTGCTCTTGATGATGTTGTAAAAATTATGGAAAGACTTGATCTTGGAAATGAAAAAGAAGAAAATGATCAAGAAGATTCACATCAAGATGATTTCTACCTCAAGCTCAAGAGGAAAACATGTAGGAGCTCCCAAAGGAATGAAGAATGACAAAAGATCACCCTAAGGAGCAAATCATTGGTGATCCTTCAAGGGGAGTAAGTACTAGATCTCATTTCAAACATTTAGCAACTGACCTTGCTTTTATTTCTCAAATTGAGCGTAAAAATGTTGATGAGGCTCTTATTGATGAAAGTTGGGTGATTGCAATGGAAGAGGAACTCAACCAATTTGTGAGAAGTAAGGTATGGACCTTAGTACCTAGACCCAAGGATCATCAAATTATAGGTAGCAAATGGGTATTTAGAAATAAACTAGATAAACAAGGTTCAATAACTAGGAATAAGGCTAGATTAGTTGCAAAAGGATATAATCAGGAAGAAGGAATATATTATGATGAGACCTATGCTCCTGTTGCTAGATTAGAAGCCATAAGAATACTTTTAGCATATGCATGTCACATGAATTTCAAACTCTTTCAAATGGATATGAAAAGTGCATTCTTAAATGGTTATATAAAAGAAGAATGTGGAACAACCACCAAGTTTTGAAAGCTATGATTTGCGTAATCATGTTTTTAAACTTTCAAAAGCCTTATATGGTTTGAAACAAGCCCTAAGAGTTTTGTATGAAAGACTAAGTTCCTTTCTCTTAGAGAATAACTTTTCAAAGGGGAACGTTGACACCACATTATTCATTAAAAAGCAGAAGCATGATATTCTAATTGTTCAAATTTATGTTGATGATATGATATTTGGTTCTACTAATGAATTGCTTTGTCAAGAATTTGCTAAGTGTATGACTAGGGAATTCGAAATGAGCATAATGGGAGAGCTTAAATATTTCCTTGGTCTACAAATAAAACAAGACAATAAGGGCATATTCATCAACCAATCCAAATATACCAAAGACTTACTTAAGAAATTTGGAATGGAAGGATGCAAGAATGCAAAGACTCCAATAAGCACATCAACAAAATTGGATAAGGATGAAAAGGGTTAGAGCATTAATGAAAAGCTCTATAGATGTATGATCGGATCACTCTTATATCTTACTGCTTCTAGACCCGACATAATGTATAGTGTATGCTTATGTGCACGATTTCAATCATGTCCAAAATAATCTCATTTACATGCAGTAAAAAGAATTCTAAGATATTTACATGGTTCATTGCATTTTATATTGTAGGATATTCAGATGCAGATTATGCTAGTAGTCTTTTAGATAGAAAAAGTACTTCAAGTACTTGTCAATTTATTGGAGAAAGCTTAGTTTCTTGCTTTAGAAACAAATTTCAGTTGCTCTTTCTACTGCTGAAGCAGAGTGTGTAGCAGCCTTAAGGATTATGGTCACGATATGAACCATATACCTATTAGATGTGATAATACAAGTGCTATAAATCTATCAAAGAATCCCATTCAACATTCTAGAAGTAAGCATATTGACATTAGACACCACTTTATTACAGATCATGTTCAATATGGAGATGTTGCATTGGAATTTATAAGCACAGAAAATCAATTGGCAGATATATTCACTGAGTCTCTAAATGAGGAAAGATTTAATTTCATAAGAAGAGAACTTGGAATGATTGATAGATTAACCTTGTGATTGCCAAATTTTCAAACCTTAAGTGATAATCTTATTTTTGTAATATCTTACTAGATATAAGGTAGTAAATTTGATGGAAAATTATGTTATAAGGGGTAGAATTTTCATAGAAATGATTTAGTATTATTTTCATAGGATTTTAGGTAGTTTACACCCGTGAACTAAATAGCCAAAAGAACCAGTAGCTTTCTTGACTTGATTCACGACATGGTTCACGGCTTAAAGTAGTGAAGCCTATGTTCATGACTTCATTCACTCCTGTGAAAAGCCTTGTTCACGCCCGAGATGCATTTTCACACCCGTGAACATTTTCACCAAAATTTAATAGAAGCGTTCATGCTTTGTGTCACGCTCTGTTTCACGGTCATAAGTAGTAAAATTCAACACTTCACGCCCGTGACTCATTTTTCACCAGCATGATAGTTCATCATTCACGCCCGTGACCTTTCAAATGTCACGACCGTGAACAATTTCACGCCTTTATTCACGGGTAGAGCACCCTTTTAGCAAACTGTGAACACGACACTTTACACCCTTGACTACGTGTTTCACTCCCGTGAAGAGGTCGGCTATATAATGTTTCAGCCGATTATTTTTCACATTTCAACTCTACAACTTCTTGCAACTGCTCTCATTTATCAACATTCATTGTCACATTGAAGATTCCGGCCCCCTAGTCACAAATGTCTTCTATAAATACCATTAAAAACTTCTTCCATCATCACAAATATCTGTCCTTAGGGTTTACTCACAAATTCTATCAAACTTTTTCAACTCTTCAAAAGTTCATTTCTTCAATCAAGATGGAAATTGGATCATCAAAGGGTACTAGGAAGAAATCTCATGCTCCTAGAAGGTATTCAGATTACCTAATGAACATAATTCCAGAGCATTGCCATCAGAGGAGACAACAATGGCACCATTTGGAAGTCTGAGCTTTTTCTCCTAGAGATGGCCCAACGAGGCCTCACAGTGGCACTATCTCGATGGTTTGCGAACCATCTCCTGTCCATTGCCACCAAGCCCTCTGGAGACATTCTTATTGATGGGTATGTGACCCATATTGCATTGAAGCTTGGATATCTGAAGCTGGATGAAAATCATTACAACCTCATCCCAGGGCATCCTCGAGACCGACTGGATGTCGAGTCTTTCATCAAGATGGGAGTGACTGTTCGAATTGTCTTTGAGAACAACATATACTACCGCTTCATCAACACTGCTAGCGAGATCATTTGGGAAGATAATGACTTGGAGGACTTCCAAGCTGGCCTCTAAGGTATCCAGCAGAAGAAAAGGGCTCGAGTTGAGATGGCAACTCCTGAGGTTGAGCAGGACATTAGACAATCCTCTGCCCCCACACTGAATTTGGCTCAGCAGCTGGTTGACCTCCTAGCACCACGATTTGAGCAGTGTAGGCTTCCATGGATGAGAGGTTGGAGAACCTCAAGGAATTTATGGAGTCTAGGATGGATAGCCTCGAGGCAGAAGTTGCTCGTCTTAGGGATAGGATGTCTAGTTAGATGTTAGGCTTTATGTTAGCCTTGCCATGTTTGTGTCTTGTTTGTTTGTTTGTAGGAAATTCTAAATTTCCTTTCTGAATTTTAATTACTTTTGTTTGTACTTTCCTTTTATAATTAATATAATTGCTTTGTTTTTCCATTATGGTTAATCTTTATTCTTTTTTTTTTATGACAAAAGGGGGAGAAACTAACAATATATTTAGATAAGTGCAAGCAATACTTAATTTTGAATCAATGGAGAAACTAGCAATATATTGAGTTAAGTGCAATACTTAAATTTTGATTCAAAATTAATATGCAAGTATGCAAATGAGCTTAATACACCTTACATATATCTTAAGTATACTTTGCATATACCTTGATGCAAGTTACATAAATGAATATGCACTTGATATACTCTAAATATACCTTACATATACTTCATGCTTAAAAGAGAATTATGGTATACATTGGATATACTTTGCACATAACTTGCATATACTTTAAACTAGAAAGTTTATTTTGATGCTACACTTCATCATTCTCTACAATTCTTGCACTTCATCATTTTTTTACCCTAAGCATCTTTTGAGGGGGAGACTTCTCAAAAGCACATTTGCTAGATTATTTGTCACCATCAAAAAGGGGGAGATTGTTGAACCTTAAGGGGTATTTCTGCCATTTTGATGATAACAAATAAAATAGCAATAATGTATTTAACATACTTATTTTCTAAGTCTATTAAACAGGGTATGGAATAAGATACGAAGAATGAAGAATGGACGATTAATCTTTGAAAGATAAAATTGAAGAAGCAGCATGATTCATGCCCGTGACCATATGTATCATGCCCGTGATTAAGCCTATCGCTAATAAACCAACATTTAAAGTTCACGACCATGAAGGAAGATAACAAACCGTGAATGCGCATTGAAGTCACGCCCGTGAAAAGACATGAAAAATTCTTCCAGAGAGCTTTACGACCAAAGTCACCACTTGGACCACGGCTTGGAAGGTTGTCACACCCGTGAAGATATATGTCACACCCATGACCAAATATTTCAAAACCTTCTAGAATGTTTCATGGCCAAGGTCACCACATAAGTCACGACTTGGAAGAACAGTCACGATCGTGACATATAGAGTCATGCCCGTGAAAAGATGAAAGAGAAAAATGTCAGGCGCGATTATTAGGGTTAGTGGATTCTAACGGCTAGTTTCATATTAAATGCATTTTAACGGCTATAATTTGCTATGGAAGTATAAATGCAAATCATTTATGCATCCAGAACAAGAGAGTGAACAAGGAGAACAAAAGAACAAGTGAATTAAAAATATTTTGAATCAAAACCTTGTTGTAAGACATTTTGTGCATTTGATATTTATTCTTTGTGAAAGTCTTTTTTCTCATCATTTAATTGAGTAATAAAGATTTGTAAGTGTTTCTCTCTGTAATCATTTATTCAAGTGAGCTTTGGGTATTTTGGGGTTAAGAGTAGAACACTTGTAAGGGTTAGTTGTGTGAGCCTCTAAAACACAAAGAATTGGTTACTGTGTGAGCCATCAAAACACAAGGGATTTCGAGGTTAGGTGTGAGCCATTGTGAGAAACACCATAGTTGAGAGTGAGCTTGTAAATCTCCATTGTAATATTTAGTGTGTTAGAAAAACTCCCAATTGCGATTCAAAAGAGGAGTAGGGTTTGTTAACACCCGAACCTCTATAAAATTCTTGTGTCAAATTTCTCTATCCCTACTAAACTTAATTTTTATTTCCGCACTTTGAAGTTAAAGTTTTTTAAACTCCAATTCAACCCCCCTTATTGGCTCAATATCTGGGCAACATGTATCAAGGACTTCATTAATTAATTTAAGATCATTATTGTAATATCCGCTAATTTAGGCCCCGAGTCGCACGTGTCGCAAAGTTGACGTGTTTGACCGATTGGAGTCTAAATTCAGATTTTTTCAAAAATTGAGCAAATAATGGCTAAATTAAATGATACATGCCTAATTAAGTGATTTTAAAGTTTAAAGAAGTTGATTTACAGTAAAGGACTAAATTGTAAATTTTGATAAGTTTTAGGGTCAAATTGCAATTTACCAAAAATTAGAGGATTAATGAGACTTAATTGCTAATTAACCTAGCAAATTTGGAAACTTAAAATTGGGTTGTCTAGCCATGACATTAAAGAAAGAGGATTAATATTGATTAAGTATAAAATTGGGAGAAGATGGTCAAATGGTGGGTCCCTTATGAAGACTTTTTGGGTACCCTATTTAAGACTTCCCTTTCTTCTTCTTCTTCTCTTCATTTTCTGCCTTCTTCTCTCTCTTCTCTACCAGTCACGCCAGCCATTTCTTTCCTCTGTAGCCATCTTGATTTCTAGAGAGAGAAAGGAAGGGAAGAGAAGGGAAAGAGCAAGACAAGGTGATCTTCATGGCCCATAACTCCTTAGGAAGCTAGAAAGAACAAGAAAGAGGAAGAAAAATCAAGTTTGGTAGAGAGAGAAAATCTTCAAAGTGGTGATTTAGTGAAGAAAAGTGTAAGGTAAGAAGCATTTCTTCTTCTTCTTCATCTTTTCTTAAAGGAAGTTTGAAAATTGAGCTCATCCAAGACTTATGAGGAAAGAGAGAGAAACTAGGGTTTTGAGAGAGAAAATGAGAGTTTAGGATCTTTAGAAAATCATATGATAATAATGATTTATGATGTTGTAGGAGTTCCAAGGAACAAGGAACAAGCTCTAAGGAGCAAAGGAAAAGGGAAAGCTACCTAGAAGAGTGAAGGACAAAGATTAAGGTTTGTGCATAACTTAAAGCAATAGTCTATTTTTGTTTGAAATAATGCATGCTGAACATGATTTTACATAAATGCATTTCAAGAATGATGATGATTATGGCATGAAACCATAGGTTTAGACATGTATGAATGAGATCCTTGTGTGACATTGAATTAATGATGCATGTTAGAAAATCTTGTTTGATCAAGACATTTACATGTATTAGAAAGTAATAAGTTGAGTCAAGAACCTTAGAAATGCATGAAATAGAATTTGGTATGATTTGGATGAACTTAGAATGAATGAAAAGTGAACATGCAGATTTCCTACTGAAAGTCATGGGCGTGACTATTTATTCACGGGCGTGAACTCAAGGGTTCACGATCGTGACTGATTGTATCACGGTCGTGACTTCTATGTGGAAATGGTACAATTCATTACAGAAGCATTTACGGGTTGGAATCACATAAGTGAACTTATTCACGGGTATGAATGAGTAATCACGATCGTGAATGCTTTTGGGCGATTCATTCCAGTAGCGTTCACGGCTTGGGATTACGGGCATGAACTAATTCATGGGCGTCAAATTAGTAATCACAGCCGTGAATGCTCTGTATTTGTAATTATTAATGCATTTATCAAATGAAGAATTCAGGTAAGTAAATGAAAGTCAATGTCTATCCAGTGAAATAAGAATGATATGAATATATATATACATATATATATATATATATATGTATATATGTATAAATATATTGATGTGAGAACATATGATGTTGTGATATAGAAAAATGAATTGTCACGGATGAAATTTGTGAATTGTCATGGATGATATATGAAATCTGATGCAGATGATAAGCATGAAAATATTGATGTACCTAGTGAAATAAATGAAAAGGAGTTATCCAGTATGTATGAGTATGATTATATGTTTGCAAAACAAGAAAATTGAAATGTTGACAAATATGAGAATATTGATGTGTTGAAATTTGAGAATTATGATTGATGTGAAAATATAAAGAAGCCCATTACTCTACCTACAGACTAGAATCAGGATAGATGACATGTCATTAATTCCTCAACCAATGTGGCTTAAGCTCTGGGAGCACCATTGGTCGGAGATGCTCTGTCAATGTGGCTTAGACTCTGGGAGCGCTATTGACTTGAGAAGCTCTGATGAGCACATGTAAATGAGGACAAAGTGGCTTAAGCTTGGGGAGCACCCTTGGTCCAGTTATTCATCTATGATGAAATTATACTCAATCAATGTGGCTTAAGCTCGGGGAGCGCCATTGATTGAGAAGCTCTTTTGAGCTAGATAGTGGATAGGATGGCTTAAGCTCTAGGAGCGCTACTGATCCATACCCTGTATCCAGTCAGTCCAAATTTAGAGTGATATGGGAAAAATAATGAGGATATGTCGGAAAAATAAGAAAAGAAAAGAATAAGAAAATGATGATGATATGAGATTGGGATGTAATGATAAAGATATTAACAGAGTAATTTACCATCAAAGATAAATGAAAATAACATTGTCTATGTGAGCATGACATTTATACTTGTATGAAATAGGAATATGTTGATAGTCATGGCATGCCAACATTTTAATGCATAAAATGATATATGTTAATGCTTGTTGCATGATATAGTATATTGCCTTATTTATATGCACCACTAAGCTTAGAGCTTAGCGTGGGAGTTTCCTTTTGCGCAAATACAAAAAGGTAGCTGAAGGTGATAGATAAAGCAAGCGGTGATCCTATTCAAATAAACCAGTCGAACTTTGAGAAAGTGGGTTACAAGCTTTGAAATTTGTGTATTTGGCTTTTCATATTAATGAGTTAGAGAGTTGTAAAACTTACTTTTAAAGTTTGTTTAAGAATTAATTTGAATGTTTAAAATTACTATCTTATGTAAATAAATCGTACCCTGGTTTTTGTTTGTATATATATGAATGTTGAGAAACTAAAGGTAACAACAAAAAAAATTAATAATAATAATAACGATTTAAAGAAGTAAAAGAAGACATGCATTAGTGCTCCCTTATCCGGGCACGTGTTGATCGGGTGAGGGGGTGCTACAGTTTTGGTATCAGAGCCCAGTTGGGCGGTTTTGGGTTTTTAAAAGTGAATTTTGAAAATGTTTATTTCTTGAAATGTACCCACAATTGCATTTTTGGAGTTTCTGCTTTATTGTTTAGGGTCGTTGCCATTAAGTTAGTGGTAGGATATGGCTTCAGGATCAAGACGAATAGTAGTAGAAGAAGCTGAGAGTAATGTGCCTTTAGAGGCAAGAGATTCATCGCAACCAAGTCGTCGTCGAGCTGCGGCACCGAGATCTTGTGCCAACTCACTTCCTGAGCATTCAGCTATTAATATGGGTCAGACTGAGCTCATGAGAAATATGGTAGATCTGCTACAGAGAGCCTCACGATCCGATTCGTCTAGATTACAGTTTGAGAGACTGAGGAAATTAGGGGCATCTGATTTCTATGGTAAACGAGAAGATGACCCCTCCGTGGCAGAATTTTGGTTGGAATGAGCAGAGCGAGTATTTGATCAATTGCACTTCATAGATGAGCAGAAATATGAATATGCAGTATCTCTGCTACAGGAGCATGCATATGATTGGTGGCGATCTGAATCACAGAGCACAGAGGCTCATAACCCTATGACATGAGAATTCTTTCTAGAGAAGTTTAAGGAGTAGTATATTCCTACTATTTACACAAACGACAAGAAGAGAGAGTTTCTGATGCTAAAATAGAGGGATATGTCAGTAAAAAAATATGAGAGAGAATTCACTCATCTTTGCAAGTATGCTAGTGGTATTGTGTCTACAGAGGCTGATAAATGTCGACGATTTGAAGATGGATTGAGGGCCCTATCAAGTTACAAGTTTCAGCCCTACGGCTGATGAACTTCCCTAGTTTACTAGCATCTGCTAGAACGGTTGAAAGAGTCTTGGTGGCACAACAGCCAGTACAGGTTAGTGGGGTTAGTAGACCAGCACCACAACTAAGTGGAGTACAGTCTAGTGGCAAAAGAGCCAGATCCTTTAGTGGCCGATTCCAAGTTGGAGGTTCCAGCATATTTCCTTCTTATAGATGGGAACAACCCGTAAGTTCTACTTCATCGGCAGCCAGCGCACCGACATAGGCATCCCGTAGGTCTACCACTCTACCAGTGTGTCAGCATGCACAAGATACGACTCTAAGAACCATCTTAGAAGAGATTGTCCATTGCTACAGTTTGGCAGAGGTTCAGGGAGTGTTGAGTCAGTACCAATACAAACTATGGGATAAGGCAGAGGACGAGGCTGAGGGCAAGGAAGAGGAGGCCATGCAGGGCCAAGCCAGTTCAGATCAGACACAGTAGAGAGACCTGAAGGCAGTAGAGCTGCTCCAATAAGAGCTTATACCATGTGAGGCCGAGAGGAGTAGGATGCACCTAACGTCATAGCGGGTAAATTCATTCCTGTGACTAACCCATTAGGACACAGTGTGCGGGTTAGTAAAGTGTTTAGGGGTTGCCTAGTCGAAATTCAAGGCAGGCAATTTCGAGCAAATCTAATAGAACTACCATTTCGCGAGTTCGATGTGATATTGGGAATGGATTGGCTAGCCTGCCATGGGGTGATAATAGATTATGGAAAGAGGCAGATGAGAATTAAAGTTTTAGAACAAGAAGAGATAGTAGTGATGGGCGTGGATAGAGGATATCCAGATAATGTGATATCAGCATTGAAAGCTCGAAAACTCATCAATAAGGGATGTGAGACTTACCTAGCGTATATGATTGATACCCGAAAGAAAAGTCCAAAGTTGGCTGACATCCCAACTGTTAGTTAGTTTTCTGATGTATTCCCTAAGGAGCTACCAGGACTACCACCTGACCGAGAGATAAAGTTTGCTATTGAATTAGTACCTGGCACTGCTCCTATATCTATTACACCATATAGGATGGCACCCATAGAATTGAAAGAGCTGAAGATATAGCTACAAGAAATGTTAGATAAAGGATTCATACGACCTAGTGTATCACCATAAGGTGCTCCAGTACTAATTGTGAAGAAGAAAGACAATACTTTACATTTTTGCATTGACTACAGGCAGCTTAATAGGGTCACTGTCAAGAATAAATACCCACTGCCTAGGATTAATGATTTATTTGAACAGCTGAAAGGTGCAAGTATATTTTCAAAGATAGATCTTCGATCGGGGTATCATCAACTGAAGATGAAAGAGTCAGATGTATCTAAGATGACATTTAGGACTCATTATGGTCATTATGAGTTATTGGTGATGCCATTTGGATTGACGAATGCGCCGGCAGTTTTTATGGACCTGATGAACCGAGTGTTCAGGCCATATATTGATCAATTTGAAGTTGTATTCATTGATGACTTTCTTTTTTATTCTAGAGATTGAGTAGAGCATGACCAACATCTTAGAAAAGTATTGCAGACCTTGAGGAGAAACAATTGTATGCAAAGCTGTCTAAGTGTGAGTTTTGGTTGGAAGCAGTTAGTTTTCTGGGTCATGTAATTTCAGCAGAAGGTATTCGAGTTGATCCTAGTAAAATCGAGGCTATTCTTAATTGGAAATCACCTCAAAATGTGACAGAAATGAGAAGTTTTCTATGATTAGCTGGATACTATAGGAGATTTGTGAAAGGATTTTCATCTATAGCGAATCCTTTGACACGACTGCTGTGAAAAGAGTTCCGTTTTGAATGGACAGATAAGTGTCCAGCAAGCTTTGATCAATTGAAGGTAATGTTGAGTGAAGCACCAGTTTTGACTCAGCCTACTCCAGGAAAAGACTATGTTGTGTACAGTGATGCAAGTCACAATGGGTTAGGACATGTTCTTATGCAAGAAGAAAAAGTGACTGCATATGCCTCCAGATAGCTTAAGCCTCACGAACTTAACTATCTGACGCATGATTTAGACCTTACAGTGATAGTTTTTGCTCTTAAGATATGGAGACATTATCTGTATGGAGAAAGATGCTACATTTATACTGACCACAAGAGTCTTAAGTATCTTCTTTCACAGAAAGAGTTGAACCTGAGGCAACGAAGATGGTTGGAATTGATTAAAGACTATGATTGTGTGATAGACTACCATCCAGGAAAAGCTAACGTGGTTATGGATGCATTAATCAGGAAGATGTTAGTCGAGATGCGAGTGGAATCCACATTAATGTGGAGAATTAAAAATGTCCAAAAACAAGATGAGAAGCTAGTAAAGAAGGTCGAAGCCTTGAAAAATGGAGAAAAGTCAGAATTTTCTTTAACAGAAGATGGTACTGTGTATTTCAAGAACCGAATTTGTGTACCAAGTATGAAAAAAGTTGTGGTCAGAGATTTTAAAAGAAGCTTATGAAATGGTTTATACATTGCACCCAGGTGGGAACAAGATGTACCAAGATTTGAAAGCACAATACTGGTGGTCGGGGATGAAAAAGCATATCACTGCATATGTTGCTAAGTGTCTAATCTGTCAACAAGTACAAGCTGAGCATCAATTACCCACAGGATTACTACAACTGATTTCCATACCATAATGGAAGTGGGAGAGGATCACGATGGATTTTGTGTCCAGTTTACCGGTGACTCGGAGAAAGCATGATGCAATGTGGGTGATAGTGGATCGATTGACGAAGTCAGCATATTTCCTACCAGTACAAATGGACTATACTTTGAATAAGCTAGCTGAGATTTATGTGAATGAGATAGTGAGACTTCATGGAGTACCTGTGTCTATTATCTTCGACAGAGATCCCAGGTTTACGTCGTAGTTCTGGAGAAGTCTACAACAGGCTTTGGGAACTCGACTAAATTTTAGCACGGCATTTAATCCGCAAACGGATGGACAAGCAGAGCGAGTTATACAGTTGCTGGAGGATATGATGAGATGTTGTGTACTTGAATTTGGGGGAAGTTAGGATCGACATCTACCTCTTATGGAGTTTGCCTATAACAACAGTCATCAAACGAGTAAAGGCATGGCTCCTTATGAGGCTTTATATGGAAGAAAATGTAGGACACCAGTATGTTGGACTGAGTTGAATGAGAAACAGTTAATGGGGCCAAAAATAGTTCAACAAACTGAGGAGAAAGTTAAAGTGATCAAGAAAAGGCTAAAGGCAGCACAAGATCGACAGAAATCATATGCCGATTTACAGAGGCGAGATATAGAATATGCAGTAGGAGATAAAGTATTTCTTAAAGTTTCGCCGTGGAAAAAGATATTGAGGTTCAGTAGAAAAGGAAAGTTAAGCCCAAGGTTTATTGGTCCTTATGAGATTCTGGAAAGAATAGGACCAGTGGCTTACCGATTAGCTCTTCCTCCGGAACTAGACCGAATTCATAACGTGTTCCACGTTTCAATGTTAAGAAGACACCGTTCAGACCCGACCCACATTATACCGATTGAGGAAATAGAGGTACAGATAGACATGTCTTATGAGGGAGAACCAGTGGCTATAATAGCATATGAAGAGAAAGTTCTCCAGAACAAGAGAGTCCCTCTAGTTAAAGTTTGGTGGCAGAATCATAAAATTGAAGAAGCCACGTGGGAAAGTGAAGAAATGATGAAGAAGCAGTATCCCTAATTGTTTAACCCCGAATGATTAGGTAAATTTCTAGGACGAAATTATTTTAAGGGGGAGAGAATGTAATATCCGCTAATTTAGGCCCCGAGTCGCACGTGTCGCGAAGTTGACGAGTTTGACCGATCAGAGTCTAAATTCGGATTTTTTTTAGAAAAATTGATCAAATAATGGCTAAATTAAATTATAAATGCCTAATTAAGTGATTTTGAAGTTTAAAGAAGTTGATTTACAGTAAAGGACTAAATTGGAAAACTTGATAAGTTTTGGGGTCAAATTGCAATTTACCAAAAATTGGAGGATTAATGAGACTTAATTGCTAATTAACCTAGGAAATTTGGACATTTAAAATTGGGTTGGCCGAAAATGACATTAAAGAAAGAGGATTAATATTGATTAAGTATAAAATTGGGAAAAGATGGTCAAATGGTGGGTCTCTTATGAAGACTTTTTGGGTACCCTATTTAAGACTTCCTTTTCGTCTTCTTCTTCGCTTCATTTTCTGCCTTCTTCTCTCTCTTGTCTACCAGTCATGCCAGCCATTTCTTTCCTCCGTAGCCATCTTGATTTCTAGAGAGAGAAAGGAAGGGAAGAGAAGGGAAAAAGCAAGACAAGGTGATCTTCATGGCCTATAACTCCTTAGGAAGCTGGAAAGAACAAGAACGAGGAAGAAAAATCAAGTTTGGTAGAGAGAGAAAATCTCCAAAGTGGTGATTTAGTGAAGAAAAGTGTAAGGTAATAAGCATTTCTTCTTCTTCTTCTTCATCTTTTCTTAAAGGAAGTTTGAATTTTGAGCTCATCCAAGACTTATGAGGAAAGAGAGAGAAACTAGGGTTTTGAGAGAGAAAAGGAGAATTTAGGATCTTGAGAAAATCGTATGATAATAATGATTTATGATGTTGTAGGAGTTCTAAGTGACAAGGAACAAACTCTAAGGAGCGAAGGAAAAAAGAAAGCTACCTAGAAGAGTGAAAGAGAAAGATTAAGGTTTGTGCATAACTTAAGGCAATAGCAAATATTTGTTTGAAAGAATGTATGCGGAACATAATTTTAGATAAATGCATTTCAAGAATGATGATGATTATGGCATGAAACCATAGGTTTAGACATGTATGAATGAGATCCTTGTGTGACAATGAATTAATGATGCATGTTAGAAAATCTTGTATGATCAAGACATTTACATGTATTAGAAAGTAATAAGTTGAGTAAAGAACCTTAAAAATGCATGAAATAGATTTTGGTATGATTTGGATGATGTTAGAATGAATGAAAAGTGAATATGCAGATTTCCTGCTAAAATTCATAGGCGTGACTATTTATTCACGGGAGTGAACTCAAGGGTTCACGGTTGTGACTGATTGTATCATGGTCGTGACTTCTGTGTGGAAATGGTACTATTCATTCCAGAAGCGTTCACGGGTTGGAATCACAGAAGTGAACTTATTCACGGGCGTGAATGAGTAATCACGACCGTGAATGCTTTTGGGCGATTCATTCCAGTAACGTTCACGGCTTGGGATTACGGGCGTGAACTAATTCATAGGCGTAAAATTAGTAATCACGGCTATGAATGCTCTCTACTTGTAATTATGAATGTGGTTATCAAACGAAGAATTCAGGTAAGTAAATGAAAGTCATTATCTATCTAGTGAAATAAGAATGATATATATATATATATATATATATATATATAAATGTATTGATGTGAGAACGTGTGATGTTGTGATATAGAAAAATGAATTGTCATGGATGATATATGAAATCTGATGCAGATGATAAGCATGAGAATATTGATGTACCTAGTGAAATAAATGAAAAGGCGTTATCCAGTATTATGAGTATGATTATATGTTTGCAAAACAAGAAAATTGAGATGTTGATAAATATGAGAATATTGATGTGTTGAAATTTGAGAATTATGATTGATGTGAAAATATAAAGAAGCGCATTACTCTACCTGCGGACTAGAATGAAGATAGATGACATGTCATTAAGGGGGTGAACGGTACCGTATTATTCCTCAACCAATGTGGCTTAAGCTCTGGGAGCGCCATTGGTCTGAGATGCTCTGTCAATATGGCTTAGACTCTGGGAGTGCTATTTACTTGAGAAGCTCTGATGAGCACATGTAAATGAGGACAAGGTGGCTTAAGCTCGGGGAGCACCCTTGGTCTGGTTATTCATCTATGATGAAATTATACTCAATCAATGTGGCTTAAGCTCGGGAAGAGCCATTGATTGAGAAGCTCTTTTGAGCCAGATAGTGGACAGGGTGACTTAAGCTCTGGGAGAACTCCTGATCCATAACTCGTATCTAGTTAGTCCAAATTTAGAGTGATGTGGGAAAGATAATGAGGATATGTCGGAAAAATAAGAAAAGAAAAGAATAAGAAAATGATGATGATATGAGATTGGGATGTAATGATAAAGAGATTAACAGAGCAATTTACCATCAAAGATAAATGAAAATAACATTGTCTATGTGAGCATGACATTTATACTTGTATGAAATAGGAATATGTTGATAGTCATGGCATGCCAACATTTTAATGCATAAAATGATATATGTTAATGCTTGTTGCATGATATAGTATATTGCCTTATTTATATGCACCACTAAGCTTAGAACTTAGCGTGGGAGTTTCCTCCCGCACAGATGTAGAAAGGTAGCTGAAGGTGATAGATAAAGCAAGCGGTGATCCTATTCAAATAAAGCAGCCAAACCTTGAGAAAGTGGGTTACAAGCTTTGAAATTTTTGTATTTGGCTTTTTATATTAAAGAGTTAGAGAGTTGTAAAACTTACTTTTAAAGTTTCTTTAAGAATTAATTTGAATGTTTAAAATTACTATCTTATGTAAATAAATTGTACCCTGGTTTTTGTTTATATATATATATATATGAATGTTGAGAAAATAAAGGTAACAATAAAAAAAATTAATAATAATAATAGCGATTTGAAGAAGTAAAAGAAGACATGCATTAGCGCTCCC
Source organism: Triadica sebifera (assembly GCA_023653625.1). Lineage (NCBI taxonomy): Eukaryota > Viridiplantae > Streptophyta > Magnoliopsida > Malpighiales > Euphorbiaceae > Triadica > Triadica sebifera. The sequence continues at coordinate 39,429,052 of CM042892.1, read as the reverse complement.
TTATCCGGGCACGTGTTGATCGGGTGAGAGGGTGCTACAATTATCAATTCATATATCAAATGAACATTAAATTATTGAAAATTCCTTTTATTAATCAAATAAATTTGTAGAATAAGTGCTAAAAGTGATTGTTTTTAGAGCACTTCTCTAACATATGACACCTCTCTGACAATCTCTCACTTGCACTAAAGCCTATCATCTTTATACATAATACCATAGGCGAATACATAATTATCATGTTTCTTTTGGGGAAGAGGCTTAGTGAGAGGATCAGCTATATTCTAATTAGTGGGAACTCTCTCTATCTTTACATCATGTCTACCTATGATTTTCTAAATCAAATGGTACATGCTTGGATCTTTGATAAGACCGTGGTTCCTTTGTTTGTGCAATGGCTTCATTATTATCACAATATAAGGGTATTGGTTTAAGAATCCTAGGGACCACTTCTATCTCTATGATGAATCTCCTTATCCAAATCGCTTCTTTAGCTACCTCAAAAGTTACAATGTACTTTTCTTTGATTGTAGAATCTATAATTGTCTCCTATTTGGAACCCTTCCAACTAACTGCTGAACCTTTTAGCAATCTATCAAAATTATGAACTATTCAGAACTTCTTCATAGGTAGTAGACTCATCATCTTCTATGAGCAAAACATCATTCTATTCATTTATGAGAAATTCATATCTCTCTAGAAACAGTGCATATCCTACTTAATTTATAAAGTTCTTGCGTTTCATAAGGTGCAGTTACTTCATCTGTATGAGTAACAAATTCATTATGTCACTTGATTTGCATCTATTTAAGCATCTTCAACTTTATCAATTTCAATGTTGCTCCCACTGTCTTCTTTTAGAAGTGTTGCCCAGACAATGAACTAAGAAGGGTTGAATTGGTTAGCAAATAAAAAATTTCTTAATATGAGAGTGCAAAATAAATTAAGTAGAGTAAGGATGGAGATATATCACACACAAGATTTATAGAGGTTCGAGGGTTAACAAACCCTACTCCTCTCTTCAATCTCGATTGGGTGTTTACTAACACACTAAGTGTTACAATAGAGTTTTTCAAGCTCACTCCCAACTATGGTGTTTTTCTCAATGGCTAACACCTAACCTAGAAATTTCCTTTTGTTTTTCAATTGCTCACACAATAACCAATTCCTTGTGTTTTATGGCTCATACAATAAATCTTACAAGTGTTTCACTCTTAACCCAATATACCCAAACTCACTTTTGAGTAATTGATTACAATGAAACCACTCAACAACCTACAATGCTTAGAAATTTTTGAGCAATTAGGTTTTCACAAAGAATAGAGGTTTGTTGAGAATATTATTAATGCACAAGGCTAAAACAAGATTAAAGATGTAAAGTAACTGTTGTTCTTCTTATTGGGATTCACAAATGATTTGCCTTTATACTCCATTTGTGAATTATACATTAGAGGAGTGCTCTAAAGTCAATCACCTTTAGCACTTATTGTACAAATTTATTTGATTAATAAAAGGCTTTTTCAGTAATTTGATGTTCATTTGATATATGAATTGATAAGTGATTTTAAATCAATTAATGAAGTCCTTGATACATAATATAACATGAAGGAAATCATGATGAGATCATGATATTGAGATTCTTATCATGTGTAATTATGTTAGTATCAAAATTATCCCTAGTCATAGGATTAATGAGACGGGACATTATTAATCTGGACAGACTAGCACATGTTACCCTCCTTGATTGGGTTAAGTAGTAGATCTCATAATGTATAAACATGAGATATTTAGACTTAACATGTGGATGTTTGCTAAGTGTAGCTAAGTACATTGGATGACTAGCTATGAGACAATCATATGGATAATCTATTCAAATGTTAATGATAGTCTCATCATAGCAATGGTGCAAGTATCCTTAAACTTGAGGTACTAAAGGATATCTTGAATATTGATTATGTATTTTGACACTATTCCTTATTGCATCACGGCGATTGCTCATAGGGTGGTGGTTGGATACAACTTGAGGTATTCAAAGGTAATTGGGTAACCAACAAAGGATTCACCACTCCTAATAGAAGGAGTGTATACCTATGGCCTTTTGTCGTGGTCATTACTCGGGAATCTCTGGTCAGAGTGGAAATGTCATAAAGATAGTCTTTAATGAGATATCTAATAGATTAATGAGCCTCAGGGACAAGAACTAACATTACTTAGACTAGACATGATGTAGTCAATCTAGTGGAGTTGACACATGTCCATACTCTGAACCGAGTGGGGTATAGAATGGTGAAAGGAATAATTGCACGGAAATTGTTTATGGAAAGGTTCGTAGTCAAACCATTGACTCTTCGGTCAATTAGGTGTCATCATGTGTTGCTAGATACCGCTCATGACTTGTTTAAATTAATTGTTAATATAAGTGGCCAACATAATCGGGAACCTAATGGGTCACACGCATTGAAGATATGGAGAATGAGTAAAATGGTCTTGGATATGATCCAAAATATGAGAGAATTATTTCAGGATGGATCATGATGAGATTGCACGGGAAAAATCATTCAAGAGTGTCACAGGCCCGTACAAAATTCTTTAATGGAAGATGTTCAGAAGGCATATCAAAAGCATCTCGATGATAGTGAAATGGCAAGCTGCATTATGTTTGCTACTATGTTAGCTGAGTTGCAAAAGCATCATGAAGCTATGGATGCTAATTCCATAGTATACCATCTAAAAGAGCTTTTAGACGAGCAAGCATGTTCTGAAAGGTTGGAAACTTTGAGGTTGCTCTTCTGCACTAAGATGGTTGAGGGGACATCTCCAGTGCAATATGCATTGGAGATGAATGGCCATATTGAGAGGTTGGCCACCTTGGAATTTGTGATGGACTATGAATTAAGTATTGACTTAATTCTAACCGGTTTGTCTGATAGTTATTCACATTTTGTGCTTAACTATAGGATGAACCAAATCTCTACCACTATTTATGAGCTGATTAACTTGCTCAAAACAGTTGAGCCATCTGTCAAGAAGGATAGTAAGACTATGATGCTGGTGGAATCTTCAAGTTCTAAAACGAAGAACCTTAAGAAAAAGAAGAAGTCCATGAAGCCTAAGGGAGGCATGGCTAAGAAGAAGGCCAAGGAGATTGCTCCATAGGCGACATGCTTCCATTGTGGCAAGGATGGCCATTGGAAGAGAAACTGCAAGGCTTACTTGGAGTCCTTGAAGAAGAAGGCATTTAATGCCCCATCTACTTCAGGTATTTTTGTCATTGAAATTAATACTGTTTCAGATAATAATATATGGGTATTAGATACCGGTTATGGCTCACACATATGCACTGATATGCAGGGCCTACGGAACAGTAAGCAGCTCAATAAGAGAGAGTCAGACCTACATGTTGGATATGGAGCAAGGGTTGTTGCATAAGCTGTAGGAACATATGTATTGACCCTCCCTAGTGGGCTCATTTTAAATTTGAATAATTGCTATTATGTACCTGCTTTGACTAAAAACATTATTTTTGTTTCAAGTCTAAATAACGATGGTTTTCTTTTAGCTTTTAGTAACAATTGTTGTTCTATTATGTTGAATGGAATTCTTTATGCTAGTGGTACATTATGCAATGGAATATATATATTAGATATGTCAAATCCAATTTTAAACATCAATGATAATAAAAGGCAAAAACATGATATGTTGAAATCATCTTACTTATGGCATTGTCGCTTTGGTCATATAAGTAAGAAACGCATGACTAAGCTACACAAAAGTGTAGTTTGGGGACATTTGATTATGAATCATATGACACATGTGATTCTTGCTTATTAGGCAAGATGAAAAAATTACCCTTTAAGGGCAAGGGTGAACGTGTTAATGGACTTTTAGACTTAATACATTCAGATGTATGTGGTCCAATGTCTACACATGCCAGAAGTGGTTTCATCTACTTCATTACTTTTCTCAATGACTACTCACAATATGGGTACGTGTATCTTATGAGATACAAATCTGAAGCTTTTGAAAAGTTCAACGAATTCAGAAATAAAGTAGAGAAACAACTTGGAAAAAGTATTAAAACACTTTGATCAGATCGAGGAGGTGAATACTTGAGCCAAGAGTTTCTAGATTATCTTAGGGATAATGGGATTTTATCTCAATGGACCCCACCTTACACGCCACAACACAATGGTGTGGCTGAAAAGAGAAACCGAACCTTGTTAGATGTGGTAAGGTCTATGATGTGTTTTGCGGAACTTCCTAAATCCTTTTGAGGTTATGCACTAGAGACCGCCTGTAACATCTAGAAAGAGTGTATACCCATTACCTCTTGACGTGGTCATTACTCAGGAATCTCTGGCCGGAGTGGAAATATCATAAAGATAGTCTTTAATGACATATCTAATAGAGTAATAAGCCTCTGGACAAGAACTAATATTACTTGGAGTAGACGTGACGTACGTAGTCTTGTGGGAGTTGACACATGTCCATACTCTGACCCAAGTGGGGTATAAAATGGTGAAAGAAATAATTGCACGAAAATTATCTATGAAAAGGTTTGTAGTCAAATCACTGACTTTCTGATCAATTGGGGGTCATGATTTTTTACTAGATATCGCTTATGACTTGCTTAAATTAATTGTTAATTTAAGTGGCTAACATAACCAGGAACCTAATGGGTCACACGCATTGAAGATATGGAGAATGAGTAAAATGGTCTTGGATGGGATCCAAAAAATGATAGAATTATTTCGGGATGGATCGCGATGAGATCGCACAAAAAAAATTGTTCAGGAGGGTGATGGCCCTGTACGAGCTAGGCAGTTTACTGGCCTACCCACCGGCAACCTATAGCAGGCCCAGCGTGCACACTGCTACCTCTCGTTGGCCAACGGGTAAATTTGGCCTTAATTAGGCCAATTATGAACATTAAGTAAATTTACTATTCATTCAAGTTTTCTTTTCTCCATTATTGACTTTTGATCTTTTCTTTGAATTTGATTCAAATAGAAAATACATCAAATGACAGAAAATAGACATAAAAATATTTTTTTTTATGAAAAAAATATTTTTAAGACAATAAAATTCTCTCAAGAACACTTTGAAAGTTGGCACTTTGAATTTGTCCAAACCATTTCTTTTGATAGTTTTTTCTTTATTTTTCGCATGGATTATCATTACACACATCCTAATGTGGATTATTGTGGTTTGCTACAACTCAAAAAGGTAAATATTTGAATAACAAATAAGAAATTACAAGGTATAATTTCTAACCTATATGTTTATATAAATTAGTTTTAATGGCACAAGTATGATCTTTTATTTTGGATTTTGAAAATTTTATTTTTTCGCTGCGTTTATGAATGTGATTCATTATTTAAAACTCAACAAAAATGCAACCCAAACCATTAAGAGAAGCATCACTGTACACCACATATTCTTTTCCCATAGTAGGTTGTGTCAACATTGGTGCCTTTGTCGACATTTTCTGCAACTTATCAAAACTAGTCTATCCACTCGAATCTAGTTTTCTTTCTAAGCAATGTTTTCAGTGGTGAGGCTACCATTGAAAATCCTTTTACGAACCTCCGATAATAGCCAGCCAAACCAAGAAAACTTCTCACCTCTATCACATTCCGAGGCAGTTTCCAATTGAGGATTGCCTCTACCTTGCTAGAGACAACTCTGATCCCTTCAGCTGAGACAATACGCCCTAAAAAGGCCACTTCATCCAACCAGAATGCACATTTCGACAACCTCGAATATAATTGATTATCTCTCAAGGTATGGAAGACCATACAAAGATGTTGATCATGCTCTTCTTTGCTTCTGGCATACACCAATATATCGTCTATGCATACCACTATGACCTGGTCCAAAATAAGGTCTAAAGATTCTATTCATTAGATCCATAAATGCTACTGGGGCATTCGTCAGGCTAAAAGGCATTACTAAGAACTCGTAATGACCATACCAAGTCCTAAATGTTGTTTTCAAAATGTCTAATTCTCTAATCATCAATTGGTGATAACCTAATATGAGGTCAATTTTAGAAAATACTCATGGTCCTTTCAACTGATCAAACATGTCATCTATTCTCGACAATGGATATTCGTTCTTAATTGTCATCTTCTTCAACTAATGATAATCAATGCACAAACGTAAGGTGTCGTCCTTCTTTTTCACAAATAGAATCGGAGCACCCCAAGGTGAGACAATGGGTCTGATAAACCATTTTTCTAACAATTCTTCAACTGCACTTTTAATTCCTTTAGTTCAGCAGGTGCCATTCTATAGGGAGTAATTGATATTGGGGTTGTGCCTGGAAAAACATCTATAGAAAACTCTATCTCCCTGACAAGTGGTTACCCTAGCAAGTCCTCAGGGAAGATATCTGGATATTCATATATTGTAGGAATCTCCTTGAGATCTAGACTCCCATTTTTGGTATCTACAATATGTGCCAAAAATGCTTCACACCCTTTTTTGATAAGCTTACATGCATTTGTAATAGAAATGACATCAGTCAAATATGGTCGATTCTCACCCAAGACAATCACATCATCCTGCCCTGAATTTTTGATAGTCACTCTCTATACTGACAATCCACCACAGCCCTATGCTGAGGTAACCAATCCATCCCTAAGATTGCATCAAACTCATAGAATGGCAACTCTATCAGGTCAGTTCGAAATTCTACATTTTGAGCTTTCACTGGACTATTTTTATAGACTCGACTAACTTTCACTCCATGACCCAAAGGATTTGTCACTAATATATCATAATCTAATTTCTCTGCTACCTTGTTACCCTGACTAAGTGGTGATATGCATAAATATAAATGTGTAGAACCTGGATCTATCAGTGCAAATAAATCAGTACATAAAGAGGAAATTTACCGATAATGACATCCGGGGCATCCTGCTTCTCATGAGCTCTCATGGCATATGCTCGGGTTGGGGCTCGACTACCCTATGCTCTATTCACTGATTTTGATACACTCTGACCAACCCTTCTACATCTAGTCTATCCATGTCTCATGCCTTTGCCTGAGTGAAATTCTCAACTTGAAGTAATACTATACCACCTGTACCTCTTTCTCTAGGGCAATCTTTCTATTTGTACTCATGTTCTGCATCGTAAATATGCTCCAGTAATCCACCAACAATCACTTGCATGTGATCTTCCATAATGCTGACATGTGGTAGATGTAAATCTTCTGTTACCCAAAGCTGGTGTACTAGTTGTGGACTCTTCTGGCCTTGACTGTTGGCTTTGCCTAGCCACAAAAGTTGATCCAGAATTCCGTGTTTAGAAAAACCTAGTCGCTACTTGCCCCATTTTACCTGATGTCTAGGCCATGCTAGTCGTCTATCTCTAGGGTGGCTTTTCTATCCACTTTCTCTTTGACCTTTTCTCCACACTAATGGTTGAGGACACTAGAGTAGAAAAATCCTCAAGCTGAAAGGCAACAACCATATTTCCAATGTCATCATTAAGCACATTCTCAAATCTACGACACCTATCTGCCTCATCAGCAATAATTCCAGTTGCATATATACTCACTCTGGTGAATTCGATATCATATTCTGCCACTGACATGCTTCCTTGCTTCAGGTCTTGAAATTCCCTCTTCTTTTCATTAACATAAACTCTAGGCATATATTTCTTGCTAAATTCTGCCTTGAAGAAATTCCATGAGGGTGGTTTTGGTGTCTGGAGCTTTGATAAAATTGATTTCCACCAGTCATAGGCATGATCCTTTAGAAGGGACACTGCATACCTAAATTTCTCTTCCTCTGGACACTCAAGCTCTTCAAACACCCACTCTGTCATTTCCATCCAAAACTCTAATGCTACTAGGTCATCCTTTCTCCTTCCCATAAAATCTATGGCCCTATATTTTCTCAGCTTATCAATCCTGGGTTTTAGCTGAGGTGGAGGAGGTGGTGGAGCTGGTTATGGCATTGTTTGTGCTATCTGTTGCAACAAATTAGTTATCTATTGCATAATAGGTTATTGTCCTAGATCAGCCTATCCCTCTGCTCTCAGCAGAGCTACTACACTTAGCCCAAAATCTCTCATCGATGGAGGTTGTCTATGATCGACTGAGTCTAAAAGACTATTACTCACTTCATCTTCCGAAAAATCTTGCTCTGATCCCGAATCTATATCTACCTATAAACTAGAAGAAGGGACCCAAATCTAATCATTATAGCATTTTATGCATATGCATGGGACACACTTTCTATTTTACACCCATTATTTAAGAATCAATTACCCTAGGCTCTCATTATTATGATCTCATCATAATTTTCTTCATGTTGTGATATATACCGAGGACTTCATTAAACTGTCTAAGATTTATATCAATTCATATATAATGAATATCATATAATGAAAGTTCCTTTTATTAATAATAAATGAGTATATCAAATGCCTAAGGTGATTGCCTTTAGGGTACCCCTCTAACAATATCTACTTTTTAGTAACCCAAAACCTATAATGGCCATTACAAGTGGTTTTTATCATGTTCAGTAGTAATAATATATTCATCCAAGAACAAAAAAAAGTGTCAAAAAAGACTTAATCCAAGAATAAAAAAAGTGTCGAAAAAGACTTTAATGAATCTTGAAATGATGAATTTGATAATATAAGGAAGAAATTGTTAGAAAGGTGCCCTAAAGGCAATCACCTAGACACTTGATTTACTCATTTATTATTAATAAAAACACTTTTTCATTATATTGCAAATGAATTGATATAAATCTTAGGCTATTCAATGATGTCATTGGTATGTAACACAACATGAAGGAAATTATGATGAGATCACGATAATGAGAATTTTGATCATGTGCAGTTATGTTTTTACCCAAATTATCCATAGTCATAAGATTAACAAGACAGGACATTATTAATCCGAATAGAATAGCACATGTTATACTCCTCGACTAGGTCAAGCAGTTTATCTCATAATCTAAAGACATGTGATGTTTAGAGTTAACATATGGATATTTGTTAAAGTAGCCAAGTACATTACATAACCTGCTATGAGACAATCACATGGATATCTATTGAATATCAGTGATAGTCTCATCATAACAATGGTGTAAGTATCCACAGACTTGAGATACTCAAGGTTACCTTAGAGACTGAATCTTATACTTTGACTCCATTCCTTATTGCCTCTTAGAGGTTGATCATAGGGTGGTAATTAGGCATAGCATGAGGCATTCGAAGTTAGTTGAGTAGTCGATAAAGGATTCACCACTCCTAATAGAAGGAGAGTATACCTATGGCCTCTTGTAGAGATCATAACTCAGAAATCCTTCGCCAAGGTGGACATATCTTAAGAAGGTCTTCAAGGACATATCTGATAGAGTAATGAGTCTCATGTTGGGTTTTGAAGAATGAATCATATTCATAAATGCAATAAAAAATAAAATTTTTCAAAACTCAAAACAAAAGATCATACTTGTACCATTAAAACAAATTTATATAAATGTAAATGTTAAAAATTATACCTTGTAATTTTTATTTGTTCTTCAAATCTTCACGTTGTTGGGTTGTAGCAAACCATAACAATCCACACTAGGATGTCTCTAATGATAATCCACATGAAGAATGAAGAAGAAACTATCAAGAGAAAATGGTTTGAATAAATTTAAAGTGCTAGCTTTGAAAGTGTTCTTGAGAGAATTTTTGTTGTCTCCAAAATATTTTTTTCAACAAAAAAAAAAATTTCATGTCTATTTTCTGCCATTTGATGTATTTTCTATTTGAATCAAATTCAAAAATAAGATGAAAAAACAAAAATGGAGAAAATGGTAACTAATGAATAGTAATTGCCCATAATTCACCTAATTATGGCCAATTACAGTCGTTGGCCAACAGATGGAAGTTGCACGTGTGTTGGGCCTACTGCGGGCTACTGCTGGGCAGCCCAGCTGGCCCATAAGGCAGGCCAGCAGCCTACCTAGCCCGCGCGAGCCACGCAAACTTGTACAGGCCCATGACACTCCCGAACGATTTTTTTCGTGCGATCTCATCGCGATCCCTCCTAAAATAATTCTCTCATATTTTCGATTCTATCCAAGACCATTTTACTCATTCTCCATATCTTCAATGCCTGTGACCCATTAGGTTTCCGGTTATGTTGGCCACTTAAATTAACAATTAATTTAAGCAGGTCATGAGCGGTTTCTAGCAACACATCATGACCCCTAATTGACCGGAAAGTCAGTGGTTTGACTACAAACCTTTCCATGGACAATTTCTGTACAATTATTCCTTTCACCAATCTATACCCCGCTTGGTTTAGAGTATGGACAAGTGTCAACTCCCACTAGAATGACTACACTATGTCTAGTCCAAGTAATGTTAGTTCTTATCCTTAAGGCTCATTACTCTATTAGATATGTCATTGAAGACTATCTTTATGACATTTCCACTCCGGCTAGAGATTCCTGAGTAATGACCACGACAAGAGGCCATGGGTATACACTCCTTCTATCAAGAGTGGTGAATCTTTTTTTGGTTACCTAATTACCTTCGAATACCTCAAGCTATATCCAATCACCACCCTATGAGCTACCTCTCTTAGGCAACAAGGAATAGTGTCAAAATACAGAATCAATATTCAAGATATCCTTGGGTACCTCAAGTCTAAGGATACTTGCACCATTGCTATGATGCGACTATCATTGACATTTGAATAGATTATCCATATGATTGTCTCATAGTTGGTCATCCAATGTACCTAGCTACACTTAGCAAGCATCCACACGTTAACTCTAAACATCTCATATTTATAGATTATGAGATCTACTACTCAATCCAATCAAGGAGTCTAACATGTGCTAGTTTGTCAGGATTAATAATGACCCATCTCATTAATCCTATGACTAGGGTTAATTTTGATACTAATAAATTACACATGATAAGAATCTCAATATCATGATATCATCATGATTTCCTTCATGCTAAGTTATATATCAAGGACTTCATTAATTGATTTAAGATCACTTATCAATTCATATATCAAATGAACATCAAATTAATGAAAAAGCCATTTATTGATCAAATAATTTTGTACAATAAGTGCTAAAGGTGATTGCCTTTAGAGCACTCCTCTAACAAGCTCCCACTTGCACTAAAGCCAATCGCCTTTGTATTTAATTCCATAGGCGAGTACATGAGAATCATATTTCTTTTGGGGAAGTGGCTTAGTTAAAGGATCAGCAATATTCTGATCATTGGGCAATCTTTCTATCTTTACATCATTCCTACCAATGATTTCTCTAATCAAATGGTATCTTCTGAGTACATGTTTGGATATCTGATGAGACTGTGGCTCCTTTGCTTGTGCAACGGCTCCATTATTATCACAATACAATTGTATTGGATCAATATTGCTGGGAACCACTCCAAGTTCTGTGATGAATTTCTTTATCCAAATTGCTTCCTTTGCTGCTTCAGAAGCTGCAATGTACTCTGCTTCGGTTGTGGAATCAGCAGTCGTTTCCTGTTTGGAACTCTTCCAACTAACTGCTCCACCATTTAGTGTGATTATATAACCTGACTGAGATTTTGAGTCATCCTTGTCAGATTGGAAGCTGGCATCAGTATACCCGCTCACAGTAATATCTCCATCTCCATATACCAAGAATACATCCTTAGTTCTTCTTAAGTACATAAGGATATTCTTGATAGCAACCCAATAACCCTCACCAGGGTCTGATTGGTATCTACTCGTGACACTCAAAGCATATGATGCATCGGGTCTTATACATATCATAACATATATGATTGATCCTATAGTTGAAGCATATGGATCAAACTCATGTGTGTCCTCTCATCTTGTGTCTTTGGACACAAAGACTTTGAGAGTAATCCCATGGGTCATGCGAATATATCCCCTCTTAGACTGCTCCATGCTAAACCTCTTTAGCATTTTATCTATGTATGTAGACTATGAAAGACCAAGCAACCTTTTAGATCTATCTCTATAGATCTTTATCCCTAAAATATAGACTGTTTCTCTAAGGTCTTTCATAGAGAAATTCTTGGATAACCAAAATTTGACTGATTATAAGGTTGAGACATCATTTCCCATTAACAATATGTCAGCTACATATAACACAAGAAATACGATTGCACTCCCACTAAACTTCTTGTAGACACAAGGTTCATCCGGATTTTGTAAGAAACCAAACTATTTGATTGTCTCATCAAACCGAAGATTCCAACTCCTAGATGCTTGCTTTAATCCATAAATGGATCTTTGAAGCTTACATACCTTTATTCCATCTTTAGATATGAAACCTTCTGGTTGTTTCACGTACACATCCTCAGTCAGATTTCTATTAAGGAAAGCTGTTTTCACATCTATTTGTCATATCTCATAATCATAATGAGTAGCAATGGCTAGAAGTTTCCTTATGGATTTAATCATAGCTACTGGGCTAAAAGTTTCATCATAGTCAATTCCTTGTCTTTTACGATAACCTTTAGCAACAAGTCTAGCTTTATAGGTAATCACATTACCATCCATGTCAATTTTCTTTTTGAAAACCCACTTGCACTCTATAGGCTTTATTCCTTCAGGTGGGTCAACCAAAGTCCATCCTTGGTTTTCATACATGGAATCCATTTCTGACTTCATGGCTTGAAGCCATTTGTCAGATTTTGAACTATTTATGCTTTTGGATATCCCACAACGGTCAGACTTAGCTTCTAGCTTAGCCGACATTGTCCGCTTCACATAAGCAGGACGACCCCAAATTCTCATGTAAGAAAATGTGGGCCTGTTGTTATACCATATCTCATATGGAGTAACATCAACTGACTTTAAAAGAACTCCATTTAATATGTAAATGGTTGTCTCTAGTGCATAACCCCAAAAAGATTTAGGCAATTCTGCAAACCTCATCATAGACCTTACCATGTCTAACAAGGTTCGGTGTCTTCTTTCAGCCACACTATTGTCTTGTAGAGTGTAAGGTGGAGTCCATTGACATAAAATCCCATTATCCCTAAGATAATCTAGAAACTCTTGGCTCAAGTATTCACCTCCTCAATCTGATCGAAGTGTTTTAATACTTTTGCCAAGTTGTTTCTCTACTTCATTTCTGAATTTTTTGAACCTTTCAAAAGCTTCAGATTTGTATCTCATAAGATACACGTATCCATATTGTGAGTAGTCATCGATAAAAGTAATGAAGTAGATGAAACCACCTCTAGCGTGTGTAGACATTTGACCATATACATTTGAATGTATTATGTCTAAAAGTCCATTAGCACGTTCACCCTTTCCCTTAAAGGGTAATTTAGTCATCTTGCCTAGTAAACAAGATTCACATGTGTCATATGATTCATAATCAAATGACCCCAAACTATCACTTTTGTGTAGCTTAGCCATGTGTTTCTCACTTATATGACCAAGACGACAATGCCATAAATAAGATGATTTCAACATATCTTGTTTTTGCCTTTTACTATCATTGATGTTTAAAATTGGATTTGACATATATAATATGTATATTCCACTGCATAATGTACCATTAGAATAAAGAATTCCATTCAACATAATAGAACAACAATTGTTACTAGAAGCTAAAAGGAAACCATCTTTATTTAGACTTGAAACAGAAATAATGTTTTTAGTCAAAGTAGGTACACAATAGCAATTCTCCAAATTTAATATAAGCCCACTAGGGAGGGTCAATACATATGTTCCTATAGCTAATGCAACAACCCTTGCTCCATTTCCAACGCGTAAGTCTGACTCTCCCTTATTGAGTTGGCTACTGTTCCTTAGGCCCTGCATATTAGTTCATAAGTGTGAGCCACAACCGGTATCTAATACCCATATATTATTATTGGAAGCAGTATTATTTTCAATGACAAAAATATCTGAAGTATATGGGGCATCAGATGCCTTCTTCTTCAAGGACTCCAAGTAAGCCTTACAGTTTCTCTTCCAATGGCCATCCTTGCCACAATGGAAGCATGCCCCTTTTGGAGCAATCTTCTTAGCCTTTTTCTTAGCCACGCCTCCCTTAGGCTTCATGGACTTCTTCTTCTTCTCCTTAAGGTTCTTCCTTTTAGAACTTGAAGAGTCCACCAGCATCACAGCCTTACTGTCCTTCTTGATAGATGGATCAGCTGTTTTAAGCAAGTTAATCAGCTCAGGAATAGTGGTAGAGATTTGGTTCACCCTATAGTTAAGCACAAAATGTGAATAACTATCAGACAAACCGGTTAGAATTAATTCAATACTTAATTCATGGTCCATCACAAATCCCAAGGTGGCCAACCTCTCAATATAACCATTCATCTTCAATGCATATTGCACTGGAGATGTCCCCTCAACCATCTTAGTGCAGAAGAGCAACCTTGAAGTTTCAAACCTTTCGGAATGTGCTTGCTCATCAAAAAGCTCTCTTAGATGGTATACTATGGAATTAGCATCCATAGCCTCATGCTGCTTGTGCAACTTAGCTGACATAGTAGCAAGCATAATGCAGCTTGCCATCTCACTATCATTAAGATGCTTTTGATATGCCTTTTGAACATCTTTAGAAGCATTAGCAGTAAGGGAACTAGGGAGTGCCTCATCTAGGACATAGCCAATCTTTTCGTATTTGAGAACTATTTTCAGATTCCTTAGCGAATCCAAAAAATTGGGCCCAGTCAACTTATTTGATTCCATTAGCGATCGAAAATTCACACTTGTCATGATGATGATTCTAGCAACCTAGATGTAAAATAGAACATGTTAAAATGTACATAAAATGCATGTTTATTAGGTCTTTAATAAATCGCATTATTAAAGATTATGAGATCTACTACTCGATCCAATGAAGGAGTGTAACATGTGCTAGTCTATCTGGATTAATAATGTCCCGTCCCATTAATCCTATGACTAGGGATAATTTTGATACTAACATAATTACAAATGATAAGAATCTCAATATCATGATCTCATCATGATTTCCTTCATGCTATGTTATGTATCAAGGACTTTATTAATTGATTTAAGATCACTTATCAATTCATATATGAAATGAACATCAAATTAATGAAAAAGCCTTTTATTAATCAAATAAATTTGTACAATAAGTGCTAAAGGTGATTGCCTTTCGAGCACTCCTCTAACATTTCCTTGATCACTTTAACTTTCTCCATGATTTGTTGAATTATCTCTGGCCCAATCAACTTTTTCTCATTTAACTCGGTCCAACAGACTAGTGTCCTACACTTTCTTCCGTATAAAGCCTCATAAGGAGCCATGCCAATGCTCGCTTGATGACTGTTGTTATAGGCAAATTCCATAAGAGGTAGATGTCGATCCCAACTTTCCTTAAATTCAAGCACATAGCTTCTCATCATATCCTCTAGCAACTGAATAACTCACTCTGATTGTCCATCCGTTTGCAGATGAAATGTCGTACTAAATTTGAGTTGAGTTCCCAAAGCCTATTGTAAACTTTTCTAGAACTGCGGCGTAAACCTAGGGTCTTTGTCAGAGATAATAGACACAGGTACTCTATGAAGTCTCACTATCTCATTCACATAAATCTCAGTTAGCTTGTTCAAAGTACAGTCCATCTACACTGGTTGGAAATGTGCTAACTTCATCAATCGATCCACTATCACCCATACTGCATCATGCTTTCTCTGAGTTACCGGTAAGTCGGACACAAAATCCATCGTGATTCTCTCCCACTTCCATTCTGGTATGGAAATCAGTTGTAGTAATGCTATGGGTAATTGATGTTCAACTTTCACTTCTTGACATATTAGACATTTAGCAACATATTCAGTGATATCCTTCTTCATCCCTGACCACCAGTACTGTGCTTTTAGATCTTGGTACATCTTGTTCCCACCTAGGTAAATAGTATAAAACATTTCATGAGCTTCCTTTAAAATCTCTAACCTTAACTCTTCTATACTTGGTACACAAATTCGGTTCTTCAAATACACAATACCATCTTAAAGAAAATTCTGACTTTTCTCCATTTTTCACAGCTTCCACCATCTTTATTAGCTTCTCATCTTGTTTCTGGACATCTTTAATTTTGTGCGTCAATGAGGATTCCACTCGCATCTCAGCTAAAATTTATCGGCTTAGTGCATCTACTACCATATTAGCTTTGCATGGCTGATAGTCGATCACACAATCATAATCTTTAATCAATTCCAACCATCTTTGCTGCCGCAGGGTCAACTCTTTTTGTGAAGGAAGATACTTAAGACTCTTGTGGTCCGTATAAATGTAGCATATTTCTCCATATAGATAATGTCTCCAAATCTTAAGCTCGTGAGGCTTAAACTGTTTGGAGTCATATGCAATCACTTTTCCCTCTTGCATAAGAACACTTCCTAGCCATTGTGACTTGCATCACTGTACACAACATAATCTTTTCTTGGAGTAGGCTGAGTCAAACTGGTGCTTCAGTCAACATTGCTTTCAATCGATCAAAACTTGTTTGACATCTATCTGTCCATTCAAAATGGACCTCTTTTTGTAGCAGTCGTGTCAAAGGATTCGCTATAGATGAAAATCCTTTCACAAATCTCCTATAATATCCGGCTAATCCAAGGAAACTCCTCATCTCAGTCACGTTGTGAGGTGGTTTCTAATGAAGAATAGTCTCGATTTTACTAGGATCAACTCGAATACCTTCTATTAAAATTACATGACCCAGAAAACTAACTGCTTCCAACCAAAACTCACACTTAGATAGCTTTGCATATAATTGTTTCTCCCTCAAGGTCTGCAATACTTTTATGAGATGTTCGTCATACTCTACTCAATCTCTAGAATAGACAAGAATGTCATTGATGAATACAACTACAAATTGATCAATATATGGCCTGAACACTCAGTTCATCAGATCCATAAAAGCTGCCTGTGCATTCTTCAATTCAAATGGCATCACCAAGAACTCATAATGACCATAAAGAGTCCTGAATGTCGTCTTAGATACATCTGACCCTTTGATCTTCAGTTGATGATACCTCGATCGAAGATCTATCTTTGACAATATACTTGCACCTTTCAACTGATCAAATAAATCATCAATCCTAGGCAATGGGTATTTATTCTTAATAGTAACCCTATTAAGTTGCCTGTAGTCAATGCAAAGACGTAGAGTACTGTCTTTCTTCTTCACAAATAATACTAGAGCACCCCATGGTGATACACTAGGTCATATAAATCCTTTATCTAACATTTCTTGTAATTGTATCTTCAACTCTTTAAACTCTAAGGGTGCCATCCTGTATGGTGTAATAGATATAGGAGCGGTGCTAGGTACTAATTTGATAGTAAACTCTATCTCTCGGTCAGGTGGTAGTCCTGGCAACTCCTCAGGGAACACATCAGGAAACTCACTAACAGTTGGGATGTCACCCAACTTTGGACTTTTCTTTTGGGTATCAATCACATATGCTAGGTAAGTCTCACATCCCTTATTGATGAGTTTTTGAGCTTTCAACACTGATATCACATTGTCTGAATATCCTCTATTCTCGCTCATCACCACTATCTCTTCTTGTTCTGAAACTTTAATCCTCATCTCTCTCTTTCTGCAAACTACTATCACTTCATGTCGAGCTAGCCAATCCATTCCTAAGATCACATCGAACTCATGGAATGGTAGATCTATTAAATATGCTGGGAATTATTTATCTTGAATTTTGACTGGACAACCCCAAAAGATTTTACTAACCCTCACACAATGGCCTAACAGGTTAGTCACAAGAATCTCATATTCTAGAGTCTTTAGTTTTAAACCCTCTTGACCCGGTGGTGGTGTGTATATCTATAAGTGTGTCGATCCCGGGTCTATCAATGCATGTATATAAGAGCCAAAGAGAAGGAATTTACCCACTATGACATTAGGTGCATCCTGCTTCTTTTGGCATCATATGGCATAAGCTCTTATTGGAGGAACTCTACTACCTTCCGGCCTCTCCACTATGTCTGACCTAAATTGGCTTGGCCTTGCACGGCCTCCTCTTCCTTGTCCTCGGCCTCAACATCTGCCTTGTCCTATAGTTTGTATTGGTACCGAACAAATACTCCCTGAGCCTCTGCCAAACTGTAGCAATGGAAAATCTCTTTTTATATGGTCCTTGGAGCCGCATCTCAAGCATGCTCCTATCATCCACCAACACTCTCCTGGGTGAGGAGGACCACAATTTTGACACACTGGTATAGGGGTAGATCTACGGGATGCCTATGTCGATGCACTGGCGATTAATGAAGTAGATCTTGCGGTTTGTCCCCGCCTATAAGACTAAGGTCTGCTGGAACCCCCAACTTGGATTTGGCCACCAAAAGATCTGGCTCTCTTGCCGCTC
The DNA here is from genome assembly GCA_023653625.1 of Triadica sebifera. Taxonomy (NCBI): domain Eukaryota; kingdom Viridiplantae; phylum Streptophyta; class Magnoliopsida; order Malpighiales; family Euphorbiaceae; genus Triadica; species Triadica sebifera. The sequence goes on along the minus strand of CM042892.1, from coordinate 39,410,680 downwards.
GACTGTACTCCACTTGGTTGGGGTGCAGGTCTACTAACTCCATTAACCTATGCAGGCTGCTGTGCTGCTAAGACTCTTTCAACTATTCTAGCAGATGCTAGTAAATTGGGGAAGGTCATTAGACATAGGGCTGAAACTTGTAATTTGATCGTATCCCTCAACCCATCTTCAAAACGTCGACATTTATCAGCTTCTTTGGATACAATGCCCTCAGCATACTTACATAAATGTGTGAATTCCCTATCGTATTTTGTTACTGACATGTTTCCTTGTTTCAGAGTCAGAAACTCTCTCTTTTTATCATCTATGTATATAAGAGGGATATACTGTTCCTTAAATTTCTCTAGAAAGAATTCCTATGTTATAGGGTCGGGTGCCTTTGTGCTTTGTGACTCAAATCGCCACCAGTCATATGCATGCTCCTGTAGCAGTGATATTGCATACTCATATTTCTGCTCATCTGTGCAGTGTAGTTGATCGAAGACTCGCTCTGTCCGTTCCAACCAAAATTCTATTGCAGAAGGATCATCCTCCCTTTTTCCATTAAAATTGGGTGCCCCTAACTTCCTTAGTCTCTCAAATTGTAATCCATATGAGGTTTGTTCTCATGCTCTCTGTAGCAATTCTATCATATTTCTCATGAGCTCTGTCTGACCCGTATTAGTAGCTGACTGCTCACGAGATGAGTTAGCACTAGATCTCGGTGCTGCAGTTTGGCGACAACTTGGTCATGATGAAGCTCTTACCTTTGAGGGCTCATTACTCTCAACTTCTTCCACTACTATTCATCTTGATCCAAAAGCCATACCTTACCTATAACATAAAGGTAACGACCTTAATCATTAAAGCAACGATTCCAAAAATTCAATTGTGGGTATTCTTCAAGAAATAAACATTTTCAAAATTCACTTTTAAAAACCCAAACTAGGCTCTAATACCAAAAACTCTATAACACCCTCTCACCCAAACCGCACGTGCTTGGATGCGGGGGCACTACTGCCTATCTTTTTTACTTATTTAAATCGCTATTTTCTTTTATGTTTGCTATAGAGCCAGACATTGTTTTTAATATAATAAATAATGTACATTTTATTTACATAACATAGTATTTATAAATACCAATTTACTATATACAAACTTTGAAAACTAATTTACAACTTATAAGTATATATAACACAAAAAGCAAAATACAAGAGTTCAAAAGTTTGTGACCCACTATTTCGAGATCGACTGCTTTAATTTGAATAGGATCACCGCTTGCTTTATCTACCACCTTCAGCTACCTTTCTATATATGAACGGAAGGAAACTCCCACGTTAAGCTCTAAGCTTAGAGGTGCATATAAATAAGACAATATACTATATCATGCAACAAGCATTAACATGTATCATTTTATGCATTAAAATCTTTACATGTTATTCCTATCAACAAGTTCCTATTTCATACAAGTATAAATATCATGTTCACATTTACAATATCACTTTTCATTTCTCTATGATGGTAAGTTACTCTGTTAATCTCTTTATTATTATATCTCAATCTCATATCATCACCATTTTCTTTTCTTTTCTATTTTCTGACTTAGCTTCATTATCTTGCCCACATCACTTTAAATTTGGACTGACTGGATACGGGTTATGGATAAGGAGCGCTCCTAGAGCTATAGCCACCTTATCCACTATCTGGCTCAATAGAGCTTCTCAAATCAATGGCGCTCTACGAGCTTAAGCCATATTGATTAAGCATTATTTCATCATAGATGAATAATCGGACCAAGGATGCTTTTCGAGCTTAAGCCACTTCTCCTCAATTTATATGTGCTCTACAGAGCTTCTCAAGTCAATGGCACTCTCCGAGCTTAAGCCACATTTACTGAGCATCTCAGATCAATGGCGCTCTCTGAGCTTAAGCCACATTGATCGAGGAATATCTCATGTAGTATGGTACCCTTCACCCCCTTAATGACATGTGATCTATCCTGATTCTAGTCTGCAGGTAGAGTAATGGGCATCTTCGTATTTTCACATTAATCATATATCTTTATTTAATTTTTTTTTGTACTTTGCATCCATTTCATCATCCTCATATTATACATAACATCATCATCATTCTTAAATTTTGACACATCAATATTCTCATGTATCAACATCTCAATTTTCTTATTTTGTAAACATCTCATCATGCTCATACATACTGGATAGTATCTTTCCATTTGTTTAATTACATACATCACTAGATAATCATATTCATAATTTATTTGAAAATAGAGCATTCACGATCGTGACTACTAATTCATGACCGTGAATTAGTTCACACCCATAGTCCAAAGCCGTGAACGCTACTAGAATGAATCGTGCCAAAAGCATTCACAATCGTGAATACTCATTTGTGCCCATGAATGAGTTCACGCCGATGATTCCCAACTATGAACAATTCTGGAATGAATAGTACCATTTCCAAACCAAAGTCACAACCATGAACCAACGGGTTCACATTCGTGACCCAATAGTTATGCCTATGACTTTCGGCAGGAAATCTGCATATTCACATTTCATTCATTCTAATTACACCAAATCATATCAAAACACAACTCATGCATTTCTGGAGTTCTTTATTCAACATATCCTGATTAATAGATATAAATACGTATTAAATTCTCTAATATGCATCACTTAATTCAACAAATCACAAGAAAACTCATTATTTATCTCTAACATATGGTTTCATGCCATAGTCATCCTTAATGCATCTCAGTCAACAATTATCATACTTAACATGCATTATTTCAAACAAAGATAGGCTATTGCCTTAAATTATGCACAAACCTTAATCTTTCTCCTTCACTCTTCTAGGTAGTTTTCTCTTTTCCTTTGATCCTTAGTGGTTGTTCCTTACTTGGAACTCCTACAACATCATAGACCATTATTATCATCTGATTTTCTCAAGACCCTAAACTCTCTTATTCTCTCTCAAAACCCTAATTTCTCTCTCTTTCCATATTAGTCTTGGATGAGTTCAAAATTCAAATTTCATTAAGAAAAGATGAAGAAGAACAAGAATCACTTCTTACCTTACTATTTCTTCACTTGATTACAACTTTGGAGATTTTCTCTCTCCACCAAACTTGATTGTTTCTTCCTCTTTCTTGCTCTTCCCAGCTTCCTTAAGAGTTATAGACCATGAAAATCACTTGCTCTTGATCTTGTCCCCCTCTTCTCTTCCTTTCTCTCTCTACAATTCTAGTTTGGCTATGGAGGAAATGAGGCTAGTGTAGCTGGATGGAAAAGAGAGAAAGAAGAGAGCAGAAAATAAGGAGAATAAGAAAAGAAAGGAAATCATAAAAGTTCTCATGTGGGATCCACAATCTTGACAAATTCTTGACATTAGGCTGAATGAACCCATTAATCTCATTCTTTCTCATTGAGTGGTCGGCCAAGCTATTTGAAATGTCCCATCTCTTATGTTAATTAGCAAACAATCTCATTGATCCTCCAACTTTTTGGTAAATTGCAATTTGACCCTAAAACTTATCAAAATTTGCAATTTAGTCCTTTACCGTAAATCAACTTCTTTAAACTTTATAATCACTTAATTAGGCATATATCATTTAATTTAGTCATTACTTGATTAATTCCAATCAAAAATCTGAATTTAAACTCTGATCGGTTAAACGCGTCAATTTCATGACACGTGCGACTCGGTGTCTAAATTAGCGGATATTACACATATGACCTGTATATATGTAGCACCGCTCGCCATACAAATAATGTCACCATATCTTTTAAGGAAGCACTATTGCTGCCAATTCAAAATCATGAGGCTTCAATTGCCTAGATGCATAAGCAACTACTTTACCCTAATACACAACCTAGCCCATTATGAGAGGCATCACTGTATATCACAAAATCTTTCCCTGGAGTAGGTTGGATCAAAATAGGTGCTTTGGTTAGCCTAACTTTTAGTTTTTTAAAGCTTGTCTGACATCGATCTATCCACTCAAACTTAGTTTCTTTTCTAAACAGCTTTCTAATTGGTGTAGTTATGTTTGAAAATCCCTTCACAAACCTTCTGTAGTAACTAGCTAATCCAAGGAAACTCTGTACTTTTGTCACATTGCAGGGCAGCTTCTAACTCAAAATTGCTTCTAGTTTGCTAGGATCCACACGAATTCCTTCAACTGACACAACATGCCCTAAGAATCCTACTTCTTCCAATAAAAACTCACATTTTGATAGCTTTGCATACAATTGATTTTCCCTCAAAGTTTGAAGTACTATTCTGAGATGTTTGTCATGTTCTCCTTTGTCCCTTGAATACACCAGGATATCATCTATAAAAATACCATAAATTGATCAAGGTAAGACCTAGAAATCATGTTCATCATATCCATAAAAGGCAATTGGTACATTCGTTAAGCCAAAAAGCATAACCTGGAACTCATAGTGCCCATATGGAGTCATGAAGGTTGTTTTGGACACATCTAATTCTTTGATTTTTAGTTAATGATACCCAAATATGAGATCAACCTTAGAGAATACTCCTGCTCCCTTCAATTGATCAAACAAATCGTCAATTGTAGGTAGTGGGTATTTATTTTTAATCGTAACCTTATTGAATTATCGGTAATTAATACATAATCGAAGGGTTCCATCCTTCTTTTTCACAAACAACACTAGAGCACACCATGATGACACACTAGGTCTTATGAACCCCTTGTCTAGTAATTCTTGCAATTGAACCTTCAAGTCTTTCAATTCTACAAGTGCCATTCTATAAAGAGTAATTGGTATTGGGGTTGTACCAGGAATCACATCAATAGCAAACTCTATCTCCCTATCTGGTGGTAACCCCGACAAGTCTTCAGTTAACACATCTAGGAACTCATACATTGTGGGCATGTCCTTGAGTTCTAGGCTTCCCTTCCTGGCATCTATCACATGGGCGAAATATGACTCGCATCCCTTCCTAATGTATTTCTGAGTTTTTAATGTAGAAATAACACTAGTCAAACATGTTTGACCTTCGACTATAGCTCCATGCCCAAGAATTTTAAGTACAAATTTTCTAGATCGAAAATTGACTATAGCTCCATGCTTAGTCAACCAATCTATGGCTAGAATAACATCGAATTCATGAAAAGGTAATTCTATTAAGTTTGTTGGAAATTCTCTACCCTGAGTTATTATTGAACTGTTTCTATAGATCTAATTCACTTTCACACTATGTCCCAACATATTGGCCACAACTATCTCATATTCTAAGGTCTCAAGTATCATGTTCCCTTGTTTAAGTGCAGTTGTGCTTATATGTGAATGCGTTGAACCAGGATCTATCAATGCATGTAAATCAATGTCAAATAAAGAAAGTTTACCAACTATGACATCTAGTACATTCTGGTCCTCATGAGCTCTCATCACATATGCTCGAGCTGAAGCTCTACTACCTCCTGGCTTGTCAACTGTCTCTAATACCCCCTGACTCTGTTCTATACGATTACCTCTACAACAGTTCTGTACCGATGCCATAATTTGTGCTAGTGCCATACTGCCTGTACTAAGTCTGGGACAATCTCTCTTCATATGGTCAATAGCTCCAAATCTCAAACATGCCTCAGTCAACCATCAACACTCTCCTGTATGAGATCTACCACAATGCTGACACATTGCAGGAACTGGTCTTCTAGAAAATGCTAATGGTGAACTAGCAGATGATGCTACGGGTCTAAAATGCTGACCCCGCCTACCAAAAAATGTATGCCCAACAACCCATGACTAAAATGGTGAAGGTACTATTCACCCTATCCTACCAGATGTCTGGCCCATACTAGCCATTGATTTCTTGGAGAGCTCTTCTATCTTCACCTTTTTCCTTTTTTCAACACTAATGGTAGAGGACACTAGTGCAGCAGGGTCTGTATGCTAGTCGGAAGGCACTAAATTTCCAATATTCTCATCGAGGACATCTTCAAATCTACGATATTTATCAGTTTTATCTCCAATAATTCCCGTTGCATACTTGCTCAGCTTGGTGAACTCCATCTCATACTCAGCTATTGTCATACCCCTCTGCTTCAAATTCAAAAATTCTCGTTTTTTCTCAACAACATAGACTTTTCGCACATATTTCTTTTTAAAACTTTGCCACAAAGAAATCCCATGTCTGAGGGTTCAGTGTTGGGTTTTGAAGAATGAATCATATTCATAAATGCAGCGAAAAATAAAAATTTCCAAAACACAAAACAAAAGATCAGACTTGTACGATTAAAGCTAATTTATATAAATGTAAATCTTAAAAATTATACCTTGTAATTTTTATTTGTTCTTCAAATCTTCACTTTGTTGGGTTGTAGCAAACCATAACAATCCACACTAGGATATCTTTAATGATAATCCATGTGAAGAATGAAGAAGAAACTATCAAGAGAAATGGTTTGAACAAATTCAAAGTGCTAGCTTTGAAAGTGTTCTTTAGAGAATTTTTGTTGTCTTAAAAATATTTTTTTTCACAAAAAATATTGTCATATCTATTTTCTGCCATTTGATGTCTTTTCTATTTGAACCAAATTCAAAAATAAGATGAAAAGTCAAAAATGGAGAAAATGGAAACAAATGAATAGTAATTGGCCATAATTTGCCTAATTATGACCAAAACCTGTTGTTGGCCAACGAATGGGAAGTTGCAGGCGTGCTGGCCTACTGTGGGCTGCTGCTGGGCAGCCCAGTTGGCCCGCCAGGCAGGCCAGCAGCCTGCCTAGCCCGCGCGGGCCCGTGACACTCCTGAACGATTTATTTCAATTATATTAAAAAAAATATTTTTATCAAGGTACTAATTAATTATATTTTTAAATTAGGATCTCAACAACAAAAAGAACAACAGAAGTGAACAAGATCAGAGTGTATATTTTGGAAAAGAAAAACACTAGCGAGGTTTGTACATATTTGTATTATAGTTTGCCTTTTGTGCATGTTTGTGTGTGGCTGACATAAATTATATGTTACAATGATGAAATTATATATTATGACATGTTTTAACGTTATAGAAATGTTATTAACTATGAACTTAACATTATACTAATATTTGATAAAATATCATGCTATTATATGGTGTTGAAATAAGTGCGTATATCATTATGTTAATATGAAATAAGTATTGGTTATAGAAACAAGTAATTAATGGGGTTAATTGCCCATTTCTCTACTTGAGGACTGACATAGGATAGATGGTGCACAATTAGGGGGAAGTTCAGTACCGATATTGATATGATTTAAGGACAGGGTGGCTCTATCTCCGAGAGCGCCCCTGCTCATATTTACACATATATAAATTATTTTACTAGGTCAAGGTGGCTGAAGCTCCACAAGCGCCCTTGACTTGAGATTATAATGAATAGGGTGGCTTAAGCCTATTTCACACTCCGTATCCAGACAGTCCGGGAACGAGATTTTGGGCTAATAATTCATAGAATAAAATATAAAATTTAATTAATTGATGTAAGTAACAAAGTGTAAAATGCTTACATGAGGTGGTGCAAATTTAATTATTGAATAAGGTTATTTTGTTTAATTTTTTATGTTATGTATTTATTTATTTTATATGACAAATATGCAATAAAATTTGATATGCCATGATTTTATTTGAGACATGCATTTGTGTGACTGCTTGGGAAAAACATTAATACTTACATGTACCACTAAGTTAGAGATAGCTTAGCGTGGGTTCTTCTCATGCAGGAATTGAAGTTGTAGATAGTAGATAGTGGAGTTGATCAGGAAGAAGTCCAAGCCCATATCAGCGGAGGTATAAGAGACATAGTTAGAGAGTTAGTTACTTATTATGTTTTTCTTAAAGTTGGACCAGACATATAGATTTTGGTAGACATGTTATGTATTTAGTTCAGGAGCATGTCTTATATTTTGATATTATACTGTAAGCAGGCTGGTATGCCACAAATGATTAACTATGTAACTTAATCAACTACCATAAATATATATGACATGGTGATATATATATATATATATATATATATATATATATATATTGATAATTAGAACGATAAGGGAAATCTAATATAAATAAATGAATTTTTTTAAATTTAAAAGATAGAAAAACTTAGTCAAATAGATTTATCACATTAAGCTTGTGGCATCCTTCTTATATATGTAGGATTATCCCTAATATATAAGTGGGATGTCACAGTCACTCCAACCCTGTACATGGAAAGCCAATACACTAATCAACTCGAGCCCAGCAGTACATAACAATGTGCAAGGCATACAACAAAACATATATGATATGCATGACGTACTTACCAATCAACCATGGTGAGCATTACTCGACTAACTGTCTTATAAGCTTAGTTAAATGAAGTAATTTTTTTAAAACAATATTATAGATACTAAAATAAATTGATTACAAGCAATAATATTCAAAATTTTATATTAATTTAGATTCAAACTATGTCTTTTACATTATGAGTCACATCTATAATACACACTTGATGAAATAAACCTATAATTTAATATATGAAACTTTTGATAAAATATACCAAAATAAATTCAAAGCATTTAGCTGCTTTCGTCTGAATACCCTTCTTCTTCTGACAAATTTTACTATCTACGGCTACCCTTTTAAAACCTGCGCGAGAGGAAACCACTCATGCTAAGCTACTAGCTTGGTGGTGCTACAAGGATAAAAATTTTACATACATTTATTTTCTTACATGTCAATTAATCTTTTCATAAATAATGCATAAGATAAAGAATTATATGAAAACAAATAAATTTCATCAAACATTTCATATTTAACAATTTTAATTTAACATAACATTTTCAAAATGTCATACTTTTATATTATTGTTATTTTTCATTTTTCTTATGTCCATAACACCTATAACCGAACTAACCAATATGAATAATGGGATTGTTATTATTGGCTTTCATAATATTTCACCAAGCGCTTTCATAATAGTGTCATTACTAGCTTAATAATTTTGGCCGATCGCATTTATAAATTTCCCATTATTGACTTTATATTTGGCACCAAGAGCCTTAAATCTCCTTATTGGCATGCCAAACTATTCTCTATTCTAGGCCTATATTAGGTGTCTTAGGGCTTAACTATTTTTATATTTATTCATAATATTTTCAAAAATGATAATTTTACTAAATTTTCACCTATATGTTTTTTTTTCTTATTCTTTGTTCTCATTAATATTGCATTAAAATCTCACACATATATAATTTATTAAATATTTTAATTACCATTAAAGTCAAAGTTCACATTAATTACTACATAAACTCATCACACCATATGCAAAAGCCTAATATTTCAAGTTTTTATCAATGACATATTTCAACAACGATTTTCGGCTTCATTTATAGCTCATTTATAATTCGAATTTGAAGTTATGGTCTTCTAACATTTTGTAGGTTATTGTCTCAGATTTTATATGCATCAAAAATCACTAAAATCCAAGTTTTCTATCAAACGTTATAGCCAAACGAACACTGACCCATTACTAAATATTTTTGCCCAGAATTTTCTAGCCAGATTCTAGGTCCGAACTTTATGTTTTTATCTGGGCAAATTCAGACATATTTAGATTTTATAGTCTAAATAAAAGTTAAAGTCCTATGTCTTAGCATTCAGTTCCAATAAAGAATACATAAATAGGAATTCCATAATTTAAGTTATTATGAAAAATGTCAAGTTTGCTCCTGGAATTCTGTAACAAAGTCATCAATTGGGACAAGTCTACCTTTAAAATACATCCATCATATGCATTCATTTTTATACCAAAATTTCCAGATCAAAATTACATTCACATGTATTTAAATTTTCACACCATTTAGTCTAATTACCATAAAAAAAATCAAAAGTAACTATCAAACATGTTTCATGGCAAACCACATTCATATCAAGTATTAGCACATAATTTCACACATTTAGTTAACATGTAAGATTTTTATCAATGAAGGACATACCTAATCAGCCTTGGAGCCTCTCTTTATCCTTATTTTCCTCCCCTTACTAGTTTTCTTTCTCTTCTCCTTTGTCACCCTCTTGAGGGCCTCTCATTTGTTCACTTGGTTCTCCTACACAACCATACCTTATCTCATTTTTATCATCCATTTTCGAAGCTTTGCATGCCTACATAAAATTCTAATGCTCCTAATATGTTTTATACTTTAATTTAGCTAAATTTTAATAAGATTAAAATTCCTTCTTGATATGTCATGGCTGCCGAAAAACCTAATCGTAGGTCCCAATTTATTTTCTTCAAATCAACACTCTAATCACACTTCATTTATCACCAATTTTGTTACTCCTAGGTTAATTTCAATTTTCCCCAAATTAACTTAACCAAGGTAGCCCCTCATTCCTCCATTAGAGTCACATTTCTCTAGATTTTAAGTTATAAAACAATTAACTAACATCAATTATCATTAGTTCAAAGTTTAACTACACTTTCTTCAACTAGTTACAAACTTTAAATTTCTAGTTCCAATCTTGCAACATAACCTCAATCTATCAAACCTAATCATATCTATCATCCATATGGGTCTCAAATGGAAGGAAAAATGTTGAATTTAAGAAGAATAAACTCACCTTAATGGTTCTCCAAGGTGGACCGAATCTGTCCCAAGTTGCTCCCTTTCCTTTTCTTCTCTCTTCCTTCCTTTTCGCTCTTTACCCCTTTTATGGCAAAAACTCTTAAATTCTGAATTTTCCTCTCTCAAAAATATTTTTTTTTCTCACTTTTTCAAGCTCGGATTGAAGCAAAAATGGAGGTTTTGGTGAGCTATGGTGGATGGCCAAGAGTGAAAGAAAAGAAGATGACAATGAGTTAGATTTTTAGGTGGAAGAATGTAGAATTCCTCCCATTTTTTGACTTTTATACTATGATTAAATAGTCGGTCTCACTAATTATAATTAATCCTAATCTTCATTGGTTCATTAACTTAATTAATTTTGATTAACATTTAAACTTTGAGAAATGCATTATTTGCCACATCTTTGCACTTATTCCCCCAACAATTTCCCTAATACCGATTTTGTCCATAGGAAATTTTATTTTTTTTTCAATTTTAGCACTAATTTTTTTAATTCCCAAATAATAATACCCTTAATTATTTTCTCTTATTATTAGTCATTTTTTTATGTGTTCAAATTTAGACTTCGATTGAACCAGTGCACCCCACTAGATGTTACAGAGGAAGCCCTCATTGCTAACCTTCGGGCCATCATGTATATGACTAACCTAGGTCACTCGATACCAAACTCCCCTCAATGGCATGCCATCTATCCTAACTCTAGTCCTAGTTAGAGTATTAGGCTTAAGTGTTTCACAACATGTACCACATATGTTTCCATACTATCCATTTTTCCATATTTTATATAAATCTACTGTGATATCTCACAATTACATTCACAACATGTATTATTATACCATGTATTATCATACAACAGAGATACTTTACCTTATAATAAATCAATCTTGCTTCACATGCAACCATATAAGATTTTCAAATCATGTAACTTCATGATCGTGAAGCACCTTTCATGGCCGTGAAGCACTACTTCACGGGTGATTCATCCATGAACCAAGCTGTGATTTGTCCCATAAATCAACACACATTGACGGCCGTGAGCACCCCTTTATGGGCATGAACCAAATAGTGAATCCAACCATGAAGTTGCCTGTGAACAAGTCTGCCTCAGCAACAAAATCCACTTTCACAACATTCATGCCCGTGGACCCTCTATCCACGGCCGTGAATCTAGAAATTTTTCCAAAAACCAGAGCATCACAACTTCATGTCATTCATACATGCAATATTTTCTATGGTTGACCAATGTTAGCCACCCTATTAACACTCCAGCATGCATTTTAGCCATTATCGCAAACATATACTTTCTAATTACTCACATTAACCAAGTTCATTCATCTAAGACCATAATCTAACATATTCACATATATCTTCTCATCATGCATATCAACTCACATTATAACATTTACCTATTCACCGATCATTTATATCATGTAATTAAGGCAATGAACATAGAAACATGAAAATAAAAGCCTTGGGTGTTGTTATGTGCAAACCTTACACCTAGGATGGAGTGAGCCAGAGCTCTATCTCTTCAAGCTTGTCCCCTTCCATGGGATGGACTTCCAGCTCTCTCTTTAGGTCCTAGCAAGATGATAATGCTTTCTTAGTCTATGGAAATCAACCAAGACCTAGAAAAACTCAAAACCCTACTTTTGACCCCCAAGCTCACAAGCTTCCTTTCTCACTCCCCTTTCCCACTTTTCCCTCTTTAAAACTTTATCTTTGAAGCTTCATCCATCGAGGCTAAAGGTTTCTGATGGTGTAATACCCGATAATTTAGGCCACAGTCATGGTTGACAGAAATCCTGTGCGCCGAACTGATCGAAGTCCAAATTCAGATATGAAAAAATAAATAAAAATAATGATAAGATGTGAGAAAAATATTTTGGATATTATTAATTTAGAATTTTGAAGTTCGGAAGTAAAATTGAAAAAAAAAATAATTTTTCGCGGAATGAAATTGGAAATTGCAGTGTTTTTGGCACATATATTTTAAGAAGGCATAAAAATAGAATATTCTTTATCTAAGGAAAGGAATATTCTTTTGATTAAAATAAAGTAAGAGTAATTTAAATTAATGGACCAATGGGAAGCAAGATTAGTAATTAATCCTAACCACCCACCTAATCCAATTATAAAAAGTCAAACTTTCACTTTTTAGCCATTCTTCTTCTTCCTCACCTTAATCAAACCCATTTCTCTCCCTTTTTCTCTCTTTTGCCGTGAGCTCCTCCTCCCCCACTTATTCTTCTTTTTCTTTCTTCAAATCAAGCTAAGATTAGATGAAAATAAAATGGAATTAAGGCAAGATCATCAAAGAAGTGAAGAAAAGTGAGCTAAACCAAGGAAGAGGAAGGAAGAAAGGAAGAGAAAAAGGGAAAAAAGACTTTGGTCATTTTGAAGATCATCAAAGGTGATTTTAGATTTTCTATCTCCTCACTTTTCTTCTTTTGATTTCTTTGATTTTGGGGTTAGTTTCCATTAAAATTAGTAATTTAGGGTTATTAATATGTTAATAGTGATAAATGATGGATTAGTGTGATTAGTGCTTGATTAGTGTAAAACAATTATTGTTAGACCAAGGAGGTGAAAAATCCTTCAACCAAAATCAAATAGGAGGTAAGGGCAAGGAGAAAGCAAGCTAGGAAGAAGAGAGAAGTGAGTACATTTGGCAAAAATTCAATATAGAAAAATATTGATTTTGATTTTGTGACGTGTAGGAAATTCTGGATATTTGATTGAGTAATGAATTGGTGATTAAGGTGTGGGTCCCACTAATTAAAATTAATCCAAATTCTCATTGGTTCATTAAGTTAATTAATCTTGATTAATATTTAAAATATAAGAAATTCCTTATTTGCCACATCTTCCTCCATATTCACACTTTTCCCCCCAACAATTACCATAATACCAATTTTTTCCATTGAAAATTTTATTTTTTTTCCTAATTCTAACACTAATCTTTTTAATTCCCAAATAATAATACCCTTAATTATTTTTCCTTATTATTAGTCATTTTTTTATGGGTTCAAATTTAGACTCTGATTGAACATGTGCGCTTCACTATGGTCACGCTCAATCGGGGCCTAAATCACAGGATGTTACATGGAAAAAATTGTTTGGGAGGGTCAAGGGCCCATACGGGCTAGCAAGCTGCTAGCCTGCAGCAGGCCTAGAATGCGCGCTGCTGCCTCCCATTGGCCAACGAGTAAATTTGGCTTTAATTCGACCAATTATGGTCATTTAGCAAATTTACTATTCATTCAAGTTTCCTTTTCTCATTTTTTGACTTTTGATCTTTTCTTTGAATTTGATTCAAATAGAAAAGATATCAAATGCAGAAAATAGATATGAAAATTTATTTTTTTGTGAAAAAATTATTTTTAAGACAATAATATTCTCTCAAGAACACTTTCAAAACATTGAATTTGTTCAAACCATTTTTTTGATATTTTTGTTTTCATTATTCACGTGGATTATCATCAGAGACATCCTAGTGTAGATTGTTGTGGTTTGCTATAACCCAACATGGTGAAGATTTGAATAAGAAAAAAGAAATTACAAGGTATAATTTCTAACCTTTATGTTTATATAAATTAGTTTTAAAGGCACAAGTTTGATCTTTTGTTTCAGGTTTTGAAAATTTTATTTGTCCATTATGTTTATGAATGAGGTTCATTCTTCAAAACCCAAGAGTGTATCAAAGCCCCCTTGTGTCCATTAAAATTATTTTTAATTGAAAGTGAAATGGGTTGCATGATTTTGATTATTTTGGATCTATAGATTTGGAAAATTGAAATTAATTTGTAAAATATGTTTTCACATTTTTCTTTCTTTAATCTGATCATGGAATTATTAAGGATCATTATTTTGATTGAAAAATGATTTGAATGTGATTCAAATAATTAATTTCGGATTTATTTCAAAATTGCCTAAAATTGCCTTATTTATGAACATGTATTGTTGTTTGGCTTAATTGATGGGGCTGATTATATTTTTCTTATAATTTGATTATAAAAAATATTATTTGGACATATTGAGAATGTGTTTATACCTTTGGAAGTGCCTAATAATTAATTAAAAATTATTTTAATTAAATTTTCAAACGAACACAAAAACGATACTATTTTAGCATACCCGGTGGGGCTGTTTTGTTTAATTTTTTTGTATGTGTTTATTTTGTTTCCAGTACCTTGAAATATTTTTTATGTGTTGAAAAATATTTTTTTTTATGCTATATGCATGCCAAAATTATTTTTGATAGATTATAAATTTTAAAAAAGTTCTAGATGTCGAATGAGTCATTTTAAGCGTCTAAATGTGTTGGTTCGTTTGTCTTAGTAATTTTGGCTTATGCCAAAAATATTTTGATAAATTTGAGCTGACCTAAATGATGATTTGAAGTTCTAGAAATTTTTACAATTTTTAGAAATTAATTTTGATTTAATTCTAGAAATATAGAATTTAATTTAATTTGATTAAATATTAAATTTCACTTTAAAATCACATGCAAAATTAAATTAAACGAAAGAACACAAATTGACAATTTCAGTTCATGCATTGAATCGATTTACAAATTGAAATCTAAAATTGTCATTTTTATTTTATGCATTAGAGAATGCATGTTAGAGGTGTATGAAAAGGCATGATGGATGATTATAGAAAAATGAATTGATGTAGAAAAATGAATTGTCATGGATAATATATGAAATCTGATGCAGAAGATAAACATGAGAATATTGATGAATCTAGTAAATGAATGAAAAGATGTATGAGTATGACTATATGCTTGTAAAACAAGAAAATTTAGATGTTGATAAATATGAGAAAAATGGATGTGTTGAAATTTGAGAATAATGATTGATGTGAAAATATAAAGAAGCCCATTACTCTACTTGCGGACTAGAATCAGGATAGATGACATGTCATTAAGGGGGCGAACGGTACCGTACTATACCTCAACCAATGTGGCTAAACCTTATGTGAGCGCTATTGGTCTGGGATGCTCAGTCAGTGTGGCTAAAGCTTGTGTGAGCGCTACTGACTTTAGAAAGCTCCGATGAGCACATATAAATAAGGACAAGGTGTCATAAGCTTGTGTGAGCGGCCTTGATCCGGTTATTCATCTATGATGAAATTATACTCAATCAATGTGGCATAAACTTATGTGAACGCCATTGATTTGAGAAGCTCTTATGAGCCAAATAGTGGACAGGGTGGCATAAGCTTGTGTGAGCGCTCCTAATCCATAACCCGTATGCAGTCAGTCCAAAAATTTAGAGTGATGTGGGCAAGATAATGAGGATATGTCGGAAAAATAAGAAAAAGAAAGAATAAGAAAATGATGATGATATGAGATTGAAATGTAATGATAAAGAGATTTACAGAATAATTTGCCATTAAGGATAAATTAAAATAACATTGTCTCTATGAGCATGACAATTATACTTTTATGAAATAGGAATATGTTGATAGTCATGCATGCACACATTTTAATGCACAAAATGATAATTGTTAATTCTTGTTGCATGATATAGTATATTGTCTTCTTTATATGCACCACTAAGCTTAGAGCTTAGCGTGGAGTTTAATTTCCACGCAGATATAGAAAGGTAGCTGAAAATGCTAGATAAAGCAAACGGTGATCCCATTCAAGTAAAGCAGCCGAATCTTGAGAAATTGGGTTACAAGTTTTGAAACTTTTGTATTTGACTTTTATATTAAAGAAATGTTTGAGTTTGTAAAACTTACTTTTAAAGTTTGTTAAGAATTACTTTTATGTTAAAAATTTCTATTTTACGTAAATAAATTGTACTCCGATTTTTATTTATATCCATATATACATGAGTAAAAAAAAATGAAGTATGAGAAAAACAGGCGGCAACGCTTCCTTATCCAGGCACGTGCAGTTCGGGTGAGGAGGTGCAGTCGCTGCAATTCCCACTGAGCCGCAACTCATCAATTTGCATCATTTTTCAGGTAAAGAAAAGTGATAGCTCATTTTGAGTAGGGTATAGAAGACATGGAGCACAAGTCATTGGTCGAGCCTCATCACTCTCTCTCCTTGCATTCCACACAAGCATGAAAATATGTCATATGTATTTTGGACTTATATGCTTGAATATGTATTATCACTCTAGATTAGTTTTAAAATGTATAAATGGAAACAACCCATAATCCTTCGGATGGGAAGTTTATGTTTTAATATATGTGATATATCATATTGTAGTTTTTAATATTGACTTGATAAGTCATTGAGTGATATTACAGGATATGAGACTTGCAAGTCATTGAATAGAATTATAGGATATAAGACTTGTAAAGGCATTAGTTGATTTTACAGGATATGATATGAAAAAAAAAAATTTACTACCACTGTTACTAGGGTATTTTCTCTTTCCAACATGCAGTATGTGATTATTTGATACAGAAATAGGTTATACTTAAATGCATATGATGTGGTGTTACATTTTTGGTATTAGAGCAGGGATAGGTTCCATGGGAACATGCATATGCATAAGAGCATGATAACCTATGCATCTTATGTGTTGAACATTATGTAGTGACATAATTTCATTTATTTTAGGGACATCATAAGACATGATTCACCAAGGAGGGAGAGGCCGGCTGAAATGCATTCTCATGAGGCATCACCTCATTTACATAGAGATCAACCAGCACTAGGAGGTAGAGCTCCAGTACATGCATGACAGTCATCTCATGCAGAAGTACCCCAAGAAAACCTAGAACAGGAAGTATATGGTCCTGAAATGTACAAGGAAATACATTATGACAAGATGAGGAAACATGGTGCAACTGATTTCAATGGCACAACAGACCCAGCAAAAGCTGAGACATGGCTGAAAAGGACACAGAGGGTACTGAATATGATGAGATGTACCCCGGATGAGAAATTCGATTATGCAGTATCCTTGTTGCAAGGAAATGCTTATGAATGGTGGCAGACAGTCCCCGATAGTGATGCACAACCACCGGTGTTGACATGGAATGATTTCCTCCTGGAATTTCAGAATAATTACATGCCTGAAGCATATAAATATGAGAAGAGGAAGGAATTCCTGAATCTGAAACAGTTTAATAAACTTTTCCATTATGCCACCTTCATGGTCTCTACTGAAAGAGACAAATGCAGGAAGTTTGAGGAGGGCCTCAAATATGAGATCAGAAACAGAATCATGACTACTGATCTTGATAATTATGCTAGACTCAGTGCTACTTCAATCAGAGCTGAACGGTTAATGAAAGAAGCTGGGGAACAACAAATAAAAAGGCCATCACGTGAGTTCTTTGTTGAGTCTAGCAGAAGGTCGAGAAAAAGAGGTAGATATATGCCTGCACAATCTAGTAACAGAAGTGGGTACTCCAATTCTAGAGGTCGAGGTATGACTTTCTCTTACCTAGGCAGAGGGCAGAGCCAATATGTTGAATAGAGGCCCACATATAGTCATTGTGCTAGACAACATACGGGCGAATGTAGAAGGCTCACAAGAGCATGCTATTTCTGTGGATCGATGGAGCATATGTATAGAGACTGTCCAAATAAAGCCAAAATAACAGAGATCAGCAGAGGCAGAGGAGTATCTGAGACTATATTGAGGCACCGAGGGTCTACCCTACTAGTGGGACACAGGGAAGAGGAAGAGGAAGAGGCAGGGGCAAGATCGTACAATGGGCAGAGGAGTGACCGGATCTGAAGGTTAGAGTTCTAGACCCCCTACTCAGGCCAGGGTGTTTGCTATGACTAGACAGGAGGTGGTGGATGCTCCCGAAGTAGTTACCGGTAATATTTACATTTATGATATGTTAGCATATGCACTGATTGACCCAAACTCCACTCATTCATTTATATCATTGCATATGGCATCTAAATTGCATCAAACGCATGAGCCTTTGGGGATTGACATAAATGTGAGTATACCATTGGGAACAGTGGTAGTTATGAATAATGTCTGTTGTGATTGCCTGATATGCATTGACAGAGCTGAGTTAAAAGCTGATCTGATTTTATTGCCAATATATGAATTTGATGTGATACTGGGAATGGACTGGTTAACTAGACATCATGCAATAGTGAATTGCTTTACTAAGGAAGTAATTTTGGAATCACCAAACCAGCAAAGGGTAGTATTTCTAGGTGAAAGAATACTTGTGCCTACATGTCTTGTTTCAACTGTAAAGGCATTTTGAATGATCAAAGGGGGATGTGAAGCATATTTGGCCTATGTGACTAATAGTAGAACCAGTAATAGCTTACTTGAAAATATACCAGTGGTAAGGGAATTTGATGATGTATTCCCAGATGATCTAGTTGGTTTACCACTAGATAGAGAGATAGAATTCACTATTGAACTAGTACCAGGAACAACAGCAATATCAAGGTCACCCTACAGAATGACCCCAGTTGAGTTGAAATAATTGAAGGTCCAATTGCAGGAGTTACTTGACAAAGGGTATATTCGACCTAGTGTATCACCTTGGGGAGCTCTAGTATTATTTGTTAAAAAGAAAGATGGAACAATGAGATTGTGCATCGATTATAGGCAACTGAACAAAATGACGGTGAAGAACAAATATCCATTGCCTAGAATAAATGATTTATTTGACCAGTTGCAAGGAGCCCAAATATTCTCCAAGATTGATTTGAAATCAGGCTATTACCAGCTGAAGGGTGCAGAAGCGGATGTTCCAAAGACTGCCTTTCGAACAAGGTATGGACATTTTGAATTTTTAGTAATGCCATTTGGATTGACTACTGCTCCAGCTGCATTTATGGCTTTAATGAATAAGGTGTTTCAACCATATCTGGATAGGTTTGTGATAGTATTTATTGATGACATATTGGTGTACTCAAAGAATAGGGGAGAACATGAACAACATTTAAAAGTTGTGTTGCAAACTTTGAGGGAAAACAATTATATGCCAAATTGAATAAATGTGAATTCTGGTTAGATCATTTGGTGTTTCTTGGACATGTGGTATCGTTTAAGGGCATAGAGGTTCACCCAAAGAAAATTGAGGCCACGGAAAATTGGGAAGCTCCGAAAAATATATTAGAAATGCGTAGTTTTCTGGGATTAGCCGGATACTGTCGCAGATTTGTTGATGGATTCTCCTTAATTGCTAGCCCTTTGACTAAATTATTGAGAAAGAATGTGCCTTTCAAGTGGACTCCAGAATGTCAGATGAGTTTCGATGAATTAAAACATAGACTAACCTCAGCACCAGTGTTAACTATCCCTATAGGTAGAGGTGGGTTTACAGTATATAGTGATGCTTCTCACCAAGGCTTGGGATGTGTATTAATGTAATATGGTAAGGTGATAGCTTATGCAGCTAGGCAACAGAGACCACATGGGATCTCATATCCAGTGCACAATTTAGAATTGGCTGCAGTTGTATTTGCATTGAAGATTTGGAGGCATTATCTGTATGGTGAGACATTTCAGATCTTCACATACCATAAAAGCTTAGGTTATTTGCTGACACAAAAAGACTTAAACATGAGGCAAAGACGATGGTTAGAGTTGTTAAAAGATTATTACTGTATAATTGAATACCATATAGGGAAAGCCAATGTGGTAGCAGATGCATTGAGTAGGAAAGCCAATAGTAGTGTAGCTCATTTACAAACATCCTTTTTTCCATATTTGATTCAATTACTATCTATGAATGTTGAATTAAATATACATGATGAAGGATCACTGATTGCAACTCTTCAAGTCAGACCTATACTAAAGGAGAGGATCAAAGAAGCACAAAGCAAAGATCTTGAATTATGTGAGAAAATTGATGTGGTAAGGCAGGGAAATAATACAGAGTTTCATTTGCAGAATGATACACTGATGTTAACATCACGCATATGTGTTCCAGACACTGAGAACTTGCGTCAGGAAATAATGGAAGAGGCACACAATGCACCGTATGTAATGCACCCAGGGATGACAAAGATGTATCACAGTTTAAGGCCTCATTACTGGTGGCCAAGAATGAAGAAAGACATAGCAGAATATGTTTCCAAATGCTTGACATGTCAGCAGATTAAAATTGAACATCAGGCACCAGTTGGTAAACTACATCCATTGCCAGTGCCAGAATGGAAATGGGAAAGAATAACGATGAATTTTGTCTATGGATTGCCAAGAACTCGACGAAAAAATGATGCAGTATGGGTAATTATTGACAGATTAAGCAAGTCAGCACATTTTCTACCTATCAGATGGGGCTGTACACTTGAGATTTTGGCCAAGTTATATGTGAATGAGATAGTCAAATTGCATGGCATTCCAGTGTCTATTGTGTCTGATAGAGATCCATAGTTTACTTCACGTTTTTGGGTGAGTTTATAGAATGCATTGGGAACAAAATTGAACTTTAGCACTGCATTCCACCCACAGACTGATGGACAATCTGAAAGGACTATACAGATATTGGAAGAAATGCTTAGGGCATGTTCTATGGAATTCAGAGGTGCTTGGGATGAATTTATAAAATTGATTGAATTTGCTTACAACAACTAGTATCATAGCAGTATCCAGATGGCACCATAGGAGGCATTGTATGGCAGAAAGTGCCGAAGCCCCATCATTTGGGATCAAGAAGGAGCACGTGCATTAGAAAGGCCAAAGATAGTGCAAGACACAGTGGATAAGATCAAGGTTGTCAAGAACAAGCTCAAGGCAACACAGGACAGGCAGAAAATTTATGCTGATCAGCATAGAAGAGAGATGGAATACGAGTTAGGTGAAAAGGTGTTTCTTCGTGTATCTCCATGGAAAGGGATAATCCAATTTGGCATGAAGGGTAAATTGAGCCTAAGGTATATAGGGCCTTATGAAATTCTTGAGAAGATTGGTCCAATGGCTTATAGGTTGGCTTTACCACCCGAGATGGCTCAGATACATAATGTGTTTCATGTGAGTATGCTTAGAAGATACAGGTCAGATCCTACACATGTACTTAAAGATCAAGCCATTGAGATTGCAGAGGATATGAGTTATGTTGAGGAACCAGTGCAAATCATTGGAAACAAGACTAAACAGCTAAGAAACTGAGAAATACCTTTGGTTAAGGTATTATGGCGTAACCATTTACAAGAAGAGGCAATATAGGAAATAAAAGAAAATATGAAAAAGCAATATCCACACCTGTTTTCAGGTATTAATTTCGAGGATGAAATTTTTAAAAGGAGGGGAGAATTGTAACATCCTTGACCTTCCCCACATGCATTTCATTGAACATAAGCATCTTGCATACAATTCAATTAAACACGTGCATTTCATATGTATTTTCGTAGGAACAAGTTTATAACACGCACTAGCTACGTGTCCAAGTATTTAGCACTTGTATCGAGTTGCACTTGTGTAATTATAATCTAAATGAGGATAATAAAGTATTATAAATGAATTGAATAAGGTGACCAAATTAATGTAAGCAAAATGATTAGATTAAGATTAGTAAACATTTTACATTGTTAATTTAGTTAAATCGGGCCAAATGATTAAGTTGTACTATTGTGTCAATTAGTCGAATTATATATATATGTAAATAATAATAATATAAATAAAATAAAATGAAAATGAAACAAAAGAGAAATAAAAGAGAAGAGAATAGAAAAGAGAAGAGAAAGGAGAAAAGAGATGAGAAAAGACATGAGAAAAAGATAAAAATACAAAAAACAAAAAATTAGCTTTATCTTCCCATTTCTGCCTTCTTCTCTAGCCCGACTTCTTCTTCAATTTCCTCCATTTCAGACTTCAATTCATCCTTGTTTGATGAATTATATGTGTTATATGTATATTATATGTGATAAGATACAATGGTTGATGAATGCTTAAATACAAGTGCATATGCATATGGACTAAAAAGGCATTGTGACTAGTTAATCGATATTGTAAAACAAAAGAAGAGGCCTATGGCCTAACAAATGTGAAAATGAAACAAATGATCAATCTAGCTAGCAAATGCAAAAATGCAAATGCTCACATGGAAACCCGGGACAATGTCTGTTTAACTTGGTCACAACAAAATGAAATAAGCAAAGCATTTGCATACATAAAGAGTAATGATTATATGTTTCAACTTTATTGATACATATATGATACTGATGAATGGAATGGAATATATGGTATATATTGGATTTTTGATTTATTACTATGAGTTGTTTGGTACTTTAGAGCTCATTGGATGATTATTCTCATTGAGCTGCAACTCATCAATTTGCATCGTTTTTTAGGTAAAGAAAAGTGATAGCTCATTTTGAGTAGGGTATAGAAGACATGGAGCACAGGTCATTGGCCGAGCCTCATCACTCTCTCTCCTTGCATTCCACACAAGCATGAAAACATGTCAACTGTATTTTGGACTTATATGCTTGAATATGTATTCTCACTCTAGATTAGTTTTGAAATGTATAAGTGGAAACAACCCGTAATCCTTTGGATGGGAAGTTTGTGTTTTAATATATGTGATATATCGTATTGTGGTTTTTAATGTTGACTTGATAAGTCATTGAGGGATATTATAGGATATGAGACTTGCAAGTCATTCAATAGAATTATAGGATATAAGACTTGTAAAGGCATTAGATGATTTTATAGGATATGATATGAAAAAAAAAATTTACTACCGCTGTTATCAGGGTATTTTCTCTTTCCAACATGCAGTATGTGATTATTTGATACAGAAATACGTTATACTTAAATGCATATGATGTGGTGTTAAATCATTTTTATCCCATTTATAATTCGAATTGGGAGTTCTGGTCTTCTTACAATTTTTGTCTTATTGTCTTATCTTTTAGACGCATAAAACATCACTCAAATCCTGATTTTCTATCAAAAGTTATGATCAATTGAACACTACATCATCACAGAAATTTCTGCCCATAATTTTTTGGACAGATTCTTGGTTTGAACTTTATGTATTTTTCTGGTAAAATTCAGAGATAATTAGATGTTATGATCTAAATAAAAATTAAATCCTTGTTTCTTATATTTGATTTCTTATAAAGAACATACAAAACAGAATTCCAAAACTCAAGTTATAATCAAAATAGTCAAGACTGTTCCAGAATCCTTACAGTAGGTTCATCAATTAGCATCAATCCACTTTTCAACCACATTTAGCATTTGCATTCATTTTGATACTAAAATTTCCAGATTTTAACTACATTTATATATCTCAATTATTTTACACCATTTGATCCAATTTCCATATAAAATATCAAAAGCCACAACAAATTACATAACATATTAAAAACACAATCATATCAAACCTTAATACATAATTCCATACATATTCACAACATGTAAGATTTTTATCAATGAAGCATATACCTAATCAGCCTTGGCTCTTCCCATAATCCTTCTTTTTCTCCCCTTATTAGCTAGCTTTCTCCTTGCCTTTGTCACCCTTTTGAGGGCCTCTCACTTGTTCATTTGATTGTCCTACACAACCATACCATATCTCAATTCCAATATCCATTTTCAAAGCTTTTCATGTCTACAAAATCTTCTAATGCTCCTAATATGTTTTATACCTTAATTGAGCTAAAATTTACTAAGGTTAAACTTCATTCTTAATAGGTCATGGCTGCCCAAAAACCATATCCTAGTTCCCAATTTATTTTATTTAATTCAACACTCAAATCATACTTAATCTATCCCCAAATTTCTTTAATTATGGTAGCCCCTCATTCATCCATTAACATCATTTTTCTCTAGTTTTTAAGTCATAAAATAATTAACTAACATCAATTATCATTAATTCAAAGTTTAACTACAACTTTCCTCAACTAATCACAAACTTAAATTTCTAAGTTCAATCTTGCAACATAACCTAAATCTACCAAACCTAATCACATCTTTCATCCTTATGGGTCTCAAATGGAAGGAAAAAGGTTAAATTTATGAAGAATAAACTCACCTTAATGGAGTTATAGGGCTGGTCGAATGTGCTCCAATTCGTCTCCCTTTCTCTTCTTCTTTCTTCCTACTTTCTTACTCCTTAGCTCTCTTTATGGCAAGAACTCTTTAATTTATTGAATCTTCTCTCTCAAAACTCAATTTTGACATTCTTAATATGCTGGAAAAATGAAGAAAAATGGAGGTTTATGCAAGTGGAGATGGACGGCCAGAGGTAAGGAGAAAAGAAGATGAAGATGACTTATGGAAGAATGTAGAAATTTGTTCTTCTTGACTTTTATAATTTAGGTGTGGAGTTAATTAATCTTGATTAACATTTAAACTTTGAGAAATTCTATATTTACCACATCTTCCTCCATATTCACACTTTTTTCTCCAACAATTGCCATAATACCAATTTTGTCCATAGAAAATTTTACTTTGTTCTAATTCTAGCACTAATATTTTTAATTCCCAAATAATAATACTCTTAATTATTATCCCTTATTATTAGTCATTTTTTTATGGGTTATAATTTAGACTCCGAATGAACCAGCGCACCTCACTACGGTCACACGCAATCAGGGCCTAAATTACTGGATGTTACAATTCTCTCCCCTTAAGAAAATTTTGTCCTCGAAATTTACCTAATTCGGTGGAGTTGAATAACTGAGGATGTTGAGTTCTCATCATTTCTTCACTCTCTCAAGTGCCTTCTTCTACTGTATGATTGCACCATATGACCTTTATGTTGGGTTTTGAAGAATGAATCATATTCATAAATGCAGCGGAAAAATAAAATTTTTAAAACCCAAAACAAAAGATCATGGTTGTACCTTTAAAATACATTTATATAAATATAAATGTTAAAAATTATACGTTGTAATTTTTTATTTGTTTTTCAAATCTTCACTTTGTTGGGTTGTAGCAAACCACAACAATCCACACTAGCCTACCTAGCCCACGTGACTCTCCTGAACGATTTATCCATGCGATCCATCCCGAAATAATTCTCTCATATTTTGGATCCTATCCAATACCATTTTACTCATTCTCCATATCTTCAATGTGTGTGACCCATTAGGTTCCCGCTTATGTTGGCCACTTAAATTAACAATTAATTTAAGCAGGTCATGAGCGGTATCTAGCAACACATCATGACCCCCAATTGACCGGAAAGTCAGTGGTTTGACTACGAACCATTCCATAGACAATTTCCGTGCAAATATTTCCTTTCACCATTCTATACCCCACTTGGTTCAGAGTATGGACATGTGTCAACTATAAGTAGACTGACTACATCATGTCTAGTCCAAGTAATGTTAGTTCTTGTCCTTAACGCTCATTAGTCTATTAGATATATCATTGAAGTTTATCTTTATGACATTTCCACTCCGGCCAGAGATTCCCGAGTAATGACCACAACAAGAGGCCATGGGTATACACTCCTTCTATCAAGAGTGGTGAATTCTTTGTTAGTTACCTAATTACCTTTGAATACCTCAAGCTGTATCCAATCGCCACCCTATGAGCGACCTTTCTGAGGCAACAAGGAATAGTGTCAAAATACAGAATCAATATTCAAGATATCCTTGAGTACCTCATTGCTATGATGAGAGTATCATTGACATTTGAATAGATTATCCATATGATTGTCTCATAGTTGGTCATCCAATGTACATAGCTACACTTAGCAAACATCCACATGTTAACTCTAAACATCTTATGTTTATAGATTATGAGATCTACTACTTAATCCAATCAAGGAGTGTAACATGTGCTAGTCTTTTTGGATTAATAATGTCTCATCTCATTGATCCTATGACTAGGGATAATTTTGATACTAACATGATTACACATGATAAGATTCCCAATATCATGATCTCATCATGATTTCATTCATTCTATGCTATGTGTCAAGGACTTCTCAAGCTATGATTTTCACTGGCTCTTCTGCATAGGTCAAGTATGGTTGTACCTCTATTGATTCCACTGGTATTATATGTGCTGGATCTGCTATGTATCTCCTTAACATTGAGAAATGAAACACATTGTGGATCTTATCCAATTCGAGTGGTAAGGGCTACCGGTAATGTAACATCTTTGACCTTCCCCGCATGCATATTCACATGCATTTCATTTGAACATATGCATCTTCAATATAATCCAATTGAAAACATGCATTTCATACATACTTTCTTAGGAATAAGTTCATGGCATGCACTAGCTACGTGTCCTACGATTTGGCAATTGTATCGAGTCACACGTGTGTACTTATAACCTAAATGAGGATAACAAAGCATTAGAAATAAATTGAATAAGGTGACCAAATTAAAGTAAGCAAAGCAACTAGATTAACATTAGTAAACATTTACATTGTTAATTTAGTTAAATCGGGCCAAATGATTAAGCTATATTATTGTGTGAATTAGTGGAATTATAAATATATGTAAATAATAATAATAATATAGAAAAAATAAAATGAAAATGAAACAAAAGGAAAATAAAAGAAAGGAGAAGAGAAAAGAAAAGAGAAAAGAGATGAGATGAAGAGAAAAAGATAAAAATAAAAAGGGTGGCTTTATCTTCCTCCCCTATTTCTGCCTCCTCACTCCATCCCATTTTCTTCTTCATATTCCTCCATTCTAGAAATCAATTATTCCTTGTTTCACTTATTTTTTGAGGAAAATTTATCCCTTGCTAGTTTGTTCTTGGTAAGTAATCAAATCTTATTGCTATAAGGTTGAGTTGAGTTGCTTAGGTTCATTAATAGGCACTGAATTGCACCCCGATTTTGATATTAATAAAAATTGATTCTGGACAAGTTTAAAACATGAAAGTTGTTCATTTATGTCTTATATGTATGGATATGTAAGCCATTTTGCAAGATTTGTGTATAGGAAGATATATCCTCTCTCTACTGAAACTGGTCAGGGTGTGAACCCCAGCCAAGATAGCTACTGTGTTCTTTGGTTTGTAATGTGATAAAGCCATTATTGGAAGTATCTAAAAACATAAAAGTTGTAGCTATATCTGTTATGTATTTGTATATCAAATTTAAAGTTCATATGGCTTGTCAATTGTGAGTTATGGGGTATGGACCCATGACTGTTCCATGGTTTGAACTGCTAACTGAGTGCCCTAGGCAGATCTAACAACTTGTTTGGCTAATTTGAGCTCATAGAGCTACATTTTATAATATCAAAACATTCTAGTTATAGTTATATGTCTTATCTAGATTTGGTTACTAATTTCAGCTTAATATATTTTGCATAGACTAAGTTATGGCCTTTGGAAGTCATACTGGTCGGGAAGCCAATTCTATTCTGGAGCAGTGAAATGATTCTTATAATTTGAAGACCTTAGAGAAATATTTGATACAAGTTGTAAACATGAAAAAATGTTCCATTTAAACCATATAAGTTTCTATAAAGATTCATTAAAATAGGACTTATAGATTATAAGTTATGATGAATCAAAGTGGGTACCCTGAAACTTTCTAAAGGCAGAAAACAGAACACACTTAGAAATTCTACCAAATATTGTACAATGATCCAATTGGTCTGAAATTTTAACATGTTACATAATTAGATATTATTTTTATAAAGAACAAGAATCAAATTAATTGGGCATGTATAGAAAAAGTTATAGGCTAAATAGTACCATAAGGTCACATTGCCTCATAGGAAAAAGTTTAACTATTGATATGAACAATGCATATTAATTTGTTTAAGCCACATTAAGTCTCCCTAATTATGAGTTAATCGATTATGTTTTATATTAGGCTCAAATATATTGGAGACCCATAAGGAACAGATAGACAATAAGTAAGGGTCGGAATCAAATAAGAACAGTGAGTCTAATTATCAACTGAATTCTTTAGTGCAAACGAATTTTGATTGCTACGTGATTCATATGATTGTCATGATTGGTCCATGATAATATGAGGATTGATAATTTGTGACATTTTGGTACATATAAATGGTATACTTGTGCTATATTAGAGATATATGTTTGACATATGTGATATATATACATGGTATATGTATAGCATATGCGTGGCATATGAGGCATATATGCAGTATATGTATGTTATATGTGGTAAAATACAATGGTTGATGAATGCTTAAGTACAAGTGCATATGTAACACCACATATTATGCATTTGAGTATAACCTATCACTGTATCAAGTAATCATACATAGCATACTGGAAAGGTAAAATACCCTGTTAACAATAGTAGTAAATTTTTTTTTTCATATCCTGTAATATAATTCAATGACTTTGCAAGTCTCATATCCTATAATTTTATTCAATGACTTGCAAGTCTCATATCCTGTAATATTATTCACTGACTTTGCAAAGTTAACATTGAGATTTTCACCACAATATAATATATCACATATATCAAAACATAAACTTTACACATAAGTATTTTCGAGTTGCTTTCATTTATACATTTTTAGACTCATTCCAAAATGACTATACATATTCAAGCACGTAAATACAAAACACATATGACATATTTTCATGCTTGTGTGGAATGCAAGGAGAGAGAGTGATGAGGCTCGGCCAGTGACCTGTGCTCTATGTCTTCTATACACTACTCAAAATGAGCTATCACTTTTCTTTACCTAAAAAATGATGCAAATTGATGAGTTACGGCCCAGTGAGAGTAACCATCAAATGAGTTCTAAAGTACCGAACAACTCATAATAATAAGTTACAAATCCATTACATACCATGTATTCCATTCCATTCATCAGTATCATATAAATATCAATAAAGTTGAAACATATAATCATTACTCCTTATGTATGCAAATGCTTTGCTTCTTTCATTTTGTTGTGACTAAGTTAAACAGACATTTCCCTGGGTTTCCATGTGAACATTTGCATTTTCATTTGCTAGCTAGCTTGATCATTTGTTTCATTTGCACATTTGTTGGGCCATAGGCCTCTTCTTTTGCTTTACAATATCGATTAACTCATCACAGCGCCTTTTAAGTCCATATGCATATGCACTTGTACTTAATCATTGATCAACCATTGTATCTTATCACATATAATATACATATACTGCATATATGCCTTATATGTCACGCATATACCCCGCATATATTATACATATACCCTGTATATATATCACATATGTCAAACATATACCTCACATATATCACAAGTATACCACTTATGTGTACCACAATGTGACAAATTATCCATCATCATATTATCAGGGACCAATCATGACAATCATATGAATCACATAGCAAGCAACAATCATTTGCACTAAAGAATTCAATCGATAATTAGACTCACCGTTCTCCTTCGATTTTGACCCCTAAGTTATTGTCTATCCGCTCCTTGTGGGTCTCCAATATGTTGCGAGCCTAATATGAAAACATAATCGATTAACTCATGATTAGGGAGACTTAATGTGGCTTAAACAAATTAATATGCATTATTTATGTCAATAGTTAAGATTTTTCCTATGAGGCAGTGTGACCTTATGGGACTGTTTAGCCTATAACGTTTTCTATACTTGACCAATTAATCGGATTATTATTCCTAATTAAAAATAACATATAATTATAGAACATATTAAAATTTCAGACCAATTGGATCATTGTACAATATTTGGTGGAATGTCTAAGAGTGTTCTGTTTTTTGCCTTTAGGCAGTTTCAGGGTACTCATTTGGGTTCATCATAACTTATAATCTATAAGTCCTATTTTAATTAAACTTTACAGACACTTATATGGATTCATATGGAACATTTTTCATGTTTAAAACTTTTATCAATTATGTCTCTAAGGTCTTCAAAATAAAACAAACTATTTACTGGTCCAGAATAGAATTGGATTCCAGACTAGTATGACTTCCAAAGGAAATAACTTAGCAATAAATAACCACTTAAGCTGAAATTAGTACCAAATTTTTTATAAGACATATACCTATAACTTATATGTTTTGATAATTTACATAAGCTAGCTCTACGAAGCTCAAATTAGCCAAATAAGTTACTGGATCTGCCCAGGGCACTTAGTAGGCAGTTCAAACCATGGAACAGTCATGGTTCCATTCCCCATAACTCAACATTTACATGACCTAAGAAACTGAACTTTGGTATACTGATACAACACACATATATCTACAACTTTTATGTTTTGAGAGACTTCATATAATGGCTTTAACATATTCGAAATCAAAGAACACAGTAGCTAACTTAGTTAGGGTTCACACCCTGACCAGTTTCAGTGGAGAGAGGATTTCTATTCCTATACACCATATCATGCAAAACCGTTTACATATCCATAAATATAAGAAATAAAGGAACAAATTTAGTGTGTTAAACTTTTCCATAATCAATTTCTATGTGCATCACAATCGGGTTGCAAATCAGTGCCTATTAATGAACCTAAGCAACTCAAATCAACCCTATAGCAATAAGAATTGATTACTTACCAAGAACGGCCTTGCAAGGGATCAATATGCTTCAAAAACTAGGTGAAACAAGGATGAATTGAAGTCTTAAATGGAGGAAATTGAAGAAGAAGTCGGGCTGGAAAAGAAGGCAGAAATGGGGAAGAAAGATGAAGATAAAGCCAACTTGTTTTTTTGTCATTTCTCTTTTTCTCTTCTCTGTTCTCTTCTCATTTCTCTTTTCTCTTCTCTTATATTTCTCTTTTGTTTCATTTTCATTTTATTTTATATTGTTATTATTATTATTTTCATATATATGTAATTCCACTAATTCACACAATATACCTATAACTT
Source organism: Triadica sebifera (assembly GCA_023653625.1). Taxonomy (NCBI): domain Eukaryota; kingdom Viridiplantae; phylum Streptophyta; class Magnoliopsida; order Malpighiales; family Euphorbiaceae; genus Triadica; species Triadica sebifera. The sequence goes on along the minus strand of CM042892.1, from coordinate 39,379,369 downwards.
CTCTATTTTGATCATTTACAGAATCTAGCTCTAACAAGCTCAAATTAGCCAAACAATTTACTAGATCTGCCTAGGGCACTCAGTGGGCAGTTCAAACCATGGAACAGTCATGGTGCCATTCCCCATAACTAACAATTTACAAGACCGATGAACCTGAAATTTGGTATAAAGATACAAAACATATATATCTACAACTTTTATGTTTTTAGATACTTCAAATTGTGACTCCCCATTTATATAATAGGAATAATCCCACATATATAAGAAGAATGTCACAAGTTTAACTCGATAATCTGCTCAAATTGAATTTTTTTTTTAACTTAATATATTTATTTATTTTGGTTTAGGCAAATTGTTCTAATTAAAAATATATAAATATATATATATATCCTTATATTGTATACACATATGGCACCCGATTATGTTACATAATTATTTACATACATAATATTAATATATGAGATTTGTCTACCACACCAAATACATAGTCAAACTAAAAAAAAAAACATAATAATACATAACCAACCCTCTAACTATGCCTCTTGTGTCTCTGCTGATATGGGCTTGGATTTCCTTCTTGAACACTTCACCTCCTACCGTCTATAGTTCCAATTCCTGCGTGAGAAGAACTCACGCTAAGCTAACTCTAGCTTAGTGGTACATATAGGTATTAAGTTTTTTTCCAAGCAGTCACACAAATGCATGTCTCAAATAATTCATGATACACTGAATTTTTATTTCATATAAAAGAAATAACTACATCACATAACAGTATAAACATAAAAATCATATTCAATAACTAAATTCTCATTACCTCTTGTAAGCATTTCATGTTTTGTCACTTATGTCAATAATAAATTTTTGTCACATTTCATTTCATAGTCTTTAATTAATATCAGCCCAAATCTCCTTCCCGGACTGTCCGGATATGGGGTGTGAAATAGGGGCGCTCGCGGAGCTTAAGCCACCCTACTCACCATAATCTCAAGTCAAGAGCGCTCGCGGAGCTTAAGCCACCTTGACTGAATATAATCATGTCATCTATGTATAATCAGGATCAGGGGCGCTCCCAGAGCTTAAGCCACCCTGTCCCTAAATAATATCCATATCGGTACCGTAATTCCCCCCTTAATGGTGCACCATCTATCCTATGTTAGTCCTCAGGTAGAGAAATGGGCAATTAACACAATTAATTACTTGTTTCTATAACCAATACTCATTTCATATTAACACAATCATATATTCACAATTTATTTCAAAACCATGTAATAGCATAAAATTTTATCAAATGTTAACACAAAATTAAATTCATAGTTAATAACATTCTTACAACCTTAAAACATGCCATAATATATAATTTCATCATTGTGACATGTAATTTATGTCATACACACAATCATGCATAAAGACAAAACAAAATACATATATGTACAAACCTCGATAGTATTTTTCTTTTTCCAAAATATAAGTTCAGAGCTTGTTCACTTTTGTTGGTCTTCTTCTTGTTGAAATCCTAATTTAAAAATATAATTAATTAATAGGTTGATAAAATATTTATTCTTAACATAACTTAAATAAATAATTTCAATTTCTATTAAGCTAGAATAAGACCTCTAAGGACTGTTGGATTAATAACTTTTCCTACACTTATCCAATTTGTATGATTCTTAATTCTGATTAACTATAACATGTAAAACTAAAATATACTAAAATTTTAGAATTTTTGAACCTTTACAAAATTTTTGGTATAATTTTAAATATTGACCTGATTTCTGCCCTTAGGCAGTTTCAAGATACCCAATTCAACAATTCATAACTTTCAATGTGTAGATTCAATTATTCTGAAACTTTTTATACAGTTATATACATTAATTGGGAACATTTTTCATGTTTAACTCATTTCCTGATTCAGTCTCTAATGGTCTCAAATATGGGAGGATATATAACTGGTTCAACACAGAGTATCAACCCGACCAGTTTAATTGTTCAGCTCATAACTCACAAAATACATGACATTTTAAGATGAAAATTTACAGAAATTTATATAAGACATAGGGGTAAAACTTTGATGGTTTTCACTTTGGCCAATTCGATCTAAAAATAGGTGAAATATAAGGACGAAGTTACTGCAACTGCACAGGTATATGAAACCAGTTCAATCAATGAACAGTCATGATTAATTTCAGAATAACTCAACCTACACAAGAGAAATTCATACGAAATTTTGCAGATACCTCAATAACATATATACCTACAACTTGCATGTTTTACACAACATTAGAATAAGCCAATAAGATGGTCAATTTTTATAAAAACCGTAGGTTATTGGGTTGATACGTCTCCCAGAACCAGTTTCACCTCAATAACCATATCTCTTCATATACTCAAAATCATTCAATAAAATTTGGCAGAGAGATACACAAGACATAGATGAACAACTGTTATGTTTAACAAATCCTCAAATTCGAGTCACAAGATAATCAAACACAGAGTGCAAAATTCTGTCAAAATAAAACCTAAAGAGTTCTAATAACACAATAATCATAGGGAAAATATATCTTACCAAGATCAGATTTAATTGGACTGATTTTTGATGCAATTCTTGAAGAAGATGATGAGTAATTTGATCTGAGATATGGAGGAAGAAAAAGGGAAGAAGAAGAAGAAGAGATGAAGGAGAAAAGAGAAATTGGGAATTCTGCCCCATTTTCCCGTTTTTGTATTCTGCCCCCCCCCCCTTTTTTTTTTTTTTTTTTTTGCTGCTGTCCAATTTACTTTCACTCAATTTTTTTTTTAATTTTAATTTTCTTATTATTATTATTATTATTATTATTATTATTATTATTATTATTATTATTATTATTATTATTATTATTATCATCTTCACATAATTGTTTATAGCTAATATTTTTAATTTTATTTAATCAAAAACACAATTTAATTATATGGTCTAAATTATTCAAATTAAACTCTAATTAGTGGGTCGAAACATACCTGTGTATTGTCATTGAACAGGTGAGGGTATTGAGCTTTCATCACCTCCTCGCTTTCCCATGTTGCTTCTTCAATTGCATGATTCATCCATAGTACTTTCACTAATGGTACTCGCTTGTTCCTCAGAAATCTACATTAATGAGATAATGAGACTCCATGGAGTACCATCCTCCATTATTTTATACAGGGATTCTATATTTACTTTCCAGTTTTGGAAGAAGTTGCCAGAAGCATTGGGGACAAGGCTTCATTTTAGTACATCTTTTCATCCCTAAACTGATGGACAATCGATGCGTGTGATTCAGATATGTTGAACCTTGAGGGCTATTTCTGTCATTTTGATGCTAATGAATAAAATAGCAATAATGTATTTAACATACTTGTTTTCTAAGTTTATTGAAAGGGTATGAAACATGATAACAAGAATCGAGAATGGAAGACTAACCTTAAAAAGACAAAAAATGAAGAAATAAATTGTTCACGCTCGTGACCTTGTATGTCACGCCTGTGATGAAGTTTAGCGCCAACTATCCAACATTTAAAGTTCATGGTCATGAAGGATCATAGCAACCATGAATGATCATATCAGTCACGCCCGTGAAAGAAAGTCATGCCCGTGAGAAAATATGTCAAATTCCTTCAGAGAGCTTCACGGCCAGAGTCACTACTTGGACCACGGCTAGGAAGGATGTTCACTCCTATGAAATAATAATATCACACCCGTGATCAAACAATAAAATTCTTCCAGAATGCTTCACGGTCGAAGTCACCACTCAAGTCACGGCTTAGAAGAACAGTCACGACCGTGACACTCAAACTCACAACCATGAAAGAGGAAAGAGAAACATGTCAGACGCAAAATTAAGAGTTGGTGCAATGGCTATTTTCGTATTAAATGCAACGAAACAACTATAATTCTTCATGGAAGTATAAATGCAAGTCATTTATGAATCCATAACAAAAGAATAGCAATTACTTCAAATCAAAATCTTGTTGTAGCCATTTGTGTATTTAATACTTTCAAAACAAACATTAATTCTCTATAAAAAATCTTTTTGCTCATTATTTTCTGAATATTAATGGAGTCTCATTATCTCATTAATGTAGATTTCTGTTGACTTGGTCAGTGGATAGTCCCTTCGTACTGGTATGAAATGGTCTGATTTTGTGAGTCTATCAATGACTACCTAGATAACATCATCCTTCTTTCCCGTTAGAGGCAATCTCATCACAAAATCCATGGTCACTCGATCCCATTTTCACTCTGGTATCGTGATAGATTGAAGTAAACTCGATGAAACTTGATGTTTAGCTTTCACCTGTTAGCATATCAAACATTTACTCACGAATTCTGTCACATCACATTTCATTCCTGGACACCAATAATGCACTTTCAAATCTTGATACATTTTGTTACCACCAGGATGCATCATGTAGCTGCTATGATGAGCTTATGTGAGAATGTTCTTTCCCAATTCATCTTGATCCGATACACATAACCTTCGATTGAGATAAAGACTTCCATCATCACCCAAAGAATAATCACCTGCATTGTCCTCTTTTACCCTATTCACTATGGCAATCAAGTGATCATCTAACTTTTGTGCCGCTTTCACTTGTTGAAGAAAGTTTGGTTTTACTTGCATTTCTGCTATTATCGCTCCATCCTATGCCATCTTCAATCTGACATTCATCAGACGAATGGCTGCCATAAATTTTCTACTAAGTGCATCAGCTATTACTTTGCCTTCCCTCGATGGTAGTCGATTAGGCAGTCATAATCTTTTATCAATTCAAGCCAAGGCCTCTGTTTCAAATTAAGTTCCTTATGTGTGAGAAAATATTTCAAACTTTTGTGATCTATGTAAATGTAACATTTCTCACCATAAAGATAATGTCTCCAAATCTTCAAGGCAAGTACAAGCTGCAAGCTCAAGATCGTGAGTAGGATAGTTTTTCTCATGAGTTTTAAGTTGTCGGGAAGCATATGCAATCACTTTACCTTCTTGCATCAATACACACCCTAAGCCATTCTTAGAGGCATCACTGTAAATCACAAAATCCTTGTTAGACTCTGGTTGAGTTAACACTGGGGCTTCTGTCAACATGTTTTTAAGCTTTTCAAAGCTTCCTTGACATTTATCCGTCCACTCAAACTTAATGAGCTTTTGTAATAATCGAGTGAGCAGCATTGCTATGGTGGAAAAACCTTTTACAAATCTCTTGTAATACCCAGCCAAACCTAAGAAACTTCTGACTTCTATAATAGTCTTAGGTATTCTCCACTATAAGATTGCTTCAATCTTTTTTGGATCCACCTTTATCCCTTCAGCTGAAACTACATGACCCAAGAATGATACCTCATTCAACTAGAAGTCACACTTACTGAACTTTGCATACAACTGCTTCTCTCTCAATATCTGTAAGGCAATTCATAGGTGTTTTTCATATTCTTCTAGCATCTTCAAATACACTAGAATATCATTGATAAATACCACTACGAACTGGTCTAGATAAGGATGAAAAATCTTATTCATTAGATCCATGAAAGCTGCTGGGGCATTCGTAAGGCCAAATGGCATGCCTAAAAACTCATAATGGTCATATCTTGTGCGAAAAGTAGTCTTGGGCGCATCTACTTCTTTTACTTTCAACTGATGGTAGCCCAATCATAGGTCAATCTTTGAAAACACACCTGCTCCCTTCAATTGATCAAATAATTCTTCAATACATGGAAGAGGATAATTGTTCTTGATTGTCACTTTATTCAGCTGTCTAAAGTCAATGCATAATCTGAGAGACCTATCCTTCTTCTTTACAAAGAGTACTGGTGCTCCCCACAGTGAAATACTGGGTTGGATAAAGCCTTTATCGAGCAATTCCTGCAGCTGAATTTTCAATTCCTTGAGTTATGTAGGCGCCATCCTTTAGGGTGCAATCAAAATAGGTGTTGTGCCTAGAGCTACATCAATAGTGAATTTGTAACACCACATCTTATACATTTGAGTACAACCTATCCCTGGGTCAAATAATCACATATGACATGCTAACAAGACATAAGATCCTGTTAACAGTGATAGTAAATTTTTTTTCATCATATCCTATAATATCATTCAATGACTTTTCAAGTCAGCATTGAGGCTTTTGCCACAATATGATATATCACATATATTAAAACATAAACTTTGCACATAAGTATTTACGAGTTGCTTTCATTTATACATTTTTTAAACTAATCCAGAGTGACATGTTTTCATGCTTGTGTGGAATGCAAGGAAAGAGAGTGATGAGGCTCGGCCAGTAACCTGTGCTCCATGTCTTCTTCTATATGCTACTCAAAATGAGCTATCACTTTTCTTTACCTGAAAAATTATGCAAATTTATGAGTTGCGGCTTAGTGAGAATAATTATTAAATGAGCTCTAAAGTACCAAATAACTCATAGTAATAAATCAAAAATCCAATACATACCACCTATTTCATTCCATTCATCGGTATCATATAAATATCAATAAAGTTGAAACATATAATCATTAATTTTTATGCATGCAAATGCTTTGCTTATTTCATTTTGTTGTGACCAAGTTATATAGACATTGCCCCGGGTATCCATATGAACATTTGCATTTGCTAGCTAGCTTGATCATTTGTTTGATTTGCACATTTGTTGGGCCATAGGCCTTTTCTTTTGCTTTGCAATATCGATTTAATAGTCACAACGCCTTTTAAGTCCATATGCATATGCACTTGTACTTAAGCATTCATTAACCATTGTATCATATCACATATACCATACATATACCACATATATACATCATATGCCACGCATATATCTTGCATATACTATAAATATACCAATCACATATGTCAAACATATACCTCAAATATACCACAAGTATACCACTTATATGTACCACAGATGTCATAACTTATCCATCATCATATCATCAATGACAAATCATAACAATTATATGAATCACATAGCAAGCAACATTCATATGCACTAAAGAATTCAATAGATAATTAGACTCACCTTTCTCCTTTGATTCCGACCCCTAACTTATTGTCTATCCGCTCCTTGTGGGTCTCTAATATGTTGTCAGCTTAATATGAAAATATAATCGATTAACTCACGATTAGGGAGACTTAATGTGGCTTAAACAAATTAATATGCATTGGTCATATCAATAATTAAGATTTTTCCTATGAGGCAGTGTGATCTTATGGGACTGTTTAGCCTATAAATGTTTCTATACTTGACCAATTAATATGATTCTTAATCCTAATTAAAATTAACATATAATTATGCAACATATTAAAATTTCAGACTAATTGGATCATTGTACAATTTTTTATGGAATTTCTAAAAGTGTTCCGGTTTCTGCCCTGTTTTCTACCCTTAGGCAGTTTCATGGTACTAATTTTGGTTCATCATAACTTATAATATATAAGTCATATTTCAATGAAACTTTTCATACACTTATATGGGTTCAAATGGAGCATTTATTATATTTACAACTTATATCAGTTATGTCTCTAAAGTCTTCAAATTAGAAGAAATATTTCACTGGTCTAAAACAGTGTTGGCTTCCAGAACAGTATGACTTGTGAAGGCTCTATCTCACACTATACATAACATATTAATGCGATATATATACCACAAGTTAGCTAAGACATAAAAATATAACTGTTATGTTTTTATAATGTACAGAATCGGTCTCTAAGGAGCTCAAATATTCTAAACCAACTGCTAGATCTGCCTAGGATACTAAGCAGACAGTTCAAAACATGGAACAATCATGGTTCCATTCACCATAACTCAAAATATACAAGACATATGAATCTGAAATGTGGTATACAGATACATAACACATATATCTAAAACTTTTATGTTTTGTGATACTTCAAATAATAGCTTTATCTTATTCAAAACTAACAAACACATTAACTAACTCACTTAAGGTTCACATCCGGATCAATTTCAGTAGAGAGAAATTTTCTCTTCCTATACACCAAATCATGAAAAATGTTTACATATCTATAAATCTAAGACATAAAGAAACAAATTTTATGTTTTAAACTTTTCCATATTCAATCTTTAAGATCATCGAAACCAAGGTACAAAACACTGCCTATTTATGAACTCTAAACACCATAATCAAGCTTAACATAAAATAAATATTTATTCACCTATAATCACCCTTGGCTAACCTTGATACTGTAATTTTTGGATTGAAAGAGAGAAGAAAAGGTGGCTGGAACTTCAAAAAAATTGGATTGAAGGAATGAAGCAAAGAAGAAGAAGAAAAAGATAAGGAAAGGAAATGAAGATAATGGCAGCCTAATAATTTAACTGCCACCATAATTGTCTTCCTTTCTCTTTTTTTTCATCCACCCCTTTCCCTTTTTTTTAATTTTTTTTTCTGACTTTTATTTTTCTTTTTATTTTTATTTTTTAATATTTCTTATTATTATTATTACTACATAAATCAATACAATATGCAATTTAATCTTTTGATTCAATTTAATTAAATTAACAATGTAAAATATTTACTAATCTTAATCTAATCATTTTACTTACTTTTATTTAGTCACTTTATTCAATTTATTCTTAATATCTTGTTACCCTCATTTATGTTATAAGAACACACGTGCGACTCAATAATGTATTATCAATGTATTATGACATGTAGCTAGTGCGTGTCATGAACTTGTTTCTATCAACATACATATAAAATGCACATGTTCAAGTGAAATATATGCAAATGCATATGTCAAAATAAAATACATGTAATAATGCATATGTGAGAAGTCAAGGATGTTACAGAATTTGACTTCCTTATCAGGTGGTAATCCTGGTAGTTTATCAGGGAAGACATCTGGAAAATCTCTCACAGTAGGCACATATGAAATCTTAACATCTTCATTTTTAACTTCCATTGCATAACACAAATAAGCAATGCAGCTCTTTCTTATAAGTCTCTTGGTAGATGTAGCTAAAATCACATCTGATAGAAAATATGTCCTTTCACCTACAATAGTAATTTTCCGGTCATCGGAGAGTTTAAGTGTCACTCTCTTCCGTTTACAATCTACTATCGCTCAGTGGGCGGATAACCAATCCATCCCCAATATTACATCAAACTCGCGGAATGGGAGTTCAATTAGGTTAGCTAGGAATTCATAACCTTGTATACTAATGGGACAATTTCTATATACTCTATTCACCACAACACTATTTTCTAAAGGATTGCTCACTAGGATGTCCTAGTCAAATTGTGAATCTCTTAACCCTTTTCCAACACCTTAAACTTGTTGAGATTTCATCTTTCACTATAAAACAAAGAAAGGAGCAAGCATATATTAGATTTATAACACACTTCATCCAACAATTGACATGTATATACATATATTTCATTCACTTAATTCCCACTCCGATCTTAGAATCGCCTAAGCCACGCTCTGATACCACTAAATACTGTGACACTCTTATAACAATTATTATTACGTACGTTACGTACTTATATGATTATAACCGATATATGCCAAAAAAAAATTCTTATTTTAATTTAATGACCATACTAATATTAACACTTAATTAATTCTTTTTATTATCCAAAAATTTTGGCAGCATAACAGATATAAACTATTTACCCTACCTGTAAAGCAAACAATCCACAGCTCATTTTTAGGCACAACGGTATACATATAATGTAATATATTGTTCATTCAACCACAATTCAACATTTTATTCTTTACACATATGATATTTCGCAAATATTCTTTTATCAGAATGTACACATAATTTTATCCATAACACCTTATCTAAATATATATATACATGTCATTTTATATAATAACCTACAATTATTTCAATTTTTCGTCAGCTCTCAAAATTTGTATGTTTGTTTCTGCCTTTCCCACTATTACCTGCATGTAGTAAAATAACTATGTGCTAAGCATTAATATGTTCAGTAGTGATTACTAATCTAAAAACTTCTATTGCCTTTTTTTTTCATACATTCAGACATGCAATAATATTTTTAATACATTATTCAAATTTTCTATTTTATATATATTTATTATTCTTTTATCAATATTTTATTCTGAATTTACTATTTAATATCTTTATTCAATTAACAATATTTTTTATTTTATCTTATAGTTTGTTTGTTTGTTTTTTTAATTACTCTCAATTTAATCATTTTTCACTTTACTTCTTTAATTAATCATTCTTTTAAAATTTTCATTTAATTAGCTACAAATTTCACTTTAATTTTTAAATTTTCATTTATTTACAGTTATGCCACTACTTTATATTTATTTACACTTTCGCCACTAGTAAATTTTATTTTTCATTTATTTACCTTTTAACTACATAATTTAACATTTTCTTTCATTTTCTTTCATTTATTTCTCATTTTTCAATTTTACTATTTTTTTTTCTTTTGTCACAATTATCACTTTTCAAAATTTGCATTTAGGTCCTCTACTGTAAAATAATATGTTTAATTACTTTAAACACGTTATTAGATATTTTTCATAATAACTCGCGCGACTAGGGGCCTAAATTAGCGGATATAATATCCTCACCCCCTTAAAATAAATTTCTTCCTCGAAATTTTACCTGTTCAATCTTTGTTGAACAAGTGAGGATATTGCTTCCTCATCATCTTTTTGCTTTCCCATGTGGCTTCCTCAGTAGCATGATTCCGCCAAAGCACTTTAACTAATGGAATTTTCTTGTTTTGTAAAACTTTTCTTCACATGCTAATAAAGCCACTAGTTCATCTTCGTATGTTAAGTCGATATGTACTTCTATCTCATCAGTTGGAATAATATGAGTTGGGTCTGATCTAAATCTCATTAGCATCGACACATGAAAAATATTATGGATTTTATCCAACTCTGGTGGAAGCGCTAACCAATATGCCACTGGTCCGATTCTTTCCAAAATATCATAAGGATCAATGAACCTCGAACTTTCCCTTTTTACCAAATCTCAATACTTTCTTCCAAGGCGAAACCTTAAGAAACACTTTATCTCCCATATCATACTCTATATCTCGCCTTTTGAGGTCAACATATGATTTTTGTCAATCTTGAGTTGCTTTCAATCTTTCTTTGATAATTATAACCTTTTCTTCTATTTGTTGCACTAACTCTGGCCCTATCAACTTCTTTTCACTCAATTCGGTCCAACAAACTGGTGTCCTACACTTTCTTCCATACAATGCCTCATATGGAGCCATGCCTATGTTCGTCTGATGGCTGTTGTTGTAGGCAAACTCCATAAGAGGTAAATGTCGATCCCAACTTCCTTCAAACTCAAGCACAAAACTTCTCATCAGGTCTTCTAATAACTGGATTACCCACTCTAATTGTCCATCCGTTTGTGGATGGAAAGCTATGCTGAAATTGAGTTGAGTTCCCAAAGCTTGTTCTAAGCTCCTCCAAAATTGTGATGTAAATCTGGGATCTCTGTTAGAAATGATAGATACTGGCATTCCATGAAGTCTCACTATCTCACTTACATAAATTTTGGTTAGCTTGTTCAATGAGTAATCCATTCTGACCAGTAAAACATGTGCCAACTTTGTCAACAAATCCACTATCACCCATACTACATCATGCTTTCTTGGAGTCATCGGTAAGCCAGACACAAAATCCATCATGATTCTTTCCCATTTCCACTTTGGAATCGATATTGGTTACAACAATTATGTGGGTAACTGGTGTTCTGCTTTCACTTGTTGACAAGTTAAACACTTAGCAACGTACTCAGTGATATCTTTCTTCATCCCTAGCCACCAGTATTAAGTTTTTAAGTCTTGATACATCTTGTTCCCGTTTGGATGCATGGTATATACCGTTCCATGTGCTTCTTTTAAGATATCAAACTTCAGCTCTTCTATATTAGGAACATAAATCCTATTATTAAAGTATACTGTGTCATCTTCCATCAACAAAAACTCAGGTTTTTCTCCCTTTTTTACTGCCTCAGCTATCTTTACTAACTTCTCATCTTGCTTCTAAGCATCTTTAATTCTCTACATCAAGGTGGATTGTACTCGCATCACAGCTAAAATTTTCCTGTTAGTGCATCTGCAACCACATTAGCTTTTTCTGATTGGTAGTCGATCACACAGTTATAATCTTTAATCAACTCCAACCATCTTTGTTGTCTCAAATTCAATTCTTTCTGTGAGGGAAGGTATTTAAGACTTTTGTGATCTGTATAGATATAACATTTTTTCCCATATAGATACATCTCCAAATCTTCAAAGAAAAAACAATAGCAGCTAACTCTAAATTGTGTGTCGAGTAATTAAGCTCGTGAGGCTTAAGTTGTCTTGAGGTGTAAGCAATCATATTTCCTTCTTGCATAAGAACACAACCTAAACCATTATGACTAGCATCACTGTACACAATAAAGTCTTTTTCTAGAATAGGCTGAGTCAAGACTGGTGCTTCAGTCAATATTGTCTTTAGTCGATCAAACCTTGCTTCACATCTATCTGTCCACTCAAAACAAACCTTTTTTCATAGTAGTCGTGTCAATGGAGTCACTAAGGATGAAAATCCCTTTACACATCTCCTATAATATATGGCTAATCCAAGGAAACTTCTCACTTTTGTTACATTTTGAGGTGGTTTCCAATTAAGAATAGCATCAATTTTACCAGGGTCAACCCAAATACCTTCTGTTAAAACTACATGACCCAGAAAACTGACTACTTCAAGCCAAAACTTGCACTTTGATAACTTTACATACAACTGCTTTTTCCCTCAGTGTTTGCAGTACTATTCTAAGATGTTGATCATGTTCTTCTCGATCTCTAGAGTACACAAGGATGTCATCAGTAAACACCACTACAAATTGATCAGGTCCAAAAAAGCTACTGGTGCATTCGTCAATCCAAAGGGCATAACTAGGAACTCATAATGACCATAACGAATCTTGAATGTCGTCTTAGGTACATTTGACTCTTTGATCTTCAGCTGATAATACCCTGATCGAAGATCTATCTTTGAAAATATGGTTGCACCTTTCAACTGATCAAATAAATCATCAATTCTGGGTAGCGGGTATTAATTCTTGATAGTCACCTTATTAAGCTACCTGTAATCAATGCAGAGATGTAAGGTCCATCTTTCTTCTTTACAAATAATACTGGAGCACCCCACAGTGATACACTAGGTCATATAAATCTCTTATCTAACAATTCCTGCAACTGTATCTTCAGCTCTTTCCACTCCGCTGGTGCCATCCTATATGGTGTAATGGAAATAGGAGTGGTATCGGGTACCAAATCAATAGCAAATTTGATTTCTCTATCCAGTGGTAACCCTGCGAACTCCTCTAGAAACACATCAGGAAACTCACTAACAGTAGGTATATCCATCAAATTTGGACTTGCTTTTTCCATATCAATCACATTAGTTAAGTATGCTTCACATCCTTTATTGATGAGGTTCTGAGCTTTCAACACTGATATCACATTGTCTGGATATCTTCTATTCTCACTTATCACCGCTATCTCATCTTGTTCTATAATTCTGATAATCATTTGTCTCCTCCCACAATCAATTACCACTCCATAGCGAGCCAACCAATCCATTTCCAAGATCACATTGAACTTGTGGAATGGTAACTCTATCAAGTCTACTGGGAATTGCCTACCTTGAATTTCAACTGGGCAACCCCTAAACACTTTGCTAACCCTCACATTGTGCCCCAATGGGTTAGTCACTAAAATCTCAAAATCTAGAGCTTGTGGTTCTAAACCCACTCGACCCGGTGGTGGTGTGCATATGTATGAATGTGTTGATGCCAGATCTATTAATGAATGTATGTCAGAGCTAAAGAGAAGGAATTTACTAATTATGATATCAAGTGCATCGTGCTCCTCTCAGCCTCGCATAGCATATGCCCTGGCTGGGGCAGCTCCACTACCTTATGGCCTCTCAATTGTCTCTAATCTAAACTGACTGGGCCCTGATCAACCTCTTTTGCCTTGCCCTCGACCTCGGCCTCTACCTTGCCCAAAGCTTATATGTGTATTGGCTCGTGCTTCCCAAACCTCTACCATACTGTAATAAAGGATAATCTCTTTTCATATGATCTTTGGAGCCACACATCAAGCATGCTCCTGTCATCCACCAACACTCTCCCAGATGAGGACGACCATAATACAAAAATTCTGGTAGAGGTAAAGACCTACGTGGTGCCTATGTCGGTGTACTAGCTATCAAAGAAACGGATTTCGTGGGCTGTCCCCACCTGTAAGAAGGAGGTTTGCTAGAACCCCTAACCTAAAATCGGCCACTGAAAGATCTGACCCTCTTGCCACTTGATGGTCCCTCACTCGGCTGTGATATGGGCCTCTTGAACCCTCTATCTTGTGTTGGATGTTGTGTTACTAGAACTCTCTCAACTGTTCTGGAAGATGTTAGCAAACCAGGAAAACTCATCAGGCGTAGGGTTGAGACCTGTAGCTTGATTGGGTCTCTCAATCCATCTTCAAATCATCGACAGTTATTAGCTTTCGTGGATACAATGCCGCCAGCATATTTGCAAAGATGTGTGAATTCTCTTTCATTTTCTGACACCAGCATGTTCCCCTGTTTTAAAGTCAAAAATTTCCTTTTCTTGTCATCTGTATAAATAGGGGGAATGTATTGCTCTTTGAACTTCTTTAAGAAGAATTCCCAAGTCATAAGGTCAGGTACCTCTGAACTATGTGACTTTGATCACCACCAATCATATTCATGGTCTTGTAATAAAGATACTGCATATTCATATCTCTACTCATTTGTGTAATGCAGCTGATCAAAGACTCTCTCTGCCCGTTCTAACCAAAACTCTGCCACGAAGGGGTCGTCCTCCTGTTTACCATAGAAATTGGGTGCCGTTAACTTCCTTAGCCTCTCAAATTGTAACACAAATGGAGCTCGCTGTGATGCTCTTTGTAGCAAATCTATCATGTTCCTCATAAGCTCTATTTGTCCCGTGCCAGCAATAGACTGCCCATCTGATGAGCTACCACTGGATCTAGATCTAGTAGCTCGGCGACAACTTGGTTGCTATGAATCCTCTATTTCAGTAGTCTCATTACTTTCGCCTCTTTCGGCCACAATATGCCATGACCCTTAAGCTATACTCTACCTATATCATAAAGTAACGACCCTAATCAGTAAGCAGTAACTTTCATATTTAATTATGGATACACACATGTCATAATTATTTTTGAAAACATTTTTCTTACCCCAAAACTGCCTAAACCGGGCTCTGATACCAAAAACTGTAACACTTTCTCACCCCAGCAATACGTGCCCGGATAAAGGAGTGTTATGCTGACTTCATCTATTAAAAACATCATTTCATATATATGTATAAATAAAAGACACTCGTATATTTTTTTTATTTACTATTTATTTACTTTGCAGTGTAAAACAAATCATAACAAGAAAGATATAATACATTTTATATAATAACATGTTATTCACAAAACATGTTGTTTGTTTTACAAATACTATAAAATAAAATTCAAACTATAAATACAAAAGTTGTGTGACCCACAATATTTGATACAAGCTGCTCTACTAGATCAGGCCACCGCTACTGTTATCTACTATCGTTTGCTTATTCTTCACTAAATCTCTGTGAGAGAAACTCCCGCGCTAAGCTCTAAGCTTAGTGGTGCATATAAATAAGATAATAAACTATTTTATGCAACATGCATTGCCATATATCAATTTATGCTCACATCATCTTTCCATTCAAATATACATCTCATAATATTCTAGCATGCATGAACGTCAAATTATATTTTTTTTTTATCTCATACTTGTTTTACTTTATTAACACATCAATATATAATTCATCATAATTAACCATGTCACAAGTTATGGCTCCTTTTATTTCCATAAGTCTTTATACCCACAATACCCAATCATCTTATGCAAACATATATTTCATAGTATTCTAGCATACATAAACATCAAATTATATTATTATATCTTATATTTTTTTTTACTTTATCAAATCATCATTATTATCCATATCACAATTCATGGTTCTTTTTTTTTCTTTTTATTTTTTTCATTTTCATTCCTTCTTTATAGCCCACAACACCTATGAACTACAAACTAGGATAACAACGTTTCCATCCAAGCACTTAGGAGTGCCACCTAGGCAATATGATGTGCACATACAAGTACCATTACCATATTCAATAATAGTGTCATTATATAATTCATCATAATTAACCATGTCACAAGTTATGATTCTTTTTATTTCCATAACTCTTTATACCCACAATACCCAATCATCTTTTAATGTAAACATATATTTCATATTATTCTAACATACATAAACATCAAATTATATTATTATATCTTATATTTGTTTTACTTTATCAAATCATCATTATTATCCATATCACAATTCATGGTTCCTTTTTTTATTTTTTTCAGTTTCATTCCTTCTTTATAGCCCACAACACCTATGAACCACTGACTAGAATAACGGAGTTGCCATCCAGACACTTAGGAGTTCCACCTAGGCAATATGATGTGCGCATACAAGTGTCATTACCGGCTTCAATAATAATGTCATTACCGACTTCAATAATAATGTCATTACCAGCTTCAATAATAGTAAAATTATCGACTTCAATAATTGTGTCATTATTGGCTCCAATAATCATACCATTAATGGTTTTCATCATACTCCCCCCTGCTTAGCATGTCAAACTATCCAAGTCTAGTTCTAGTTAGGTGTTTTAGGGCTTACTTAATGTCATTAAAATTCATAGTTATTAAATTCACCCATTTCATGCATGTAAAGGTTCAATTAATCACACAATTACTTAATAACAATAGTATTTGCATAATATAACAAGGTTCACATTATTTTACTCATTACATTCTTTAACTCATATGTTGCCTTGTAACTAGCAGATTTCGTGCTCTATTTTGGACCTTAATTTTAATCTTGTTAACATTCAAATTAAATTACAGAGTCTTCTTAACGATTTTAGTTCTTAATCTTAGATTTAATATTCAACTTGAATCACTTAATTTGGAGTTCTATATCAAAAGATATGGTCAAATTAACACTAATGATCACTAAAATTTTTGCCCAAAATTTTCTGGATAGATTCTAGGTCCAAACTTTATGTATTTGTCTAAAAAAATATAGACATATCTGCATTTTATGGTCTAAATAAAAGTTCAAGCCCTATGTCTTAGATTTCAAAATCCAAATTTAGACTCCGGTCGAACCGTCGAGTTGATTTAACAACTCGCACGACTAGGGGCCTAAATTAGCGAATATGACAACTAGGATGCATCACGTAGTTGCTATGATGAGCTTCTGTGAGAATGTTCTTTCTAAAATCATCTTAATCAGGTACACATAACCTCCAGTTGAAATAAAGGTTGTCATCTTCACCCAAAGAGTAATCACCCTCATTGCCTTTTTTTATTTTGTTCACTATGGCAATCAAGCAATCATCTAGCTTTTGTGCCACTTTCACTTGCTGAAGAAAGTTTGGTTTTACTTGCATTTCTGCTATTATCGCTCCATCTTATGCCATATCCAATCTGACATTCATCACCTGAAGGGATGCCATAAATTTTCTACTAAGTGCATCAGCTACTACATTCGCCTTCCCTAGATGATAGTCAATCAAGCATTCATGGTCTTTTATCAATTAAAGTTAACACCTCTATCTCAAATTAAGTTCCTTCTGTGTAAG
Organism: Triadica sebifera; assembly: GCA_023653625.1. Lineage (NCBI taxonomy): Eukaryota > Viridiplantae > Streptophyta > Magnoliopsida > Malpighiales > Euphorbiaceae > Triadica > Triadica sebifera. Next base: position 39,361,611 of record CM042892.1, on the reverse strand, counting down.
CAAATATTTTAAACTTTTGTGATATGTGTAAATGTAACATTTCTCACCATAAAGATAATGTCTCCAAATCTTCAAGGCAAGTACAATTGCTGCAAGCTCAAGATCGTGAGTAGGATAATTCTTCTCATAAGTCTTGAGTTGTCGGAAAGCATATGCAATCACTTTACCTTCCTGCATTAATACACATCCTAACCCATTCCTAGAGGCATCACTGTAAATCACAAAATTCTTGTCAGACTCTGATTGTGTTAACACTAGGGCTTCTGTCAACATGTTCTTAAGCTTCTCAAAACTTCTTTGACATTTATCTTTCCATTCAAACTTAATATGCTTCTATAATAGTCGAGTGAGCAGCACTGCTATGGTGGAAAAACCTTAACTTCTGTAATAGTATTAGATGTTCTCCACTGTAAGATTGCTTTAATCTTCTTTGGATCCACCTTTATCCCTTAAGCAGAAACTACATGACCCAAGAACGATACTTCATTCAACCAGAAGTCACACTTACTGAACTTTGCATACAACTGCCCTTCAATATTTGCAAGACAATTTATAGGTGCTTATCATGTTCTTCTAGCATCTTCGAATACATTAGAATGTCATCAATAAATTCCACCATGAACTAGTCTAGATAAGGATGAAAGATCCTATTGATTATATCCATGAAAGCTATTGGGGCATTCGTAAGTCCAAATGGCATGACTAAAAATTCATAATGGTCATATCTTGTGCGAAAAGCAATCTTGGGCACATATGCTTATTTTACTTTCAACTAATGGTAGCCCGATCGTATGTCAATCTTTAAAAATACACATGTTCCCTTCAATTGATCAAATAAGTCTTCAATATATAGAAGGGGATATTTATTCTTGATTCTCACTTTATTCAGCTGTATGTAGTGAATGCATAGTCGAAAAGACTCATCCTTCTTCTTTACAAAGAGTATTGGTGCTACCCATGAGGAGATACTAGGTCTGATAAAGCCTTTATCAAGCAATTCCTACAACTAAATCTTCAATTCCTTAAGTTTTGTAGGTGCCATCCTGTAGGGTGCAATCGAAATAGGTGTCATGCCTAAAGCTACATCAATAGTAAATTCAACTTCCCTATCAGGTGGCAAGCCTAGTAGTTCATCAGGAAATACATTTGGAAAATCCCTCACTGTAGGCACATCTGAAATCTTAAGATCTTTTTTTTAACTTCCACTACATAACATAAGTAAGCAATGTACCCCTTCCTTATGAGTCTTTTGGAAGATGTAGCTAAAATCACATATGATAGAAAGTATGTTCTTTCACCCACAATAGTGATTTCCCGATCATCGGAGTGTTTAAGTGTCACTCTCTTTTGTTTACAATCTACTATCGCTTGATGGGCAGACAGCCAATCCATCCCTAATATCACATCAAACTCACGAAATGGGAGTTCAATTAGGTTAGCTAGGAATTCATAACCTTACACACTAATGGAACAATCCCTATACACCTTATTCACCACAATATTATTTCCTAAAGGATTGCTCACTAGGATGTCTTAGTTTAATTGTGAATTTTTCAACCCTTTCCCATGTGCAACAACAGTATTTATGTAGGAATGTGTGGAACCAGGATCAACAAGTGCATAAACAGAATCAATCATAAGTTTGAATTTACCTACTATCACATCAGAAGCATCCTCCTCTTCTCTGACTCTCACTGCATAAGTACGGCCTGTAGCTCACCCCTTACCCTGGGGTGGTTGTGCAGAATGTCTAAATGCTGATGGATTAAGGGTTGCTCCCCTACCCAGACCTCTAGATGGTAAAGATCCAATACCAAGTGCTGGTGATATAGCCGTAGAAACTTGAGCCACTAGGCAATCCCTAACCTAATGATCTTTTCAACAACACTTGAAACAGGAACCAGTCAAATATTTGCACTCTCCTGGGTGAGATCTACCATAATGGCTACAAGTCTGGACTGTACCTGCCCCTCTGCCTCTAGGTGTACTGCCCACAGAAGTGACTGAGGGATTTCCACGGAATGTATTTCCTTGACCACGCCTTGGTGCAACTGATGTACGACTCTGTGATGGAGCTGGTCCCCCAGACTTCTTACTCTGAGCACCCGAACCATTGAACTGTTCCGACTTTCTCTTTTGTTGAAACTGAGTTTTCCTATTAGCTTCATCTGACTAGATACTTTCCACTTTAGTAGCTGCTTCCACTAAAGCACGCAAATTTGGATGCTAGTGTGCACCAACTCTTTGTCTGATCTTGTTATGGAGACCCTTTTCAAATCTCTGACATAACTTCTCCTCTATCAATTGATAGTCATCAAGGTAGGCACTGAGGCACTCAAACTCACGCTCATATTCTGCTACTATCCTATTTCCCTACCTGAGTTTCAAGAAAGCATCTTGCATCTTTGCTTTATATTCTGACCCTATATATTTCTTTTCAAACTGGGCAAAAAAGAAATTATAATTCAACTGTTCACCTGGAGTATGCTTGCGTATTGAATCCCACCAAATGAATGCAGGACCCTGACGTAATGCTACAATAACTTCAAATTTCTCTTCAGATGGGTTGTGAGTAAATTCAAATAACCTCTTTATCTTAAAGAGTCATTCTTCAACTTGCACATGTGTCAATGGATCACGTCCGTAGAAATATTCAGCCCCCAATTTCTTCAACTACTCCAAAATCGACTTCTTTTTAGGTGGAGTAGGAGGTTGTGCCTGTGCCACTGGTTGTGGCTGTTGAGCTTGTTTTGCTTGCATTCTATATTGAATGTAATCAGCCATGAGATTAAGAAAATCTAGTTGTGGCAGTGGAAGTGGTGCTAGTGGAGTGACATTCTGTTGTGAGGCTTCAGCTTGTCCAGCACTAACTGACGCTTCACTCTCACTGTCCCTAATACCTTGACCTTGTTGGGATGCCATTGTTCACTATAAAACAGCAAATGAGCAAGCATATGTTAGACATATTACACATTTCATCCATCCTTTGGCATGTATATACATATAATCCATTTACTTAATTCCCACTCAAATCTTAGAATCGCCAAAACCACGCTCCGATACCACTAAAACTGTGACACCCTAACAACAATTATTCTATACGTACGTTATGTGGGTTAATACGATTATAGCCGATATGTGCCAAAAAACAAATTTCCTTAATTTAATTTAATGACCATAATATTATTAACACTTAATTTATTTCATATATATCATAATATTATAATAAAAATGTAATTATACCTTAATTTACATTTTTCACATAATAAGGTCATATTTTCCAATTTCCACTAATTAATTTTTTAATTCAAATTAACCATTCTAATTCATTTTTTTATAATCCCTTAATCATGTTTTAAGCATTAATTATCAATTACATGCAAAATACACAAATTTTTTAATTTATGTAACCCTAAATCATGTTAATCAATGGAAAAAGATAGATTTTGAAATCACTAACCTTATTTTCTTATTTTGGCCTTCCTGAACTTCCTTTTCCCTAGCCTTTTCCTTGGAAGCACCTTCACTTCCCTTTGAACCTACCATGACCGAAAATTACACTCCATTAATCCACCAATATTTTGCTTTCTTAACTCAAATAAACTTCATATTTACCATCTACATACTTTAAACTACCTATTTGCACCATTAAACTAATTTAAAACTATAAATTTGACTTACCTCAAATTTATATCCTAACTTGTCTCCTTTGATTTTCTTCCACTCTAGCCCTCCAAATGAAGAATAAAGGCTTCTACTAGGTACTAGAGAAGCTGAAATTATTTTAGGGTGGTTGATTTTGGTGTAAGAATTGAAGAAATTTGAAAGAGAAAAAGGGAGAGAGTGGTTCGACCAAGAGAGAAGGGAAGAGGAAGAAGATGAAGCAGAATTATGTCTAGAGAAATCTGATTTTTTAGCCTATTTATAGTGGTCTAAGTTGGGTGGACTTGGGTTAAATAAAACCCAACCCATTTAGGCCCAATTATGCACAATAAATTAAATTTCCCACTTTCCAAGGTCAAATCCTAAATATTTTTTAGAGTCTATCCATGTCTTAAAATTTTTGGATATCGTTTGCTATTTTTTATAGCTCAATCAAAGTATGGTCAACCAATTATTTAATTAAATCGGGTCCCCTTTTTTCTTAGTTTTGATTTTTTGGACGTATTTGACCTCATTTTCACTCCAAATTTTACCTTCCAGACTAGCCATAACCTGTATTTTCAGATGATCAAATAAAATATTTTTCACACACGGGAGTATTTTTGACCCCTTGGGTATACTGATCAATTTCGAAAACTACAGTTTATGACTAATCCCGTATTTGGGTCATTACAGGTAGTTTAGATAAATCATCAAGAAAGACATCTGGGAATTCATTTACCACAGGAAGATCTATAAGATTTGGACCCCCTTTTCTAGTGTCAATCACACAGGCCAAATAAGTTTCACACCCTTTCTTCATAATTCTTTAAGCTTTCATTATAGATATGACTCGAGGATGCTGTGAAAATAATTAACCTTTCATAATAATTTCTTCCTGATTTTCTGTCTTAAGTACCACAAATTTAGACTTGCAATCAACCACTGCTCTATGGCATGAGAGCCAATCCATGCCTAAGATGGCATCGTACTCATAGAAAGACAACTCAATCAAGTATGCTGAAAACTCTTTCCCATGTACAACCAGAGGATAATTCCTAAACACTTTATTGACTATTAAGTTGTGATCGAAGGGATTCCTAACTTCAATTTCATATTCTAGGTTCTCTCTAATCATGTTATGCTAGCTAAGTGTACTAGTGCAAATATAGAAATGTGGTGGAACCTGTCATTTGGGACTTTTTCTTTTTGAATTCAAAGAGAAATACATTCTATTGATTTATATTGATGAAAAGAAGAAAGAGTTCATAAATCTCAAGTAGGGTAATATGTTAGTGACTGAGTATCAATGGGAGTTTACCAAACTAAGCAAGTATGTTCATGAATTAGTTGCAAAGGAGAGAGATAAATGCAAAAAATTTGAGGATGACCTTAATGAAGAGGCTGGAGATATTGTGACTGCTCTCCAGCATACCAATTTTGCTCAGTTAGTTTCTACAGTGCTAAGCCTAGAAAAAAGGAAAAAGAGAAAAATAAAAAAATCTTTTAAAAATCTATCTACTTCTGAGACTCAATCCACTGGGAAGAAGAGTCGTTTCTTTGCAAGCCTTTCACATAATAAAGGAAAGAGAAAAGGTTCTAACTATTCACATGTAGGGTATATTAGGAGGGGACCACCCTCTAAGGCACTTTATGTGATGGTCAGTTCATAACCTCAAGCTGGTAAGAAAGCTATACTAGTATGTAGCATTTGCAATAAGAGCCACTGGGGAACGTTGGTGTGTCACTCGTGCTTGTTTTAGGTGTGGATCCAAGGAACACATATGAAAGGATTTCCACAGGCTAGAGTTCAGTCTAAAAGAGGATAGATTGACCTAGACAAGCTATTTTAGAGATAGTGAATAGACATATATCTAGTAGAGCTCTAGCCAGGGCCGATGCTATAAAAGCTAAAAAAGATCAGTGTAATATCCTTGACCTTCCCCACATGCATGTCATCGAACATAAGCATCTTGCATACAATTCAATTGAACACGTGCATTTCATACGTATTTTTGTAGGAACAAGTTTATGACACGCACTAGCTACGTGTCCTAGTATTTGGCACTTGTATCGAATCGCACATGTGTAATTATAACCTAAATGAGGATAACAAAGTATTAGAAATGAATTGAATAAGGTGTCTAAATTAAAGTAAGCAAAATGATTAGATTAAGATTAGTAAACAATTACATTGTTAATTTAGTTAAATCGGGGCAAATGATTAAGCTGTATCATTGTGTGAATTAGTGGAATTATAAATATATGTAAATAATAATAATAACAATATAAAATGAAATGAAAATGAAACAAAAGAGAAATACAAGAGAAGAGAAATGAGAAATGAGAAGAGAAAAAGAGAAAAAGAGAAAAGGAAAAAAAACAAGATGGCTTTATCTTCATCTTTCTTCCCCATTTCTGCCTCCTCACTTCAGCCCCATTTTCTTTTTCATCTTTATCCATTCCAGAACTCAATTCTTCCTTTTTTCACCTAGTATTTTCACCAAATTGATCCCTTGCAAGTTCGTTCTTGGTAAGTAATCAATTCTTATTGCTAAGGGTTGATTTGAGTTGCTTAGGTTCAATATTAGGCACTAAATTGCACCCTAATTTTGATGTTAATAGAAATTGATTCTGGAAATGTGTAAAACAAAAAATTTGTTCCTTTATGTCTTAGATTTGTGTATATGTAAATATTTTTGCAAGATGTTATGTATAGGGAGAGATATGCTCTTCGTACTGAAATTGGTCAGGGTGTGAACCCTAACCAAGTTAGCTACAGTGTGGTTTGATTTTGAATATGTTAAAGCCCTTATTTGAAGTCTCTCAAAACATAAACATTGTAGATATATGTGTTTGTATCTTTCTACCAAATTTCAGGTTTATAGACCTTGTAAAATGTGAGTTATGGTGAATGGAACCATGACTGTTCCATGGTTTGAACTGCATACTGAGTGCCCTGGGAAGATACAGTAACTTGTTTGGCTAATTTGAGCTTGTTAGAACTAGATTCTGTAAATGATCAAAACATGTGAGTTATAGGTATATGTCTTAGCTAAAATTTTCTACTACTTTCAGCTTCATTGGTTATGTATAGACTACGTTATGGCCTTTGGAAGCCATACTGGCCCGGAAGTCAATTTTATTCTGGACCAGTAAAATGTTGGGTATAATTAGAAGACCTTAGAGACATAATTGGTAAAATTTGTAAACATGAAACATGTTCCATATGAACCCTGATAAGTTTCTGTAAAGTTTCATTAAAATAGGAAATATAGATTACAAGTTATGATGAACCCAAATGAGTACCCTGAAACTGCCTAAAGGCAGAAAACAGAACACTCTTAGAACTTCCACCAAATATTGTACAATGATCCAATTGGTCTGATATTTGAATATGTTCTATAATTATATGTTATTTTTAATTAGGAATAAGAATCAGATTAATTGGTCAATTATAGAAAAAGTTATAGGCTAAACAATCCCATAAGGTCACACTGCCTCATAGGAAAAATCTTAACTATTGACATGAACAATGCATATTAATTTGTTTAAGCCACATTAAGTCTCCCTAATCATGAGTTAATCGATTATGTTTTCATATTAGGCTCGCAACATATTGGAGACCCACAAGGAGTGGATAGACAATAAGTTAGGGGTCGGAATCAAAGGAGAACGATGAGTCTAATTATCGATTGAATTCTTTAGTGCAAATGAATGTTGCTTGCTATGTGATTCTTTTGATTATCATGATTGGTCCTTGATAATGTAATGATGGATAATTTGTGACATTTTGGTACATATAAATGGTATACTTGTGGTATATTTGAGGTATATGTTTGACATATGTGATATATATACATGGTATATATATAGTATATGCAAGGTATATGCTTCACATATGAGGTATATAGGGTATATATGTAATTTGTATATGATAAAGATGCAATGGTTGATGAATGCTTAAATACAAGTGCATATGCATATGGGCTAAAAAGGCGTTGTGACTAGTTAATCGATATTGTAAAGCAAAAGAAGAGGCCTATGGCCCAACAAATGTGCAAATGAAACAAATGATCAAGCTAGCTAGCAAATGCAAATGCAAAGGTTCACATGTCAAATATTCACATGGAAACCCGGGGCAATGTCTGTTTAACTTGGTCACAACAAAATGAAATAAGCAAAGCATTTGCATACATAAAGAGTAATGATTATATGTTTCAACTTTATTGATACTTAAATGATACTGATGAATGGAATGGAATACATGGTATATATTGGAATTGTGATTTATTACTATGAGTTGTTTGGTACTTTAGAGCTAATTGGATGGTTATTCTCACTGAGCCGCAACTCATCAATTTGCATCATTTTTCAGGTAAAGAAAAGTGATAGCTCATTTTGAGTAGTGTATAGAAGACATGGAGCACAGGTTATTGGCCGAGCCTCATCACTCTCTCTCCTTGCATTCCACACAAGCATGAAAATATGTCATATGTGTTTTGTATTTACGTGCTTGAATATGTATAGTCATTTTGGAATGAGTCTAAAAATATATAAATGAAATCAACTTGAAAATACTTAGGTGTAAAGTTTATGTTTTGATATATGTGATATATTATATTGTGGTGAAAACCTCAGTGTTAACGTTGCAAAGTCCGTGAATAATATTACAGGATATGAGACTTGCAAGTCATTGAATGAAATTATAGGATATGAGACTTGCAAAGTCATTGAATTATATTACAGGATATGAAAAAAAAAATTTACTACTACTGTTAACAGAGTATTTTACCTTTCTAGTATGCTATTTATGATTACTTGATACAGGGATAAGTTATACACAAATGCATAAGGTGTGGCGTTACAATCAGGCAGCAACAGATGTTATTCACTAAATGTGAAGCCCTACTTATATATTAAGGATAATCCCATATATATATATACACACACTAGATAAATTTGTCTAAATTAAATTTTTTTATTTAATAACTTACACTATTTATTTATATTTGGTTACACACATCATTCTAATTATCAATATATATTATTATATTATATGCAAATATGGTATTTGATTATATTACATAATTTATCACTTGTAACACACTAGCCTCATCATAACTATTTACATATATAATATTAAAATGTATGACATGTCTACCAAACCCATATGCATGATCAAACTCAAAAAGAAAAGTAATAAATAACCAACCTTTTAACTAAATCTTTTGTGCCTCCTTTAATATGAGTTTGGATTTCTTCTTAACCAACTTCACGATCTACTATTACAGCTCTAATATTTGTGTGAGAGGAACCTATGCTAAGCTAACTCTAGCTTAGTGGTACATATAGGTATTAAAGTTTTTTCCAAGCAGTTACACAAATGCATGTCTCAAATAAATTATGGCACAATAAATTTTATTTCAAATTTGACATATATATAAAAAAAAATAAGTACATGACATAACAAGAAATAAACATAATAATTTCATTCAATAACTAAATTCTCGCTACTTTGTATAAGCATTTCATAACTTGTTACTTATGTAAATAAATAAATTTCCATATTTCATTTCATAATTCTATCCAAAATCTCATTCTCGGACTGTTTTGATACGGGGTGTGAAATAGGAGCGCTCTCGGAGCTTAAACCACCCTACTTACCATCATCTCAAGTCAAGGGTGCTCATAGAGCTTTAGCCACCTTGACTGAGTATAATCATATCATCTATATATGTAATTAGGATCAGAGTCGTTCTCGAAGCTATAGCCACCCTATCCCTAAATCATATCAATATCGGTATCGTAATTCCCCCCTTAATGGTATAATATCTATTCTATGTTAGTCCTCATGTAGAGAAATAGGCCATTAAAATCATAAATTAATTGTTTTTATCATGTTTTTATTTTCTATAACCAATGCTCATTTTATATTAATGTAAGTACATGTTCAAAATTTATTCCTAACCATGTAATAACATGATATTTCATCAAATATTACCATAATATTAAATCCCAAATTAATAACATTTTTGAAATTTTAAAGCATGTCATAATATATCATTTTATCATTTCGACACATAATTTATGTCATGCACACAAAAACATGCATTAGGGCAAACTAAAATACATATATGTACAAACCTCGATAGCATTTTCCTTTTCCAAAATATAAACTTGGAGCATGTTTACTTTTGTTGTTCTTTCTCTTGTTGAGAGTCTAATTTGTAAATATAATTAATTAATAAATTGTTAAAATACTTATTCTCAATATAGTTTAGGTAAATAACTAGAATTTCTCTTAAATTTGAACATGGCCTCTTAGGACTGTTGACTCTATAATATTTTTTACACTTATCCAATTTATGTGATTCTTATTTTTAATTAAATTTAACATATAATAATATACCATACTAAAATTTCAAAAGTTTTGGACCATTACACAATTTTTAGTGTAATTTTAATTATTGCTCTATTTTCTGCCTTAGGCGGTTTTGGAGTACTATATTAAAAAATTTATATATTTCAACTTATATACTTAATTATTATGAACCTTTTTACACACTTAGATAAAGTATTTTGGAAGATATTTCATGTTTACCACTTTTTCAAATTCGGTCTCTAAAGTACTCAAACAATAGAGAATCTATAACTAGTTTAGCATAGAGTGATAATTGGACCCGTGTCTAATATTATGATTATAACTCATAAAATACATAACTTCTTAAGGTAAGACTTCTGCATATATTTAGGTAAGACATAAACCTAAAATTTTTATGTTTTGCACTTTGGTAAATTCAATATAAAAGTAGCTCAACCATGAGGATGAAATTGCTAGAGCTGCACAGGTATAAGGAAACAACTCAATCAAGGAATAACCATAGTTCATTTAACTATAACTCAACCTACACAAAATATATTTATAGGAAATTTAGTACAAAACTATATCATACATAGGGTTACATTTTTGTATTTTGAGTTTCTTTTAATTAGGTCTTTAAGATAATCAAAATAAGCAAATACAATTAAGTATTCAATTGATACTCTTACAGGAATCAGTCTCACTTACATGACAATTTCTCTTCATATACTCAAAATCTTTCAATACCATTTGACAGACATATAAATGAAAAACTTTTATATTTGATACTTTTTTAAATTCGGTTCATAAGGTTATCAAAATTAGAGTGCAAAATACTATTGTGATCTAACCCTAATAGCTCTAAATAACAAAAAAAAATTAATGGAGAAGAGATTACTTAACAAAAACAAATTTAGTTGGAGTGATTTTGATTCAAAAATTGAGTAGAATGATGCATAAATGGAAGCTACTAATGGGAGGAAGAAGATGAATGAAGATGATAGATAGAAGTGTGTAGAAACTAGGTTAAAATGGAGCAAAGAAGGTCATAATAAACTTTCAGCCATTTCTCCCATCCTCTTTTTTTTTCTATTCCATTTTTTTATTTTTTTTTATAGTGCCAACTTTTTTTTAAATTTTTTTATTTTTTACATATATCTAATTTTACAAGTCTTTATTAAATTGTAATTCAATTATTTAATCTATCTAATTGAATTATTCCATCAATCAATTTAATTCATTTTAATTTCTACTTCAACCATTTATTCAATTTTATTCCTAATGTCTATCATATGATTTCTATGTATATCACACACTTATTCTACCTAACTCTAATTAGTAGGTGTTACAATCTTATTGTCATAATCGTTACCATCCCAGATATATTCAAAAGTTGTTGCCCAAACAATAAACCAAGAAAGGGATTGAATTGGTTAGTAAATAAAATTTCTTAACTTTAAGGTGTGGAATAAAATTTAAATAGAGTAAGGAATGAGAGATATCATACACAAAATTTATAGAGGTTCGGGTATTAACAAACCCTAGTGATGCGTCCCACATCGGTGTGAAGGAACTCCTGGACTGGTTTATAAGGCTGGATTCAAACCTTCCCATTTGAGCACGCTTTTGGGGCGAAGTTAGGCGTCCACATTCTTATCATTTAGTATCAGAGCTAGTCTTGTACACCGATGTCCCTTCGGGTTAAGACAGATCGCAGATCGAGGCAGTCGGGGTCTTAAGGGGGTGGGGATTATGAGTCCCACATCGGTTGTGGAGGAACTTCTGGACTGGTTTATAAGGCTGGGTTCAAACCTTCCCCTTTGAGCGCACTTTTGAGTAGAAGTTAGGAGTCCACATTCTTATCATATGGTATCAGAGCCAGCCATGTGAGGTAGTCGGGGTCTTAAGGGGGTGGGGATGATGCGTCCCACATCGGTTGGGGAGGAACTTCTGCACTGGTTTATAAGGCTGGGTTCAAACCTTTCCCTTTGTGCGTGCTTTTGGGGCGAAGTTAGGAGTCCATATTCTTATCATTTGGTATCAGAGCCATCCCTGTACACTGGTGTCCCTTCGGTTTACGACAAATCGCCAGCCAAGGTAGTCGAGGTCTTAAGGGGGTGGGGATGATGCATCCCACATCGGTTGCGGAGGAACTCCTCGACTGGTTTATAAGGCTGGATTCAAACCTTCCCCTTTGAGCGCGCTTTTGGGGCGAAGTTAGGAGTCCACATTCTTTTCACCTAGTCCTCTCCCCAATCTCGATTGGGTGTTTTACTAACACTCTAAGTATTACAATTGGAGTTTTACAAGCTCACTCCCAAATATGATGTTTCTCTCAATGGCTAACACCTAACCCAGAAATTCCCTTGTGTTTTTTTCAATGGCTCAACACAAAAACCAATTCCTTATGTTTTAAGGCTCACACAATAAACCTTTACAAGTGCTTCACTCTTAACCTAAAATATCCAAACTCATTTATGAGTAATTTATTACAATGAAAACATTCACCAGCCTACAATGCTCAGAAATTATGAGCAATTTGGTTTTTTATAAAGAATAAAGGTTTGTTGAGAAAAATAATCAATGCACAAGGCTGCAACAAGATTAATGATTCAAAGTAATTGTTGTTCTTCTTTTGAGATTCATAAATGGCTTGCATTTATACTCCCTCTATGAATTATAGCCGTTTAGGTGCATATAATGCAAAAATAGTAGTTGAACCAACTCTTAACTTCGCGCCTAACATGTTTCTCTGTCCTCATTCATGGACATGAATATATGTGTCACGATTGTGAATGCTCTTCCAAGTCGTGGTCCAAGTGGTGACTCTAGCCGTGAAGCTCTCTGGAATAATTTGAAATGTTTGCTCACAGGCGTTGATTGATGTTTTTTCACAAGCATGAATATTCTTCCAAGCCATGGTCCAAGTGGTAACTCTAGCCGTGAAGCTCTCTGGAAGAATTGGCATGTTTCATCACAGGTGTGAATACTGTTTCACAGGCGTGACTGTATGATCATTCACAATTGGTATGATCCTTCATGGCCATGAACTTTGAATGGTGGAGAGTTGGTGCTTAGCTATATTCACAAGCGTGACATAATTAGTCACAAGCGTGACTTTGCTAATTCTTTGATTTTAATCTTCATAAGTTCTCTTTCAATCTTGCTTCATGTTCTAATCAAGATATATCCTGTTTAACACTCTTAGAACAAAAACATTGTTAAATACATTATTGCTATTTCATTTGGTAACATGAAAATGACGAAAATACCACTCAAGGTTCAACAATCTCCCCCTTTTTTATGGTGACAAATAATCTAGCAATATGTGCTTTAGAGAAGTATCCCCCTCAAAAGGTGCTTAAGATAAAATAATGGAGTGCAAGATTTGAAAGACTTATAACAAAGTTATTTGCTAACTAGTTAGGTATATGCAAGGTATATCCTAAGTATATCTCATCACTTAACACATACATAGCAAGTATATTCAAGGTATGTGTGAGATATATGTTAAGTATATCTTTTATATTAATATTGCAAAGTATATGTGAGGTTGATGTGAGGTATATGTTATGCATATTATCAGTTAAAAAAATTTACATATTCCATGCATTGCATAATAACACATATTTGCTAACCACACAATTGCATATATTGCTAGGTTCTCCCCCTTTTGTCATCAACAAAACAAAACAAAAAAACCAATTGATGATAAGATAATTGTATTTCAAAAAAAGAGGGGAGAAGGATTACAAAGATTCAAAAACATAAAATAAAGTCCTATAACATTAAAAATAAATATACTTTATGAAACATAGGACTCTAGTTAGGCTTCAAGCCTGACAGATCATCCCTAAGGCGTGCTACCTCCGCCTCGAGGTTGTCCATATGAGACTCCATGAAATATTTGAGGTTTTCCAACCTCTCATCAATGGAAGCCTACATTATGTCAAGGTGAGGTGCTAAAAGATTAGCAACCTGCTGTGCCAAGCTGGGTGTGGTAGAGGCCGATGGTTGACCAACATCTTCTGCTACTGCCGGTGTCGATGTCTCGTTATGGGCTCGCTTCCTTTGCTGGACAGACTGGAGAGTAGCTTTGAAGGCGTCAGAATCATGATCTACCCAATCTATTTCACCAACTAGAGTGGTGAAATAGTAGTAGACATTATCTTCATGAATAATACAGACAGTTGCTCCCATCTAGATAAAGGACTCGACATCGAGTCGATCTCGTAGATGAGCTAGAATAAGAGTGTATATGTGTTCATCGAGATTTAGATACCCTAGCTCAATGGCAAGGTGAGTTATATACCCGCCAATCAAAATATCTCCCGATGGCTTCGTTGCAATAGAAAGGAGATCATTTGCAAGCCATCGAGATAAAGCTATAGATAATCCTCTTCATGCCATTTCCAATAAGAAGAGCTCCAATTTTCTGATTGCCCCATTACTATCTCCTTTAGCAAAAATACTATAGGTTAGAAACCTATGTAAATACTTATGCACAGGAGACCGGAGGTGGGTGCTCTTTGTTTTTTCACATCCCAACTACACTCAGTGCTGAAATGTGTCCAAACTGGAGGAGCATAAAATTTGACTTCACTTTCATTGAGAATGCTATCAGAGGGAAGCTTGAAAATAATGCCAAACTCCGCTGCCGTGAGAGTGTTCAGATGCTTACAGAGCTGGAATTTGACAGTGCCGGTGGGAGAGACTTGCAATGTGCTAAGGAACTCGAGAGTTGGTTCCCTTAGCGTTGGTGGATAAAATGTCCACAAACTCTTTGAGATGACAAGATTGCAATTGTTCAATCATGCTTGTCTCAAGACCAAGAGTCTTGACAGAATTCTACTCGAAGGATCAAGGCGAGAGTAAAGGTCTTTTCTTGAGAACGACATATCGTGGATGGCAATTTTCCGGAATGATGTTAAAAAGATAATCCATGTGGCATCTTGGAGCATGTGATTTCTTCCTTATGCCTTTGGAAGAACCAGGTTCCATTTTGATAAAGCTTTAATGAAGGATTTGGAGAAGAAAATTTCGGAGTAAAAATGAAAAACCCTTAAGAGAAGTTGTCATTCTTCAAAGTGATGTTTGAAAGGGTTTTATAGATGGAAATGAATATGAGGCCAAAATTTGTGAGAAATATTGAATGAGGGTGATAAATGAGAGAATTTGTAGAGTTGGAAATGAGAAAACGACAGAAATTTTGTTTTATAGTCAATAGATTCATGGCCGTGAATACTCAATCATGGTCGTGAATAATCGTGGTCACGGTTTGGTGAAGAGACACTCTAGCCGTGAAAAAAGGAGATGAATCAAGTCACGGTCGTGACATTAAATAGTCACGGGCGTGACCTAGGATTTTCACTAGAGTGACAGAAATAGTCCCGGTCATGAAAGATTAGGCTTCACTATCTCTGACCGTGAGGCAAGGCATGAAACAAAATGTGAACAGTTATGGAGTTATTTGCTGTCAATATTTAGGGTCATGATGCGACATCATGAGCATGAATAAGTCTTTTCACGGGAGTGACAGATATTTTCATGGGCATGAAACTTAGTTTTCACTACTTTTTCTCGTGAAGCGTGTTGTCAATCAAAGTGTGAAAGCTACTGGAACTATTTGCTATTTACTTCATGGCCGTGAATATATGTCACGGGCGTGAATCACCTTAAAAAAATAAAATTAAGTCTAAAACAAGACTAGAGGATTTCTAAAGATGTTTTTATGCCCTTAAACATATATTTCCATCATGTCAATCACTTCATATCATAAAATTAGTTAAGTAAAGAGCATCATATGAAGGAAATAACATTCAAGATTAATGATTCATCATACAATTGGCAAGAAAATAATCAAGACAAAGTTGATCCATCAAGCATACCGAGTTCTATTCTTATGAAACAAAACTTTTCTTCATTAAGAGGTTTGGTAAGAATGTCTGCCAATTGATTATTTGTATCAATGAATTCTAACACAACATCTCCATTTTGAACATGATCCCTAAGAAAGTGATGTCTAATGTCAATATGTTTACTTATAAAGTGTTGAATGAGATTTTTAGATAGGTTGATGGCACTTGTGTTGTCACATTTGATGGGTATATGGTCCAAACTATGACCATAATCATTTAGTTGTTGTCTTATCCATAGGATTTGAGTACAACAATATCCTACTGCCACATATTCCACTTCAGCGGTAGATAAGGCAACTGAAAGTTGTTTCTTACTAAACCAAAAAACTAGGCATTCACCAATAAAGTCACAAGTGCCCTTTCTATCCAAAAGACTACCGGTATAATCCGCATCAGAAAACCCTATGATATTAAAAGATCAATTTCTAGGATACCATAAGCCTAGATGTATAGTGCCGTGTAAATATATTAAAATTATTTTTACAGCATTCAAATGTGATTCCTTAGGACAATATTGAAATCTAGCACATAAGCATACACTGTACATTATATCGGGCCTAGAGGCTGATATAAAAGTGATCCGATCATACCTCTATAGAGCTTTTCATTAATTCTCTTACCCTTCTCATCTTTGTCCAATTTTGTTGATGTGCTCATAGGAGTCTTAGCATTTTTTCATCTTTCCATTCTAAATTTCTTGATTAACTCTTTGGAGTACTTGGATTGGTTGATAAATATGCCCTCATTGCTTTGCTTGATTTGTAGACCAAGGAAGAACTTAAGTTTTCCCATCATGCTCATTTCAAATTCCCTAGTCATACACTTAGCAAATTCTTGGCAAAGTAATTCATTAGTAGTGTAACGGCTGGATCTCAGCCCGGAACTTGGGCCCGCAACGACTGAGTCCACCCGCCGTCTCACTGAGACCAACGGGCTGCCGGAGTCCATGGCCCAATACCCCCAACCCATCACTGTGCACCAGCCCGAGTCTCAGGCCCGCAACGACTGTTGCACAGTAGGCTCTTACTGAGGCTAAAGGGAGGTTGAGGGTTCGAATCCTGCCTCCAACAACCTACTGTGCAACAGTCGTTGCGGGCCTGAGACTCGGGCTGGTGCACAGTGATGGGTTGGGGGTATTGGGCCATGGACTCCGGCAGCCCGTTGGTCTCAGTGAGACGGCGGGTGGGTTCTCATCCTCGAGTAAGGCGGAACCCAGCCGTTACAAGTAGACCCAAATATGATGTCATCAACATAAATTTGAACAATTAAAATATCATGCTTATGTCTTTTAATTAATAAGGTTGTGTCAACATGTCCTTTTGAAAAATTATTTTCTAAAAAGAAAGAACTTAGTCTTTAATACTAAGCTCTTGGAGCTTGTTTTAACCCATACAAGGCTTTTAAAAGTTTAAAAACATGATTAGGTAAATTATGACTTTCAAAACCTAGAGGTTCTCCTCTTTTATAAAGCTATTTAAGAAGACACTTTTGACATCCGTTTGAAAGTGTTTAAAATTCATATGGCATGAAAATGCTAAAAGTATTCTTATGGCTTCTAATCTAGCTACTGGAGCATAGGTTTCATCATAATCTATACCTTCTTCTTGATTATAACCTTTTGCAACCAACCTAGCTTTATTCCTAATTATTGAACCTTGTTCATCTAACTTATTTCTAAACACTCATTTACTACCAATGATTTGATGGTCTTTAGGTCTAGGAACCAAGGTCCATACTTTGTTTCTCTTGAATTAGTTGAGTTCCTCTTGCATAGCAATCACTCGACTTTCATCATTGAGAGCCTCATCAATATTTTCAGGCTCAATTTGAGAGACAAAAGCAAGGTTAGAATCTAAAAGTTTGAGATGAGATCTAGTACTTACTCATTTAGTAGGATCACCAATGATTTGTTCCTTGGGGTGATTCTTCATCATTTTCCATTCCTTTGGAAGCTCTTGATTTTCTTGCTCTTGAGCTTAAGGTAGAGATACATCTTATTGTTGTTTCTTTTGATCATCATCATCTATCACATGATCGAGATCAATTTGCTCCATTGTACCTACAATGTCATTAAGAACACTACCTTTCACAAGATCAAGCTTACTAGATTCATCAAAAACAACATGCATAGACTCCTCAATAGTTAAAGATCTTTTATTAAAGACTCTATAAGCTTTGCTAGTTATAGAATATCCTAAGAAGATACCCTGATTGGATTTAGAGGCAAATTTTCTAAGGTTGTCCTTGGTATTTAATATAAAACATTTGCATCCAAATACTCTAAAGTATGATATCATGGGTTTTCTTCCATTCCACAACTCAAAAGAAGTTTTGTTTAAAAGTGCTCTTTTGAAAACTCGATTTGAAATATAACATTCAGTATTGGTGGCTTCTGTCCAAAAGTAGGTTGGTAACTCACACTCATTGAGTATCGTTCGAGCCATTTCAATTAAATTTCATTTTTTCTTTCGACTACCCCATTTTGTTGAGGTGTCTTAGGAGTTGAAAAATTGTGTGATACACCATGTTCTAGACAAAAGTTTTCAAAGTTTTCATTTTCAAATTCTTTGTCATGATCGCTTCTTATTTTTGAAATAAAATATCCTTTTTCATTTTGAACTCTCTTAGCAAAATTTTTGAAACATTCAAAAGCATCACTCTTTTGAGCTAAGAAAATTACCCAAGTGAATCTAGAGTAATCATCAACAATTACAAAAGCATAGTGTTTACCTCCTAAACTAGCAACTCTAGTAGGTCCAAAAAGATCTAAATGCAAAAGTTGTAGAGGCTTTAAGGTACTTACAATATTTTTAGATTTTAAGGATGACTTGTATTGTTTTCCTCTTTGGCAAGGTTCACATGTCTTATCCTTTCCAAATTTGACTTTTGGAAGTCCACTTACTAGCTCTCCTTTGCTAAGGCTTTGAATTAAATCTGCTAATTTAGACCTAAGTCACGCAAGTTGTTAAATCGACTCGTTGGTTTGACCGAAATCTAAATTTGGATTTTTATTGAAAATTAATTAAAATAATGGCAATTAATTATGGAAAATACTCAATAAAGTGTTTAAATTAAGTAAAGATATTAAATTTCGGTAAATGACTAAATTGTAAATTTTGAAAAGTTTAGGAGTCAATTTGTAATTTACCGAAAATTGGAGGATTAATTGGGATAATCATCAATTAAATACATGAATTGGGACATAAAATGCATGTGGAGGCCAGCCACATCAAGTGGAAAATTTTAAGAAGCCAAATAACATACATGCATTAGACATTAAATGTAAATAATCTTAGGTGTCTCTATTAATTAATTAATTTTGTCTTCTTCCTCTTAATTACTCATCCTTATTTATCTCTTCATATCTAGAATTTTCTATCATTAATTGTCTCCCATGTTTTCTTGAAGCAAAACACACCAAATGGCATACAACAATTAGCCAAGTGATGTGCATGAATGATGCATTAATGAAAGTTTCTAGATGATGCTTAGGTGTCCCCTTTCTTAATGACTTTTGTCATTTTCTTCTTGATTGTTTATTCTTCTTTGTAATCTCCTTTCATTGAGAAATTTCTGCCTCCCAAACCAGCCCACGTTTTCCCTTGTTCCTCCATAGCCAAAGCTTGATTCTAGTTAAAGAAAGTGTGAAAAAGAGAAAAAAAAAAAGCATGGGAATTCCATTTTTCATGCTTAAGGAAGGAAGAAATTAGTTTTATGAAGTTTTAATAATCTGATTTTAAATTTTAGGAACTCAAGTTAACAAGGAGCTAGATCAAAGGAGCAAAGGAAAGGAGAAAGAGAAGTAAAGAGAAAGAAAAGAGAAAAAAAGAGGTTTGTGCATAACCTAAGGCAATAGCCTTTTTTTTTATTTGCATGATTTGATTATTTGACATGTTGATGATTTGGAATTAATAGTATTTTGTGATGAAAATCTTGGGGATGCATGTTTGCTAGACTTCATATTTAATTTGGTAAAAATTGAATGTGAATAGTTTGTATGTTCCTTGCTGGAAATGGATGAGCAGCGAGCACTTAAACTGTTATAACTTAATTTCTGGAACTCAGTTTTGCATGTTGTTTATTGGGTTGGAAAGCTAAGACATAAGGCTATACTTTTTATGCAGAACACAAAATCTAGATATGTCTGTAATTTTCTAGAAAAATTTATAAAGTTCGGACTTAGAATCTGTCCAGAAAATTCTGGGCAGAATTGTTAGTGACCAGTCAGTATTAATTTTATCATATCTTTTGATACAGAATTCAGAATTAAGTTATTCAAGTTTTTTATTAAACCTAATATCCAGACCTAAAATTGTTAAGAAGATCATATAACTAAATTCATAACATAACAGGACCAACATTAAGGTCCAAAATAGAGAATAGAATCTGTCAGTGATAGGACAACATATGAGTTGAGGAATGAAATGAGTAAAATGATGAGAACTTTGTTATATTATGTAAATATTATTTTAATTCAGTGATTATGTGATTATTTTGAGACATTACATGCATGAAAAGTGTGAAATTAATTGTTATAAATTTTAATAAAATTGTATAAGCCCTAGAACACCTAACTAGAACCAACTTAGGATAGTTTGGCAGGCCAAATAGGGGGGGAGTATGATGAAAATAAAAAACCATTAATGGTATGATTATTGAAGCCGGTAATGGCACTATTATCTACGCCAGTAATGGTACTGTTATCTACACCGGGTAATGACACTGTTATCTATGCCGGTAATGGCACTTATATGCACACATCATATTGCCTGGGTGGCACTCCTAAGTGCCTGGATGACAACTCCGTTATCCTAGTCAGTGGTTCATAGGTGTCTTGGGCATAAATAAAAAAGTTATAGTAAATAAAGAAATTATGGAAAATAAATGGATTATTGAAAATAAAAATGGAATTATGAATTGTGACATGGATAAAAAGAAGATTTAGTGTTATGGGCAATGAAAAGCTATGGATAATAATGAGTTGATAAAGTAAAATAAATATAAGATATAAAAGAATACAATTTATGAAGTGTAAGTTGCATGAAAAAAATGATTGAGTATGATTTGTATCATGCATTAATAGATGATTGAGTGTTGTGGACATAAACAAATTATTGAAAATAAAAAGGGAATCATGAATTGTAAAATGAATAAGAATAATGATTTGATTATGTTAAACAAAAATGATATACAATAAAATAAATTGACATCATGCATACTAAAATATTATGAAATGTATGTTTGCATGATTTGATCATAAATTGTTATATCACAATGCATGTGACATTAAAATAGTTTGTTGACTTATTTATATGCACCACTAAGCCAAGGGCTTAGCGGGAGAGTTTCTCTCGCATAGGTATAGCAAAGAATAAGTAGACAGTAGTAGATAAAGCTAACAGTGATTTGATCCGTAGAGCAGCATATTTCAACCACTGTGGATCACATAACTTGTGTATATTATCTTTTGAATTTTATTTTATAGTATTTGTAAAATAAACATTATATTTTGTAAAGAATATATTATGATATAAAAATGTATTGTATCTTTCATGCTGGGATTTCTTTTATAATGCAAAGTAAACAAATAGTAAATAAAGAAAAAAATAATATACGAGTGATTTTCATATATTCAAAATTTAAAAATGATATTTTAAATGATGAGGTCAGCATAGCACTCCCTCATCCGGGCACGAGCTGCTGGGGCTAAAGGGTGTTACAGATTTTTTCCAAAGGTTACCTTACCGTCATCAATACTTTTAATGTGATTGAATAGTTCTTTGTTTCCAGTCATATACCTTGAGCATCCACTATCCACAAGCCAAGCATTATCCTTTATAATGGACTTGAGACATACCTATAAAATCATAATTTAATTTTGGTTTTAGGTACCCAAATGAACTTGGGTCCTTAAGGGTTAGCACTTGAAGGTTCCCAATGAGCCTTTCTTATCCAACAATATTTGTTGATGTGACCGAATCTCATACAATAATTACATT
Organism: Triadica sebifera; assembly: GCA_023653625.1. Classification (NCBI taxonomy): domain Eukaryota; kingdom Viridiplantae; phylum Streptophyta; class Magnoliopsida; order Malpighiales; family Euphorbiaceae; genus Triadica; species Triadica sebifera. The sequence goes on along the minus strand of CM042892.1, from coordinate 39,339,688 downwards.
GCTTAGCTCTAAACATATTTTTCAGTTTGGACATACTTTTTGGTCTCAACATCCTTTTAGCAGGTGTTTGTGTGTAGTGACGTAGACATCATGCATTTCATCGAACATAAGCATCTTGCATACAATTCAATTGAACACATGCACTTCATACGTATTTTCGTAGGAACAAGTTCATGGCATGCACTAGCTATGTGTCCTAGTATTTGGCAATTATATCGAGTCACACGTGTATCCTTATAACCTAAATAAGGATAACAAAGTATTAGAAATGAATTGAATAAGGTGACTAAATTAAAGTAAGAAAAATGATTAGATTAAGATTAGTGAACATTTACATTCCTAATTTAGCTAAATCGGGTCAAATGATTAAGTTGTATTATTGTGTGAATTAATGGAATTATAAATATATGTAAATAATAATAATAATATAGACAAAATAAAATGAAAATGACATAAAAGAGAAATAGAAGAGAAGAGAAAAGAGAAATGAGAAGAGAAAAGAAAAGAGAAAAGAGAAGAGAAAAGAGAAAAGATGAAGAGAAAATGATAAAAAGCCAAAAAAGCAAAAAGGTTGGCTTATCTTCCTTCCCCATTTCTGCCTTCTTCTCCAGCCCGACTTCTTCTTCAATTTACTCCATTACAGCCACAAATTATTCCTTGTTTCACTTGATTTTTGAGGCAAATTGATCCCTTGCAAGTTTGTTCTTGGTAAGTAATCAATTCTTATTGCTATAAGGTTGATTTGATTTGATAGGTTCAATATTTGCCACTGATTTGCACCCCAATTTGGATACTAATAGAAATTGATTCTGGAAATGTGTAAAACACAAATGTTGTTCCTTTATGTCTTATATTTGTGGATATGTAAACATTGTTGTAAGATGTTATGTATAGGGAGAGATATGCTCTTCGTACTGAAACTAGTCAGGGTGTAAACCCTAACCAAGTTAGCTACTGTGTGGTTTGATTTCGAATATGGTAAAGCCCTTATTGGAAGTCGCTCAAAACATAAAAGTTGTAGATACATGTGTTTTGTATCTCCCTACCATATTTCAGGTTCATAGGTCTTGTAAATGTTGAGTTAAGGGGAATGGCACCATGACTGTTCCATGGTTTGAACTGCATACTGAGGGCCCTGGGAAGATACAGTAATGTTTTTGGCTAATTTGAGCTTGTTAGAACTAGATTATGTAAATGATCAAAACATGTTAGTTATAGGTATATGTCTTAGCTAAATTTTGGTACTACTTGCAACTTCATTGGTTATGTATAGACGAAGTTATGGCCTTTGGAATCCATACTGGTCCGGAAATCAATTCTATTCTGGACCAGTAAAATGTTTGGTATAATTAGAAGGCCTTAGAGACATAATCGGTAATAGTTGTAAACATGAAACATGTTCCATATGATCCCATATAAGGTTATGTAACGTTTCATTAAAATAGGACTTATAGAGTATAAGTTATGATGAACCCAAATGAGTACCCTGAAACTGCCTGAAGGCAGAAAACAAGACAGAAAATAGAACACTCTTAGAAATTCCACCAAATATTGTACAATGATCCAATTGGTCTAAAATATGAATATGTTCTATAATTATATGTTATTTTTAATTAGGAATAAGAATCAGATTAATTGGTTAATTCTAGAAAAAGTTATAGGCTAAACAGTCCCAAAAGGTCACACTGCCTCATAGGAAAAATCTTAACTATTGACATGAACAATGCATATTAATTTGTTTAAGCCACATTAAGTCTCTCTAATCATGAGTTAATCGATTATGTTTTCATATTAGGCTCGCAACATATTGGAGACCCACAAGGAGCAGATAGACAATAAGTTAGAGGTCAGAATCAAAGGAGAACGGTGAGTCTAATTATCGATTGAATTCTTTAGTGCAAATGAATGTTGCTTGCTATGTGATTCATGTGATTGTCATGGTTGGTCCTTGATAATGTAATGATGGATAATTTGTGACATTGTGGTACATATAAATGGTATATTTGTGGTATATTTGAGGTATATGTTTGACAAATGTGATATATACACATGATATATGTATAATATATGCAAGGTATATGCTTGACATATGAGGTATATAGGGAATATATGTATGTTTTATATGATAAAGATGCAATGGTTGATGAATGCTTAAATATAAGTGCATATGCATATGGGCTAAAACGGCATTGTGACTAGTTAATCGATATTGTAAAGCAAAAGAAGAGGCCTATGGCCTAACAAATGTGCAAATGAAACAAATGATCAAGCTAGCTAGCAAATGCAAAAGCAAAGGTTCACATGGAAAATATTCACATAGAAACCCGGGGCAATGTTTGTTTAACTTGGGCACAACAAAATGAAATAAGCAAAGCATTTGCATACATGAAGAGTAATGATTATATGTTTCAACTTTATTGATACTTATATGATACTGATGAATGGAATGGAATACATGGTATATATTGGAATTGTGATTTGTTACTATGAGTTGTTTGGTACTTTAGAGCTCATTGGATGGTTATTCTCACTGAGCCGCAACTCATCAATTTGCATCATTTTTCAGGTAAAGAAAAGTGATAGCTCATTTTGAGTAGCATATAAAAGGCATAGAGCACAGGTCACTGGCTGAGCCTCATCACTCTCTCTCCTTGCATTCCACACAAGCATGAAAATATGTCATATGAGTTTTGTATTTTTGTGCTTGAATATGTATAGTCATTTTGGAATGAGTTTAAAAATGTATAAATGAAATCAACTCAAAAATACTTATGTATAAAGTTTATGTTTTGATATATGTGATATATTATATTGTGATGAAAACCTCAGTGTTAACTTTGGAAAGTTAGTGAATAATATTACAGGATATGAGACTTGCAAAGTCGTTGAGTTATATTACAGGATATGGAAAAAAAATTTACTACTACTATTAACAGGGTATTTTACCTTTCCAATATGTTATTTATGATTACTTGATACAGGGATAGGTTATACACAAATGCATAAGGTGTGGGATTACATTTTTGGTATCAGAGTAGGGATAGGTTCCATGGGAACATGCATATGCATAAGAGCATGATAACATATGCATCCTATGTGTTGAACATTATGTAGTGACATACTTTCATTTATTTTAGGGACATCATAAGACATGATACACCAAGGAGGGAGAGGCCGGCCGAAATGCATTCTCATGAGGCATCACCTCATTTACATAGAGAGCAACCAGCAATAGGAGCTAGAGCTCTAGTACATGCATCACAGTCATCTCATGCAGAAGTACCCCATGAAAACCAAGAACAAGAAGTATATGGTCCTGAAATGTACAAGGAAAGACATTATGACAAGTTGAGGAAACATGGTGCAACTGATTTCAATGGCACAACAGACCCAGCAGAAGCTGAGACATGGCTGAAAAGGACGTAGAGGGTACTGAATATGATGAGATGTACCCCGGATGAGAAATTCAATTATGTAGTATCCTTACTGCAAGGAAATGCTTATGAATGGTGGGAGACAGTCCCTGACAGTGATGCACAACCACCGGTGTTGACATGGAATGATTTTCTCCTGGAATTTTAGAACAATTACATGCCTGAAGCATATAAAGATGAGAAGAGGAAGGAATTCCTGAATCTGAAACAGGGGAATATGTCTATTGTGGAGTATGAAGTACAATTTAACAAACTTTCCCATTATGCCACCTTCATGGTCTCTACTGAAAGAGACAAATGTAGGAAGTTTGAGGAGGCCCTCAAATATGAGATCAGAAACAGAATTACAACTACTAATCTTGATAGTTATGCCAGGCTCAGAGCTGCTGCAATCAGAGCTGAACGGTTAATGAAAGAAAACTTGTGCCTACATGTCTAGTTTCAGCTGTAAAGGCATTTCGAATGATCAAAGGGGGATGTGAAGCATATTTGGCATATGTGACTGATACTAGAACCACTGATAGCTTGCTTGAAAATATACCAGTCGTAAGGGAATTTGCTGATGTATTTCCAGATGATCTACCTGGTTTACCACCAGATAGAGAGATAGAATTTACTATTGAACTAGTACCACGAACTGCACCAATATCAAGGTCACCCTACAGAATGGCCCCAGTTGAGTTGAAAGAACTAAAGGCCCAATTTCAGGAGTTACTTGACAAAGGGTATATTAGACCTAGTGTATCACCATGGGGAGCTCTAGTGTTATTTGTTAAAAAGAAAGATGGAACAATGAGATTGTGCATCGATTATAGGCAACTGAACAAAATGACGGTGAAGAACAAATATCCATTGCCTAGAATAGATGATTTATTTGACCAGTTGCAAGGAGCCCAAATATTCTCCAAGATTGATCTGAAATCAGGCTATTACCAGCTGAAGGTAGCAGAAACGGATGTTCCAAAGACTGCCTTTCGAACCAGGTATGGACATTATGAATTTTTAGTAATGCCATTTGGGTTGACTAATGCTCCAACTGCATTTATGGCGTTAATGAATAAGGTGTTTCAACCATATCTGGATAGGTTTGTGATAGTATTTATTGATGACATATTGGTGTACTCAAAGAATAGGATAGAACATGAACAACATTTAAAAATTGTGTTGCAAACTTTGAGGGAGAAACAATTATATGCCAAATTGAGTAAATGTGAATTCTGGTTAGATCATTTAGTGTTTCTCGGACATGTGGTGTCGAGCAAGGTCATAGAGGTTGACCCAAAGAAAATTGAGGCTATGGTAAATTGGGAAGCTCCTAAAAATATTTCAGAAATGCGTAGTTTTCTGTGTTTAGCCGTATATTATCGTAGATTTGTTGATGGATTCTCCTTAATTACTAGTCCTTTGACTAAATTGTTGAGAAAGAATGTGCCTTTCAAGTGGACTCCAGAATGTCAGAGGAGTTTCGATGAACTAAAACACAAGCTAACCTCAGCACCAGTGTTAACCATCCCTACAGGTACAGGTGGGTTTACAGTATATAGTGATGCTTCTCACCAAGGCTTGGGATGTGTGTTGATGTAACATGGTAAGGTGATAGCTTATGCATCCAAACAACTGAGACCACATGAGATCTCATATCCAGTGTATGATTTAGAACTGGCTATAGTCGTATTTGCATTGAAGATTTGGAGGCATTATCTGTATGGTGAGACATTCCAAATCTTCACAGACCATAAAAGCTTGGGTTATTTGCTGACACAGAAAGAATTAAACATGAGGCGGAGACAATGGTTAGAACTATTGAAAGATTATGACTGTACAATTGAATACCATCCAGGGAAAGCCAATGTGGTAGCAGATGCATTGAGTAGGAAGGCTAGTAGCAGTGTAGCTCACTTGCAAGTATCCTCTTTTCCATATTTGATTCAATTACGATCTATGAATGTTGAATTAAATATACATGATGAAGGATCACTGATTGCTACTCTTCAAGTCAGACCTATACTAAAGGAGAGGATCAAAGAAGCACAAAGCAAATATCCTAAATTGTGTGAGAAAATTGAATCTGTAAGGCAGGGAAACAATAAAGATTTTCAACTGCAGGATGATGTACTGATGTTAAAATCACGCATATGTGTTCCAGACACTGAGAACTTGCGTTAGGAAATAATGGAAGAGGCACATATTGCACCGTATGCAATGCACCCAGGGATGACAAAGATGTATCACAGTTTAAGGCCTCATTACTGGTGGCCAAGAATGAAGAAAGATATAGCTAAATATGTTTCCAAATGCTTGACATGTCAGCTGATTAAAATTGAACATCAGGCACCAGTTGGTAAACTACATCCATTGTCAGTGCCAGAATGGAAATGGGAAAGAATAACAATGGATTTGTTCTGTGGATTGTCATGAACTCCACGGAAAAATGATGCAGTATGGGTAATTATTGACAGATTAACCAAGTCAGCACATTTTCTACTTATCAGATGGGGCTTTACACTTGAGAGTTTGGCCAAATTATATGTGAATGAGATAGTCAGATTGCATGGCGTTCCAGTGTCCATTGTGTCTGATAGAGATCCACGGTTTACTTCACATTTTTGGGTGAGTTTACAGAATGCATTGGGAACAAAATTGAATTTTAGCACTGCATTCCACCCACAGACTGATGGACAATCAGAAAGGACTATACAGATATTGGAAGAAATGCTTAGGGCATGTTCTATGGAATTCAGAGGTGCTTGGGATGAATATATAGCATTGATTGAATTTGCTTACAATAACCAGTATCATAGCAGTATATAGATGGCACCATATGAGGCATTGTATGGCAGAAAGTGCCGAAGCTCTATCATTTGGGATGAAGAAGGAGCACGTGCATTAGAAGGGCCAGAGATAGTGCAAGACACAGTGGATAAGATCAAGGTTGTCAAGAACAAGCTAAAGGCAGCACAGGATAGGCAGAAAAGTTATGTTGATCAGCATAGAAGGGAAATGGAATACGAGTTGGGTGAAAAGGTATTTCTTCGTGTATCTCCATGGAAAGGGATAATTCGATTTGGCAAAAAGGGTAAATTGAGCCCAAGGTATATAGGGCCTTATGAAATTCTTGAGAAGATTGGTCCACTGGCATATAGATTGGCATTACCACCCGAGATGGCTCAGATTCATAATGTGTTTCATGTGAGCATGCTTAGAAGATACAGGTCAGATCCTACACATGTACTTAAAGATCAAGCCATTGAGATTGCAGAGGACATGAGTTATGTGGAGGAACCAGTTCAAATCATTGCATACAAGACTAAACAGCTAAGAAATTGAGAAATACCTTTAGTTAAGGTATTATGGCGTAACCATTTACAAGAAGAGGCAACATGGGAAACAGAAGAAAATATGAAAAAGCAATATCCACACCTATTTTCAGGTATTAATTTCGAGGAAGAAATTTTTAAAAGGATGAGAGAATTGTAACATCCTTGACCTTCCCCACATGCATTTCATCGAACATAAGCATCTTGCATACAATTCAATTGAACACGTGCATTTCATACGTATTTTCATAGGAACAAGTTCATGGCACGCACTAGCTATGTGTCCTAGTATTTGGCAATTATATCGAGTCACACGTGTATCCTTATAACCTAGATAAGGATAATAAAGTATTAGAAATGAATTGAAGAAAAATTATTAGATTAAGATTAGTGAACATTTATATTGCTAATTTAGTTAAATCGGGTCAAATTATTAAGCTGTATTATTGTGTGAATTAATGGAATTATAAATATATGTAAATAATAATAATTATATAGACAAAATAAAATGAAAATGACATAAAAGAGAAATAGAAGAGAAGAGAAAAGAGAAATGAGAAAAGAAAAGAAAAGAGAAAAAAGAAGAGAAAAGAGAAGAGATGAAGAGAAAATGATAAAAAGCCAAAAAAGCAAAAAGGTTGGCTTTATCTTCCTTCCCCATTTATGCCTTCTTCTCCAGCCCGACTTCTTCTTCAATTTCCTCCATTCCAGCCACAAATTCTTACTTGTTTCACTTGATTTTTGAGGCAAATTGATCCCTTGCAAGTTTGTTCTTGGTAAGTAATCAATTCTTATTGCTATAAGGTTGATTTGAGTTGCTAGGTTCAATATTAGGCACTGAATTGCACCCCAATTTGGATACTAATAGAAATTGATTATGGAAATGTGTAAAACACAAACGTTGTTCCTTTATGTCTGAGATTTGTGTATATGTCAACATTGTTGCAATATGTTATGTATAGGGAGAGATATGCTCTTCGTACTAAAACTGGTCAGGGTGTAAACCCTAACCAAGTTAGCTACTGTGTGGTTTGATTTAGAATATGTTAAAGCCCTTAATTGAAGTCTCTCAAAACATAAAAGTTGTAGATTTATGTGTTTGGTATCGTTCTACCAAATTTCAGGTTCATAGGTCTTGTAAATGTTGAGTTATGGTGAATGGAACCATGACTGTTCCATGGTTTGAACTGCATATTTAGTGCCCTGGGAAGATACATTAAATTGTTTGGCTAATTTGAGCTTGTTAGAACTAGATTATGTAACTGATAAAAAAATGAGAGTTATAGGTATATGTCTTAGATAAAATTTGGTACTAATTTCAACTTCATTGGTTATGTATAGACGAAGTTATGGCCTTTGGAAGTCATACTGGTCCGGAAGTCAATTCTATTCTGCACCAGTAAAATGTTTGGTATAATTAGAAGGCCTTAGAGACCTAATTGGTAAAAGTGGTAAACATGAAACATGTTCCCTATGAACCCATATAAGTGTCTGTAACGTTTCATTAAAATAGGACTTATAGAGTATAAGTTATGATCAACCCAAATGAGTACCCTGAAACTGCCTAAAGGCAGAAAACAAGGCAGAAAACAGAACACTCTTAGAAATTCCACCAAATATTGTACAATGATCCAATTGGTCTGAAATATAAATATGTTCTATAATTATATGTTATTTGTAATTAGGAATAAGAATCAAATTAATTGGTTAATTATAGAAAAGGTTATAGGCTAAACAGTCCCATAAGGTCACACTGCCTCATAAGAAATATCTTAACTATTGACATGAACAATGCATATTAATTTGTTTAAGCCACATTAAGTCTCTCTGTTAACCTTGAGGGGTATTTCTGTCATTTTGATGATAATAAATAATATAGCAATATTGTATTTAACATACTTGTTTTTGTAAGTATATTATACAGGACATGAATTAAAATAGCAAGAATGGAGAATTGGAAGAATAATCCTTGAGAAACAAAAAGCAAGAAGTAGCATGTTCACTGTCGTGACTCTAAGAGTCACTCCCATGAAGCCAACTAGCCGTTACCAAGAAACCAACATTTGAAGTTCACGACCATGAAGGAAAACCAAACCGTGAAGTAAGCATTTCAGTCACCCCCGTGAAGAAAGGTGTCACCCCCGTGAAGCTTCATGCAAATTTCATTCCAGAGAGCTTCACGACCAGAGTCACCACTTGGGTCACGGCTGGAAAGATGTTCACCCCCGTGAATGAATGTGTCACCCCCGTGAAGGCTTCATTCAATTTCATCCAGAGAGCTTCACGACCAGAGTCACCACTTGGTTCACGGCTGGGAAGAGTGTCATGCCCGTGACTGATTAAAGTCATGCCCGTGACTATATATGTCAAAACATTCCAGAGAGCTTCACGACCAAGGTCACCACTTTAGTCACCGTGAACAATGAAAGAGAAAAATGTCAGACGCGATTTTTTGGTTGGTATAACGGCTAGTTTCTTATTTAATGCACCCCAACGGCTATATTCAGCCATAGGAGTATAAATGGAAGTCATTTATGCATTAAGAAACAAGAGAATGACAAAAAAACAAAAGATTAGCATATACTTCAAATCACAAGCTATCTTGTACTTTTATACTTTGAGAACAAATTCATTCTCTGTAAAAATCTTATTGCTCCTCATATTTGTGCAATAAAGATTTATAAGTAGTTATCTCTGTAATCTTTACTCAAGTAAGCATTGGGTAGTTCTGGGTTAAGAGAATAACACTTGTAAGGGTTAGTTGTGTGAACCTCCAAAACACAAATTAAAAGGTTGTTTGTGTGAGCCTGTAAAACACAAAGTGTAGGTTGTTTGTGTGATCCTGTAAAACACAAAGGAATTGGTTATTGTGTGAGCCATTAAAACACAAGGGATTTTTGGGTTAGGTGTGAGCCATTGTGAGAAACACCATAGTTGGGAGTGAACTTGTAAAACTCCATTGTAACACTTAGTGTGTTAGTGAAACTCCCAATTGCGATTGGAGAGAGGAGTAGGGTTTGTTAATACCCGAACCTCTATAAATCTTTGTGTCTGATTTTCTCTATCCCTTCTAAAATTAACAATTGTATTTCCGCACCTTAAAGTTTAATTTTTTGAAACTCCAATTCAACCCCCCTTCTTGGTCCAATATCTGGGCAACAATTGGTATCAGAGCCTTGTCTAGCATTGAAGCCTAAAAAGTGCTAGTAAAGAGTAAGATATGGCCAGTGAAGGATTCCAGAGTCTCAAACCTTACTTTGATGGAGCAAATTATGTCCATTGGAAGTTTAGGATGGAGACATACTTGGATAGTGAAGGAATTGAAGTCTGGGATAGTGAAAGTAAAGAATGGACACCACCAACCAGAAGAGGAGTTGATGGTGAAGAGGAAATCCTATCAAGAGATGATTGGACAGAGCCCCAAAGAAGAGCAAATTTCAAAAACAAGAAGGCAATGACAATTCTATCAAGCTCATTATCTATTGAAGAATGTGGGAGAATACAGCACTGCTCAACAGCATATAGTATGTGGAAGACATTGGAGAACTATCATGAGGGAACTAAGCAAGTCAAATCCAAGAAGATTCAACTTCTAACCTCAAAATATGAGCTCTTCAAGATGAAATCAAATGAGTCAATCACTGACATGACCAACCGTCTTCTATCCATTATAAATGGAATGAGGAAACTTGGGAAGCATCTGAGTTTGGAAGATGTAAACAATAAAATCCTGAGAAGTCTTCCTCTTAAAGACTATGGTTCAAGAGTTGTTGGCATAGAAGAAGCAAATGAAGACATGAGTATCATGAACACTGATGTGCTGATTGGCAGGCTTCTCACACATGAGATGGCAGTAAAGAGAGATAGAGAGCTTGAAGCAGAGCCAGAGAAAAGAAAACCCTTAGCACTCAAAGCCTCTACTTCAAAATCTCAAGAAGAAAGTGAAGATGATGAAGAGATGAGTCATGATGAAAATGAGGACATCGTTATGCTTTCAAGGAGATTAAAAAGAATCATTGAGAAGAAAATGAGCAATTCCAGAAAATTCAGGAAAAGAAATCTCAAACAAACTTCAAATGATACACACAGAAGTAAGGAAGAGGTAAAATGCTATGAATGTGGAAAAAAAGGACATATCAAACCAGAATGTCCAAGGCTCAAGAAGCATAAGAGCAAATACCAAAGAGACAATGGGGAGAAAGGTCACAAAGCCACATGGGATGATGAAAACACTTCAAGTGAAAAAGATGATAATGAAAGTGAAGAGGTCAACCTATGTTTCATGGCTATTGAGGATCACGTCTCGGACAAAGTAAGATCACTACACTCATACTCTTTCAATAATGATAGTAGTAATAATGATAGTGATAGTGATGATGATGATGATGAGCAAAGCCTAATAAAAGAATTAAATATAGAATTAGAGAAATATAGAACTAAATTTAGTATCTATAGAAATAATATCTCTAATTTGAAAAATAAGATAGATGGCTTAGAAAAGGAGAACATAAAGCTTAAATCATCTAATGAATCTCTTCAAAAGTCATTAGATGAATACTCATCAAGACCCTCAACAGCTTCACTGTTAAAAGAAAATAACACTTTGAAAAATGAAGTTGAAGAACTTAGAAATTCCATTTCTAAATTTCACAAGGGTAAAGAGAGCTTAGATACTCTCATTGTGTCTCAAAGACCACCTTTAGTTAGACATGGTCTAGGGTTTAAGGACACGTCATCATCTTTTCACAAAACTATATTTGTAAAATCTAAAGAATCTCACATCTCCACACCTGTTAGAACAATTCCAAGAAATAAACATGTTAAACCTTTAATACAGAAAAAGAATAATCATGCCTTTAGAAAAATGAAAATTAATCATGATTGTGCATGCCATTGTTCTCAAAATCAGTCTAATAGAAGTATGGCATTCAAATACATTGTAAGACCAAAAAGCAAGTTTAGACCGAAACAATGTAATTATTGTATGAAAATTGGTCACGTAAATAAACATTGCGGGATAAGGAAGGCTCATTGGCAACCTTCATGTGCTAACCCCCAAGGACCCAAACTCATTTGGGTACCTAAATATCATACTTGATTTGTAACTCTGTAGGTATGTCTCAAGTCCACAATAAACAAAAATGCATGGCTAGTAGACAGTGGATGCTCAAGGCATATGACAGGAGACAAAGAACTCTTCAATGAAATCAAAAGTATTGATGGAGGTAAAGTTACCTTTGGAAACAATGCAAAGGGTAAGGTAATTGGCATTGGTTCTATTGGTGTTAATGGTACTACTTTTATTAAGGATGTTTTACTTGTTGATGGCTTGAAACATAACTTGTTAAATGTAAGTCAATTATGTGATAAAGGAAACAAAGTAATCTTCACTTCAAATGAATGTCTTGTAATCTCTATTGATGGTCAAAAAATATTTAAAGGAAATAAAAATATCAATACGTACATAATAAACTTACATGAACTATCTAACCATTCCTCTAAGTGTCTTGTGACTACTAGTGATGAATCTTGGCTGTGTCATAGAAGACTTGGTCATGCTAACATGGATTTAATACAAAGTCTCAGCACAGGAGAGCTAGTAAAAGGATTACCAAGAGTTAAATATGAAAAAGGCAAGACATGTGATCCTTGTCAAAGAGGAAAGCAACACAAGTCATCTTTCAAAGCCATAAACATAGTAAGTACTTCCAAACCCCTTCAACTCCTACATTTAGACTTATTTGGACCTACTAGGGTTGCTAGCTTAGGAGGAAAACATTATGCATTTGTCATCATAGATGATTACTCTAGATTTACTTGGGTAATTTTCTTAGCTCAAAAGAGTGATGCTTTTGAAAATTTCAAAAACTTTGCTAAAAGAGTTCAAAATGAAAAAGGGTACTGCATTTCAAAAATAAGAAGTGATCATGGTAAAGAATTTGAAAATGAAAACTTTGAAAGTTTTTGTCTTGAACATGGCATTTCACATAATTTCTCATCTCCTAGAACACCTCAACAAAATGGAGTAGTTGAAAGGAAAAATCGAACATTAATTGAAATGGCAAGAACAATGCTTAATGAATATGAATTACCAACTTATTTTTGGGCAGAAGCCACAAACACTGCATGTTATATTTCAAATCGAGTTTTCAAAAGACCTCTTTTAAACAAAACCTCATTTGAGCTATGGAATGGAAGAAAGCCCTTGGTATCATACTTTAGAGTATTTGGATGCAAGTATTTTATATTGAACACCAAGGACAATCTTGGAAAATTCTCCTCTAAGTCTGATGATCGTATCTTTTTTGGATACTCTACAACCAGCAAAGCATATAGAGTATTTAATAAGAGATCATTAACAGTGGAAGAATCCATGCATGTTGTTTTTAATGAATCTAGTAAACTTGATCTTGTGAAAGGTAGTGCTCTTGATGATGTTGTAGATGATATGGAAAAACTTGTCATTGAAAATGGAAAAGAAGAAAATGATCAAGAAAATCTATTACCTCAAAATCAAGAACAAATGGAGCAAGAACTTCTAAAAGAATGGAGAATGAACAAAAATCATCCAAAAGAGCAAATAATTGGTAATCTATCAAGGGGAGTAAGTATTAGATCTCATTTCAAGCATTTAGTCACTGACATAGCTTTTATTTCACAAATTGAGCCTAAAAATATTGATGAGACTCTTAATGATGAAAGTTGGGTAATTGTCATGTGACGCCCCACTTATATAATAGGAATAATCCCACATATATAAGAAGAATGTCACAAGCTTAACTCGATAATCTGCTCAAATTGAATTTTTTTTTTTAACTTAATGTATTTATTTATTTTGGTTTAGGCAAATTGTTCTAATTAAAAATATATAAATATATATATATCCTTATATTGTATACACATATGGCACCCGATTATGTTACATAATTATTTACATACATAATATTAATATATGAGATTTGTCTCCCACACCAAATACATAGTCAAACTAAAAAAAAATATAATAATACATAATCAACCCTCTAACTATGCCTCTTGTGTCTCTGCTGATATGGGCTTGAATTTCCTTCTTGAACACTTCACCTCCTACCGTCTATAGTTCCAATTCCTGCGTGAGAAGAACTCACGCTAAGCTAACTCTAGCTTAGTGGTACATATAGGTATTAAGTTTTTTTTCCAAGCAGTCACACAAATGCATGTCTCAAATAATTCATGATACACTGAATTTTTATTTCATATAAAAGAAATAACTACATCACATAACAGTATAAACATAAAAATCATATTCAATAACTAAATTCTCATTACCTCTTGTAAGCATTTCATGTTTTGTCACTTATGTCAATAATAAATTTTTGTCACATTTCATTTCATAGTCTTTAATTAATATCAGCCCAAATCTCTTTCCCGGACTGTCCGGATATGGGGTGTGAAATAGGGGCGCTCGCGGAGCTTAAGCCACCCTACTCACCATAATCTCAAGTCAAGGGCACTCGCGGAGCTTAAGCCACCTTGACTGAATATAATTATGTCATCTATGTATAATCAGGATCAGGGGCGCTCCCAGAGCTTAAGCCACCCTGTCCCTAAATAATATCCATATCGGTACCGTAATTCCCCCCTTAATGGTGCACCATCTATCCTATGTTAGTCCTCAGGTAGAGAAATGGGCAATTAACACAATTAATTACTTGTTTCTATAATCAATACTCATTTCATATTAACACAATCATATATTCACAATTTATTTCAAAACCATGTAATAGCATAATATTTTATCAAATGTTAACACAAAATTAAATTCATAGTTAATAACATTTTACAACCTTAAAATATGCCATAATATATAATTTCATCATTGTGACATGTAATTTATGTCATACACACAATCATACATAAAGGCAAAATAAAATACATATATGTACAAACCTCGATAGTATTTTCTTTTTTCCAAATTATAAGTTCAGAGCTTGCTCACTTTTGATGGTCTTCTTCTTGTTGAAATCCTAATTTAAAAAATATAATTAATTAATAGCTTGATAAAATATTTATTCTTAATATAACTTAAATAAATAATTTCAATTTCTATTAAGCTAGAATAAGACCTCTAAGGACTGTTGGATTAATAACTTTTCCTACACTTATCCAATTTGTATGATTCTTAATTCTGATTAACTATAACATGTAAAACTAAAATATACTAAAATTTTAGAATTTTTGAACCTTTACATAATTTTTGGTATAATTTTAAATATTGACCTGATTTCTGCCCTTAGCCAGTTTCAAGATACCCAATTCAACAATTCATAACTTTCAATGTGTAGCTTCAATTATTCTGAAACTTTTTATACAGTTATATACATTAATTGGGAACATTTTTCATGTTTAACTTATTTCCTGATTCAGTCTCTAAGGGTCTCAAATATGGGAGGATATATAACTGGTTCAACACAGAGTATCAACCCGACCAGTTTAATTGTTCAGCTCATAACTCACAAAATACATGACATTTTAAGATGAAACTTTTACAGAAATTTATATAATACATATGGGTAAAACTTTGATGTTTTTCACTTTGGCCAATTCGATCTAAAAATAGGTGAAATATAAGGACGAAGTTACTGGAACTGCACAGGTATATAAAACCAGTTCAATCAATGAACAGTCATGGTTCATTTCAGAATAACTCAACCTACACAAGAGCAATTCATACGAAATTTTTCAGATACCTTAATAACATATATACCTACAACTTTCATGTTTTACATAACATCATAATAAGCCAATAAGATGGTCAATTTTTATAAAAACCGTAGGTTATTGGGTTGATACGTCTCCCAGAACCAGTTTCACCTCAATAACCATATCTCTTCATATACTCAAAATCATTCAATAAAATTTGGCAGAGAGATAAACAAGACATAGATGAACAACTTTTATGTTTAACACATCCCCAAATGCGAGTCAAAAAATAATCAAACACAGAGTGCAAGATTCTGTCAAAATAAAACCTAAAGAGTTCTAATAACACAATAATCATGGGGAAAATATATCTTACCAAGATCAGATTTAATTGGACTGATTTTTGATGCAATTATTGAAGAAGATGATGAGTAATTTGATCTGAGATATGGAGGAAGAAAAAGGGAAGAAGAAGAAGAAGAGATGAAGGAGAAAAGAGAAATTGGGAATTCTGCCCCATTTTCCCGTTTTTGTATTCTGCCCCCTTTTTTTTTTTTTTTTTTTTTTTTGCTGCTGTCCAATTTACTGTTCACTCAATTTTTTTTTTTTAAATTTTAATTTTCTTATTATTATTATTATTATTATTATTATTATTATTATTATTATTATTATTATTATTGTTATTATCATCTTCACATAATTGTTTATAGCTAATATTTTTAATTTTATTTAATCAAAAACACAATTTAATTATATGGTCTAAATTATTCAAATTAAACTCTAATTAGTGGGTGTTACAATTCTCTCCCCCTTAAGATGTTTCGTCCTCGAAACATACCTATGTATTGTCATTGAACAGGTGAGGGTATTGAGCTTTCATCACCTCCTCGCTTTCCCATGTTGCTTCTTCAATTGCATGATTCATCCATTGTACTTTCACTAATGGTACTCGCTTGTTCCTCAGTTCCTTAATTTCTCTTGCTAAAATTTGGACTGGTTCTTCTTCATATGTCAAATCTTGTCTCACCTGATTGCTTTCAGCAGGTATGATGTGATTAGGATCTGATCTATATCGTCTTAACATTGAGACATGGAAGACATCATGTATTTGACTCATCTCCGGTGGTAGAGCGAGTCTATAAGCAACAGGTCCAACTCTTTCTAATATTTCATATGGTCCGATGAACCTTGGACTTAACTTGCCTTTCTTTCCAAATCGCAAAACTTTCTTCCAGGGAGATACTTTAAGAAAAACTTTATCACCCACTGCATATTCAATGTCCCGTCTCTTGAGGTCAGCGTATGATTTTTGTCTATCTGTAGCTGTTTTAAGTCTTTCACGAATAACTTTCACTTTTTCTTCTGTCTCTTGCACTAGGTTTGGTCCTATAAGTTTTCTCTCACTGAGCTCTGTCCAACATATAGGTGTTCGACACTTCCTACCATAAAGTGCCTCATATGGAGCCATCTGGATACTAGACTGATAACTGTTATTATAGGCGAATTCCATTAAAGGAAGATATTTGTCCCAGCTACCTTTAAATTTGATGACACAACTTCTCATCATATCTTCTAGAATCTGAATGACTCTTTCTGACTGTCCATCTGTCTGCGGATGAAAAGTTGTGCTGAAATTGAGCTTAGTACCTAGAGCTCGTTGTAGACTACCCCAAAATTGAGATGTGAAACGAGGATCTCTGTCAGACACAATAGAAACAGGCACTCCATGAAGTCGCACAACTTCATTCATATAAATTTCTGCCAATTTATTCAGTGGATAGTCCTTTCTGATAGGTAAGAAATGTGCTGACTTTGTAAATCTGTCCACTATAACCCATACAGTATCATGTTTCTTTAGAGTCAAAGGCAATCCAGTCACAAAATCCATAGTGATCCGTTCCCACTTCCATTCTGGAATAGAAATTGGATGTAGCAACCCCGAAGGTACTTGATGTTCCGCCTTGACCCGCTGACAAGTTAAACATTTTGAAGTGTACTCTGTGATGTCCTTTTTCATACCTACCCACCAGTATCTGCTCTTTAACTCTTGGTACATCTTGTTACTCCCTGGGTGCATAGCATATTTGCTTTCATGGGCCTCTCTAAGAATTCTCTGTCTAAGATCGTCTACACTAGGCACACATAATCTATCTTGATAGAACAATCCACCATCTAAGTCCATAGTGAATCCAGGTCTCTCCCCCTTAGAGATCAACTCAGCTAATTCAATTAACTTTTTGTCTTGTCTTTGTGCATCCTTGATTTCCTGCATAAGAGTGGGTTGAAGGTGCAACTCTGCCACCATCTTTCTGCTCAAAGCATCTGCTACTACATTAGCTTTGCCTGGATGATAGTCAATCACATAATTATAATCCTTTATTAGTTCTAGCCATCTTCTCTGCCTCAAATTCAATTCTTTCTGTGAGGGAAGATATTTCAAACTCTTGTGATCTGTGTAAATAAAACACTTCTCCCCATATAAATAATGGCGCCAAATCTTCAATGCAAAAACTATAGCTGCCAACTCCAGATCATGGGTAGGATAATTCTTCTCATGCGGCTTTAACTGTCTAGAAGCATAAGCAACCACCTTTCCATCCTGCATCAATACACAACCCAATCCATTATGAGAAGCATCACTATAAATGACATACTCCTTATTAGGAATCGGCTGTGTCAAAACAGGGGCTTTAGTGAGCATACTTTTGAGCTTATCAAAACTAGCTTGACACTTATCTGTCCACTCAAATTTAACATCCTTTCTTAATAGTCTTGTTAAAGGAGAAGCCATCATTGCAAAACCCTTGACAAATCTCCGATAATATCCTGCTAAACCCAAGAAACTTCTGACCTCGGTCACATTCCTTGGAGGTTTCCAACTCATAATTGCCTCAACTTTGCTAGAATCCACTTTAATGCCTTCTGCAGAGATAATGTGTCCCAAAAATGTCACCTCCTTTAACCAAAACTCACATTTAGAGAGTTTGCCATAAAGCTTATATTCTCTGAGAGTCTGTAATGCTATTCTCAAATGCTTTTCATGTTCTTCTGAATCTTTAGAATACACCAAAATATCATCAATGAAAACAACAACAAATTGATCAAGATGTGGCCTGAAGATCCTATTCATAAGATCCATAAATGTTGTTGGAGCATTGGTCAGCCCAAATGGCATAACCAAAAACTCATAATGACCATATCTGGTTCTGAATGCAGTTTTAGCAATATCCTCCGTCTTCACCCTTAATTGATGATAACCAGATCTCAAATCTATCTTGGAAAATACTCCTGCACCTTTCAGTTGGTCAAAGAGATCATCAATCCGCGGTAATGGGTACTTGTTCTTGATGGTCACCTTATTCAACTGCCGATAATCAATACATAGCCTCAAAGATCCATCTTTCTTTTTCACAAACAATACTGGTGCACCCCATGGGGATGTACTTGGTCTAATGAAACCCTTATCAAGGAGTTCTTGCAATTGTGTCTTAAGTTCTTTCATCTCTGATGGGGCCATTCTGTATGGTGTCTTTGATATAGGCATAGTTCCTGAAACAAGATCAATAGTAAATTCTACCTCTCTCTCCGGAGGTAACCCAGGTAAGTCATCAGGAAAGACGTCTGGAAATTCATTTACCACCGGGATATCTTCAAGATTTGAACCTCCTTTTCTGGTGTCAATCACGTGGGCCAAATAAGCTTCACACCCTTTTCTCATCAATCTCTGGGCTTTCATTATGGATATGACTCGAGGATGTTGTGAAAATAATTCCCCTTTTACAATAATTGCCTCTTGATTTTCTTTTTTAAGTACCACAAATTTAGACTTGCAATCCACCACTGCTTCATGAAGTGAGAGCCAATCCATGCCTAATATGACATCATACTCATGGAAAGGCAACTCAATCAAGTCTGCAGAAAACTCATTCCCATGCACAACCAAAGGACAATTCCTAAATACTTTATTCACTATTACACTGTGGCCCAAAGGATTCTTAACTTCAATTCCATATTCTAGGTTTTCTTTAATCATATTATGCTGACTAGGTGTACTAGTGCAAATATAGGAATGTGTGGAACCCGGATCTATGAGTGCACAAATATCAAAATCATATAATGAAAACATACCTACAATAACATCTGTTGCCGCCTGATCTTCTTTAGCTTTCATGGCATAGGCTCGGGCTGGAGCTCTGCTAGATCCAGGTCTATTCACTGTCTCTGAAACAGCCTGCCTCGGTCGGCCTGGTCCTCCTCTGAACTGAACTCTAGGCTGAGTTGGAGCTGACCTAGTAGTCTGAGTAGGTGTACCACCTGTCAAGAGTGGGCAATCCCTCCGTAGATGTTCTTTGGACCCACATATATAGCAAGCACCTGTGGCATGCCAACATTCCCCCCGATGGTTCCTATTGCAAATGGGACATACCGGTATAACTTCCTTGCTAACCTGAGGTTGTGAACTGGCTGTAGCAGAAGGTACCTTAGAGGGCGGCCCCCTCCTAAAAGACCCTGTCTGTGAATAGCTAAAACTTTTTCCATGTCCTCTATTCAGTGAACGACTAGTAAAGAAACGACTCTTCTTTCCAGTAAATTGAGTCTCAGAAGTAGCTGACTTTTTGGAAGATTCTTCTATTTTCCTCTTTTTCCTTTTTTCAAGGCTGAGTGCTGCAGAAACTAACTGAGAAAAATTATTATGCTGAAGAGCAGTCACAATATCTCCAACCTCTTCATTAAGGCCATCTTCAAATCTTCTACATTTATCTCTTTCATTTGCAATTAATTCAGGGGCATACTTGCTCAGTCTGGTAAAATCCCGCTGATACTCAGTCACTGACATTTTACCTTGCTTGAGATTCATGAACTCTTTCTTTTTCTCATCAATATAGATCAACGGAATATACTGCTCTTTAAATTCAGAAAGGAAGGAATCCCATGAGACCGGTTCCACCATATCTGGCTTGGTAAGAACTGATTTCCACCAATCATATGCCTCATCTTGGAGTAGAGAAGTAGCAAATCTAGCTTTGTCATCTGTTTCCACTTGCAACTCTTTAAAAATTCTTTCAGTCTTTTCCAACCAATACTCAGCTGCAGCTGGATCTTCATCTCTCTTACCATAAAAATCTGAAGCCCCATACTTACGAACCTTATCAATTGTTACTTTTGGTCTAGGTGGTGGCACTGGGATAGATTGAGGAATGGCTCGTACCATCTGTTGGAATAATCCAGTCATCTGTTGTATAAATGGATTTTGACCAGGGTCAATCTGTTCTGCTGCATGCGGTAGGGGATTTGGAGCAGCATCTTGCCTTTGCACACTTGCTGCACTAGGTTGATGAGGTGTCCTAGTATCAGGAGAGCCGGTACTCTCAGCCATATCTCGTTCATCAGAAGACATCTTCCTACAATCCTACAAGTTGCCAAGAAGAAAGCCCATATCAGAATTATATAAGACACATGTATATTTAAACCTCATATCTCATTTCACACCTAGGCCTAGAAACGCCTAAACCTGACTCTGATACCACTAAATGTGACGCCCCACTTATATAATAGGAATAATTCCACATATATAAGAAGAATGTCACAAGCTTAACTCGATAATCTGCTCAAATTGAATTTTTTTTTTAACTTAATGTATTTATTTATTTTGGTTTAGGCAAATTGTTCTAATTAAAAATATATAAATATATATATATCCTTATATTGTATACACATATGGCACCCGATTATGTTACATAATTATTTACATACATAATATTAATATATGAGATTTGTCTCCCACACCAAATACATAGTCAAACTAAAAAAAAAATATAATAATACATAATCAACCCTCTAACTATGCCTCTTGTGTCTCTGCTGATATGGGCTTGAATTTCCTTCTTGAACACTTCACCTCCTACCGTCTATAGTTCCAATTCCTGCGTGAGAAGAACTCACGCTAAGCTAACTCTAGCTTAGTGGTACATATAGGTATTAAGTTTTTTTTCCAAGCAGTCACACAAATGCATGTCTCAAATAATTCATGATATACTGAATTTTTATTTCATATAAAAGAAATAATTACATCACATAACAGTATAAACATAAAAATCATATTCAATAACTAAATTCTCATTACCTCTTGTAAGCATTTCATGTTTTGTCACTTATGTCAATAATAAATTTTTGTCACATTTCATTTCATAGTCTTTAATTAATATCAGCCCAAATCTCTTTCCCGGACTGTCCGGATATGGGGTGTGAAATAGGGGCGCTCGCGGAGCTTAAGCCACCCTACTCACCATAATCTCAAGTCAAGGGCGCTCGCGGAGCTTAAGCCACCTTGACTGAATATAATTATGTCATCTATGTATAATCAGGATCAGGGGCGCTCCCAGAGCTTAAGCCACCCTGTCCCTAAATAATATCCATATCGGTACCGTAATTCCCCCCTTAATGGTGCACCATCTATCCTATGTTAGTCCTCAGGTAGAGAAATGGGCAATTAACACAATTAATTACTTGTTTCTATAACCAATACTCATTTCATATTAACACAATCATATATTCACAATTTATTTCAAAACCATGTAATAGCATAATATTTTATCAAATGTTAACACAAAATTAAATTCATAGTTAATAACATTTTACAACCTTAAAACATGCCATAATATATAATTTCATCATTGTGACATGTAATTTATGTCATACACACAATCATACATAAAGGCAAAATAAAATACATATATGTACAAACCTCGATAGTATTTTCTTTTTTCCAAATTATAAGTTCAGAGCTTGCTCACTTTTGATAGTCTTCTTCTTGTTGAAATCCTAATTTAAAAAATATAATTAATTAATAGCTTGATAAAATATTTATTCTTAATATAACTTAAATAAATAATTTCAATTTCTATTAAGCTAGAATAAGACCTCTAAGGACTGTTGGATTAATAACTTTTCCTACACTTATCCAATTTGTATGATTCTTAATTCTGATTAACTATAACATGTAAAACTAAAATATACTAAAATTTTAGAATTTTTGAACATTTACATAATGTTTGGTATAATTTTAAATATTGACCTGATTTCTGCCCTTAGCCAGTTTCAAGATACCCAATTCAACAATTCATAACTTTCAATGTGTAGCTTCAATTATTCTGAAACTTTTTATACAGTTATATACATTAATTGGGAACATTTTTCATTTTTAACTTATTTCCTGATTCAGTCTCTAAGGGTCTCAAATATGGGAGGATATATAACTGGTTCAACACAGAGTATCAACCCGACCAGTTTAATTGTTCAGCTCATAACTCACAAAATACATGACATTTTAAGATGAAACTTTCACAGAAATTTATATAAGACATATGGGTAAAACTTTTATGTTTTGCACTTTGGCAAATTCGATCTAAAAATAGGTGAAATATAAGAACGAAGTTACTAGAACTGCACAGGTATATAAAACCAGTTCAATCAATGAACAGTCATGGTTCATTTCAGAATAACTCAACCTACACAAGAGAAATTCATACGAACTTTTTCAGATACCTCAATAACATATATACCTACAACTTTCATGTTTTACACAACATCAGAATAATCCAATAAGATGGTCAATTTTTATAAAAACCGTAGGTTATTGGGTTGATACGTCTCCCAGAACCAGTTTCACCTCAATAACCATATCTCTTCATATACTCAAAATCATTCAATAAAATTTGGCAGAGAGATAAAAAAGACATAGATGAACAACTTTTATGTTTAACACATCCCCAAATTCGAGTCACAAGATAATCAAACACAGAGTGCAAGATTCTGTCAAAATAAAACCTAAAGAGTTCTAATAACACAATAATCATGGGGAAAATATATCTTACCAAGATCAGATTTAATTGGACTGATTTTTGATGCAATTTTTGAAGAAGATGATCAGTAATTTGATCTGAGATATGGAGGAAGAAAAAGGGAAGAAGAAGAAGAAGAGATGAAGGAGAAAAGAGAAATTGGGAATTCTGCCCCATTTTCCCGTTTTTGTATTCTGCCCCCTTTTTTTTTTTTTTTTTTGCTGCTGTCCAATTTACTGTTCACTCAATTTTTTTTTTTTTTAAATTTTAATTTTCTTATTATTATTATTATTATTATTATTATTATTATTGTTATTATCATCTTCACATAATTGTTTATAGCTAATATTTTTAATTTTATTTAATCAAAAACACAATTTAATTATATGGTCTAAATTATTCAAATTAAACTCTAATTAGTGGGTGTTACATGTCATGCAAGAGGAACTCAACCAATTTGAGAGAAATAAGGTATGGAACCTAGTAGCAAGACCTAAGAATCATCCAATCATAGGCAGTAAATGGGTATTTAGAAATAAGTTAGATGAACAAGGGTTAATAACCAGGAATAAAGCAAGACTAGTTGCAAAAGGATATAATCAGGAAGAAGGTATAGACTATGATGAAACATATGCACCCGTAGCTAGATTAGAAGCTATAAGAATACTCTTAGCATATGCATGTCACATGAATTTCAAACTTTTTCAAATGGATGTGAAAAGTGCATTTCTAAATGGCTATATAGATGAAGAAGTGTATGTAGAACAACCACCAGGTTTTGAAAGCTATGATTTGCCAAATCATGTTTTTAAACTTTCAAAAGCTTTGTATGGTTTAAAACAAGCTCCAAGAGCTTGGTATGAGAGACTAAGTTCTTTTTTACTAGAAAATAGCTTCACAAAGGGAAATGTTGACACTACACTGTTCATCAAAAAGCATAAGCATGAGATACTAATTGTTCAAATTTATGTTGATGATATAATATTTGGCTCTACTAATTAGCTGCTTTGTCAAGAATTTGTTAAGTGCATGACTAGGGAATTTGAAATGAGCATGATGGGAGAACTTAAGTATTTCCTTGGTCTACAAATCAAACAAAGCAATGAGGGCATAATCATCAACCAATCCAAATATGCCAAAGACTTAATCAAAAAATTTGGTATGGAATGATGCAAAAATGCCAAGACTCCTATAAGTACATCAACAAAACTGGACAAAGATGAAAAGGGTAAGAGCATTAATGAAAAGCTTTATAGAGGTATGATCGGATCACTTTTATATCTCACTACTTCTAGACCCGATATTATGTATAGTGTTTGCTTATGTGCGCGATTTCAATCATATCCCAAAGAATCTCATCTAAATGCTGTAAAAAGGATTTTAAGATATTTACATGGAACATTGCATCTAGGTTTATGGTATCCTAGGAATTCATCTTTCGATATTATAGGAATTCAGATGCAGACTATGCTGGTAGTCTTTTGGATAGGAAAAGCACTTCAGGTACTTGTCACTTCATTGGAGAATGTTTGGTTTCTTGGTTTAGCAAGAAACAAGTTTCAGTTGCTTTATCAACTGCTGAAGCTGAATATGTAGCAGTTGGATGTTGTTGTACACAAATTCTTTGGATAAAACAACAACTTAAGGACTATGGTCATGAGATGAACCATATACCTATAAAATGTGACAACACCAGTGCTATAAATCTTTCAAAGAATCCTATTCAACACTCTAGAAGTAAACATATTGACATTAGACATCACTTTATTAGAGATCATGTTCAATATGGAGATGTTGAATTAGAATTTGTATGCACAGAAAAGCAATTAGCAGATATTTTCACTAAGTCTCTAAATGAGGAAAGATTTAATTTCATTAGAAGAGAACTAGGTATGATTGATGGATCAACCTTGTATGAAATTTTTAATTGTTGATCTTAAAACATCTCACAAGTTATAAGATAAAGTTTTTTTATGAGAATTTATGCTTTATGAAGTAAAATCTTTGTTGAAATGATTTAGTCTTGTTGCAGAACTTAATTTCAATCTGATGAAAATTATAGGGGAGTCACGCCCATGACTTATACTCACGCCCGTGACTTAAGTGGCTCAAAGAGGCAGTGTCGTTCACGACTTTGGTTCACGACATGCTTCAAGGCTTCAAGTAGTGAAACATTGTTTCACGGCTTGATTCACGCCCGTGACGCTTTTTCACTCCCGTGAACCATTACGCCTCAAAAACTCACAGAAGCTTTCATGCTTTGGGTCACGACATGATTCACGGCTTCAAGTGGTGAAACATAGTTTCACGGCTTGCGTCACGCCCGTGGCAAAGAACCTTCACGCCCGTGACAAAGTTTCACGCCCATGATTAATTACACCCAAAAACTCACAGACGCTTTCACGCTTTGTGTCACGGCTTGCTTCACGGGTATAAGTAGTGAAATTCAACAGTTCACGCCTGTGACAATATATTCACCCCCGTGACCTATGATCATTCACGCCCGTGATGTTCATGGATCACGCCCGTGAACGCATTCACGCTTTCATTCACGGGTGGAACACTGCTTCAGAAAACCGTGAACACGACTATTCACGCCCGTGACACCCCAAGCCACACCCATGAATGTATCGAATATATAAGAAAACATCCGGTTACAATCTTCATTTCAAGTCTCCATCTTCCAAAACCGCTCTCATTTACTCTCATTCATTGAGACATTGAAGATTCCGACTCCAAAGCCTTGATATTTCACTATAAATACCATCAAAAAGTTCGAATCTTCAGCAGAAATCATACACTTCTAGCATCTTTTATCAAAATTTATGTCAAAATCTTATTCAACTCCATCAACTACTAAATTTCTTCAAATATGGAGTCTGCTTCATCAAAGGGAAAGAGAAAGAAGTCTCATGCACCAAAGAGGTATTCAGATTACCTCATGAACATCATTCCCGAAAGTTGCCATCCTCAGTATGCAACTTTGAAGAAGAGACCTATTTTATCATCAAGGTCCTTCGAATGGCAGACAGTCCGTAATCTCGGAATCGAGATGGCTATGACAGAGCAACTTCAGGCCTGTCATCTAAGAGAATTTGTTCAAATTCATCTGCCAACCCTACGGGAGCCAACGCTGGAATTTCTCAGCACCTTGCAGGTTTCACCAACTGGAGTGGTGAAATTCCAACTCTGCAAAAATGAAAACACCCTCAGTGCCATCGCTTTTGGAGAATTATTCAACCTACCATCTGATGGCATTCTGAATGAGACTGAGGTAGAATTCTCTGCCCCTGCAGCATGGACACATTTTGGATATAATTGTAGCTGGGACGTAAAGAAGACGAAGAGCACTCATCTCGTGACCCCAGTACACAGGTATTTGCATAGGTTTCTAACCTATAGCATTTTTGCTCGGGGAGAGAGCAATGGAACTATTAGGAAGTCAGAACTCTTCCTATTCGAGATGGCTCGCAGGGGAGTCATAGTGGTGCTTTCCAGATGGTTTGCAAATCATCTTCTCTCCATCGCCACCAAGCCTATAGGAGATATCCTGATTGGAGCTTATGTAACTCATATGGCAGTGAAGCTCAATTACTTGAAGCTGGATAACCATCACTTCAACATCATTCCTGTACACCCACGAGATAGGTTGGATATAGAGTCATTCATCAAGATGGGAGCAGCTGTCAGAATCATTTTTCAGAACGATATCTTCTACCGCTTCACTGATACTGCTGGAGAGATTATCTGGGAAGATCATGACACGGAGGATTTTAAAGCAGGCCTCCAGGGAGTCCAGTAGAAAAAGAAGGCTAGGATTGAGGAAGCAATTCCAGCCATCGGGCAGGACATTGGACAGTCCTCAGCCTTCACACCATTTTTAGCCCAGCAGGTGGTCGACCTCTTGGCACCACATTTCGAGCAGCTGCAGACTTCCATGGATGAGGGGTTGGAAAACCTCAAGGACTTCATGGAGTCTCGGATCGACAGTCTTGAGGCTGAAGTAGCTAGGCTTCGTGATAGGATGTCTGGCTAGGATATAAGCTAGAGTGTAGCCTAAATTTGTTATGGTTGATCATTTTTTGTTTGTTATGTTTGCTTATGTAGGAAATCTTAAATTTCCTTTCATAGTGTGTATCCCTTCCTTCATAATATATATTTTCTTTTGTTTACTTTAATCTGCATATTCTTTTTGATTGATGACAAAAAGGGGAGAAAACTAGCAATATATGATAGATAATATATGATAAGGGAAAGTAGTATCAAACTAGCAATATAAGAATTATGAATCAAAAGGTGAATAGACTATGAATTGATTTAAAAATCTTGATTCAACTTTTCAGATGCAAAGTAGAAAAACTGAGCTTTTATACACTTTAAATATAACCTGAGTATACTTTGCATACACCTTAAGAGCAAGTTACAAATAAAAACATGCCATGATACACCTTACATATACTTTATGTCTTGAAAAGGAATTATGGTATGAATTGGATATACTTCTCATATAACTTGCATATACTTAAAAACTAGTTAAAATGCTACATCTTTATTTACTATTCTTGCATATTATATTTTTTATTCTAAGTATATTTTGAGGGGGAGACTTCTCAAAATCACATATTGTAAGATTATTTGTCACCATCGAAAATGGGGAGATTGTTAACCTTGAGGGCTATTTCCGTCATTTTGATGATAATAAATAATATAGCAATATTGTATTTAACATACTTGTTTTTGTAAGTATATTATACAGGACATGAATTAAAATAGCAAGAATGGAGAATTGGAAGAATAATCCTTGAGAAACAAAAAGCAAGAAGTAGCTTGTTCACTGCCGTGACTCTAGGAGTCACTCCCGTGAAGCCAACTAGCCGTTACAAAGAAACCAACATTTGAAGTTCACGACCATGAAGGAAAACCAAACCGTGAAGTAAGCATTTTAGTCACCCCCGTGAAGAAAGGTGTCACCCCCGTGAAGCTTCATGCAAATTTCATTCTAGAGAGCTTCATGACCAGAGTCACCACTTGGGTCACGGCTGGGAAGATGTTCACCCCCGTGAATGAATGTGTCACCCCCGTGAAGGCTTCATTCAATTTCATCCAGAGAGCTTCACGACCAGAGTCACCACTTGGTTCACGGCTAGGAAGAGTGTCACGCCCGTGACTGATTACAGTCACGCCTGTGACTATATATGTCAAAACATACCAGAGAGGTTCACGACCAAGGTCACCACTTCAGTCACGGCTTGGGAAGAACTGTCACCCCCGTGACAAGCATATTCACGCCCGTGAACAATGAAAGAGAAAAATGTCAGGCACGATTTTTTGGTTGGTATAACGGCTAGTTTCTTATTTAATGCACCCCAACGGCTATATTCAGCCATGAGAGTATAAATGGAAGTCATTTATGCATTAACAAACAAGAGAATGACAAGAAAAACAAAAGATTAGCATATACTTCAAATCACAAGCTATCTTGTACTTTTATACTTTGAGAACAAATTCATTCTCTGTAAAAATCTTATTGCTCCTCATATTTGAGCAATAAAGATTTATAAGTAGTTATCTCTGTAATCTTTACTCAAGTAAGCATTGGGTAGTTCTGGGTTAAGAGAATAACACTTGTAAGGGTTAGTTGTGTGAACCTCCAAAACACAAATTAAAAGGTTGTTTGTGTGAGCCTGTAAAACACAAAGTGTAGGTTGTTTGTGTGAGCCTATAAAACACAAAGTGTAGGTTGTTTGTGTGAGCCTGTAAAACACAAAGGAATTGGTTATTGTGTGAGCCATTAAAACACAAGGGATTTCTGGGTTAGGTGTGAGCCATTGTGAGAAACACCATAGTTTGGAGTGAGCTTGTAAAACTCCATTGTAACACTTAATGTGTTAGTGAAACTCCCAATTGCAATTGGAGAGAGGAGTAGGGTTTGTTAATACCCGAACCTCTATAAATCTTTGTGTCTGATTTTCTCTATCCCTTCTAAAATTAACAATTGTATTTCCGCACCTTAAAGTTTAATTTTTTGAAACTCCAATTCAACCCCCCTTCTTGGTCCAATATCTGGGCAACACTCTCTAATTATGAGTTAATCGATTATGTTTTCATATTAGGCTCGCAACATATTGGAGACCCAGAAGGAGCAGATAGACAATAAATTAGGGGTCAGAATCAAAGGAGAACGGTGAGTCTAATTATCGATTGAATTCTTTAGTGCAAATGAATGTTGCTTGCTATGTGATTCATGTGATTGTCATGATTGGTCCTTGATAATGTAATGATGGATAATTTGTGACATTGTGGTTCATATAAATGGTATACTTGTGGTATATTTGAGGTATATGTTTGACAAATGTGATATATACACATGGTATATGTATAGTATATGCAAGGTATATACTTGACATATGAGGTATATAGGGAATATATGTATGTTGTATATGATAAAGATGCAATGGTTGATGAATGCTTAAATACAAGTGCATATGCATATGGGCTAAAAAGGCGTTGTGACTAGTTAATCGATATTGTAAAGCAAAAGAAGAGGCCTATGGCCCAACAAATGTGCAAATGAAACAAATGATCAAGCTAGCTAGCAAATGCAAATGCAAAGGTTCACATGGAAAATATTCACATGGAAACCCTGGGCAATATCTGTTTCACTTGGTCACAACAAAATGAAATAAGCAAAGCATTTGCATACATGAAGAGTAATGATTATATGTTTCAACTTTATTGATACTTATATGATACTGATGAATGGAATGGAATACATGGTATATATTGGAATTGTGATTTATTACTATGAGTTGTTTGGTACTTTAGAGCTCATTGGATGGTTATTCTCACTGAGCCGCAACTCATCAATTTACATCATTTTTCAGGTAAAGAAAAGTGATAGCTCATTTTGAGTAGCGTATAAATGACATGGAGCACAAGTCACTGGCCGAGCCTCATCACTCTCTCTCCTTGCATTCCACACAAGCATGAAAATATGTCATATGTGTTTTGTATTTTCGTGCTTGAATATGTATAGTCATTTTGGAATGAGTCTAAAAATGTATAAATGAAATCAACTCGAAAATACTTATGTATAAAGTTTATGTTTTGATATATGTGATATATTATATTGTGGTGAAAACCTCAGTGTTAACTTTGCAAAGTTAGTGAATAATATTACATGATATGAGACTTGCAAAGTCATTGAATTATATTACAGGATATGGAAAAAAAATTTACTACTACTGTTAACAGGGTATTTTACCTTTCCAGTATGCTATTTATGATTACTTGATACAGGGATAGGTTATACACAAATGCATAAGGTGTGGCGTTACACCCATGACCATTCTTTTTATGAATAGCGAGTTTTGTGTATGTTGTGCTCTTAACCCTTGGGGCTATTACCTCAATTGTGGAGGTTTTGAGGTGCATTTGACTTAACGAAAGTAGTCTTGTGAGATAAAGATGATGTTCCATTAAATCCTAGACCATGTCTTATTAAAGGTGGTCTTTGAGAAACTATGAGAGTATCTAAACTCTCCTTGCCTTTATGAAATCTTGAAATAGAGTTTCTAAGTTCCTCGACTTCATTTTTTAAAATATTATTTTCTTTAAGCAGAGATTTAGTTGAGGGTCTAGAGGAATACTCATCTAATAATTTTTGAAGAGTTTCATTTGAAGTTTTAAGATCAAGATTTTCTTTTCGTAAAACTTCCATTTTGTTTTCCAGATTTAAAATATTCTTTTTGTAAGCATTGAATCTACTTATGTATTTTTCTAATTCTAAGTTAAATATTTCTATTAAATTATGCTCATCATCATCTTCACTATCACTATTATTATCACTACAATCATTATTTAATGAATATGAGTAAAAAGGACCTACATCATCCATGAAGTGATCCTCTAAAGCCATGAAGCATAGGTTGACCTCTTCTCCTTCATTATAATCTTTTTTCGCTTGAGGAGGTTTTGTCATCCCATGTGGCTTTGTGACCTTTCTCCCTATTATCTTTTTGAAATTTTTTCTTATGTTTCTTGAGCTTTGGACATTTTTGTTTGATATGTCCTTTCTTCCTCCATTCAGAATATTTTACCTCCTCTTTATTTCTTTGAGAGTCATTTGAGGAGTGTTTGAAGGTTCTTTGTTTGAAGTTTCGAGAATTGCCAAGTCTCTTTTCAATTATCCTTTTTAACCTTCTTGAGAGCATGACAATGTCCTCATTTGCATCATCACTTTTTTCTTCGTCATTTCCAATTTCCTCTTGAGATTTTAAAGTAGAGGATTTGAGTGCTAGAGGCTTCTCTTTTATGGTTCAGCTTCAAGTTCTCTATCTCTTTTTACTGTCATTTCGTGCATTAGAAGTTTTCCAATAAGCACATCGGCAGGCATGACGCTCATGTCTTTATTGGCTTCTTCTATACTTTCAACTCTTGAACCATAGTCTTTGAGAGGAAGGCTTCTCAGAATTTTGTTGTTCACATCTTCCAAGCTCAAATGCTTTCCAAGCTTTCTCATGCCATTGATGATGGCTAGAAGATGGTTCGTCATATCGGTGATAGATTCATTGGATTTCATCTTGAAGAGTTCATATTCTAAAGTGAGAAGTTGAATCTTCTTAGATTTAACTTGTTTGGTTCCTTCATGATAATTCTCCAATGTCTTCCACACACTTATGCGGTAGGACAATGTTCGATTCTGCCACATTCTTCAATAGATAGAAAGCTTACGAGGATTGTCATCGCCTTTTTATTTTTGAAATTCGCTCTTTGTTGAGACTCCATCCAATCATCTCCTGAAATAACTTCTTCTTCACCATCAACTCCTCTCTTGGTCGGTGGTGTCCATTCTTTCTGAATACTATCCTAAACTTCAATTCCCTCATTATCGAGATATGTCTCCATCCGAAATTTCCAATGAGCATAGTTTTCTCCATCAAAATAAGGTTTGAGACTTTGAAATCCTTCATTGGTCATTTCTTGATCTTTGCTAGAGTTTTTTTTGGCTTTTTTCTAGACAAGCTCTGATACCAATTGTTGTCCAAACAATCAACCAAGAAGGGAGTTGAATTGGTTAGTAAATAAAATTTCTTAAGTTTAAGATGTAGAATAAAATTAAAATAGTGTAAGGAATGAGAGATATCACACACAAAATTTATAGAGGTTCGGGTATTAACAAACCCTACTCCTCTCCCCAATCTCGATTGGATGTTTTACTAAGACTCTAAGTGTTACAATTGGAGTTTTACAAGTTCACTCCCAACTATGGTGTTTCTCTCAATGACTAACACCTAACCCAGAAATTCCCTTGTATTTTTTTCAATGGCTCAACACAAAAACCAATTCTTTATATTTTATGGCTCACACAATAAACCTTTACAAGTGTTTTACTCTTAACCCAAAATACCCATACTCACTTTTGAGTAATTGGTTACAATGAAAACACTCACCAACCTACAATGCTCAGAAATTATGAGCAATTAGGTTTTTTTTACAAAGAATAGAGGTTTGTTTAGAGAAATAATAAATGCACAAGGCTGCAACAAGATTAATGATTCAAAGTAATTGTTGTTCTTATTTTGAGATTCAAAGTAATTTGTTGTTCTTCTTTTGAGATTCATAAATGGCTTGCATTTATACTCCGTCTGTGAATTATAGTCGTTTAGGTGCATTTCATACGAAAATAGCTATTGAACCAACTCTTAACTTCGCGTCTGACATGTTTTTCTGTCCTCATTCACGGACGTAAATATATGTGCCACAGTTGTGAATGTTCTTCCAAGCCATGGTCTAAGTGCTGACTCTAGCCGTTAAGCTCTTTAGAAGAATTTGAAGTGCTTGCTCACGGGTGTGATTGATATTTTTCACGGGCATGAATATTCTTCCAAGCCATAGTCCAAGTGATGACTCTGGCCGTGAAGCTTTCTAAAAGAATATGCATGTTTTATCATGGGCGTGAATACTGTTTCACGGGCATGACTGTATGATCATTCACGATTGGTATGATCCTTCATGGCCGTGAACTTTGAATGGTGAAGAGTTGGCGCTCAGCTATATTCACGGGCATGACATAATTAGTTACGAGCGTGACTTTGCTAATTATTTGATTTTAATCTTCATAAGTTCTCTTTCAATCTTACTTCATGTTCTAATCAATATATATTTTGTTTAACTCACTTATAACAAAAACATTGTTAATACATTATTACTATTTTATTTGTTAACATCAAAATGACAGAAATACCCATCAATGTTCAACAAAAGTAATAAAAAAAACAAGTGGTAAAACCTAGAGTTAAGAGAAACACCAAGGTATTTAAGTAATAATGGAGTAATTTATAGGTAAAATCTATCACTTGAGCAATCTACTTTTATTTTTTCTTAATTTGGTTTTTTATATTTATATTTTTATATTTTGGGCTCTTATACTATTATTTTATTATGAACTTAATCTATTTTAATCATTTATTTAATAATTAGATTAATATTATTAGTCTGCTAATATAAAATTATTTTTTCTATCTAATGAAATGTATCATTGAATTATATTTGTAATTCACTAAAAGGAATATGTAAATTATATACTTTAATTCATATGAAATTAGACAAAGAAAATAATTTTGTATTATCAGACTAACAATATTAGTCTAATTTAAAAAATAACTAAAAAATCTTAATTTTAATAAAATAGTAATATAAAAATTTAAATCATTAAAATAAAATTTCATAGACCAAATAAAAATAAAAGTAAAGAGACCAAGTATAGTTTATATATTGATAAAAAAAAAACCTGAATGATGATAAACCCTAAAAACTTTAACATTACCCAGTAAAATAATAATTTGGAATTGACAAAAACAGCTCTCTGATTCGGTCCTCCAAACTGAGAAAAAACCCTATTGGTCACAGACTATAAACTGCATTTAACACTTAACACTTAAGAGTAATCAGTGACACATAAGTTAGAGAGAGAGAGAGAGGAGATTGGACAATGACAAGTTGGGAAAAAGAAAGGCAAAAGGAATTAGAGAGACTTGAATGAAGGGACAAATTATGTATATATTATATTGTATTCTAACTAAGGGTGGGGGAGAGTGAGTGATGGCGGTGGACTGGTGGTGAACTGGTGATGAAGGTGTCAGCAACCGCACAGCAGGAGGAGCAGTGTTGCACGTGGGAGTCAGTGCCAGATTCAAATGAACACAACAAAATAAAACAGTATTCTTTCAAATAAATGTCTGCATATGAGACATAGTAATAGTCTAATAGATGAGATAGAGACAGATAGAGGGGGAGGGAGAGAGTGATATGGGTTACTGACACGTGTTGTCATTGTAAGAAAATGTTTGGTAGGGGACCCTTCTAAGTTAAATAGTAGAGCATAGGGTTTATTAATTCTTAGCCGTTTTTTGTTTTTTTTTGTTTGGGTTTGGAGTTAATGATAATATAATAAAAGTTAATGTGGCATAGGATGCAGCTTTTGGTTATTTGAGTATAGGACTACGGGCTTGAAAGGTCAGGTCATATGTCTACATCACTCGCATGCATCCCTTGTCTTGTCAAATCATTAATATTTACCCCTTTCTATTTTTTATTTTCTCCATTTGTAAATTCCTTTTTATTGTCATGATATTTTGCGAATATTTAGTTTTTCATTTATATTTTATATTTGTAAATTATAATTATATTTCGCTTAATTTACGATGCTTTGCTTTTTAGTAGAGTGAGTTGAGTGGATAGAAGCGTGCATCAAGTTGACCTAATTAATTAAGCAAGGTGAATTATGGTTTGCTTTCTGGTAGTGCCTTACTTTCGCAATATTCTTATGTTAATTATAGTACAAATTAATCTTATTAATCAAATTTTATTTTTAAATTCAAAAGAAAATCTTAAAATTTCATTTATGATTAGATTTTAGTGATTTCTGCTTCAAATCTTATATATATGAGTTATGCATCAACTGTATTATTAAATTTGTAAGAAAAGGTGGCATATATTTAAGATGATTAAGCTCATCGAGATCTCTATATACATATGAGATAACCAAAATAATAAAAATTTGAAATTCCTATTAGAAAATTTGAAATTAAAACACTTACTTTATAAAATGAGTGGCTTTATAGAAAGGCCACAATTAACTCTATTATATAATTTCTTTTATATTCTCATGTTCGAAATTGATCACAGTTTAACCGAATTTTGTTCATTTTTTTTTCCGAATGAAATTTAAATATCTAGTGATGCTTACTAGGCACTAAAAACCAAATATCTAAAATAATTTGTTTATCCGTAAATAAGAATACGATACCTAGAGTTGAAAATATTAAGATAAAAATACATAAATGTGTACGTTCATTTTACTTTTAAGTTATTCTAAGTAAATTTTAATAAATTAATCGACTTAATATTTATTCTAAACAAAAGCGAAATCATAAAATCGTCTAAATCAAATTTTATGATTAAAATTGAATTGAACTATTATTGAACCAAAGGGTTCAACACTGGCCCGTTTGGAATTGAGGCCTAAATGGGCTAAATTTCTTAGTTGTTCAATAATGTTAAGGGTTTATTTCGCTTTTTGTCACTCCACTTGTTTTTATTTTAAGCATAATTTGGAATGAAAAATTAATTAAATTTTCATATTTTTGTTTCAACATTTTGTTTTTATGTTTGAAAAATGTTATGATAATGTAGAAAAAAATATTTTACTTTAATGAAGAGATGAAATTGAAAAATGATACATTTGAATTGTTTAGATAACTTTTTCCCTCTCTCTATCCCTAATTAGTTCTCTAACAGAGCCATAAGATTTTTTTTTTTTTTTGCCAATTCAAGACCAACTGATGAGAGATTTAGACTCTAGTCTAAGCAAGTGCACAAGATCGCACAAAAATAAGTGATGAGTAGAGTATCGTTCACACGAGAATTGGTGATTTTGCGTGCAAGCCAACAATGCTAAAATTATCCAATATTGTTTCAAAATGCAAGTGCACAAGATCGCACAAAAATAAGGGATGAGTAGAGTAGCGTTCACATGAGAATTGGTGATTTTGCATGCAAGCCAACAATGCTCAAATTATCCAATATTGTTTCAAAATACACCAAGAAGGGGGTTGAATTAGTGAAAAAATAAAAATTTTGGCTTAGAACAATGAGCAATTGATAAATAATGAATGAATAAAGAAGGCAAGAAACTAAGAGAGAGATAAATAAAGAAAATAAAAAGGTGAGATTTTATAGTAGTTCAAGTGTTAACTAACTCTATATCCACTCTCAAACCTTCAATTGGAAATTTCACTATTTTTCAAATAGTTTGCAATGAAGTTTTTCAAATTCGCTTCCAACTTAATTAGTGTTTTCCAAAATTTGCACTAAATCTTTATAAGAGTTTTTTCAAGACTAACACTTAGTTTCTAAGACTCACACCAAAACCTTTCCAAGAATTTTTCCTAAAACTCACTCTTAAACCCAAATAGAGTTTTCACAAGAGCTCACTGTAAACCCCTTATAACTAGCATTTAGGCTAATACTCAACCCTTATAAAAGCTTTTACAGACTCAATCTTAAACTCTTAACCCAAATACTCAAACCATACTAACTCTCTCAATTACAAATGAATACAAATAACTTCAAGAAACTAGCAAAAGTTTGACATATGAGAGATTGTTCACTTGCATTCAATAACTTTTGAAAGGGTATTATAGTGTCAAACCTCTATATAACTGTTACAAATAAATCTCATAAATTCCCTCTAACAACTAGTTTTCTGCAACATTTACTGCACTGTCAAACCAAGATTTGCTTGCTTTAATGGTCACTGACACATGGCTTGTTTTGATTGGCTTTCTCTGCAGTAGTCGACTCAAGATGAATTTTGTCGTCACTAAAACTTTGTCATAGTCGTACTTTTGTTGTAGTAGGCAATTATTACAATTGCGGTCTCCACTGCAAGCATTACTGTCCATCTTGGGTTTTTGCTTTAGCTATAATAGTTATCCGTGCTTCCTCATGTTGCGGTCTTGGAAATAATATTTTGTTAGAAACCCTTGGACAAGTGGCCATCTGGGATTGGTCTTCCTTTAAATGGTCTTATCTTACAAAAATTGTGGGTGCAAACTGTAACATCCATGACTTTCTCCATATGAATTTCTACAATATCTCATTTGGGTATATGCATTTTGCATATTACCACTTAAACACATACATAATATGCATGTTTATTTAAATAAATTCATGATATACACTTAGTTTATTTTCAAGTATTTTACAATTGTATAGAGGTGCATATGTCTGTTTCATAATTTAGATGAGAATGATAAGAAATTAATATTTAAGTGAATAAAGAGACTAGTTTGAATTAATAAAAATTTGACATGATTAATTTAATTAAATTACAATAAGTGATTAAATTATATTTTTGCATTTGTTAGTAAAATGGAATAAATGTATATGTATGTATATGTATGATGATGATGATGATGATAATAATAATAATAATAATAATAATAATAATAATAATAATAATAATAATAATAATAATAATAATAATAATAATAATTGTAGCGCTCACTTACCCTACTAATCGCTAATAGGATATGGAAGTGCTACTAAGCTCATTTAATTTAAAACCAACGCTCAATTTTGTATAAATATTTTTTTTTCAATTTAAATATATATCTAGTGATGAGAATATTGTGATTCAAAATAACTTATTCATTAAACCATGATATTTAAAAATATAACTACAATAGTTCTAGATATATATAATTACCAAATCCATTACTTATAAATATTACAAGCCACAAATTTACATCAACAAAATTCTTAAAACTTAATTTTTACAACATCATTATCAAAACATACAAAAAGAACTAGACTGCTGCAATCTGATCTTGGGGTTCCCTCTTCTTCGGTCGCCCTATCGGAACAGCTACTTCTATTTATCTGCGCGTGAAACACACGCGCTAAGCTACTAGCTTAGTGGTACGTTTGACAACTATCCAATCATTACATAAATAATTCTAAAATAAAATTTTAGAAACTACAATTAACCTATTTAGCATGCCAAATATTCAATTAATAATAAACTATTTTCTTCATGCAAAAATATTTAATTCATGAATTATGATATTTTATTTATTAAGCATGCTTGAAATTTTAACAATACAAGATATAAAATTTACAATATGAATTTCATACTTCACATTTTTTTCTGTTATTTATTTAATAGCCCACGACA
Organism: Triadica sebifera; assembly: GCA_023653625.1. Classification (NCBI taxonomy): domain Eukaryota; kingdom Viridiplantae; phylum Streptophyta; class Magnoliopsida; order Malpighiales; family Euphorbiaceae; genus Triadica; species Triadica sebifera. The sequence goes on along the minus strand of CM042892.1, from coordinate 39,301,173 downwards.
TCTTAGACCGGAACTAAACACTGGATACAGAGTTTCTGCTCTCCGGCAGTATACTCGGCGTCTACATAATTATTTTATAACTCGGCGTTTAACGCCTACATTTTCAATAACAACTCAGCACCTTTTTGGTGCCTACGTAAATTTCGAACTCAGCACTAATTCTTAGTGCCTAAGTAAATTTCAACTCAGCACTATTATTTTTAGTGCCTATATAATTTTAACTCAGTACTATTATATTTAGTGCCTACATTTCTACCCTTTTATTGGCATGCCAACTTATCCTAATTTCTAGTTCTCGACTAGATGTTATAGGGCTTAAATTATATTTGTTACCTTTATTCATATTTGCATAAATTATGTAGGGAAACATTAATATAAATTCCATATAAATGCAATAATTCTCATTCAATATTTTACAACCTCATACTAGCTCATTTAATCATTATAACTATAAGAAAAATTCAATCAATACATTTTCTAACACATAAATCCACAATCAACACATTTCTACCAGCTGTCCTATTCTGGACAGCATTTCTACCTTATGTTGCTCTGCATTTTTCGTCTATTTTTAGACAGAATTTGGACATGTGATCATCTAAAAAAATATAGGTACATGTCTTATCTTTAATTTCCAACTGGAATCACATCAAAACAAATTTTGTAGCAAAATTTATACATTTTCTCCTAAGTTACGTTCGCTGCAATCTGCCCAGTATTTTACTGGACAGATTTCTGCCTTATCTTTCTATATCTTTTTCATCCATTTCTAGAGGGAATTTGGACAAGTGATCAACTAGAAAAATGCATGTACATGTCTTATCTTTAATTTCCAACTGGAATCACATTAAAAATAATTTCTTAGCAAAAGTTATGAATTGTTTTCCAACCTATGTTCACTGCAATCTGCCCAGTATTTTTTTTTCTGGACAGATTTCTAGTTCAAAGTTTGAGTCCATTTTTCACCTAATTCCAGGCATATTTAGGTCTAATGGTCTGAATGAAAGTTCAAGCCCTATGTCTTAAATTTCCAATCCAGCAAGAATCACTCAGAAATTATTTCCAGAACTCAAGTTATGACCAAAACACTAGACACTGTTCATAAGACGAATTTTCCAGCACATCAAATAATTCATACATTTTCCATTTTCATGCATCAACCTCATTTTCTAGTCTTTATTTTCACATTCATGGCATCATTTAATCACTCAATCAAATGTTCAGAATTTCATACATAAATTCACTACATCACAAAATCAAAATCAATACTTTTCTATATTGAATTTTTGCCAAATGTACATACCTCAAAGTTCTATTTTTCTTCACTTTTCTCTTCCTCTTAGATAGCCTTTTCCTTGCCCTTACTTCCCCTTTGATTTTGGTTCAAAGGTTGTTCACTTCCTTGCCCTAACAATAAATTTTACACTAATCAAACACTAATCACACTAATCCACCCTTAATCACCATTAGCATACTAATAACCCTAATTTACTAGCTATAATGGCAACTAACCTCAAACTCAAAGAAAAGAGAAGAAGAAAGTAAGGAGATGGAAAATCTAAACTCACCTTTGATGATCTTCCAAATGGCTAAAAACTCTCTCTCTTTTTTTTTTCTTCCTTTCTTCCTTCCTCTTCCTTAGTTTTGCTCACTTTACTTCACTTTCTTCATGATCTTGCCTTAATCCCCTTTTTTTTCATCTAATCTTAGCTTGATTTGAAGAAAGAAAAACAAAAGTAAATGGGAGAGGAGAAGCTCACGGCAAAGAAGAAGAAAAGAGAGAGAAATAAGTTTGGTCAAGATGAAGAAGAAGAAGAATGGTCAAAAAAGTGAAAATTTGACTTTTTATAGTTGGATTAGGTGGGTGGTTAGGATTAGTTACTAATCTTGCTTCCTATTGGTCCATTAATTTAAATCACTCTTACTTTATTTTAATCAAAAGAATATTCCTTTCCTTAGATAAAGAATATTCCATTTTTATGCCTTCTTAGAATTTCTGTGCCAAAAACACTGCAATTCCAAATTTCGTTCAGCGAAAAAATAATTTTTTTTCCCAATTTTAATTCCAAACTTCAAAATTCTCAATTAATAATATTCAAAATATTTTTCTCCCATCTTATTATTATTTAAATTTATTTCTTTCATGTCCAAATTTAGACCCCGATCGGTTCAGCGCGCCAGATTTCGGTCAACCGCGACCGTGGCCTAAAATATCGGGTATTACAATAATAATAATAATAATAATAATAATAATAATAATAATAATAATAATAATAATAATAATAATAATAATAATAATAATAATAATAATAATAATAAGAAGAAGAAGAAGAAGAAGATAAAAAAGAGGTAAACAGACAGTAAAAAAAGGAAGAAGATAAGGTTGGCTTAGTCAAAGTCCAAGTTTCTTATTTTTTTTTTCTATCAACACCCTTCTTCTTCTCCTTCTTCTTCTTCCTTTCATTTCTTTATTTTATTTCAAAGTCTGCACAAATCAAGTAAGAAAACCTTTGGTAAGTTAATTATTCCTCCATATGTTACTAATATTAAATTAAAGATTAGATAAATTAGGATTTATGGGGTATAAACTACTAAATTGAAGCTCTGAATTATGTTCTTATGATAGAATGTTAAGACTTAATTTTTGTGGTCTTAGAGAGGGAATTTGGAAAAGTTCAAAACATGAAAAATTTAGGCCTATGTATATATATATATATATATATATATATATATATATATATATATATATATATAAACAGTTTTTTAAGATCTGATGTATTTTAAGAGAAATTATTCTATGAGTAAAACTGATTTTGGTTCAATTTTTAGCAGACTACCCAATAGTTTTTGTCTATTTTGACTATCTTAGAGATATACTTTGATAAAACATAAAATATGAAATTTTTAGATATATGTGTTATCTAGTTGTATACCAAATTTCAGGTTCATATACTATATGGAGTTTGAGTTATGATGAAGAGAACTATAACTGTTCCATAGTTGATTAGTGCCCTGTACAAGTCCAGAAAGTTATTTAATTAGTTTGAGCTTTTTATAGACATAATCTGTAATTTGTCAAAATATAAAAGTTATATAATTATGTCTTAGATAAAATTTGGTAAAAATTTGACCTTAATATGTTATGTATGGAGTGATATATAGTCTTTACGAGTCATACTGGTCCAGAAGGCAACTCTATTCTGAACCAGTAAAATATTTCTTATAATTTGAGGACCTTATAGATATAACTGACAAAAGTTGTAAACATGAAAAATATTTCATATTTAATTATCTAAGGTTTTGTAAATTTTTACTATAATATGACTTACTTATTGTAAGATATGAATTATCAAATTTGGTACCCTAAAACTGCCTAAGAAAAAAATAGGTTAGAAAACAAAATACAATTAAAAATTCCACCATAAATTGTAAAATGCTGTAATTGCTCTAAAATTTTAATATGTTATATAATTATATATTAAATTTAATTATAATTAATAATTCATAAGGTCATACTGTCTCATAAGAAAAAAAAATACTAACTAATGATATGAACTAGATATTAATTTATTTAAGGCATATTAAGTTTCTATGGTCATGAGTTAATCAATTATATTTCTATATTAGGATCACAACAAATTGAAGACCTACAAGGAAGTGATAGACAATAAGTTAAGGGTCATGTTACAGGAGATAGTGATGCAACAACCACCTAGAATCTAAGTCTAGACAACCTCCAAATCAATTTGATACAAATCTTAAGTTTCAACCAATTGCAAGATTAGACTCTTCACCCCCAAAACAACAAGGAATTGGTAACAAAGAGTATATATATATATATATATATATATATATATATATATATATATATATATATATATATAAAGAGTTGGATTCAATGGAGATAACACCTTCCACTTGAATAACACTCAAGAACACTCAAATTTTGATCTTAATTACTAATCTGCCTATCTTACATGCATAAGGAGGTATTTATACCTCTACAAATCAAACCCTAAGTGCAAAAGTGAAGAAAAGACCAATCTGACCCTAATGGCTTAAGAACAAATGAATGAGCTTAATTTTATAAGGCCTACACACCTAAGACAAGTTAAAACAAGGCTAATCATGTGTCTTTAAATGAAATTACATGCTAAAAATTAAAATAAAACATCCCACTAAATTTAGACTTAGGCCCAACTATAAAATAACATAAGCCCACATTCACATAGCATATTGCACATAACTTGAAGCTTGTAATATGGACTTCTTATCTAGCCCATTAGGCTAGTTGTCTTCACCATCACATGCCCCAATGAGTGTCACAAGCTTTAGATCACCAACTGATTCCATCTCTTCAAGCTTGATCCAAGCTTCTTCCTTGATGTCTCTCGTCACCAAGCTTTGAATAAACATTTACAAGGCTGACTTGAGCTGGTTTACGCTTGATCTTATGATTGGACTAGGTGGCATCACCAATCCATCTCCTCCATGGCATGTAAGATCATCTCTGTTGTCTTGGCTCACATCATTCCCTCCCTCCTCAAAAGGATTCATCCTTGAATCACCACCTGCATTATCAAAAAGAAAAAGGTCAACCACATTAAAAGTTGTTGAAACACCATACTCACCTGGCAAGTCAATCTTATAGACATTGTTATTGATGCCCTCAACCACTTGAAAAGGTCCATCGCCTTTTGGATCCAACTTGGATTACCTTTGGTTAGGAAATCTCTCTTTCCTCTCTGGATGAATTTTTCAAGAAGGTTCACGGGCGTGGCATTTAATTCACGGGCATGACTTAAATGTGCATTTCACAGTTTGTTGTCTTCCTTCATGGCCGTGAACTTTAAATATTGGTTTTGTTGACGGTTAGCTTCTTCACGGGTGTGACTCATAGGGTCATGGGCGTGAACATGCTACTTCCTTAATTTTATCATTCAAGGATTAATCTTCCATTCTCCATTCTTGTTATTTTATTCCATACCCTGTTTAATAGACTTAGAAAACAAGTATGTTAAATACAATATTGCTATTTTATTTGTTATCATTAAAATGACGGAAATACCCCTCAAGGTTTAACAATCTCCCCCTTTTTGATGGTGACAAATAATCTAGCAATATGTGTTTTTGAGAAGTCTCCCCCTCAAAAGATACTTAGGATAAAAATTGATGAAATGCAAGAATTGTAAAGAATGATGTAGTATTGGAATACATTTTCTAGTTTTAAGTATATGCAAGTTATATGCAAAGTATATCCAATATATACCAAATTCTCTTTAAGTCATGGAGTATATGTAAGGTATATTTAGAGTATATCAAGTGCATATTCATTTATGTAACTTGCATTAAGGTATATGCAAAGTATACTTAAGATATATTTAAGGTGTATAAAGCTCAATTTGCATACTTGCATATTCATTTTGAATCAAATTTTAAGTATTGCACTTAAACTCAAAATATTGCTATTTTCTCCCTACTTAACTCAATATATTTGTAGGTTCTTCATTTTGATTCAAAATTGTTTGCACTTATCTTAATATATTGCTAGTTTCTCCCCCTTTTGTCATCAACAAAAAGAATAAAGATTAATCATAATAGAAGAACAAAGCAATTATATTAATATTGAAAGAGAAGTACAAACCAAAGCAAATAAAAGTTAGAAAGGAAATTTAAAATTTCCCAGAAACACACAAACAAAAACAAACAAATAAGAAATAAATATAGCAAGGCTAACATCAAGCCTAACACCTAACCGGACATCCTGTCCCTAAGACGAGCAACTTCAGCCTCAAGGTTGTCCATCCTAGACTCCATGAAGTCTTTGAAGTTCTCCAACCTCTCATCCATGGAAGCTTGCAACTGCTCAAATTGTGGTGCTAGAAGGTCTACCACCTGCTGCGCCAAATTCGATGTGGAAACCGAGGATTGTCCGATGTCCTGCTCAACCGCTGGAGGTGCCTCCTTAACCCCAGCCCTTTTTCCTCTACTGGATTCCTTGGAGGCCGGCTTTGAAGTCCTCCGAATCACTATCTTCCTATATGATTTCGCCAGCAGTGTCTGTGAAGTGGTAGTAAATATTGTTCTCATGGACAATTCTAACAGTCGCTCCCATCTTAATGAAGGACTCGACATCCAATCGATCTCCAGAATGCCCTGGGATGAGATTGAAGTGATGGTCATCCACCTTCAAATATCCAAGCTTCAAGGCCATATAGGTCACATATCCACCAATAAGTATATCTCCAGAGGGCTTGGTGGCAATGGATAGAAGATGGTTCGCAAACCCTCGAGAAAGCGCCACTGTGAGACCTTTTCGGGCCATCTCAAAGAGAAATAGCTTAGACTTTCGAATAGTGTCATTGCTGTTTCCTTGGGAAAATATGCTATAGGTTAGAAACCTATGCAGATATTTGTGCACTGGGTTCCAGATATGAGTGCTTTTGGTCTTCTTTACATCCCAGTTGCAATCCGTACCAAAATGAGTCCATGCACGAGTTGCGAAGAACTCCACTTCGCTGTCGTTGAGGATGCCTTCCGAGGGTAGGTTGAATAAGTCCCCAAATTTTATGGCAATGAGAGTGTTCGGATTGCTGCAGAGTTGGAATTTCACCACTCCAGTGGGAGACACTTGCAAAGTGCTCAAGAATTCCAAGGTTGGCTCCCTTAAAGTGGGCTGATAAATGTCCACAAACTCCTTCAAATGACAGGCCTGGAGTTGCTCTGTCATCGCTGTCTCAAGCCCGATAGTGCGTACGGTTTGCCACTCAAAAGATCTTGAGGAAATGAGAGACCTTTTCTTTAGGGTTGAGTACCTAGGATGGCAATGCTTAGGGATTCTTTTCATTAGGTAGTCTGAGTACCTCTTGGGAGCATGAGATTTCTTCCTAGTACCCTTTGATGAGCCAGTTTCCATTTGGATTGAAGAAATGGACTTTGAAGAGTTATGAAAAATTTGACAGAAATTTTGAGGAAACCCTAAAGAAAGGTGATTTTTGATGATGGAAGGGACTTTTGATGGTATTTATAGCAGAAATTTGTGACTAGAGGACTAGAATCTTCAATGTACCATTCAATGAGTGTAAATGAGAGCGGTTTCAAGGAGTTGAAAGGTTGAAATGTGAAGAATAACCGACAGATTTGTTATATAGTCGATGCATTCACGGGCATGAAATATGTAGTCACGGTCGTGAAGAGTCGTGTTCACAGTTTGCTGAAGGGGTGCTCTACCCGTGAATAAAGGCGTGAAAAGGTTCACGGTCGTGACATTTGAATGTCACGGGTGTGAATGATGAACTATCACGGTGGTGAAAGAAGAGTCACGGGCGTGAAGGGTTGAATTTCACTACTTATGCCCGTGAAACAAAGCATAACTCAAAACATGAACGTCTCTGTGGGTTTTAGGTGAAAATGTTCACGGGTGTGAAAATACGTCACGAGCGTGAACAAGGCTTTTCATGGGAGTGAATGAAGTCCTGAACATAAGCTTCACTACTTGAAGCCGTAAACGATGTCGTGAATCAAGTCGTGAAAGACACTGGTTCTTTTGGCTATTTAATTCATGGGCATGAACATATGTCACGGGCGTGAATTGCCTAAAATTTCCATCAAATAAAATTAAGTCCTAAAACAAGACTAAATCATTTCTATGAAGATTCTATCCCTTATAACATAAAATTTTCATCAAATTTACTACCTCATATATGGTGATATGATACAAAAACAAGATTTATCACTTAAGATTTGACAATTTGGCAATCACAAGGTTAATCCATCAATCATACCAAGTTCTCTTCTAATGAAATTAAATCTTTCCTCATTTAGAGATTTAGTGAATATATCTACCAATTGATTTTCTGTGCTTATAAATTCCAATGCAACATCTCCATATTGAACATGATCTCTAATAAAGTGGTGTTTAATGTCAATATGCTTACTTCTAGAATGTTGAATGGGATTCTTTGAAAGATTTATAGCACTTGTATTGTCACATTTAATAGGTATATGGTTCATATCATGACTATAGTCCTTAAGTTGTTGTTTCATCCAAAGGATTTGAGTACAACAACATCCTGCTGCTACATACTCTGCTTCAGCAGTTGAAAGAGCAACTAAAACTTGTTTCTTGCTAAACTAAGAAACTAAGTACTCTCCAATAAAGTGACAAGTACCTGAAGTACTTTTTCTCTCTAAAAGACTACCAGCATAGTCTGCATCTGAATATCCTACAATATAAAAGGATGAGTTTCTAGGATACCACAAACCTAGATGCAATGATCCATGGAAATATCTTAGAATTCTTTTTACTGCATGTAAATGAGATTCTTTTGGACATGATTGAAATCTTGCACACAAGCAAACACTATACATTATGTCAGATCTAAAAGCAGTAAGATATAAAAGTGATCCGATCATACCTCTATAGAGCTTTTCATTAATGCTCTTACCCTTTTCATCCTTGTCCAATTTTGTTGATGTGCTTATAGGAGTCTTGGCATTCTTGCATCCTTCCATTCCAAATTTTTTAATTAAATCTTTGGCATATTTGGATTGGTTGATGAATATGCCCTCATTTCCTTATTTTATTTGTAGACCAAGAAAATATTTAAGCTCTTCCATCATGCTCATTTCAAATTCCCTAGTCATACACTTAGCAAATTCTTGACAAAGCAATTTATTAGTAGAACCAAATATTATATCATCAACATAAATTTGAACAATTAGTATATCATGCTTATGTTTTTTAATGAATAATGTAGTGTCAATATTCCCCATTGTAAAGTTATTTTCTAAGAGAAAAGAACTTAGTCTTTCATACCAAGCTCTTGGGGCTTGTTTCAAACCATATAAAGCTTTTGAAAGTTTAAAAACATGATTTGGAAAATCATAGCTTTCAAAGACTAGTGGTTGTTCTACATAAACTTCTTCCATATAACCATTTAGAAATGCACTTTTCACATCCATTTGAAAGAGTTTGAAATTCATGTGATATGAATATGCTAAAAGTATTCTTATGGTTTCTAATCTAGCTATAGGTGCATAGGTCTCATCATAATCTATTCCTTCTTCCTGATTATATCCTTTTGCAACTAATCTAGCCTTATTCCTAGTTATTGAACCTTGTTCATCTAGTTTATTTCTAAATACCCATTTGCTACCTTACTTCTCTCAAATTGGTTGAGTTCCTCTTGCATGGAAATTACCCAACTTTCATCATTAAGAGCCTCATCAACATTTTTAGGCTCAATTTGAGAAATAAAAGCAAGGTCAGTGGCTAAATGTTTGAAATGAGATCTAGTACTTACTTCCCTTGAGAGATCACCAATGATTTGCTCTTTTTGATGATCTTTTGTCATTCTCTAATCTTTTGGGAGTTCTTGCCCGTTTTCTTCTTGAGCTTGAGGTAGAGAATCTTCTTGATGTGAATCATCTTGATCATTTTCTTGTTTTCCATTTCCAAGACCAAGTCTTTCCATAGTTCCTACAACATCATTAAGAACACTACCTTTCACAAGATCAAGTCTACTAGATTCATTAAAAACAACATGCATAGATTCTTCAACAGTTAATGATCTTTTATTAAATACTCTATATGTTTTGCTTGTTGTAGAGTATCCTCATCATATTTAGAGGCAAAATTTCCAAGGTTGTCCTTAGTATTCAATATGAAGCACTTGCATCCAAATACTCTAAAGTATGATATCAAGGGCTTTCTTCCATTCCATAGCTCAAATGAGGTTTTGTTTAAAAGATGTCTTTTGAAAACTCGATTTGAAATATAACATGCAGTGTTTGTGGCTTTTTCCTAAAAGTAAGTTGGTAAACCATACTCATTGAGCATTGTTCTAGCCATTTCAATTAAAGTTTGATTTTTCCTTTCAACTACCCCATTTTGTTGAGGTGTTCTAGGAGATGAAAAATTTTGTGAAATGCCATGTTCAAGACAAAAACTTTCAAAGTTTTCATTTTCAAATTCTTTACCATGGTCACTTCTTATCTTTGAAATACAATATCCTTTTTCATTTTGAACTCTTTTAGCAAAGTTTTTGAAATTTTCAAAAGCATCACTTTTTTGAGCTAGAAAATTACCCAAGTAAATCTGGAGTAATAATCTACGATGATAAATGCATCATGTTTACCTCATAAGCTAGCAATTCTAGTAGGTCCAAATAAGTCTAAATGCAGGAGTTGAAGAGGTTTTGAGGTACTTACTACATTTTTGGCTTTGAAGGAAGACTTGTGTTGCTTCCCTCTTTGGCAAGGTTCACATATCTTGTCTTTTTCAAATTTGACTTTTGACAGTCCTTTTACTAGTTCTCCTGTGCTGAAGCTTTGTATTTAGTCCATGTTAGCATGGTCAAGCCTTCTATGCCACAGCCAAGATTCATCGCTTGTAGTCACAAGACACTTAGAGGAATGGTTAGATAATTCATGTAAGTCTATTATGTATGTGTTGACATCTCTATTTCCTTTAAATATTTCTTGACCATCGATAGAGGTTACAAGATATTCATTTGAAGTAAAGATTACTTTGTTTCCTTTATCACATAATTGACTAATACTTAACAAGTTATGTTTTAAGCCATCAACAAGTAAGACATCTTTAATAAAGGTAGTACCATAAATACCAATAGAACCAATGCCAATTACCTTACCCTTAGCATTGTTTCCAAAGGTAACTTTACCTCCATCAATACTTTTGATTTCATTAAAGAGTTCTTTATCTCCTGTTATATGCCTTGAGCATCCACTGTCTACTAGCCAAGCATTTTTGTTTATTGTGGACTTGAGGCATACCTATAGAATCACAGTTCAAGTATGATTTTTAGGTACCCAAATGAGCATAGGTCCTTGGGGGTTAGCACATGAATGTTCCCAATGAGCCTTCCTTATCCAACAATATTTATTTATATGACCAACTTCATACAATAATTACACTGTTTAATTCTAACATTGTTTTTTGGTCTTACAATATATTTGAATGACATATTTCTATTTAATTGATTTTGAGAACAATGACATGCACAGTCATGATTAGTTGATGCTTTTCTAGATGCATGCTTCTTATACATAAAGGCATGATTATTCTTTTTATGTATAGAAGGTTTAATATACTTATTCCTTGGTGCTGTTCCAATAATTGTGTAGATGTGAAGTTCACTAGACTTAACAAAAATGGTTTTGTGAGAAGATGATGATGTGTCCTTAAATCCTAGACCATGTCTAATTAAAGGTGGTCTTTAAGACACAATGAGAGTATCTAAACTCTCTTTACCTTTGTGAAATTTAGAAATGGAATTTCTAAGTTCCTCAACTTCATTTTTCAAAGTATTATTTTCTTTAAGCAAGGAAGCAGTTGAGGGTCTTGATGAATATTCATCCAATGACTTTTGAAACGATTCATTAGATAATTTAAGCTTAAGATTCTCCTTTTCTGAAGCATCCATTTTGTTTTTCAAATTGGAAATATTATTCCTATAAGTACTGAATTTAGTCCTATATTTCTCTAGTTCTAAATTTAATTCTTCTATAAGGCTTTGCTCATCATCATCATCATCACTATCACTATTATTATCATTATCACTACTATCATTATTGAAAGAGTATGAGTGTAGTGATCTTACCTTATCCGAGACGTGATCCTCAATAGCCATGAAGCATAGGTTGACCTCTTCGCTTTCATTATCATCTCTTTCACTTGAGGAGCTTTCATCATCCCATGTGGCTTTGTGACCTTTCTCCCCATTGTCTCTTTGGTATTTTCTTTTATGCTTCTTGAGCCTTGGACATTCTGGTTTGATATGTCCTTTCTTTCCACACTCATATCACTTTACCTCTTCCTTACTTCTTTGTGCATCATTAGAAGTTTGTTTGAAGTTTCTTTCCCTGAATTTTCTGGAGTTGCTTATTTTCTTCTCAATGATTCTTTTCAGTCTTCTTGAAAGCATAGCAACGTCCTCATTTTCATCATCACTCATTTCTTCATCATCTTCACTTTTTTCTTGAGATTTTGAAGCAGAGGCTTTGAGTGCTAAAGGCTTTCTTTTCTTTGGTTCTGCTTCAAGCTCTCTATCTCTTTTCACTGCCATTTCATTTGTGAGAAGTTTGCTAATAAGCACATCAGTATTAATAATGCTCATGTCTTCATTTGCTTCTTCTATGCCAGCAACTCTTGAGCCATAGTCTTTAAGAGGAAGACTTCTCAGAATTTTATTGTTTACATCTTCCAAGCTCAGATGCTTCCCAAGTTTCCTCATTCCATTTATAATGGCTAAAAGACAGTTTGTCATGTCAGTGATTGACTCATTGGATTTCATCATGAAAAGCTCATATTCTAAGGTAAGAAGTTGAATCTTCTTGGATTTGACTTGCTTAGTTCTTTCATGATAATTTTCCAATGTCTTCCACATGCTGTAGGCTATTGGGCAGTGTTGTATTTTTCCACATTCTTCAATAGATAATGAACTTGAGAGGATTGTCATTGCCTTCTTGTTTTTGAAATTTGCTCTTCTTGTTTTTGAAATTTGCTCTTCTTTGAGGCTCTGTCCAATCATCTCTTGATAAGATTTCTTCTTCACCATCAGCTCCTCTTTTGGTTGGTGGTGTCCATTCTTTTCGTACACTATCCCAGACTTCAATTCCTTCACTATCCAGGTATGTCTCCATCCGAAACTTCCAATAGGCATAATTTCCTCCATCAAAGTAAGGTTTGAGACTTTGGAATCCTTCATTGGCCATATCTTAATCTTTACTAACGCTTTTTAGGCTTAGATGCTAGACAAAGCTCTAATACCAATTGTTACCCAGATATTGAGCCAAGAAGGGGGGTTGAATTGAAGTTTAAAAATTTAACTTTAAAGTGCGGAAATAAAAAGTTAGGTTTAGGAGGGATAGAGAAATTTGACACAAGGATTTTTATAGAGATTCGGGTGTTAACAAACCCTACTCCTCTCCCCAATGGCAATTGGGAGTTTCACTAACACACTAAGTGTTACAATAGAGTTTTACAAGCTCACTCCCAACTATGGTGTTTCTCAAAATGGCTCACACCTAACCCAGAAATCCCTTGTGTTTTAATGGCTCACACAATAACTAATTCCTTGTGTTTTACAGGCTCTAACCTTTACCTTGTGTTTTACAGGCTCACACAAACAACTTTTACCTTGTGTTTTACAGGCTCACACAAACAACCTTTACCTTGTGTTTTACAATATAACACCACATCATACGCATTTAAGTATAACCTATTTCTGTATCAAATAATCACATACTGCATGTTGGAAAGAGAAAATACCCTGATAACAGTGGTAGTAAATTTTTTTTTTCATATCATATCCTGTAAAATCAACTAATGCCTTTATAAGTCTTATATCTTGTAATTCTATTCAATGACTTTGCAAGTCTCATATCCTGTAATATCACTCAATGACTTTTCAAGTCAACATTAAAAACCACAATACGATATATCACATATATTAAAACATAAACTTCCCATCCGAAGGATTACGGGTTGTTTCCATTTATACATTTCAAAACTAATCTAGAGTGATAATACATATTCAAGCATATAAGTCCAAAATACAGATGACATGTTTTCATGCTTGTGTGGAATGCAAGGAGAGAGAGTGATGAGGCTCGGCCAATGACCTGTACTCCATGTCTTCTATACACTACTAAAAATGAGCTATCACTTTTCTTTACCTGAAAAATGATGCAAATTGATGAGTTGCGGCTCAGTGAGAATAATCATCCAATGAGCTCTAACGTACCAAACAACTCATAGTAATAAATCACAAATCCAATATATACCATATATTCCATTCCATTCATCAGTATCATATATGTATCAATAAAGTTGAAACATATAATCATTACTCTTTATGTATGCAAATGCTTTGCTTATTTCATTTTGTTATGACCAAGTTAAATAGACATTGCCCCGGATTTCCATGTGAAAATTTTCCATGTGAACATTTGCATTTTTGCATTTGCTAGCTAGCTTGATCATTTGTTTCATTTGCACATTTATTGGGCCATAGGCCTCTTCTTTTGCTTTACAATATCGATTAACTAGTCACAATGCCTTTTTAGTCCATATGCATATGTACTTGTATTTAAGCATATTCATCAACCATTATATCTTATAACATATAATATACATATACCACATATATACCTCATATGCCACACATATACCTTGCATATACTATACATATACCATGTATATATATCACATATGTCAAACATATACTTCAAATATACCACAAGTATACCATTTATATGTACCAAAATGTCACAAATTATCCATCATTACATTATCAAGGACCAATCATGACAATCATATGAATCACATAGCAAGCAACATTCATTTGCACTAAAGAATTCAATTGATAATTAGACTCACCGTTCTCCTTTGATTCCGACCCCTAACTTATTGTCTATCCGCTCCTTGTGGGTCTCCAATATGTTGCAAGCCTAATATGAAAACATAATCAATTAACTCATGATTAGGGAGACTTAATGTGGCTTAAACAAATTAATATGCATTGTTTATGTCAATAGTTAAGATTTTTCCTATGAGGCAGTGTGATCTTATGAGACTGTTTAGCCTATAACTTTTTCTATACTTGCCCAATTAACTGATTCTTGTTCCTAATTAAAAATAACATATATTTATAGAACATATTAAAATTTCAGACCAATTGGATCATTGTAAAATATTTGGTGGAATTTCTAAGAGTGTTCTATTTTCTGCCTTGTTTTCTGCCTTTAGGCAATTTCAAGGTACTCATTTGGGTTCATCATAACTTATAATCTATAGGTCATATTTTAATGAAACTTTCCATAAACTTATATGGGTTAATATGGAACATTGTTCATGTTTACAATGTTAATCAATTATGTCTCTAAGGTCTTCAAATTATAACAAACATTTTACTGGTCCAGAATAGAATTGGTTTCCGGACCAGTATGACTTCCAAAGGCCATACCTTAGTCTATACATAACCAATTAAGCTGAAATTAGTACCAAAATTTAGCTAAGACATATAAATATAACTTATATGTTTTGATAATTTATAGAATATATCTCTACCAAGCTCAAATTAGCCAAAAAGTTTACTGAATCTGCCCAGGGCACTCAGTAGGCAGTTCAAACCATGGAACAGTCATGGTTCCATTCTCCATAACTCAAAATTTACAAGACCTATGAACCTGAAATTTGGTATAAAGATACAAAACACATATATCTAAAACTGTTATGTTTTGAGATACTTCAAATAATGGCTTGAACATATTCGAAATCAAATCACATAGTAACACCCTGACCAGTTTCAGTAGAGAGAGGATTTATCTTCCTATACAGCAAATCATGCAAAACCGTTTACATATCCATAAATATAAGATATAAAAGAACAACGTTTGTGTTTTAAAATTTTCTAGAATCAATTTCTATGTGCATCAAAATTGGGTTGCAAATCAGTGCCTATTAATGAACCTAAGCAACTCAAATCAACCCTATAGCAATAAGAATTGATTACTTTCCAAGAACGACCTTGCAAGGGATCAATATGCTTCAAAAACTAAGTGAAAAAAAGGATGAATTGAATTCTGAAATGGAGGAAAATGAAGAAGAAGTCAGGCTGGAG
This sequence comes from Triadica sebifera, assembly GCA_023653625.1. NCBI lineage: Eukaryota > Viridiplantae > Streptophyta > Magnoliopsida > Malpighiales > Euphorbiaceae > Triadica > Triadica sebifera. The sequence goes on along the minus strand of CM042892.1, from coordinate 39,285,526 downwards.
AAGAAGGCAGAAATGGGGAAGAAAGATGAACATAAAGCCAACTTGTCTTTTGTCCTTTTCTCTTTTTCTCTTTTTCTCTTCTCTTTTCTCTTCTCATTTCTCTTTTCTCTTCTCTTCTATTTCTCTTTTGTGTCATTTTCATTTTATTTTGTCTATATTATTATTATTATTATTATTTACATATATTTATAATTTCACTAATTCACACAATAATACAGCTTAATCATTTGGCTCGATTTAACTAAATTAACAATGTAAATGTTTACTAATCTTAATCTAATCATTTTGCTTACTTTAATTTAGTCACCTAATTCAATTCATTTCTAATACTTTGTTATCCTCATTTAGGTTATAATTACACAAGTGCAACTCGATACAAGTGCCAAATACTAGGACACGTAGCTAGTGCATGTCATAAACTTGTTCCTACGAAAATACGTATGAAATGCACGTGTTCAATTGAATTGTATGCAAGATGCTTATGTTCAATGAAATGCATGTGGGGAAGGTAAAGGATGTTACATACAGGCTCACACAAACAACCTTTCTTTGTATTTTAAAGGCTCACACAACTAACCCTTAGAAGTGTTCTACTCTTAACCTAGAAATACCCAAAACTCACTTGAGTAATAAATGATTATAGAGAGAAACACTTACAAATCTTTATTGCTCAATAAATGATGAGTAAAAAGATTTTCACGGAGAATTGATATTTGTTATGAAAGTGTTAAATGTACAAATAGTTTGTAATAAGATTTTGATTCAAAGTATTTGCTATCCTCTTGTACTAAATGCATAAATGCCTTGCATTTATACTCCCATGGCGAATTATAGCTGTTAGAATGCATTTAATACAAAACTAGCCATTACACCAACCCAAATAATCGCACCTGACATTTTTCTCTTTCATCTTTCACGGGCGTGACTGTTCTTCCAAGCCGTGACTGAAGTGGTGACCTTGGTCGAGAAACATTCTGGAAGGTTTTGAAATATTGGGTCACGGGCATGACAAACTTTCCAGCCGTGATCAAAGTGATGACTTTGGTTGTGAAGCTCTCTGGATGAATTTGTCAATAAGGTTCATGGGCATGACATTTAATTCACGGGCGTGACTTAAATGTGTATTTCACAGTTTGTTGTCTTCCTTCATGTCCGTGAACTTCAAATGTTGGTTTTGTTGACGGTTAGCTTCTTCACGGGGGTGACTCATAAGGTCATGGGCGTGAACATGCTACTTCCTTAATTTTATCATTCAAGGATTAATCTTCCATTCTCCATTCTTGTTATTTTATTCCATACCCTATTTAATAGATTTAGAAAACAAGTATGTTAAATACAATATTGCTATTTTATTTGTTATCATCAAAATGACAGAAATACCCCTCAAGGTTTAACATCTTCTCTCCTAAGTGTATCCAAAACAGCCCTAAGATGATGTACATGCTCATCAATAGATTTACTATAAATCAAAATATCATCAAAATAAACAACAACAAATTTTCTAATGAACTGAAGCAAAACATGATTCATCAATCTCATAAAAGTGCTAGGGGCGTTGGTTAGACCAAAAGGCATAACGAGCCACTCATATAAACGAAGCTTTATTTTAAATGTTGTTTTCTATTCATCACCAACCTTCATCCTAATTTGGTGATATCCACTCATTAAATCAATCTTAGTAAAAACACATGTGCCATGCATTTTGTCTAACATATCATGCAATCTGGGAATTGGATGGCGATACTTAATTGTTATGCAATTCATAGCCCTACAATCAACACACATTCGCTAACTCCCATCCTTTTTAGGCACTAAAAGCACTGGCACTGCACACGGACTAAGACTCTCATGGATATGCCCCCTTGCTAACAACTCCTCCACTTGCCTTTGAAGTTCCTTTGTCTCCTCAAGGTTACTCCTATAGGCTAGGCAGTTTGGAATTTGAGCTCCAGGTATGAAATCAATTTGATGTTCAATTCCTCTTATTGGTGGCAATCCTTGTGGTAATTCTTTAGGGTTCATATTTCTGCAATAAAGAAACAACAACACTAGGCAAATAAGGGTTAAGGTCAGCTTCATTAACATATGATTCCTTGTACATGAGTATAAGTAAACATTGTTGATTCTCAAAATCCACTCTCATATCCCTTACTTTTGCATAAAAATTGTTTTTCTTTGTACCACTTTCCTTTGGGCAAATTATTTGCTTTTCTTTTTGGGCCTCTATTCCTCCCATTTTTCTCTCTTTCTCAGCCTCTCCTTTTTCTTTTCCTCTCACCTCTCTTGTTTTGCAACTCTCGGCCTTTCCATTTTCTTTTTGCTCATTTTCTCTCAATTTGGACCTTTCGGCTTCTTTTTGCATTTCTTCCTCCATGCTCCTTTTTAGCTTCATTTGATCTTCATAAACTTCACTATGAGTCAAAGGAGCCAAAATGTTACGTTGATCTCCCATCATGAATGAGTATCTATTTCTATACCCATCATGCTTCACCTTTCTGTCATATTGTGATGGCCTACCAAGCAACACATGACCTGCATGCATAGGTACTACATCACAAAGTACACAGTCAGAATATCTTCCAATGGAGAATGAAATTAGAACTTGTTTATTTACCCTTATCTCTCTGCAATCATTAAGCCATTGTAGTCTATATGGCCTAGGATGTTTCAAACAATCCAGCCCCAACTTATCAACTAAAGTAGTACTTGCAACATTAGTACAACTTCCTCCATCAATTATAAGACTACAAATTTTTCCATTTATCAAGCATCTGGAATTGAAGATATTTTCCCTTTGTTCAACCCCATATTCTTTCAATTGTGCATTAAGTACACGCCTAACCATAAGATTTAAATCCCCACCAATAGCATGCTCGGCCTCATCATCATCACTACAATCTTCAAATGAAGGCATTGAATCAGATTCTTTATCACTTTTGGATTCAATCACACCATTATCTTTCAATATCATAACCATTTTATTTGGGCATTGAGATGCAATATGTCCATTACCAAGACACTTAAAGCATTTTATGTTTCTATGCTTTTCAGTATTGGAAAAAGAAGTAGCATTATCTTTAGGGTTACCTTTTTGCTCTACTTTACCCTTTTCTTCCCTTACCTTGTCTTTGGCTTTGTCTTCTCTTTTAGGCCATTTTGAGCTCCAATTAGATGTGGAACCCAAATAGGTTGGTTTTTTGGCTCCCTTTTGCTTTAGTTGCTTCTCCACCTTCATAGCCATATTCACCATCTCCTCTAACTCTACATAGTGGTGCAACTCAATAACATTTGCAATTTTCTTATTTAGACTAGCCAAGAAACGTGCCATGGTAGCCTCCCTATCTTCATCAATATTAGCCCTCATCATAGCTATCTCCATTTCTTTATGATAGTCCTCAACACTTTTATTCCCTTATCTCAAACTTTGGAACCTTTGATGTAGTTCCCTATAATAGTAACTAGGCACAAACCTCTTCCTCATGACTGCCTTCATCCCCACCCATGTGTTTATAGGTCTTTCCCTATTCCTACACCTATTAAAGATGACTTGGTCCCATCATACCAAGGCATATTCAATGAATTCCACGGCTGCCAATTTTACCTTTTTCTCCTCAGAATAGTTATGACATTCAAACACCAATTCCACTTTTCTCTCCCACTCCAAGTAAGCATCAACATCATTCCTACCTTGGAAAGTAAGGATTTTCATTTTAATACTTCCCAAATTACGATCTATCTGATTCTCGACGTTCCCAAATCTATCCGCCTCTACCCTACCTCTATGTTCTCTCATATTCCTTCCTATATAATTTATACCTCCTCTACCTCCAAACTGATTTCTATCCCTATCATTATCAAACTCATCAAAATCTTCTTCATAGTCAAATTGAGGTGGAGTTGCTAACCTTTCCCTTCTCCCTCCAATTCAACTTTGTGAGGATGCATCTCTTATAAGATTATGTAGAACTTGATCATGACCTCCTAACCTCCTATCATACTTGTCAAACCGATCATTCATATCTCGAAGTAGAATCTCAAGCCTACCAAATTGTTGTTGCATAGCCTCCAATGTGAAGAAAGTTTTGTTTCCTTCATCAGTACTTCTTTCCTGGTTGCTTGATTTAGACATGATGTAAATAAATGGCCTCACACACTCCCTCACATGTTTCATTCAAAAAGGTGTATGTTCGCTCGTGTTTCACTCAATTAAGGCTTTTACCTTTTTTTGTTCTAACCACTCTTGCCTTTTACCACTCTTGTGTCCTCACTATGATATATTTTCATACCAACTAGATCAATAATAATGAGCAACAATATCCAATAGGAAAATTAAAATAGACAATTCCTAAGAAAGAAAGGAAATATCACAAAACTAGACGCAAAATTAATGAAATGAAAGCCAGGAATGACAAATGTATGATATTTGCACGCACGGATGAAGAGTGAAGTGTGCGGATATAATATGTATTATTTTAGTAATATGGAATGCAAAATTACTCAAATAATGTAATGGAAACAAGTAGGACAGCAGACAAGAATAGAAAACAAAGAATGCAACAAATTGACTAAACTAGGAAAATTAAGTATATATGTGCTACTGCCCTAATAGAATTCGAACTAGAACCTAAAAACTCACTAAACCATTCCCAACTTACTGCCAAACAAGCTAATTGTATGCCTATTAGTAACTATTATCCATCAATTGCACAATTTCCAGCAATAAGCAATGAAATTTCAACTTATACCTCAATATGAAACCAATCAATTTCAATTATGAACTCCACTAAAAAATGCTCAAATTATCAATTTTAATCAGAATAGAACAAATATATTTAGAGGCAATTCATTTTATATATGTGTGCAATCAATTGAATCAAAATAGTCCCACTTTTGGCAATCAATTCCAATATGCAAGAACTTTTTTATTTTATAATATGATCTACAAAAAAAATAGATTAAAAACACCAAAAATTCGTACCCAAAAAAGAAATAAACTAAACTTCAATAGACAACAATATAGGCAAATTCAACCACAAATAGAAAAATGTTTTTTTAAAAAATATTTTTATGCTGTAACTTGAACAAATATCACTAAAAACAATAAAATAAAGATAAGTACAATAGATTTGGAACCAAAGCTCTGATACCAAATGAAGCAGGAACCACCTAGAATCTAAGTCTAGACAACCTCCAAATCAATTTGATACAAATTTTAAGTTTCAACCAATTGCAAGATTAGACTCTTCACCCCCAAAACAGCAAGGAATTGGTAACAAAGAGTATATATATATATATATATATAAAAAGAATTGGGGCCACAAATTAGTTATCAACCTGATAAGTGAAAATAATCCTTGGTATATCAATGGAGATCACACCTCCCACTTGAAGAACACTCAGGAACACTAAAATTTTGATCTTAATCACCAATCTGCCTATCTTACATGCATAAGGAGGTATTTATACCTATACAAATGAAACCCTAAGTGTGAAAGCAAAAAAAAGACCAATTTGACCCTAATGGCTTAAGAACAAACGAATGGGTTTAATTTTATAAGGCCCACACACCAAAGACAAGTTAAAACAAGGCTGATCATGTGTCTTTAAATGAAATTACATGCCAAAAATTAAAATAAAACATCCCACTAAATTTAGTCTTAGGCCCAACTATGAAATAACATAAGCCCACCTTCATATAGCATATTGCACATATCACATGCCCCAATGAGTCTCACAAGCTTTAGATCACCAACTCATTCCATCTCTTCAAGCTTGATCCAAGCTTCTTCCTTGATGTCTTTCGTCACCAAGCTTTGAATATACATTTGCAAGACTGCCTTGAGCTTGTTTGCGCTTGATCTTATCATTGGACCAGGTGGCATCACCAATCCATCTCCTCCATGGCATGTAAGATCATCTGTGTTGTCCTGGCTCACATCAGATATCACAAGTTGTGCCACCACCAGCTCCACCAACTCCCCCACCTCAACCAAAACCCTAGATTGATAAACTAAGAAAATATGGGGCTACAGATTTTACGGGTAGGAAAGAGGATGATCCAGCAGTAGCAAAATTTTGGTTGGAAAAGACAGAACGGGTTTTTGAGGAGCTTCAATGTCCATAGGAGTACAAGGTTAGGTATGTAGTGTCTTTGCTTCAAGAGCATGCCTATGACTATTGGAAATTGGTATTTGCAAAACCCCATACTCTGAACCCTCATACATGGGATTTCTTTATGATAGAGTTTAAAAAGAAATATGTGCCAAGAGTTTATGTTGATGAGAAAAAGCGAAAATTTTTGAATTTGAAGCAGAGGGGTATGACAGTAGTTGAGTATGAGATGGAGTTCAACAGGCTGAGCAAGTATGCAATGGGGATTATTAGAGATGAAGCTGATAAATGTTGTAGATTTGAAGATGGCCTCGATGAGGATATTGGATATTTAGTGGCTTCCCACCAGCATACATATTTTTCCACACTAGTGTCCTCTACCATTAGTGTTGAAAGAAGGAAAAAGCTAAAGACAGAAGAGCTCTCCAAAAAATCATTGGCTAGTGTGGCCTAGACATTGGGTATTAAAGGGCAGATAGTACCTAGACCATTTCAGTCACGGGTTGCTGGACAAACATTTTTTAGTAGGCAGGGTCAGTATTTTAGACTCGCAACATCATCTGCTAGTTCACCAACATCATTTTCCAAGAGACCAGCTCTTGCTATGTGTCAACATTATGGTAGAGCTCATACAAGAGAGTGTTGGTGGTTGACTGGGGCATGTTTGAGATGTGGAGCTACTGAACATATGAAGAGAGATTGTCCCAGACTTAGTACAGGCAGTATGGCACCAGCATAGATTATAGCACCTGTACAAGGCCTTAGTAGAGATCGAGGTCAGTTTAGAGGTGGTCGTACCAAACAAAGTCAGGGGGTATTAGAGACAGTTGACAGACTCAGAGGTAGTAGAGCTCCAGCTCGGGCATATGTGATGAGAGCTTATGAGGACTAGGATGCACTAGATGTCATAATTGGTAAACTATCTTTATTCGACTTTGATTTTACATGCATTGATAGATCCTGGTTCCATACATTCATATATAAGCACAGTTGCACTTAAACAAGGGAACATGGTACTTGAGACCTTAGAATATGAGATAGTTGTGACCAATCCACTGGGACATAGTGTGAAAGTGAATCAAATTTATAAAAATAGTTCAATAATAATTAAGGGTAAAGAATTCCCAGCAGATTTAATAGAATTACCTTTTCATGAATTCGATGCTAGTCTGGGTATGTATTGGTTGACAAAGCATGGAGCTATAGTCGACTGCCGATCTAGAAAAGTTGTAATTAAAATTTCTGGGCAGGATGACACTATCATTCAGGGTGAAGGTCAAACATGTTTGACCGGTGTTATTTCTGCATTAAAAGCTTAAAAATACATTAGGAAGGGATGTAAGGCATATTTGGCCCATGTGATAGATACCAGGAAGGGGAGCCTGGAACTCAAGGACATCCCCATAGTGTGTGAGTTTCCATATGTGTTTCCTAAAGACTTGCCGAGGTTACCACCAGATAGGAAAATAGAGTTTGCTATTGGTGTGATTCTTGGTACAGCCCCAATATCAATTACTCATAAAATGACACCTGCAGAATTAAGAGAGTTGAAGGTTCAATTGTAGGAATTGCTAGATAGGGGATTCATAAGATCTAGCGTGTCACCATGGGGTGCTCTGGTGTTGTTTGTGAAAAAGAAGGATGACACCCTTTGATTACCGACAATTGAACAAGGTGACGATTAAAAATAAATACCCCCTACCTAGAATTGATGATTTGTTTAATCAATTGAAGGGAACAAGAGTATTCTCTAGATTGATCTCAGATCTGGATATCATCAATTGAAAATCAAAGAATCAGATTTTTCCAAAACAACCTTCAGGACTCGATATGGCCACTATGAGTAACTGGTTATGCCTTTTGGCTTAATGAATGCACTAGTTGCCTTTAAGGATATGATGAAAAGGATTTTTAGGCCTTACCTTGATTAGTTTGTGGTAGTTTTATAGATGATATCCTAGTGTATTCAAGGGACAAAGAAGAACATGACAGACATCTCATAATAGTATTTTAGACTTTGAGGGAAAATCATTTGTATGCAAAGCTGTCAAAATATGAGTTTTGGTTGGAAGAAGCGGGATTCTTAGGGCATGTTGCGTCAGTCGAAGGAATCCATGTGGATCCTAGCAAAATAGAAGCGATTCTAAGTTGGAAGCCACCCCGCAATGTGACAGAAGTTCAGAGTTTCCTTGGATTAGCTGGTTACTACAGAAGGTTTGTGAAGGGATTCAAGCATAGTCGCACCAATTACAAAGCTGCTCAGAAAAGAAACTAAGTTTGAGTGGACAGATCAGTGTCAAGCAAGCTTTGAAAAATTAAAAGTCATGCTAACCAAAGCACCTATTTTGACCCAACCTACTCCAAGGAAAGATTTTGTGATATACAATGATGCCTCTCATAATGGGTTAGGTTGTGTATTAATGCAAGAGGGTAAAGTAGTTGCTTATACATCTAGGCAATTGAAGCCTCATGAGCTAAATTACCCTACTCATGATTTGGAGTTGTTAGCAATAGTGTTTGCTTTAAAAAGATGACGACATTATTTGTATGGCAAGTGGTGCTATATATGTTGAATCTTGAGGGGTATTTCCGTCATTTTGATGCTAACAAAAAAATAGTAATAATGTATTTAACATACTTGTTTTCTAAGTCTATTGAATAGGGTATGGAATATGATAGCAAAAATGGAGAATGGAAGATTAATCTTAAAAAGATAAAATTAAAGAAATAGCATGTTCACGCCCGTGACCTTATATGTCACGCCAGTGATGAAGCTTAGCGCCAACAATCCAACATTTAAAGTTCACGGCCATGAAGAATGATAGCAACCGTGAATGAACATTTCAGTCACGCCCGTGAATTAAAGTCATGCCCATAAAAAGACATGACAAATTCTTATAGAGAGCTTCACAACCAGAGTCATCACTTGGACCACAGCTTGGAAGGATGTCACGCCCGTGAAAATAAAATGTCACGCCTGTGATCAAACACTTCAAAACCTTCTAGAATGCTTCACGGCTAAGGTCACCACTCAAGTCACAGCTTGGAAGAATAGAACACTTGTAAGGGTTATTTGTGTGAGCCTCTAAAACACAAAGAAAGGTTATTTGTGTGAGTCTTTAAAACACAAGCTAAAGGTTATTTGTGTGAGCCTTTAAAACACAAGGAATTGGTTATTGTGTGAGCCATCAAAACACAAGGAATTTCTGGGTTAGGTCTGATCCATTGTTAGAAACACCATAGTTGGGAATGAGCTTGTAAAACTCCATTGTAACACTTAGTGTCTTAGTAAAACTCTCAATTGAGATTGGGGAGAGGAGTAGGGTTTGTTAACACCCGAACCTCTATAAAAATCCTTGTGTCATATTTTTTCTATCCCTACTAAACTTAACTTTCCTTTTCGCACTTAAATGTTAAATTTTTAATATCCAATTCAACCCCCCCTTCTTGGTTCAATATTTGGGCAACAATTGGTATTAGAGCTAAGTCTAGCATCGAAGCCTAAACAGTGCTAGTAAAGCTCAAGATATGGCCAATGAAGGATTTTAAAGTCTCAAGCCTTACTTTGATGGAGAAAATTATGCTCATTGGAAGTTTCGGATGGAGACATATCTAGATAGTGAAGGAATTGAAGTCTGGGATAGTGTTTAGAAGAGGAGCTGATGGTGAAGAAGAAATCTTATCAAGAGATGATTGGATAGAGCCTCAAAGAAGAGCAAACTTCAAAAACAAGAAGGCAATGACAATTCTCTCAAGCTCATTATCCATTAACGAATGTGGTAGAATACAATATTGCCCAACAGCTTACAGCATGTGGAAAACATTGGAAAACTATCATCAAGAAACTAAGCAAGTTAAATCCAAGAAGATTCAACTTCTTAGTTCAGAATATGAGCTCTTCAAGATGAAATCCAATGAGTCAATCACTGACATGACCAACCTTCTTCTAGCTATCATAAATGGAATGAGAAAACTTGGTAAGCACCTGAGCTTGGAAGATGTAAATAACAAAATCCTGAGAAGTCTTCCTCTCAAAGATTACGGTTCAAGAGTTACCAGTATAGAAGAGGCAAATGATGACATGAGCATCATGAATACTCATGTGCTTATTAGCAAACTTCTCACATATGAAATGGTAGTGAAAAGAGATAGAGAGCTTGAAGCACAGCCAGAAAAAAGAAAGCCTTTAGCATTGAAAGCCTCTACTTCAAAATCTCAAGAAGAAGTTGAAGATGATGAAGAAATGAGTGATGATTCAAATGAGGACATTGCTATGCTCTCAAGAAGGTTGAAAAGAACTATTGAGAATAAAATGAGCAACTCTGGAAAATTTAGGCAAAGAAACCTCAAACAGACTTCTAATGATGCACAAAGAAGTAAAGAAGAGGTAAAGTACTATGAATGTGGAAAGAAAGGGCATATTAAACCGGAATGTCCAAGGCTCAAGAAGCATAAGAGCAAATACCAAAGAAACAATGGGGAGAAAGGTCACAAAGCCATATGGGATGACGAAAGCTCTTCAAGTGAAAAAGATGACAATGAAAGCGAAGAGGTCAACCTATGCTTTATGGCTATAGAGGATTACGTCTCGGATAAGGTAAGATCACTTCACTCATACTATTTGAATAATGATAGTAGTGATAATGATAGTAATAGTGATGATGATGATGATGAGCAAAGTCTAGGATTTGAGGGCACATCATCATCTTCTCACAAAACTATTTTTGTTAAGTCAAGTGAACCTCACATCTCCACACTTGCTAGAACAACACTAAGGAATAAGTACACTAAACCTTCTATACATAAAAGGAATAATCAAGGATTGGTAAGCCTAAGAAAGAAACCTCAAAAGGCTAATCATGCCTTTATGTATAAGAAGCATGCATCTAGAAAAGCACCAATTAATCATGATTGTGCATGCCATTGTTCTCAAACTCAGTCTAATAGAAATATGGCATTCAAAAGCATTGTGAGACCAAAAAGCATTTTTAGACCTAAACAGTGTAATTATTGTATGAAATTTGGTCACATAAATAAACATTGTTGGATAAGGAAGGCTCATTGGGAACCTGCATGTGCTAACCCCCAAGGACCCAAGCTCGTTTGGGTACCTAAAAACCATACTTGAATTGTGATTCTATAGGTATGCCTCAAGTCCACAATAAACAAAAATGCTTGGCTAGTAGACAGTGGATGCTCAAGGCATATGACAGGAGACAAAGAACTCTTTAATGAAATCAAAAGTATTGATGGAGGTAAAGTTACCTTTGGAAACAATGCTAAGGTTAAGGAAATTGGCATTGGCTATATTGGTATTAATGGTACTACTTTTATTAAAGATGTCTTACTTGTTGATGGCGTGAAACATAACTTGTTGAGTGTAAGTCAATTATGTGATAAAGGAAACAAAGTAACCTTTACTTCTAACAAATGTCTTGTAACCTCTATTGATGGTCAAGAGATATTTAAAGGAAATAGAGATGTCAACACCTACATAATAGACTTACACAAGATATCTAACCATTCTTCTAAGTGTCTTATAACTACTAGTGATGAATCTTGGCTGTGGCATAGAAGGCTTGGTCATGCGAACATGGACTTAATTCAAAGCCTCAGCATAGGAGAGCTGGTAAAGGGACTGCCAAAAGTCAAATTTGAAAAAGACAAGACATGTGAACCTTGCCAAAGAGGGAAGCAACACAAGTCATCCTTCAAATCCAAAAACATAGTAAGTACATCAAAACCTCTACAACTCCTGCATCTAGATTTATTTGGACCTACTAGAATTGTAAGCTTAGGAGGTCAACATTATGCCTTTGTCATCGTAGATGATTACTCTAGATTTTCTTGGGTAATTTTCTTAGCTCAAAAGAGTGATGCTTTTGAAAACTTCAAAAATTTTGCTAAAAGAGTTCAAAATGAAAAAGGATATTGCATTTCAAAAATAAGAAGTGACCATGGCAAAGAATTTGAAAATGAAAACTTTGAAAGCTTTTGTATTGAACATGGCATTTCGCAGAATTTTTCATCTCCTAGGACACCTCAACAAAATGGGGTAGTTGAAAGAAAAAATCGAACTTTAATTGAAATGGCTAGAACAATGCTCAATGAGTATGGTTTACCAACTTACTTTTGGGCAGAAGCCACAAACACTGCTTGTTATATTTCAAATCGAATTCTCAAAAGACCTCTCCTAAACAAAACTTCATTTGAGCTATGGAATGGAAGAAAGCCCTTGATATCATACTTTAGAGTATTTGGATGCAAGTACTTCATATTGAATACCAAGGACAACCTTGGAAAATTTGCCTCTAAATCTGATGAGGGTATTGTTTTAGGATAATCTACAACTAGCAAAGCATATAGAGTATTTAATAAACAGTCATTAACTGTTGAAGAATCTATGCATGTTGTTTTTGATGAATTTAGTAGACTTGATCTTGTGAAAGGTAGTGTTCTTGATGATGTTGTAGGCACCAAGGAAAGACTTGATCTTGAAAATAGAAAAGAAGAAAATGATCAAGAAGATTCACATCAAGATGATTTTCTACCTCAAGCTCAAGATGAAAACAGGCAAGAGCTCCCAAAGGAATGGAGATTGACAAAAGATCACCCCAAAGAGCAAATCATTGGTGATCCTTCTGGGGGAGTAAGTACTAGATCTCATCTCAAACATTTAGCTTCTGACCTTGCTTTTATTTCTCAAATTGAGCCTAAAAATATTGATGAGGCTTTTAATGATGAAATTTGGGTGATTGCAATGCAAGAGGAACTCAACCAATTTGAGAGAAGTAAGGTATGGACCTTAGTGCCTAGACCCAAGGATCATCAAATTATAGGTAGCAAATGGGTGTTTAGAAATAAACTAGATGAACAAGGTTCAATAACTAGGAATAAGGCTAGATTGGTTGCAAAAGGGTATAATCAGGAAGAAGGAATAGATTATGATGAGACCTATGCTCTTGTAGCTAGATTAGAAGCCATAAGAATACTTTTAGCATATGCATGCCACATGAATTTCAAACTCCTTCAAATGGACATAAAAAGTGGCTTTTTAAATGGTTATATAGAAGAAGAAGTTTATGTAGAACAACCATCAGGTTTTGAAAGCTATGATTTGCCTAATCATGTTTTTAAACTTTCAAAAGCTTTATATGGTTTGAAACAAGCCCCAAGAGCTTGGTATGAAAGACTAAGTTCTTTTCTTTTACAAAATAACTTTACAAAGGGGAATGTTGACACTACATTATTCACTAAAAAGCATAAGCATGATATTCTAATTGTTCCAATTTATGTTGATGATATCATATTTGGGTCTACTAATGAATTGCTTTGTCAAGAATTTTCTAAGTGTATGACTAGGGAATTCGAAATGAGCATGATGGGTGAGCTTAAATATTTCCTGGGTCTACAAATAAAACAAGGCAATGAGGGCATATTCATCAACCAATCCAAATATGCCAAAGACTTACTTATGAAATTTGGAATGGAAGGATGCAAGAATGCCAAGACTCCAATGAGCACATTAACAAAATTGGATAATGATGAAAAGGGTAAGAGCATTAATGAAAAGCTCTATAGAGGTATGATCAGATCACTTTTATATCTTACTGCTTCTAGACCCGACATAATGTATAGTGTATGCTTATGTGCACGCTTTCAATCGTGTCCAAAAAAGTCTCATTTAAATGCAATAAAAAGAATTTTAAAATATTTACATGGCTCATTGCATCTAGGTTTGTGGTATCCTAGAAATTCATCCTTTTACATTATAGGATATTCAGATGCTGATTATGCTGGTAGTCTTTTAGATAGAAAAAGTAGTTCAGGTACTTGTCACTTTATTGGAGAGTGCTTAGTTTCTTGGTTTAGCAAGAAACAAGTTTTAGTTGCTCTTTCTACCGCTGAAGCAGAGTATGTAGCAGCAGGATGTTATTGTACACAAATCCTTTGGATGAAACAACAACTTAAGGATTATGGTCATAGTATGAACCATATACCTATTAGATGTGACAATACAAGTGTTATAAATCTATCTAAGAATCCCATTCAACATTCTAGAAGTAAGCATATTGACATTATACATCATTTTATTAGAGATCATGTTCAATATGGAGATATTGTATTGGAATTTATAAGCACAGACAATCAATTGGCAAATATCTTCACTAAGTCTCTAAATGAGGAAAGATTTAATTTCATTAGAAGAGAGCTTGGTATGATTGATGGATTAACTTTGTGATTGCCAAATTGTCAAACCTTTATTGATAATCTTGTTTTTGTCTCATCTTACTAGAAATAAGGTAGCTAAATTGATGGAAATATATGTTATAGGGGATAGAAGCTCCTTAGAAATGCTTTAGTCTTGTTTTAGGTTTAATTTTATTTAATGAGAATTTTAGGCTATTCATGCCTGTGACATATATTCACGACCTTGAACTAAATCACCAAAAGAACCAGTAACTTTCACGACTTGCTTCACGCCTTGCTTCATGGCTTAAGGTAGTGAAAACTATGTTTCACGACTATAACCTTTTTCATTCAGCCCTGTGAAATGCTTTGTTCACGCCCGTGATGCTTTTTCACGACCGTGAACATTCCACCAAAAACTTACAGAAGCATTCACGTTGTGTCATGCTTTGTTTCATGATCACAAGTAGTGAAGTTTAATACTTCACGCCCGTGACTCATTTGTCACCACAGTGATAGTTCATCATTCACGCCCGTGACCTTTAAATTTCACGACCATGAAAAATTTCACGCCTCTCTTCACGGGTAGAGCATCTCTTCAACAAACTATGAATACGACACTTCACGCCTGTGACTTAGTTTTTCACACCCATGAAGATGTCGGCTATATAATGTTTCTGCCGTTATTTCTCTCATTCCAACTCTCCAACTTCTCTCAACTTCTCTCATTTATCACCATTGAATACCATTTTGAAGATTCTAGCCCCCTAGCCACTCATTCCATCTATAAATATCTTCAAAAACCACTTTTATCATCAGAAATCATATCACCTTAGGGTTTACTCAAAATTTCTATAAATTTCTCACTCTTCAAAAGTTTATTTTTTCAATCAAAATGGAAATCGGTTCTTCCAAGGGTACAAGGAAGAAGTCTCATGCTCCAAGAAGGTACATAGATTACTTTCTAAATATCATTCCGGAGCATTGCCATCCTAGATACTCAGTGCTCAAGAAAAGGCCACTCCTTTCTTCTAGATCATTTGAGTGGCAAACCATTTGTACACTCAGCCTCGAGACAAGCATGGCAGAACAACTCCAGGCTTGTCATCTAAAGGAATTCATTAATATCCATTAACCAACTTTGAGGGAGCCAACCTTATAGTTTCTGAGCACTTTGCAAGTATCTCCTACCGGCACGGTGAAATTCAATCTTTGTAAGCATTCCGAACACCCTCTCTGCCATAGAGTTTGGAGACTTGTTCAACCTTCCCTCTGATGGCATCCTGAATGACAGTGAAGTGGAGTTCTATGCTACTCAGGCATGGGCTCACTTCGGGCTTGACTACAACTGGGACGTCAAAAAAACGAAGAGCACCCACCTTAGATCCCCAATGCACAAATATTTGCATAGGTTTCTAACCTATAGCATTTTTTCTAGAGGAGACAGCAATGGCACAATCAGGAAGTCAGAGCTCTTTCTCCTGGAGATGGCCCGAAGAGGCCTCACAGTGGCTTTATCTCAATGGTTTGCAAACCATCTTTTGTCAATTGCCACCAAGCCCTCTAGAGACATTCTAATTGGTGGGTACGTGACTCATATCGCCTTGAAGCTTGGATACTTGAAGCTAGATGAACATCACTTCAACCTCATACCAGGGCATCCTCAAGACTGACTAGACATCGAGTCCTTCATCCAAATGGGAGCGGCTATTAGTATAGTGTTTGAGAACAACATCTACTACCGCTTCACCAACACTGCTACTGATATCGTTTGGAAGGACAATGATTCGGATGACTTCAAAGCTGGCCTCCAAAGAATCCAGCAGAGGAAAAGAGTTCAAGTTGAGGTGGCACCTCTAGAGGTTGAGCAGGAAATGGGACAATCCTCTGCCTCCACACCAAACTTGGCTCAGCAAGTGGTTAACTTCTTGGCACCACAGTTTGAGCAATTGCAGGCTTCGATGGATGAGAGGTTAGAGAACCTCAAAGATTTCATGGAGTCTCGCATGGACAGGCTTAAGGCGGAAGTAGCTCGCCTTAGAGATAAGATGTCCAACTAGATTTTGTGTTAGATATGTTATTTTCTAGCTTGCTTGCTGTAGGAATTTCAAATTTCCTTTCAGAATTTCAATCTCTTTTGTACTTTTCTTTCTATATTAATATATTTGCTTTTGTTTTCCATTATGTTTATTTTTTCTGTTATTCTTTTTATTGATGACAAAAGGGGGAGAACCTAGCAATATATTGTTTAAAGTTAAGTGCAATACTTATTTTGAATCAAAATGAATATGCAAGTATGCAAATGAGCTTTATACCTTAAATATATATTAAGTATACTTTGCATAATCCTTGACGCAAGTTACATGAATGAATATGCACTTGATATACTCTGAATATACCTTAAATAAACTTAACTTGCTTTAAGGAAAATTTTGGTATACATTGGATATACTTTGCATATAACTTTCATATACTTAAAACTAGGAAGCATATTTTGTAACATCCTTGACCTTCCCCACATGCATTTCATTGAACATAAGCATCTTGCATACAATTCAATTGAACACGTGCATTTCATACGTATTTTTGTAGGAACAATTTTATGACACGCACTAGCTACGTGTCCTAGTATTTGACACTTGTATTGAGTCGCACGTGTGTAATTATAACCTAAATGAGGATAAAACAGTATTAGAAACGAATTGAATAAGGTGTCTAAATTAAAGTAAGCAAAATGATTAGATTAAGATTAGTAAATAATTACATTGTTAATTTAGTTAAATCGGGTCAAATGATTAAGCTGTATTATTGTGTGAATTGTTAACCTTGAGGGGTATTTCCGTCATTTTGATGATAATAAATAATATAGCGATATTTTATTTAACATACTTGCTTTAAGTGTATTATACAGGACATAAATTAAAAATAGCAAGAATGGAGAATTGGAAGAATAATCCTTGAGAAACAAAAAGTAAAGAGTAGCATGTTCACTGCCGTGACTCTAGGAGTCACTCCCGTGAACAAAGCTAGTTGTTACCAAAACCAACATTTGAAGTTCACGGCCATGAAGGAAGAACAAATCGTGAAGTGGGCATTTCAGTCACCCCCGTGACTAAAGGTGTCACCCCCGTGAAGAGTCATGAAATTTCAACCAGAGAGCTTCACAATCAGAGTCACCACTAGGGTCACGGCTGGGAAGATGTTCACCCCCATGAATGATGGTGTCACCCCCATGAATGATTCTCTCAATTTCATCCAGAAAGCTTCACGACCAGAGTCACCACTTGGCTCACGGCTGGAAAATTCTGTCACGGCCGTGAAGGATTAATGTCACGCCCGTGACTCTATATGTCAAAATATACCAGAGAGCTTCACGACCAAGGTCACCACTTCAGTCACGGCTTGGGAAGAACTGTCACCCCCCGTGACAAGCATATTCACGCCCGTGACCAATGAAAGAGAAAAATGGCAGGCGCGATTTTTTAGTTGGTACAACGGCTAGTTTCTTATTTAATGCACCCCAACGGCTATATTCAGCCATGGGAGTGTAAATGGAAGTCATTTATACATTAAGAAATAAGAGGATGATAAGGGAATGATAAGAAAAACAAAATATTAGTATATACTTCAAATCACAAGCTATCTTGTACTTTTATACTTTGAGAACTAATTCATTCTCTGTAAAAATCTTATTGCTCCTCATATTTGAGCAATAAAGATTTATAAGTAGTTATCTCTGTAATCTTTACTCAAGTAAGCATTGGGTAGTTCTGGGTTAAAAGAATAACACTTGTAAGGGTTAGTTGTGTGAACCTCCAAAACACAAATTAAAAGGTTGTTTGTGTGAGCCTGTAAAACACAAGGTGTAGGTTGTTTGTGTGAGCCTGTAAAACACAAAGGAATTGGTTATTGTGTGAGCCATTAAAACACAAGGGATTTCTGGGTTAGGTGTGAGCCATTGTGAGAAACACCATAGTTGGGAGTGAGCTTGTAAAACTCCATTGTAACTCTTAGTGTGTTAGTGAAACTCCCAATTGCGATTGGGGAGAGGAGTAGGGTTTGTTAATACCCGAACCTCTATAAATATTTGTGTCTTATTTTCTCTATCCCTTCTAAAATTAACTATTTATTTCCGCACTTTAAAGTTTAATTTTTTAAACTCCAATTCAACCCCCCTTCTTGGTCTAATATCTGGGCAACAATTGGTATCAGAGCCTTGTCTAGCATCAAAGCCTAAAAAGCGCTAGTAAAGAGTTAGATATGGCCAGTGAAGGATTCCAAAGTCTCAAACCTTACTTTGATGGAGCAAACTATGCCCATTGGAAGTTTAGGATGGAGACATACTTGGATAGTGAAGGAATTGAAGTCTGGGATAGTGTACGAAAAGAATGGACACCACCAACAAGAAGAGGAGCTGATGGTGAAGAGGAAATCCTATCAAGAGATGATTGGACTGAGCCCCAAAGAAGAGCAAATTTCAAAAACAAGAGGGCAATGACAATTCAATCAAGCTCATTATCTATTGAAGAATGTGGGAGAATACAACATTGCTCAACAACATTTAGTATGTGGAAGACATTGGAGAACTATCATAAGGGAACTAAGCAAGTCAAATCCAAGAAGATTCAACTTCTAACCTCAGAATATGAGCTCTTCAAGATGAAATCAAATGAGTCAATCACTGACATGACTAACCGTCTTCTATCCATTATAAATGGAATGAGGAAACTTGGGAAGCATCTGAGCTTGGAAGATATAAACAATAAAATCCTGAGAAGTCTTCCTCTTAAAGACTATGGTTCAAGAGTTGCTGGCATAGAAGAAGCAAATAAAGATATGAGCATTATGAATACTGATGTGCTGATTGGCAAGCTTCTCACACATGAGATGGCAGTAAAGAGAGATAGAGAGCTTGAAGCAGAGCCAGAGAAAAGAAAACCCTTAGCACTTAAAGCCTCTACTTCAAAATCTCAAGAAGAAAGTGAAGATGATGAAGAAGTGAGTGATGATGAAAATGAGGACATCGCTATGCTTTCAAGGAGATTAAAAAGAATCATTGAAAAGAAAATGAGCAATTCCAGAAAATTCAGGCAGAGAAACCTCAAACAAACTTCTAATGAAACACATAGAAGTAAGGAAGAGGTGAAATGTTATGAATGTGGAAAGAAAGGACATATCAAACCAGAATGTCCAAGACTCAAGAAGCATAAGAGCAAATATCAAAGAGACAATGGGGAGAAAGGTCACAAAGCCACATGGGATGACGAAAGCTCTTCAAGCGAAAAAGATGATAATGAAAGTGAAGAGGTCAACCTATGTTTCATGGCTATTGAGGATCACGTCTCGGACAAAGTAAGATCACTACACTCATACTCTTTCAATAATGATAGTAGTGATAATGATAGTGATAATGATGATGATGATGATGATGAGCTAAGCCTAATAGAAGAATTAAATATAGAATTAGAGAAATATAGAACTAAATTTAGTATCTATAGAAATAATATCTCTAATTTGAAAAATAAGATAGATGGCTTAGAAAAGGAGAACATAAAGCTTAAATCATCTAATGAATCTCTTCAAAAGTAATTAGATGAATACTCATCAAAACCTTCAACAACTTCACTGTTAAAAGAAAATAATACTTTGAAAAATGAAGTTGAAGAACTTAGAAATTCCATTTCTAAATTTCACAAGGGTAAAGAGAGCTTAGATACTCTCATTGTGTCTCAAAGACCACCTTTAGTTAGACATGGTCTAGGGTTTAAGGACACATCATCATCTTCTCACAAAACTATATTTGTAAAATCTAAAGAATCTCACATCTCCACACCTGTTAGAACAACTCCAATAAATAAGCATGTTAAACCTTCTATACAGAAAAAGAATAATCATGCCTTTATGTATAAGGAGTATGCATCTAGAAAAATGAAAATTAATCATGATTGTGCATGCCATTGTTCTCAAAATCAGTCAAATAGAATTATGGCATTCAAATACATTGTAAGACCAAAAAGCAAGTTTAGACCGAAACAATGTAATTATTGTATGAAAATGGGTCATATAAATAGAAATTGCTGGATAAGGAAGGCTCATTGGCAACCTTCATGTGCTAACCCCCAAGGACCCAAACTCATTTGGGTACCTAAACATCATACTTGATTTGTAACTCTGTAAGTATGCCTCAAGTCCACAATAAACAAAAATGCATGGCTAGTAGACAGTGGATGCTCAAGGCATATGACAGGAGACAAAAAACTCTTCAATGAAATCAAAAGTATTGATGGAGGTAAAGTTACCTTTGGAAACAATGCAAATGGTAAGGTAATTGGTATTGGTTCTATTGGTATTAATGGTACTACTTTTATTAAGGATGTTTTACTTGTTGATGGCTTAAAACATAACTTGCTAAGTGTAAGTCAATTATGTGATAAAGGAAACAAAGTAATTTTCACCTCAAATGAATGTCTTGTAATCTCTATTGATGGTCAAGAAATATTTAAAGGAAATAGAGATATCAATACATACATAATAAACTTACATGAACTTTCTAACCATTCCTCTAAGTGTCTTGTGACTACTAGTGATGAATCTTGGCTGTGGCATAGAAGACTTGGTCATGCTAACATGGACTTAATACAAAGTCTCAGCACAGGAGAGCTAGTAAAAGGATTACCAATAGTTAAATATGAAAAAGGCAAGACATGTGAACCTTGTCAAAGAGGAAAGCAGCACAAGTCATCTTTCAAAGCCAAAAACATAGTAAGTACTTCAAAACCTCTTCAACTCATACATTTAGACTTATTTGGACCTACTAGGGTTGCTAGCTTAGGAGGAAAACATTATGCATTTGTCATCGTAGATGATTACTCTAGATTTACTTGGGTAATTTTCTTAGCTCAAAAGAGTGATGCTTTTGAAAATTTCAAAAACTTTGCTAAAAGAGTTCAAAATGAAAAAGGATACTGCATTTCAAAAATAAGAAGTGATCATGGGAAAGAATTTGAAAATGAAAACTTTGAAAGTTTTTGTCTTAAATATGGCATTTCACATAATTTCTCATCTCCTAGAACACCTCAACAAAATGGTGTAGTTGAAAGGAAAAATAGAACATTAATTGAAATGGCAAGAACAATGCTTAATGAATATGCATTACCAACTTATTTTTGGGCAGAAGCCATAAACACTGCATGCTATATTTCAAATCGAGTTTTCAAAAGACCTCTTTTAAACAAAACCTCATTTGAGCTATGGAATGGAAGAAAGCCCTTGGTATCATACTTTAGAGTATTTGGATGCAAGTGTTTTATATTGAACACCAAGGACAATCTTGGAAAATTTGCCTCTAAGTCTGATGATGGTATCTTTCTAGGATACTCTACAACCAGCAAAGCATATAGAGTATTTAATAAGAGATCATTAACTGTGGAAGAATCCATGCATGTTGTTTTTAATGAATCTAGTAGACTTGATCTTGTGAAAGGTAGTGCTCTTGATGATGTTGTAGATAATATGGAAAAACCTGTCATTGAAAATGGAAAAGAAGAAAACGATCAAGAAAAACTACTACCTCAAAATCAAGAACAAATGGAGCAAGACCTTCCAAAAGAATGGAGAATGAACAGAAATCATCCAAAAGAGCAAATAATTGGTGATCTATCAAGGTGAGTAAGTACTAGATCGCATTTCAAGCATTTAATCACTGACATTGCATTTATTTCACAAATTGAGCCTAAAAACATTGATGAGGCTCTTAATGATGAAAGTTGGATAATTGCCATGCAAGAGGAACTTAACCAATTTGAGAGAAATAAAGTATGGAACCTAGTACAAAGACCTAAGAATCATCCAATCATAGGCAGCAAATGGGTATTTAGAAATAAATTAGATGAACAAGGGTTAATAACCAGGAATAAAGCAAGACTAGTTGCAAAAGGATATAATCAGGAAGAAGGTATAGACTATGATGAAACATATGCACCGGTAGCTAGATTATAAGCTATAAGAATACTCTTAGCATATGCATGTCACATGAATTTCAAACTTTTTCAAATGGATGTGAAAAGTGCATTTCTAAATGGCTATATAGATGAAGAAGTGTATGTAGAACAACCACCAGGTTTTGAAAGCTATAATTTACCAAATCATGTTTTTAAACTTTCAAAAGCTTTGTATGGTTTAAAACAAGCTCCAAGAGCTTGGTATGAAAGACTAAGTTCTTTTTTACTAGAAAATAGCTTCACAAAGGGAAATGTAGACACTACACTGTTCATCAAAAAGCATAAGCATGAAATACTAGTTGTTCAAATTTATGTTGATGATATAATATTTGGTTCTACTAATGAGCTGCTTTGTCAAGATTTTGCTAAGTACATGACTAGGGAATTTGAAATGAGCATGATGGGAGAACTTAAGTATTTCCTTGGTCTACAAATCAAACAAAGCAATGAGGGCATATTCATCAACCAATCCAAATATGCCAAAGATTTAATAAAAAAATTTGGTATGGAAGGATGCAAAAATGCTAAGACTCCTATAAGCACATCATCAAAATTGGACAAAGATGAAAAGGGTAAGAGCATTAATGAAAAGCTTTATAGAGGTATGATCGGATCACTTTTATATCTCACTGCTTCTAGACCCGATATTATGTATAGTGTTTGCTTATGTGCACGATTTCAATCATGTCCCAAAGAATCTCATCTAATTGCTGTAAAAAGGATTTTAAGATATTTACATGGAACATTGCATCTAGGTTTATGGTATCCTAGGAATTCATCTTTCTATATAATAGGATATTCAGATGCAGACTATGCTGGTAGTCTTTTGGATAGAAAAAATACTTCAGGTACTTGTCACTTCATTGGAGAATGTTTGGTTTCTTGGTTTAGCAAGAAACAAGTTTCAATTGCTCTTTCAACTGCTGAAGCTGAATATGTAGCAGTTGGATGTTGTTGTACACAAATTCTTTGGATGAAACAGCAACTTAAGGACTATGGTCATGAAATGAACCATATACCTATAAAATGTGACAACACCAGTGCTATAAATCTTTCAAAGAATCCTATTCAACACTCTAGAAGTAAACATATTGACATTAGACATCACTTTATTAGAGATCATGTTCAATATGGAGATGTTGAATTAGAATTTGTATGCACAGAAAAGCAATTAGCAGATATTTTCACTAAGTCTCTAAATGAGGAAAGATTTAATTTCATTAGAAGAGAACTAGGCATGATTGATGGATTAACCTTGTGATTACAAGAAAATGAAATTTTAATTGTTGATCTTAAAACATATCACAAGTTAGAAGATAAATATTTTGATGAAAATTCATGTTTTATGAAGCAAAATCTTTGTTGAAATGATTTAGTCTTGTTGCAGAACTTAATTTCAAATTAATGAAAATTATAGGGGAGTCACGCCCGTGACTTAAGTGGCTCAAAGAGGCAGTATTGTTCACGACTTCGGTTCACGACATGCTTCATAGCTTCAAGTAGTGAAACATTGTTTCACGGCTTGAGTCACGCCCGTGGATAAGACTATTCACGCCCGTGACATATTTTCACTCCCATGAACCATTACGTCTCAAAAACTCACAGAAGCTTTCACGCTTTGCGTCACGGCATGAGTCACGGCTTCAAGTGGTGAAACATAGTTTCACGGTTTGAGTCATGACCGTGGCAAAGAAGTTTCACGCCCGTAACAGAGTTTCAAGCCCGTGAATAATTACACCCAAAACTCACAGACGCTTTCACGCCTTGTGTCACGGCTTGCTTCACGAGTATAAGTAGTGAAATTCAACACTTCACGCTCGTGACATAATATTCACCCCCGTGACCTATGATCATTCACGCCCGTGATGTTCATCGAGCACGCCCATGAAAGCATTCACGCTTTCATTCATGAGTGGAATTCTGCTTCAGCAAACCGTGAACATGACTATTCACGCCCGTGAAACTTGAAGTCACGCCCGTGAATGTATCGAATATATAAGAAAACAGCCGGTTATAAACTTCATTTCAACTCTCCATCTCCCAAAACCGCTCTCATTTACTCTCATTCATTGAGACATTGAAGATAGCGACCCCAAAGCCTTGATATTTCACTATAAATTCCTTCAAAAGTTCGAATCTTCAGCAGAAAATAGATATTCCTAGGGTATTTCATCATATTTTATTCCTATCAAAATCAAAATCAAAATGGAGTCTGCTTCGTCAAAAGGGAAAAGAAAGAAGTTCCATGCACCAAAGAGATATTCAGATTACCTCATGAACATCATACCCGAAAGTTGCCATCCTCGGTATGCAACTTTAAAGAAGCGACCAATTTTATCATCAAGGTCCTTTGAATGGCAGATAGTCCGTAATCTAGGACTCGAGATGGCTATGATAGAGCAACTTCAAGCCTGTCATCTAAAAGACTTTGTTGACATTCATCTGCCAACTCTACGGGAGCCAACGCTAGAATTCCTCAGCACCTTGCAGGTTTCACCAACTGGAGTGGTGAAATTCCAACTCTGCAAAAATGAAAACACCCTCAGCGCCATTGCTTTTGGAGAATTGCTCAACCTACCATCAGATGGCGTTCTGAATGAGACTGAGGTAGAATTCTCTGCCCCTGCAGCCTGGACTCATTTCGGATACAATTGTAGCTGGGACGTAAAGAAGACAAAAAGCACTCATCTCGTGGTCCCAGTACACAGGTATTTGCATAGGTTTCTAACCTATAGCATTTTTGCTCGGGGAGAGAGCAATGGAACTATTAGGAAGTCAGAACTCTTCCTATTTGAGATGGCTCACCGGGGAATCAAAGTGGCGCTTTCCAGATGGTTTGCAAACCATCTTCTCTCCATCGCAACCAAGCCCACAGGAGATATCTTGATTGGGGCTTATGTCACTCATATGGCAGTGAAGCTAAATTACTTGAAGCTGGAAGACCATCATTTCAACATTATTCCTGCCCACCCACGAGATAGGCTGGATATCGAGTCTTTCATAAAGATGGGAGCAGCAGTGAGAATCGTTTACCAGAACGATATCTTTTATCGCTTCACTGATACTGCTGGAGAAATTATCTGGGAAGATCATGACATGGAGGATTTTAAAGCAGGCCTCCAGGGAGTCCAGCAGAAAAAGAGGGCTAAGATTGAGGAAGCCACTCCAGCCATCGCTCAGGACATTGGACAGTCCTCAGCCTCCACACCGTCTTTAGCGCAGCAGGTGGTCGACCTCTTGGCACCATGTTTCGAGCAGCTGCAGACTTATATGGATGAGAGGTTGGAAAACCTCAAGGACTTCATGGAGTCTCGACTCGATAGTCTTGAGGCTGAAGTAGCTAGGCTTCGTGATAGGATGTCTAGCTAGGATATAGGATAGAGTGTAGCCTAAACTTGTTATGTTTGATCATTTTTCTTTATTTTGTTACTTATTATGTTTCTGTATCTTTTCCTTCATATAATATATATTTGCTTTTGTTTACTTCAATCTACATATTCTTTTTGATTGATGACAAAAGGGGGAGAAAACTAGCAATATATGAAAGAATTTATATGATAAGGGAAAGTAGGATCAAACTAGCAATAATAAGAATTGTGAATCAAATTTGAAATTGATTGCAAAGTAGAATTATAACCTAAGTATACCTTGCATATACCTTAAAAAGCAAGTTACAAATAAAAACATGCCATGATATACCTTAAACATACTTTACATATACTTTATGTCTTGAAAAGGATTTATGGTATGTATTGGATATACTTTTCTTATGACTTGCTTCTAGCTTAAATGCTACATCCTTATTCACTATTCTTGCACATTATAATTTTTATCCTAAGTATATTTTGAGGGGGAGACTTCTCAAAATCACATATTGCTAGATTATTTGTCACCATCAAAAAGGGGGAGATTGTTAACCTTGAGGGGTATTTCCATCATTTTGATGATAATAAATAATATAGCAATATTGTATTTAACATACTTGCTTTAAGTGTATTATACAGGACATAAATTAAAAATAGCAAGAATGGAGAATTGGAAGAATAATCCTTGAGAAACAAAAAGTAAAGAGTAGCATGTTCACTGACGTGACTCTAGGAGTCACTCCCGTGAATAAAGCTAGCCGTTACCAAAACCAACATTTGAAGTTCA
Organism: Triadica sebifera; assembly: GCA_023653625.1. Taxonomy (NCBI): domain Eukaryota; kingdom Viridiplantae; phylum Streptophyta; class Magnoliopsida; order Malpighiales; family Euphorbiaceae; genus Triadica; species Triadica sebifera. Next base: position 39,259,073 of record CM042892.1, on the reverse strand, counting down.
CGGCCATGAAGGAAGAACAAATCGTGAAGTGGGCATTTCAGTCACCCCCGTGACTAAAGGTGTCACCCCCGTGAAGAGTCATGAAATTTCAACCAGAGAGCTTCACAATCAGAGTCATCACTAGGGTCACGGCTGGGAAGATGTTCACCCCCGTGAATGATGGTGTCACCCCCGTGAATGATTCTCTCAATTTCATCTAGAGAGCTTCACGACCAGAGTCACCACATTAAGAAATAAGAGGATGATAAGGGAATGATAAGAAAAACAAAAGATTAGCATATACTTCAAATCACAAGCTATCTTGTACTTTTATACTTTGAGAACTAATTCATTCTCTGTAAAAATCTTATTGCTCCTCATATTTGAGCAATAAAGATTTATAAGTAGTTATCTCAGTAATCTTTACTTAAGTAAGCATTGGGTAGTTCTGGGTTAAGAGAATAACACTTGTAAGGGTTAGTTGTGTGAACCTCCAAAACACAAATTAAAAGGTTGTTTGTGTGAGCCTGTAAAACACAAAGTGTAGGTTGTTTGTGTGAGCCTGTAAAACACAAAGGAATTGGTTATTGTGTGAGCCATTAAAACACAAGGGATTTCTGGGTTAGGTGTGAGCCATTGTGAGAAACACCATAGTTGGGAGTGAGCTTGTAAAACTCCATTGTAACACTTAGTGTGTTAGTGAAACTCCCAATTGCGATTGGGGAGAGGAGTAGGGTTTGTTAATACCCGAACCTCTATAAATCTTTGTGTCTTATTTTCTCTATCCCTTCTAAAATTAACTATTTATTTCCGCACTTTAAAGTTTAATTTTTTAAACTCCAATTCAACCCCCCTTCTTGGTCTAATATCTGGGCAACATAGTGGAATTATAAATATATGTAAATAATAATAATAATATAGACAAAATAAAATGAAAATGACACAAAAGAAAAATATAAGAGAATAAAAAAGAGAAATGAGAAGAGAAAAGAGAAGAGAAAATGAGAAAATGAGAAAATGACAAAAAACAAGTTGGCTTTATCTTCATCTTTCTTTCCCCATTTCTGCCTTCTTCTCCAACCCGACTTCTTCTTCAATTTCCTCCATTTCAGAATTCAATTCATCCTTGTTTCACCTAGTTTTTGAAGCATATTTATCCCTTGCAAGGTTGTTCTTGTTAAGTAATCAATTCTTATTGCTATAGGGTTGATTTGAGTTGCTTAGGTTCAATATTAGGCACTGCATTGCACCCCATTTTTGATGTTAATAGAAATTGATTCTAGAAATATGTAAAACACAAAGTTTGTTCCTTTATGTCTTAGATTTATGTATATGTAAACAGGTTTGCAAGAGGTTATGTATAGGGAGAGATATGCTCTTCTTACGGAAACTGGTCAGGGTGTGAACCCTAACCAAGTTAGCTACTGTGTGGTTTGCTTTCGAATATATTAAAGCCATTATTTGAAGTCTCTCAAAACATAAAAGTTATAGATATATGTTTTCTGTATCTTTCTACCAAATATCAGGTTCATTGGTCTTGTAAATGTGGAGTTATGGGGAATGGAACCATGACTATTCCATGGTTTGAACTGCCTATTGAGTACCCTGGGCAGATACAATAACTTGTTTGGCTAATTTGAGCTTGTTAGAGCTAGATTCTGTACATGCTCAAAACATTAAAGTTATAGGTATATGTCTTATCTAAATTTTGGTACTAATTTCAGATTCATTGGTTATGTATAGACTAAGTTATGGCCTTTTTGAAGCTATACTGGTCTGGAAGTCAATTCTATTATGGACTAGGAACATGTTTGGTATAATTAGAAGCCTTTAGAGACATAATGGGTAAAAGTTGTAAACATGAAACATGTTACATATGAACCCATATAAGTTTATGTAAAGTTTCATTAAAATAGGACGTATAGATTATAAGTTATGATGAACCCAAATGAGTACCCTGAAACTGCCTAAAGGCAGAAAACAGAACACTCTTAGAAATTCCACCAAATATTTTAACATGATCCAATTGGTCTGAAATTTGAATATGTTCTATAATTATATGTTATTTTTAATTAGGAATAAGAATCATATTAATTGGTCAATTATAAAAAAAGTTATAGGCTAAACAGTCCCATAAGGTCACACTGCCTCATAGGGAAAATCTTAACTATTGACATGAACAATGCATATTAAGTCTCCCTAATCATGAGTTAATGGATTATGTTTTCATATTAGGCTCACAACATATTGGAGACCCACAAGGAGTAGATAGATAATAAGTTAGGGGTCAGAATTAAAGGAGAATGGTGAGTCTAATTATCGATTGAATTCTTTAGTGCAAATGAATGTTGCTTGCTATGTGATTCATATGATTGTCATGATTGGTCCTTGATAATGTAATGATGGATAATTTGTGACATTGTGGTACATATAAATGGTATACTTGTGGTGTATTTGAGGTATATGTTTGACAAATGTGGTATATATACATGGTATATATATAGTATATGCAAGGTATATGCTTGACATATGAGGTATATATGGAATATATGTATGTTGTATATGATAAAGATGCAATGGTTGATGAATGCTTAAATACAAGTGCATATGCATATGGGCTAAAAAGGCGTTATGACTAGTTAATCGATATTGTAAAGCAAAAAAAGAGGCATATGGCCCAACAAATGTGCAAATGAAACAAATGATCTAGCTAGCTAGCAAATTCAAATGCAAATATTCACATGGCAAATGTTCACATGGAAACCCGGGACAATGTCTGTTTAACTTGGTCATAACAAAATGAATTAAGCAAAGCATTTGCATACATAAAGAGTAATGATTATATGTTTCAACTTTATTGATACATATATGATGCTGATGAATGGAATGGATATATGGTATATATTGGATTTGTGATTTATTACTCTAAGTTGTTTGGTACTTTAGAGCTCATTGGATGATTATTCTCACTGAGCCGCAACTCATCAATTTGCATCATTTTTTAGGTAAGAAAAGTGATAGCTCATTTTGAGTAGTGTATAGAAGACATGGAGCACAGGTCATTGGCCAAGCCTCATCACTCTCTCTCTCCTTGCATTCCACATAAGCATGAAAACATGTCATCTGTATTTTGGACTTATATGCTTGAATATGTATTATCACTCTAGATTAGTTTTGAAATATGTAAATGGAAACAACCCGTAATCCTTCAGATGTGAAGTTTATGTTTTAATATATGTGATATATCGTATTGTGGTTTTTAATGTTGACTTGAAAATTCATTGAGTAATATTACAAGATATGAGACTTGTAAAGTCATTAGTTGATTTTACAGGATATGATATGAAAAAAAAATTTACTACTACTGTTAACAGGGTATTTTGTCTTTCTAGCATGCTATGTGTGATTAATTGATACAGGGATAGGTTGAACACAAATGTATAAGATGTGGTGTTACATATTTTGATGCTACACTTCATCATTCTTTACAATTCTTGCACTTCAGCATTTTTTATCCTAAGCATCTTTTGAGGGGGAGACTTCTTAAAAGCACATATTGCGAGATTATTTGTCACCATCAAAAAGGGGGAGATTGTTGAACCTTGAGGGGTATTTCCTTCATTTTGATGCTAACAAATAAAATAGCAATAATGTATTTAACATACTTGTTTTATAAGTCTATTGAACAGGGTATGGAATATGATAGCGAGAATGGAGAATGGAAGATTAATCTTAAAAAAATAAAATTAAAGAAATAGTATATTCATGCTTATGACCTTATATGTCATGCCCGTGATGAAGCTTAGCACCAATAATCCAACATTTAAAGTTTACGGCCATGAAGAATGAGAGCAACCACGAATGAACATTCCAGTTACGCCCGTGAATTAAAGTCACACCTGTGAGAAGACATGACAAATTCTTCCAGAGAGCTTCACGACCAGAGTCACCACTTGGACCACGGCTTTGAAAGATGTCACGCCCGTGAAAATAAAATGCCATGCTCGTGATCAAACACTTCAAAATCTTCCAGAATGCTTCACGGCCAAGGTCACCACTCAAGTCACGGCTTGGAAGAATAGTCACAACAGTGACACACATATTCACGATCGTGAAAGATGAAAGAGAAACATGTCAGGTGCGACAATAAGGGTTAGTGCAACGGCTAGTTCCATATTAATTGCATTCTAACAGCTATAATTTGCTATGGAAGTATAAATTCAAGTCATTTATGCATTCAGAAGAATAGGAGAACAAGAGAACAAGAGAATAGCTAATATTTTGAATCAAAATCTTGTTGTAAGCCATTTGTGCATTTGATATTTTCAAAACAAACATTTATTCTCTGTGAAAATCTTTTTGCTCACCATTCATTAAGTAATATAGATTTGTAAGTGTTTCTCTGTGTAATCATCTACTCAAGTGAGTTTTGGATATTTCGGGATTAAGAGTAGAACACTTGTAAGGCTTATTTGTGTGAGCCTCTAAAACACAAAGAAAGGTTATTTGTGTGAGCCTTTAAAACACAAGGTAAAAGTTATTTGTGTGAGCCTTTAAAACACAAAGAATTGGTTATTGTGTGAGCCATCAAAACACAAGGGATTTCTGGGTTAGGTGTGATCCATTGTTAGAAATACCATAGTTGGGAGTGAGCTTGTAAAACTCCATTGTAACACTTGAGATTGAGATTGAAGAGAGGAGTAGGGTTTGTTAACACCCGAACCTCTATAAAAATCCTTGTGTCATATTTTTTGTATCCCTACTAAACTTAACTTTTCTTTCTACACTTAAAAGTTAAATTTTTAATATCTAATTTAACCTCCCTTCTTGGTTCAATATATGGGCAAAAATATATATATATAGATCATAAGAGCCTCAAATATTTGCCCATAAAAAAGGAATTGAACTTAAGGCAAAGATGCTGGTTGGAGTTAATCAAGGATTATAATTGTATTATTGATTATCAGCCAAGCAAAGCCAATGTAGTAGCAGATAACCTAAATAGAAAAACATTGGCAAGTATACCTTATAATTTTCTCATTACAATATAATATGTAGAAATTAATAATAAATTAAAATGAGACTCATAATTTATTTTGGCAAAGTTACAGGTTCAACCTATATTAAGGCAACAAGTGAGAGAATCTTAGAGGCAAGATCAGAAATTGATGATAATTGCTGAGGCAGTTAAAAAAGGGGAGAGACCTGAATTTAAAATTGAAGATGATGGAAGCATAAGTTATAATAGAAGATTGTGTGTGCCAAATGATAGTAGATTAAAGCAAATAATTCTAAAAGAGGCACATAATACCACTTATTCCATGCATTCAGGGAGCTGAAGATTCATTATTAGTGGCTAGGAATGAAAAAGTATATTGTGGATTACACTACAAGATGTTTGACATGCCAACAAGTGAAAGCAGAGCACTAAGTACCATCTAGATTATTACAACCTATTGCTATCCCAGAATGGAAGTGGGAAAGGATTACAATGGATTTTGTATCTGGATTGGCTTTGACACAAAAGAAGCATGATGCAGTATAGGTAATTGTTGACAGGTTTACCAAATCAGCTTACTTTCTGCCAGTTCGAATGGATTATTCTTTGAGACGGTTAGCAAAACTATATGTTAATGAGATAATTCAACTGCATGGGGTGCCAATATCTATTATTTCTGATCGAGACCTACGGTTCACATCAAAAGTTTAGAAAAGTCCACAATAAGCATTGGGGACCCGACTTACTTTTAGTACAATATTTCACTCATAAACAGATGGACAATCCAAACGAGTTATTCAATTGCTAGAAGACATGCTTTGAAGTAGTGTAATTGACTTTAAGGGTAGTTGAGATAGGTATTTACCTTTGATGGAATTTGCATATAACAATAGCTATCAAGCTAGTCTCGGCATGACTCCATACGAAGTTTTGTATGGAAGAAGATGTAGGGCACCATTGTGTTGGACATAACTTGGTGAAAAGAAGTTAATGGGCCTAGAATTAGTGCAACAAACAGATGAAAAGGTGAAATTAATTTAAGATTGATTAAAAGCTGCAGTGGATCGACAAAAATCCTATGCTAATTTAAAAAGGAATGATATTGAATATGTGGTTGGAGACAAGGTATTTTTAAAAGTCTCTCCTTGGAAGAAAGTACTTCATTTTTGTAAAAAGGGGAAACTGAGTCCTAGGTTTATTGGACCATATGAAATACTTGAATGTGTGGGTCCAGTGGCTTACAGGTTGGCCTTACCACTAGAATTGGATAAGATCCACAATGTGTTTCATGTCTCAATGTTAAGAAGATACAGATCAGATCCAACACATGTAATACATGTGGAATCAATAGAGGTACAACCAGACTTGACCTATGCAGAAGAGCCGATGAAAATCTTAGCTCGAGAAGTCAAGAAACTACGGAACAAGAAGGTACCATTGATAAAGGTCATATGGCGAAATCATACAATAGAAGAAGCCACTTGGGAGAGTGAAGAAATGATAAGAACTCAGTATCATCAGCTATTCGGCTCTAGCTAATTAGGTGAATTTCGAGGATGAAATTTTCTTAAGGGGAAGAGAATTGTAACATCTAATGATTTAGGTCTCAATTGCACGTGACCCTAGTGGGGTGTGCTGGTTCAATCGGAGTCTAAATTTGAACCTATAAAAAAATGACTAATAATAAGGAAATATAATTAAGGGTATTATTATTTGGAAATTAAAAATATTAGTGCTAGAATTGGAAAAAAATAAAATTTTCTGTGGACAAAATTGGTATTATGGCAATTATTGGGGGAAAAAGTGTGAAGATGGGGGAAGATGTGGCAAATAATGAATTTTTCAAAGTTTAAATGTTAATCAATATTAATTAAGTTAATGAACCAATAAAGATTAGGATTAATTTTAATTAGTGAGACCACTCTTTAATCATAGTATAAAAGTCTAAAATGGGAGGAATTCTACATTCTTCCACCTAAAAATCTAACTCATCTTCATCTTCTTTTCTTTCACTCTTGGCCATCCACCATAGCTCACCAAAACCTCCACTCTTGCTTCAATCCAAGCTTGAAAAAAAGAGAAAAAAATTAGTTTTGAGAAAGAAAAATTCAGAATTTAAGAGTTATTGCCATAAAGGGGGTAAAGGAGCAAGAAGGAAGGAAGAAAGAAGAAAAGGAAAGGGAGCAACTTGGGATAGATTCAGTCTACCTTGGAGAACCATTAAAGTGAGTTTATTCTTCATAAATTCAATATTTTTCCTTCCATTTGAGACCCATAAGGATGATAGATATGATTAGGTTTGATAGATTGAGATTATATTGCAATATTAGAACTAGAAATTTAAAGTTTGCAACTAGTTGAAGAAAGTGTAGTTAAACTTTGAATTAATGATAATTTATGTTAGTTAATTATTTTGTGATTTAAAAATTAGAGAAAGGTAACTATAATGGAGGAATGAGGGGCTGCCTTGGTTAAGTTAATTTGGAAAAAATTGAAATTAACATAGAAACAACACAAATGGGTGATAAATAAAGTGTGAATTAAGTGTTATTTGAATAAAATGAATTGGGAACTATGATAAGGTTTTTGGGCAGCCATGATATATCAAGAAGGAAGTTTCACCTTAGTACATTTTGGCTAAATTAAAGTATAAAACATATTAGGAGCATTAGAATATTAGGTAGGCATAAAAAGCTTTGAAAATGGATATTAGGATTGAGATATGATATGATTGTGTAGGAAAACCAAATGAACTAATGAGAGGCCCTCAAGAGGGTGATAAAGGCAAGGAGAAAGCTAACTAGTAAAAGGAGGAAAAAAAGGATAAAAGGAAGATCCAAGGCTAATTAGGTATGTGCTTCATTGATAAAAATTTTACATGTTTAATGGTATGAAATTATGATTTAATGTGTGATATGAATATGGTTTGACATAAAATGTGATTAATTGTTGCTTTTAATATTTTATATGGTAATGAGACCAAATGGTGTGAAATCATTAAGATATGTGAATGTAATTGTGATATGCAAACTTGGGCATAAAAAGGAATGCATATGATGAATTTAAGTAGTATATAGATAGATGTCAATTAATGATCCTACTGTAGAGATTGTGGAACAGTCTTGACTATTTTAATCATAACTAATGCTCTGGTAATGATATTGAGATGAAATCAGTTGAAAACGAAAGTGGACTCATAATTCTAAAACTTTAAGTTAGAACCTGAGTTTAAATTCTAATTGCAAATAGGCTAAAAATTTGACACAAAATCTTGGACTTGTAGGTACCCAGAAAATACTGGGTAAAATTTATAGAACTTCATTCAATAAAAGGGCTATAACATTTGATAGAAAACTTAGACTTGAGTGATTTTTAATGAATCTGAAATTTGAGACAATAAGCTACAAATTGTTAGAAGACTATAACTTCAAACTCGAATTATAAATGAGCTAAAAATGAAGCCCAAAATCAAGACCGAAATCTGCCATAGATAAAAACTTGAAATATTGGGCTTTTGCATGTGGTGCGATGAGTATATATAGTAATTAATGTAAATTTTGATTTTAATAGTAATTATAAATGTTTAATAAATTATTTATGTGTGAGATTCTAATACAATAATAATGGGAACAAAGAATAAAACTAATGAGCATATAGGTGAAAATTTAGTAAATTTATCATTTTTGGGAATATTGTGAATAAATATAAAAATAGTTAAGCCCTAAGACACCTAATCTAGAACTATAATAAAGAATAGTTTGACATGTCAATCAGGAGATTTAAGACACTCAGTGCCAAATACAAAAGCCGGTAATGACAAATTTATAAATGCGTTCGGCATAAAATTATTAAGCCGATAATGACAATATTATAAAAGCCAGTAATGACACTACTATGAAAGCTCTCGGCGCAATATTATGAAAGCCGGTAATGAAAATCTCGTTATTTCTATTAGTTAGTTCGGTTATAGGTGTTATGGGTACAAGAAAAATAAAAAATAACAATAATATAAAAGTATGACATTTTGAAAATGGTATGTTAAATTAAGATTGTTAAACATGAAATGTTTGATGAAATTTATTTGTTTTCATATAATTCTTTATTTTATGCCTTATTTATGAAATGATTAATTGACATATAAAAAAATATATGTATGTAAAATTTTTATCCTTGAAGCACTATTAAGCTAGTAGTTTAGCACGGATGATTTTCTTTCACGCAGGTTTTAGAAGGGTAGTCATAGCTAGTATAGTTATTAGAAGAAGTAGGGTACCTGGACGAAAGCAGCTAAAGGTTTTGAATTTTTTTTTTTGGTATATTTTATCAAAAGGTTTGTAAATTAAATTATAGTTCTATTTCATCTAGCGTGTATTAAAAATGTGACTTATAATGTAAAAGATATAGTTTGAATGTAAATTAATATATTTTATAAATAAATAAAATTTTGAATATTATTGTTTGTAATCAATTTATTTTAGTATTTGTGATATTTTCAAAGTAATATTTTAAAAAAAAAATTATACTTCATTTCATTAAGTTTATATGACAGTTAGTCAAGTAATGCTCACTTACCTTATTGAACCAAAATGAGGTAAGGGGGTGTTACATGAGCACTCTGCACACTTCAATTTTTGCTCCATTTTTGGCTTTAGCTCGAATTTTTATTCAAATTTGATCTTTTAAACGCATTAGTTGCCCAAAAATCTCTCCTCAAGATCCAACACCTATAAAATATTTAAAATATAAAATAAAATAAAATTCTACTAAAAACTAACTAAAATATAAATAAAAAAATAATTAAAAATTGTGCAAATTGGTTGAGAAAATTATACATTTTTTAGTGCTATCGCCAATATCAGAAAACATTTGCAAGAAAAATATGGGCTTTTAGATGTTTTTTCAATCAATAAATAGAACTAACAATTTTGAAAACGATACGATAAAATTACACGGACTTAGATATGATATGACATGAATACACCTAATATGTTATGACACGATTAGATATATTTAAAAAAATATAAATTATATAATAAATAAATTATTCAACTATATATTAATATTTTAAATATATGTACAAGTTCATGTATGAATAAATTTACAATATATTCTATTAAAATTAATTATATTAATATATGTGAATAAATATTAGCAAGTTGGTGATATAATTTAAATTAGTAATAATCGTATAAATAATTAGATGCTTAAATTTTATTACGCTAATAAATTTTATCATATGCACATACAAGTATGTGTATATATTTATAAAATATGCTAAATTATTAGTACATTATAAAAATTATTATATATTTATAAAATATTAACTTTAGTTGTTTGTAATTATATAAGTTTATGTATATATATTTATAAACATGTTAAACGATTACACGACATGAAACGATACATTTTATTAATACATATATACGTGTATCTATATATATTTACAAACGTATTAAACGATTACACAATATGAAACAATACGTTAAAATGACACATAGTAACGCGACACAAATTGTCAACTTTATTAATAAACTTTATTCAATAACTTTAATAATTCAAATCCTAATTTCTCTGGCTCTTTTCAATTTAGTCCCTCTATTTGCTTTTCATCAATTTTTGAATATGTGGACATGTTTTTGATACTCTCATTTTAACTTAATGTTAGAATTCACATTTTCATAATATGTGGTAGGTGAAAAGAGACAGAAACAAAAGAAACAGAAGAGTTTTAAAATGTGAGTCTTAGTAGAGTAATTTATGTCTTATTTGAATCTTTAAATGAAAAGAAAAAATCTAACAGATGATTTTACTAGAAAGGGATTGTAAAGATTAGGGTCCAAATTGATAAGAGAAGATATATAATTTTAATTGAAAACAACTTAAAATTTTGTGATTTCTTATATATTTTGATTGAAATGATAAATGTTTATATCTTTTTGATACCCTAGCTATTTCGACCCAAAAAAAAGCATATACAAGTAATATTCTTATATATCATAAAATATTCGTATATATTTTATTTAAATTGAAAATCAAAGTGCTTTATAACATGTAGGAATACTATATATTTCTGATTCCTCTAAAAAGCCTAATATTTTAAAAATAAAAGAAGAAGCATATACAAGTAAATATTTGCACGTTAATTAAATGAAAGTCATTTTTTGGTGAATTGACTGACTTAGAAAAATAAATAGATAAGAGCCCATTACAGTATAACTCTCCATTCATATTGGTTAATTTGCCAAATTATAGTAGTACTGTAATAAGAATAATTTTAATAATATCATCACCCATGTTGAAATTTCCTTCGTCAACACTCTTTTTTTTTCAATAAAAATGCAGCCAAAAAAGCTTGAAATCATTATTTTTTCATTATTATGGACACATCCTGATAGGTACTTGTATTATTCAGTTATAGTAATAATCAAATTCTTGTTTAATTAATTTGAACAAACAGCATTTTACTATTGCTTTCTTTTGTATATATAATAAATTATTAGACTTTAATAATGTTCCTCAACTGAAAGTCACACTGTAAGCAATAAGATTCTGATACACAATCTAACTCAATTGATTGGTGCAAAAGAAAAGGGATTGAAGTTATGCTTTTAAAAGTTGGAGACAGCCTTTACTCAAGATTTTAAAGATTTGATTGCATTTTTCTAGCAAAAATCTCTTATAAAAAGTGATACAGTTTTTCTTTGCCAAATATCTTTTAAAAATAGTGTTATTTTCCTTAAAACACAATAACTTTACTGTATTAATCTCAATATGTTGTTTAATTTATATTTGCAAGGAAAGGTCATAAAACCCAGTTTGGTGGACCTCTATTCATTAGAGTTATTTGTAATTGAAACCAAAATTTTCAATTTTTGTTTTGGGTCTTAATGGAGTTGGTGGGTTCACAATGGACGTAGTTTTAATTCGTTAGAAGACTAACAGAAAAGTTTGAATATAAAATATTTTTCAGCTTAAAATGTTTCAACTGAAATTCGAATATACAATCACAGCATTTTGGAACTAAGATTAACCTTATTAAGTCAAAAATTATTAGTGATTGGATTAAAAATTAAAATTCTAACAAATTGTTAATACTCTATTCTTGTCGAATTTTGACACTTCGCTCATTGTAGTCGTTTTTTATAAAAAAAATGTTGTATATATGCATTAATTTTGTTATAATCAGCCTTTCAATTTCTTATTTTAAATTATAATTAATTTCATTAATATGACATATGGCCAATGTGCTTTGTAATTTGGTAAATATTAACATTTCTGTCAGGTAAGTACCATGTAAAATTAATGACACTAATTGAATTTGAAAATGAAAAATAGAGGGAGTAATTATAATAAAAAAATAAGTCTATATAAAAAAATAATTACCGGAAGCAATCAAAACGTCACAAATATATATAAGAAGTTAAACATATGTGTGGCTTAAATGTAAGTATGAAGACAGCCATCGTAAAAGTGGAAAAACAAGATATGATACCTAAACCCTAGGAGGTGTATAGAAAGAGAAAGAGGGACTATAAAGGAAGAGAGGAGAGCGAGAGAGCCACATACTTTCTCCACTCATAGATACAAAGTGTTCCTACAATGTCATGATGGTATGGTTAACCCTAGTTGGTGGAAGTCAAAGGGAAGGAAAGTGGGTTTTGCTGGGATTCTCTCTCTGCTTTAACTTAAGTGAGTGGTGGTCTCCCAAGTGCCTGCAAAGGTCACCCAAAGTTAAAGAATTCCTTCTTTATTCTTTTACCATAATTCCATTTAATCCTTTTATTATAATAGAATTTTGCTCACAACCACCTTTTAATATAACTTCAGTTTCATTCAATCAAATACAATCATCAATTTGCTTCAAAATCAAACTTTTGAGCTAATTAATAATCAACTTTTAATTTGTAATGATTTACCATGTTTTATCTCGAAAAGCCAAGATTCTTATGATCTGCCTTCGATTTTTATTACAATCTTTCAATGTACTATCTGTAATCTATATATATATATATATATATATATATATATATATAAAGTGTTTTCGAGGAGTAAATAACATAATTGCAAATAAAAAATTACGTACTAATTAGTTAGACTTAAAAATTAATTTTGAAATAAATAAATCACAATTGCAAATATTAAAAATTTACTAGCTTTATTATTATTATTATTGCAACAACATGATTATACTAGTAGTGTAAAATTAGACAAATTAAAGTGGTGTTTGATTTAATCATTACAAGCAGCTGATAGCTCATAGTTATTGTTGGTAGTTGTTAAAATATAAAAATAATTTTTTATTTTTTAACATATATTTTTTATGATCATTAATTAAATAAAATATATAAAAATATCATATATAATTGAATATTTATTTTAAAACATTTAAATGATAATAACGATCAAACATTAATCAATAAATATCATGTCAATCACTTCTTGCTCTCATTATAACGTAAAAGTAATTTGATTCTTTAATACATTCATTCAAATTGCTTCTTCATTTTCATGACTTTCAGTTATTTGAATTATTTCTGTTATATTATTATTTTGATTTATTGTTGATGTATTTATATTTATATATCTTAATTTTTAATTTTTAATTTATTAATATGGAGATAATAAAAACAATATTGATATAGTTTATTTTTAAATAGGACAAAGAAAGTATGACTTACATAATAATAATAATAATAATAATAATAATAATAATAATAATAATAATAATAAATAAATAAATAAATAAATACATAACTAATGAAAAAAGAAGAAGAAGAAGAAGCACACATTCAATAACTATTAAGGAGAATAACTCTTCTTAAAAGAAATTAAAATAAAAAAACTCTACCTTGGCATATTAGCAATTAAATGTCTATAATTTAATATATATATATATATATATATATATATATTACAATTTTCACCTTTTAAAAAAAGTATTATGCAATTAAAATTTCACAGTTGGAAGGCCGGTATTATGCTTTTACAGAAACGCGGGACCTACAAACCAATCTGTATGATGGTGAAATATGCCTACACAAGAAACTATTATTATTATTTCTTTTGTTATTCACCCAACTTAAAAACTTCTACAATATTCTTCCTCTTTCCTTTTGTAAATTTTGGAGGGCAGATAAAATAATAAAATTCCATCTTATTTTTATGATTTCATTTCATCTCATACACTGCTCATATTGCTTCCTGTTTATATTAATAAAATTTTTGATAATCATAATACTTTTCTTCGTCAAATGCCATTAAAAATTTCACTTTGTGCTTTTTACCATTTAAAAGTCTTTTGTAAGACATTTCGTTCCTAAAAGTAATAGAACAGTACTGATGAGAAAAAATAGTTTTTTTTTAAAGTAAAAAGAAATTTCATTAAACCGAAAATATTACGTGCATCAGAAGCCACAAACTCCTCAAGAAAAACATGAATATTAAACTAAAAAGAAAGAGAAAAAAAAGTATTTGACAGTAATTTTTTTTTATTTTTTATAAATTTACATTGTATGAATATTATAACGGATAATTATGCTATTATATTTCAATTAGTATAAATGTACGGATATTTAACATAACTCAATCTGCTCTTAATGTCAATATAACTTTTTCCTATCAATCAATCATGATATCATTTACATATGAAACTTTTATTAATAAATTAATGAATAAAAATTTTATTATGTACTTTGAAGAAGAAAAGTACACTGATTATCAAAATAATGAAGCTAGTTGATAGTATTGATAATGAAACTTTTATTCATTATTTTTAAACTATGAAACTCGTACAGAATAACTGCAAAATTATAATATATTTTTATACATGTTATTATCAAATTTGAAGACAAGTTTTTATTATTTTGTTATGAGTATTTTTTTTATCATATTAAATTTTAACCCCACTGAATGAAAATTCTAAACAAGACATTGGTTAGCTTCTGTAGTATAGATACTTTAAATAATACCTACTTTTTATGCACCCCATGATTTATGTAGCCAAATGAGGACAAATTTACTTGGTATCGATTTTCTTCAAGTTAATCTCATTTAATTAATCTCACACACACTATATATATATATATATATATATATATATATAATTTTCAAGCAATCATGTGACCAACTTAGTGTATTGCAAGTAGAGGTGAGCAAAACCGAACCGAAACAAATTAAATTCGATCTATTCGGTTTGATCGGTTTTTGATTTGATCGGTTTATTTTTTTTAATATTTTGATTTATTTGGTTTGGTTCGGTTTTTGAATATTAAAAAATGATTAAACTGAACTGACCGAAATTTTATTTATATATATATATATAATATTTTTATAGTGATTTATTCTAATGTATAGTTAAAAAAATTATAATATATGATAATTTATTTTAATTTATGGTAGAAATTTGTAATTAATTATGAAAATTTATTCTAATTTATGTTAACTAATTTAAATTTAGAGTAATAAATAAAGTTATAGTATTTGATTTTAATTTATACTAATTTATAAAATTGTGATAATTGAATTTAATTGATTATAACTTACATATTATAATGTTAAAGTTATGATAATTGGTTTTTTTAATCTATTATAATTGATAAAATATATTAATAATTATTATAATTTATATAAATTAATTAATTAATTAATGAAACCGATTAAATTGAACCGAACCAAATCGAAATAATTCGATTATGTTAGATTCAATTTTTATTATTATTTGATTTTGGGTTCAGTTTACTTATCTCCAAGTAGAATGAACAAATTTGATTGATGGACCCATTGTTAGAGAATGTGGTACATAGTTTACATAAATATTGCACAGTTTTGCATTTTTTTTTTGCTCTATTTATCAATAGTTGGTCAGAATGATTTTAATGAAAATACATGTCAGAGACCAATGATTTAAGTCAAGACCCATGTGGATATTTGGCAAATTTAGCTCATACAGTACATGTGGAAAACCACATATTGTCAAATCGTAGCTTATTAGTGTTTCTCACCTTTCTTCAAAAAAAAAAAAAAAAAAGAGTTTCTCACCTTTATGCTCTATCATTTTACCTTGAGTCAAAAAATTTGGTCTGTTGCCAACCATCAATTGGAAAATCACAAAAGTATGATTATTATTATTATTATTATTATTATTATTATTATTATTATTATGTCTTCTATTTGAGAAAAAGAAAAAAAAGAAAAAGAAAAACCCTTTGAAGATTGAATTTTTGATTCTTTGAGAGCCTTAATATGTGGGAATATAATGTGCACGTTAAGGGTCACCTAATGGATGGAAATGACCTTTTTTTTTCTTTGACCTGATTTCAATATACATGCACCTCCACATATATAGCAAAAAATTTAATTGGAGTGTTTTGACCCTATTCCCTCCACAAAATACCTAATGTGATCTTCATCCACTTCCTACAGATGGAATTTCATATCCCAATATTCCTCAATCTTCAATCTAATCACCCAACTTGACATCAAATTTCATATTTGGAGAAACAGATTTAGGACCTATAATGTATACGTTGATATGGGTTCCACCTAGCTGAGCGGCTCTAAGTCTAAAGCCTAATTTTAAGTCAAAACATTAAAAAAAATGCCTATAATTTTCTAGCCATTAATTCAATTTGTAGGCATAAACTTAGTTGGACATGTCACCTATATATGTATTTGTCTGGAGGACAATAAGATGTGTCCTAATAGAATTTTGTTGCCACAATTTCAAGAATTGCTTCTAGTTGATTGTCAACCTGAAGTTGGAAGTAGTTTTATTCAGATATTGAACTTTGAATTTCTTATAACCAACCTGGAATCCAAAAATAATTGACTGACGTCACTTAGAAAACAAAATCGTTGATTAGAAACAACTATAGTCAATTCTTGAAATTCTGAATTATTAATAAATTAATGATTGATATAATTAATGTAACTTGGACTCACTTCATTCTACTAAATAAATGATTCTTTTGAAAATTTTGGAACACTTAATTTTTGTTCTTTGTAGGATGATGAAGCCCAACTAAATATTCAGAAAGAGGGGATCCCATATATGCTTGAACGAGATTTTTTTCAAATAAGCGACCAATCCGAGTTGACGTCAATAGATAGGGCGGTCACAATTGTACGTCCGCATAAGAAGATAGCAAAATATTTAACAAAGTAAGAGTTGGTCACGGTCACAACAAGCAACAATCACATAACAAAAAGAAATTAATTTTAGGGAGACAAACTAATAAATAGCAGAATGTAAAGAGAGAATAAATGTTGAAGCTAAATAAAGAAACTGGACTTTATATAACTACATAAAAAGAGTATTAACAATAAAATTTAGTTCAAAAGTGGTAAAAAAAATAATCACATCAATAAATGTTGCTCTATTTATAGTGTCACTTAGGCAGTATATGCAACCAATGCTCCCTTAACCAATTAAAATAATTATTGATATAATAT
Source organism: Triadica sebifera (assembly GCA_023653625.1). NCBI lineage: Eukaryota > Viridiplantae > Streptophyta > Magnoliopsida > Malpighiales > Euphorbiaceae > Triadica > Triadica sebifera. Next base: position 39,241,645 of record CM042892.1, on the reverse strand, counting down.
TTACATCAGAATAACTATTTATTGAAAATGCCTGGACTTGTTTTTATGCTTAAGCATGCCTAATATAAAGTTATTCTCTATTTGGACTCAGTTATGGCCTACACCCTTATTAGGTCAATGTCAACAAATGCCCCTTCGACCTTTAATTTGGAAAAATTATGAGGTCGACCTTTTTTCCAATTACGCTAGCTAGTCTATCAAATCTCTTCATCAGTTTTCATGAACATGGTCGTATTGCTACAATCGTTAGCTCAAAGGTCGTGCTCTCGTGTTTTCTTAAGAGGTATTTAGAATTGCTATTAGGTGTAAAAAAAACAGGTTTAAAATTTTTTTGATTTAATTGAAGAATTTTTTTTTAATTTTTTATAAACAGATTTTCTCAAACCTGCTTATGGAAAAAATATCTATTTACCTGCTTATCTCCATAAGTAGTTTTCAAAACTCAAAAAATTTAAAAATAATTTTTTTTCTCCAAAAACGCTTTTGACAAATACAATGCCAAACGGACCCTTAGTAGTTTCAAGATTTATCTATATATGTCACCATCTTCTTTTTAGGGACATATATCACCTTCTACCACCTGGCTTGTTCCATAAGCTTCATGCCTCCATATCTGCATTAAATGCATGTTTCAACGTCTCTCATGGAATCTCGCAGCATTATTATTACCTAGTGGGTAATTTATATAATTGGCGGCTATGTGTCTTTTAACCTTTTCATTGCAGTTATTTGTTCTTGTAATGCCCAAGTTTAGGATTTATAAGTTGTATGGGTTTTAGAGAGAGAGTTTTGATTTTTAGTGTTTTAAAAAGAGTTCAAATCTTTAGGTTGTATGTAGTTTCATGCCCTAACTATGGTGTCATGCCCATGAAGGTTCTTCTAAGGTCCAAAATGGCAGAGTTTTAAATGTGGCGGGATTGTTTTGAGAAGAGAGAACATTTACACCCGTAAGGGATTTTTACGACCGTGAATGGTGTTTCACGCCAAAAAAGTAAGGTCATGCTCATGAACGCAGGTCGATTAGCCATGAGTATCTATACTTTTCTCTTTCTTATGCACCATATCTTGCTTTAAATCCACTTCCACTGCTCTTTATGACCTTCTAACACACTCTAAGACTTCTTAGTCATCTTCTCCACCCCTTGTTAACCTAAAACACCATTGTTGAAAAATTGAGAAGCATGGAAGCTTGAGTGAGTTTTCCAAGTAAAGGTAGAACTCAATTTTTTGATTAGTTTAGATTCGTTTTATATTACATAGTTATGATAGGAACATTTTTGTGATGATAGGATCTACTAGAGAGCAACGAACCACATCACAAAGGGGAAATCAAGCTTAAAAAGCTTGAAGGGTTAGTTAAGGCTCTATTTTGATGAAAGGTATGTACATTTGGGCATATTAATCTATTTATCGTGCATCTTGAAGTGTTTTGTATTCTATAAATGTGAAAGAATGGTAAAATGGCATGTTATGGTTGACTTGTAATATGGTTATGTGGTTTTAAGTGTTAAATGACATATGAAATATGGTATGGTTTAAAATGACCTGGAAATGGATTTAATGCTTTAAATGTTATTTAAACATATTGTATACATGCTATAAGTATGAAAGTGTTGATAAAAGTTGTAATATCCACTAATTTAGGCCCTAAGTCGCACGTATCGCGAAATTGACGCGTTTGACCGATCGGAGTCAAAATTCGGATTTTTACAAAATATCAAAGTAATGGCTAAATTAAATGATATAAGCCTAATTAAGTGATTATAAAGTTTAAAAAAGTTGATTTACGGTAAAGGACTAAATTGCAAAATTTGATAAGTTTTGGGGTCAAATTGCAAATTACCAAAAATTGGAGGATTAATGAGATTAATGGCTAATTAAAAATAGGAAATTTGGACACTTAAAATTTGGGTTGGCCGGCCATGACACTAAAGGAAGAAGGATTAATAGTGATTAAGTATATAATTGGGAGAAAATGGTCAAATGGTAGGTCCCACATGAAGACTTTTTGGGTACCCTATTTAAGGCTTTCTTTTCTTCTTCTTCTTCTCTTCATTTTCTGCCTCATTCTCTCTATTTTCTTTACCAGTCACGCCAGCTTCATCCATTCCTCCATAGCTCATTTTGAATTCTAAAAAGAGAAAAGAAGAGAAGAGAAGGGAAAGAGCAAGACAAGGTGATTTTCATGTTCCATAACTCTTAAGGAAGCTGGAAAGAACAAGAAAGAGGGAGAAAAATCAAGTTTGGTAGAGAGAAAAAATCTCCAAAGTTGTGATCAAGTGAAGAAAAGTATAAGGTAAGAAGCATCTCTTCTTCTTCATCATCTTTTCTTAAAGGAAGTTCGAATTTTGAACTCATCCAAGACTTATATGGAAAGAGAGAGAAACTAGGTTTTGAAAGAGAGAAAGAGAGTTAGGGTCTTGAGAAAATCATACGGAAATAATGATTTATGATGTTGTAGGAGTTCCAAGTGACAAGGAACAAGCTCTAAGGAGCAAAGGAAAAGAAAAAGCTACTTAGAAGAGTGAAGGAGAAAGATTAAGGTTTGTGCATAACTTAAGGCAATAGCCTATTTTTGTTTGAAATAATGCATGCTGAATATGATTTTAGATAAATGCAATTTCAAGATTGATGATGATCATGGCATGAAACCATAGGATTAGACATGTATGAATGAGATTCTTGTGTGACTTTGAATTAATGATGCATGTTAGAAAATCTTGTATGATCAAGGCATTTACATGTATTGGAATGTAATAAGTGGAGTATAGAACCTTAGAAATGCATGAAATAAAATTTGGTATGATTTGGATGATGTTAGAATGAATGAAATGTGAATATGCAGATTTCCTGCTGAAAGTCACAAGTGTGACTATTGAGTCATGGGTGTGAACTTAAGGGTCACGGTTGTGAATTTCTGGGTGGAAATGGTACTATTCATTCCAGAAGCGTTCACGGGTTGGAATCACGGAAGTGAACTTATTCACGGGCGGAAATGAGTAATCACGACCGTGAATGCTTTTGGGCGATTCATTCTAGTAGCGTTCACGGCTTGGGATTATAGGCGTGAACTAATTCACGGGCGTGAAATTAGTAATCACGATCGTGAATGCTCTGTATTTGTGATTATGAATGTGGTTATCAAATGAAGAATTCAGGTGAGTAAATGAAAGTCATTGTCTATCCAGTGAAATAAGAATGATATGGATATAGATATATGTATATATATATTGATGTAAGAATGTGATATGTTGTGATATAGAAAAATGAATTGATGTAGAAAAATGAATTGTCATGGATGATATATGAAATCTGATGCAGATGATAAACATGATAATATTGATGAATCTAGTAAATGAATGAAAAGATATATGATTATGACTATATGTTTGCAAAACAAGAAAATTGAGATGTTGATAAATATGAGAATATTGATGTGTTGAAAATTGAGAATTATGATTGATATGAAAATATAAAGAAGCCCATTACTATACTTGCGGACTAGAATCAGGATAGATGACATGTCATTAAGGGGGTGAACGGTACCGTACTATACCTCAAACAATATGGCTTAAGCTCGGAGAGCACCATTGGTCTGGGATGCTTAGTCAGTGTGGTTTAAGCTTGGAGAGCGCTACTGACTTGAGAAAGCTCCGAGAGCACATATAAATGAGGACAAGGTGGCATAAGCTTGTGTGAGCGCCCTTGATCCGGTTATTCATCTATGATGAAATTATATTCAATCAATGTGGCATAAGCTTGTGTGAGCGCCATTGATTTGAGAATCTCTTATGAGCCAGATAGTGGACAGGGTGGCATATGCTTGTGTGAGCGCTCTTGATCCATAACTCATATCCAGTCAGTCCAAAATTTAGAGTGATGTGGGCAAGATAATGAGGATATGTCGGAAAAATAAGAAAAGGAAAGAATAAGAAAATGATGATGATATGAGATTGAAATGTAATGATAAAGAGATTTACAGAATAATTTGCCATTAAAGATAAATGAAAATAACATTGTCTATATGAGCATGACATTTATACTTGTATGAAATAGGAATATGTTAATAGTCATGCATGCAAACATTTTAATGCACAAAATGATAATTGTTAATGCTTGTTGCATGATATAGTATATTGCCTTATTTATATGCACCACTAAGCTTAGAGCTTAGCATAGAGTTTAATTTCCACGCAGATATAGAAAGGTAGCTGAAGACACTAAATAAAGCAAGCGGTGATCCCATTCAAGTAAAGCAGCCGAATCTTGAGAAAGTGGGTTACAATTTTGAAACTTTTGTATTTGGCTTTTATATTAAAGAAATGTTTGAGTTTGCAAAACCTACTTTTAAAGTTTGTTAAGAATTACTCTGATGTTAAAAATTACTATTTTATGTAAATAAATTGTACTCTGATTTTTGTTTATATCCATATATACATGCGTAATATATATATATATATATATATATATATATATATATTGAATTGAAGAAGTAAAGAGGAAGACGGACATTAGCGTTTCCTCATCCGGGCACGTGCAGTTCAGGTGAGGAAGGTGCTACAGAAGTGATTGACACTGGTCGATCTTTAGAGATTTTGAATGAAATGCATGAATGCTTTGTTTTCGAGTTGTTAGAAATGCATGATTCATACCCGGATGTCATGACTGTGAATGTCAATGCTAGATGAACTTGCATGAACCTAGAATTTCATGGTTTGGTATTACAGTTGGGAAGTCATAATGATGTGGTGTCACGACCGTAAATGGGTAATTCACATTCATGAATGCTCTATTTCTTTCATGCGATGATTCATAGGTAAGGTAACTGTAAAAGTATACCTTCATGACCATGACTAAGTAGTTCACGTCCGTGAAGTAGGATGAATGTATTATATGCACATTTTGGTTTATGATCTTAATTGATGGTTCATTAAATGCATATCATGGGATGTATGTCTACATAGAATATAACACATGGATTATATAATTTGGCATTTATATGTTGGTATGAGAATGCATAAATGAGATATAATGCTCGTAATAACATGTGATAAAATGAATTGAAAGATAAATGTCCAGTTCTCTAATCTATGACTTGATATAGGATAGATGATATACCATTAAAGGGGTTAATGGTATTGTAGAATATTTTTATATAAAGCCTTAGTAGTTGAAGCTTAGGTTAGAGTGCCCTTGGTCCTTGGTTCCATGCAAATTTTAGGAAAAGCTGGTTAAAGCTCAGGTTAGAGCGCCCTTGTTCCTGGTTTTACTCAATCAATGAGGCTGAAGCTCAGGTTAGAACGTCGTTGACTTGTGGGGCTTGAATGAGCAATTTTTACAGCTAGTGGGGGCATGGTGGCTGAAGCTCAAGTTTGAGCTCACCTGTTCCATATCCACATCCAGATAGTCTGACTTAGAGTTTTGGGCAAAGTAAAAAAAAGGAAAAGTATGGTTGTTGTAATATGTGCTAATGTAATGCTAATATTAGATAAATGATAAAGTATTAGATATATGAAAATTGTATTTATATATATGTGGATTATTATGTAATGTCTATGTTGTTTTGGCATCAACACATATAATATATAAAATGTATGATTCTAGGGATGATCATGAGATATGTGACAAGGCATGGTGTAACATAATATAAACTGTAGAATTTTTATGCATGATTAGTTTGCTTAGCATGTGGGTTTACCGTATGCAGGTTTTGGAGTCTAGCAAGTAGCATTATTGATGAAAAGTGAATTAAGCCCATAGAGAGATCGGACGGTGCAAACCAGGCTTGGGTTGGTTTTCATTCATGGCACATTTTGTACTCTTTTTGTTATGCCATGAGTTTGAGGCTTTTTATACATGTCTTTTGTATTAAGGACATGTAATAAAATTTTACTATATGTATTTTATAATACGGGGCTGGTAAAGTCGTAAATAGGTTTTATATTATTATAATGATCAGTTGGATTTGGTTATTATTATTGTGGTGGGTTTTATGCTTTATTTGCATAATAATGACTATGCAGGTTTTAAAATAAGATTTTTTTTTTAATTTAATCAGTTTTCCGTAAAACACCTTGTAGCATCCATCCATACAATCGAGGGTTTTTTCGGCTGTATCGAAAAGCCTTATAGTTCTTATCCATGTGCCTACTCACCTTTCGATAAATAGCTACCATTTATTGCCCTAAGTATAAATACCATGTTTAAACCATTTTACACTGCTCTCGCCTTCTGCTTTTTAATCCTTTTCAATTTTGTCTCTACTATTCATCTTCTTCATCTACTCTCTCTTAATCCTCCTCCACTACAATCAAGGAAATGATTGATAAAGAAAATGAGCTAGCTAAAGAAAACACAAAGGCAATGAGTTTTTTTTTTGTTATGTTCACTTGATGTTAATGAATTTAATTATGTGTCCATGTGTGAAACAACACAGGAAATATGGAATAAGTTGGAGATAAATTATGAAGGAATGAACAAGTCAAGGAATCACATTTGTATATAGCAATAAATGAGTTTGAGGCTTTCAAAATGAAACCAGATGAAGGGATATCCAAAGCTAGTCACAAATTTCTTAACATCAACAACACTCTTAAAACACTTTGAAAACCCATTAATGAAGAAGGCTAGATAAAAAAACTACTCTACTCTCTCACATCAAAATGGGAAATGAAAGTAACCATCCTCTTGGATAAGAACATCAGAAACATAAGATATGATGGGGTAATTGGTTCATTTCTCTATCATGAATTACTGCTAAAATGTCACAATATAGAACCGAAGAAAAATAAAAAATGAATAGCATTGAAGGCTTCCTCGGACGAAGAAGGAGAATTATCCAGTACTGATGAAGAGCTTGCTACGGTAACTAGAAGATTCAAAAACTTCCTTAGGAAGAACAACATGAGAACTCCCAGAAGAAGATAAGAGAAATCAAATACAGGTAGAAGTGACCTTGCACATAAAACTAAAAAACTCTAATGATATTGTTTGTTATGAGTATAATATACCAGGTCACATAAAGTCAAACTGTCCGCTACTAAAAAAAAAGTCAAAGAAAAAGGTGATGGTTGCTACCTGGAGCAACAATAAAGAGTCTAGTAGTAGTAGCACTACTGACTCAGAACAAAAACATTGGAAGAAGAGAAAACACTCACATTAGAACTGTCAGAGAAAAAGATAGAAATATTGCACATAGAGGAGTAGTCATTAGCTTTAGGAGTAAGTTCTACATGTGAGATAACATATAATGAGATGCTTCTTTAATGGAAAACATTGCATAAAAGATATTTTGAATTGAAAAAGGATTTTTCTACATTAAAGAAAAAATAAGATTTATTGTATAAAGAGCATGAGTTCGTTAAAAAAGAGATTGAGCATTCTGTGGAAAATGAGTAAAAAGAATGCACTCTTTATAATGATATTGCATGTGAAAATTCCTTATTGCATGAGGAGCATGACCAAAAAGAAATGGGTTTGAGTCGGGATTGGAAGAAAATAGTTCTCTATATATAAAAAAAAATTGAACTTTAGAATTCCTTGTCATCCCACTAGTTGGGCCTATTTGATGCCTAAAATAATAAAGGAATAATAATAAGATATCTAATTCTCTTTAAGGAAATGGTTATAAAAGAAAATGAAAATTTGAAATTATATAGGTTTCACGCCCGCGAATCTTGCTAGATCATGTTTCTAAAAAAGGTTTTGTCTTTTCTCTCCCATACCAAACTCTTGCAACACCCACTTCCCTTACTGTAAATTTATGTTTCCAAACCCTATCTCCATATTTCTTTCATCATCTTTCCCTTATTCAAAATTTCCAAACCCTAGACTGGAACTTTGTTAAGTGGTAAATGAAAGAAAAAAAAGAATGAACATGATTTAGGAGTAATAAGTGAGAGTTTCAAGAATGGAAGAAGAGAGGTTTGAATCCCTTAAGGAGTTTTCATTTGACCCTTCAACATAAGGATTTTGGTGAGTGAAAATCCCTCATTTCTCTTATTTATCTTTCTTTCTACCATAGATTTCATTTTTAAAACTAAAACCCTAAAGTTTTTTAGATTCTTAAACAAATCAGGGTTTTGAATGAAGAAATTTATCCAACCAACCCATTTGTTAATAAAAGAGGAATCTTGAACCAAGTTAATGAATAAAATTAGTGTTTGGGTTAAAAGCATGGAACCTAGTATTGAAAAGAGAGTAATGTATGTTGTTATTGAGAAGCAATGTATTAAATAGTGTGATCTTGATGTTAGAGACACCTCAAGATCCTAGAAGCAACCTCTAAGAAGAAGGAAGAGCTTGAGATTGAGGAAGAAATAATTTTTGATAAAGCTCCTTGAGAGGTTTGTATACAATGGCATAATTTTCTCACTTTAAATGTTTCTTTCATAAATGTGCATTATAAATATCCAATTAATGACATGATTGTGGTATAAATTAATGATCTAGTGGTTGTTAAGTCATACATGCATGTAAGAGAAGTTCAATTGATTTGTGCCTTGGTAATGAAATATGGGTTGGTTGATAATTATAAATAAGTTAGTATTTCATTATGTTAGGTTGTGTTAAGACATGGTAACATGGCACTTGTGTGATGGTGTGTTGATAGAGTACCTAGCATTGCCTAGTTATAAAGCTTTGCATGTGTAAAAATGTTGTTTACTGTGTTTTGTTTGAATTTGGAAACCCAAAATTTCACAAGATTCATGTCCATAAATATAGTGTAATGGACGTGAATCCCTATCACTTAATAAGGATTAAAACCCAGTAGTGTTCATGACTTGGGTTATCACTAGAGTCATGGGTAGGAAGCTGGGCAACCATGATTTCATGCCCGTGAATAATGCATTCACGACCGTGAATATTGTTCTAGAATTTGCATGTTTGAGACCAGTAGTTTTTATGGGCAAGGTTAGGAATGGGTTCACGGGTAAACAACCCGTGATAGTTGTTATAGAGGTGCTATAAAGGAATCACCTTAGGCACTTGATGTACTCATTTAATATTAATAAAAGACATTTTCATTATATTAGTGTTCATTCATATATGAATTTGATTTAGATCTTAGATCGTTTAACGAAGTCTTTGGTATGTAACACAACATGAAGGAAATCATGATGAGATCATGATAGTGAGATTCTTATCATATGCAATTGTGTTTATACCTAATTGCTCCCTAGTTATAGGATTAACAAGATAAGACATTATTAATCCAAACATACTAGCATATGTTATGCTCCTTGACTAGGTCAAGTAGTTGATGTCATAAGCTGAAAACATTAGATGTTTAAAGTTAACATGTGAATGCTTGCTAAAGTATCTAGGTACATTAGATAACCTACTATGAAACAATTACATGGATATCTTGTAATGGCCCAAATATCGGATTAGTCGTAAATTGTAGTTTCCGATATTGATCAGTATACCCAGGGGTCAAAAATACACCCGTGGATGAAAAATATTTTATTTGATCATCGGAAATATAGGTGATGACTAGTTTGAGGGTAAAATTTGGAGTGAAAATGAGGTCAAATAAGCCCTCAAAAGTCAAAACTAAGAAAAAATAGGACTTGGTTTAATTAAATAGTTGGTTGACCGTAAATTGACCGGACTATAAAAAATAGCAAACGACATCTAAAAATTTATTTTAAGTCATGGATAGACTCTAAATAATATTTAGAATTATTTGATAGTGAAAAAGGAATTTTACGGTAACACCGAAAATTGAATTATCAGTTCGATTTAAGTTAGCTGGACAGAAAATGAACTCCGATTGAGTTGAAATTTTTTGTGTAGACATATAAAAATATTTTATGAATTATGGAATTAAATTTGGGTGAAATTGAGCTTGATAAGTGAGAAAAATAATTTATAGTGCATAATTGGGCCTAAATGGGTTGGGCTTTATTTGGCCCAAGCCCAACCAACTCAAGCCACTATAAATTGGCCTAAATCTCAGAATTCTCTAAAGAGAATTCTGGTTAATCCTCTTCCCCAAACCCTCCCTCATGGCTGAACCACCTCCTTCCCAATTCTTCTCCAATTTTCTTCATTTTCCTTTAATTCTAACACCAAAATCAACCATCCAAAAATAATTTCAATCTCTCTAATAGCTAATAGAAGTTTTTAATCTTCATTTCGGAGGCTAAAGTGGAAGGGAATCAAAGGAGAAAGTTTAGGGTATTAATTTGAGGTAAGCAAAATTTATGGTTTTAAATTAATTTAATGGTTCAAATAGATAGTTTAAGATATGTAGATAATAAGTATGAAGTTTATTTGAGCTTAGGAAGTAAACTAATGGTGGATTAATGAAGGAAAAATTTTGTCCATGGTAGATTCAAGAGAAGGTGAAGGTTCTTCCAAGGAAAAGGCAAAGGAAAATGAAGCTTAGGAAGACCAAAATAATCAATTAAGGTTAGTGATTCTATAATATAATTATTTCCATTAATTAAGTATGATTTAGGGTTATGGAAAATTTAGAAAATTGTGTGTTTTGCATGTAATGACTAATTAATGTTTAAAACATGATTATTGGATTATGAAAAGTGAATTAGAATGATTAATTTCAATTAAAAAAATTAATTAGTAGTAATTGTAAAATATGACCTTATTATGTGAAAAATGAATATTAAGCAATAAATACATTTTAGTATAATATTATGATATATATGGAATAATGAATGTATTAATTAGTGAAATGAATAATTAGAAAGTGAAAGAAAAATTTTAATGATGAAAATTAAATATAGAAAAAAAAGAGAAATTAATATTTTCTTTGCTAATTAAATGAAAATTTAGTCATGAAATATAAGAAAATATGATTTAAGTGTGTAGAAATTTATTGAAAATTTTTAAATTAAATATTGAATATTTTTCTATTTATTGATGATATTGTGTATGAAATGAAAAATAATGAATAAAATGTATTTAGTGAGTTTATAACTTAATTGATTATTCATAATGAAATATTGATATATTAGAATGAAAAATGTGAAAAATTTTGGTAGTGATAAAATTGTTATGAAAGAATAAATTATTAAGTGATTAATAATATAAAAATAATGGAATTTATGACTTTAATAGAAATTGAATTGAAAAAAAATAAAATAATGCTCTTAGTAATTTTTTGATAGTTAAATCTAGCTCAGGATATAATTGGCTAGCCATAGGGACACTATTACCGCGGTGCGGGTCATGGTGACTTACTTATATAGGTCAATGATGGTATACTTTAGTGATTGTAACTCAGTGATTCAGTGTACAGTGTAGTGCTCGGGTGATCTTTTATGATTACTTTTCAGTGTAGTGGACTCTTGGGGTCCACATCCGAAGATTTTTCTATCGGATTGAATTTAGGGGCAAATAAAATAAAAAATAAAAAATAAAATGATAAAAGAGACATTCGTGAGTGAAAAAATGAGAAAAAAATGATTAAAAATGAAATAAGTGAAAAATATGAGAAAAATATGATTAGAAATGAAAAATATGACAAAAATGGCATAAGTGATAAATTTAGTAAATATAATAAAAGTGATGATTGTAAAAAAAGAAAAAAAAGAAAAATGGAAAAAATAAAAAAAATAGGTGAAGATAAATATTAAATTGTGTAGTAAAAAGATAATAATAAATAAAAAATAAAAATACTATTGTATGTATAGATGTATGAAATATAGTTAGTAGAAATTTATAGATTAGTAGTCACCACTGAGTATATTAATACTCAACACGTAGTTATTTGACTGTGTGCAGGTAGTAGAAGGAAAGACAGGAGCACGCATATAACTTTTGGGAGCTGACGGAATATTGACATAATTGTAGGTTATTATATAAAATAACATGTATATATAGGTTTAGATATGGTGTTGTATGGATAAATTTATGTATATATTATGATAAATGAATATTTGGAATTATTATATATGTGAAGAATTGTGTGGTCACCACTGAGTATATTAATGTTTAGAACGTAGTTATTTGACTGCGTGCAGGTAGTAGCAGGAAAGGCAGGAGCATGCATACAACTTTTGGGAGCTGACGGAATATTGACATAATTTTAGGTTATTATATAAAATGACATGTATATATAGGTTTAGATATCGTGTTGTATGGATAAATTTATGTATATATTATGATAAATGAATATTTGCGAATTATTATATATGTGAAGAATTGTGGTTAAATGGAAAATATATTGTATTATGTGTGGATTGTTGTGCCCAAAAATAGGTTGTTGATTGTTTGCTTTGCAGGTGGGTTAGTTAGGTTATAACTGTTATGCTGCCGAAATTTTTGGAAAAAAGAAAGATTAATTAAGTGTTGACAATATTATGGTCTTTAAATTAAGATAAAATTTTTTTGGCATACATCGGCTATAATCGTATGTACCCATGTAACGTACATATAGAATAAGTGTTATAAGGGTGTTACATATCTATTCAATGTCAGCGATGGTCTCATTATAATAATGGTGTAAGTATCCTTAGACTTAAGATGCTCAAGGTTATCTTGGATATTGAATCCTGTACTTTGACTCCATTCTTTGTTGCCTCTCAGAAATTTGCTCATAGGGTGGTGATTGGTTATAACATAAAGTATTTGAAAGTAGTTGAGTAGTCAATAAAGGATTCACTACTCCTAATAGAAGGAGAGTATACCTATGGCCTCTTGTAGAGATCATTGTTTAAAAATCCTTGGCTGAGGAGGACAAGTCTTGAAGAAATCCTTAGTCGAGGTGGAAAAATTACATAGTAATTGTCTAATGAAGGGTTAAAAGTCAAACCACTGACTTTTTGGTTAATTGGGTGGTCATGATGTGTTGCTAGATATTGCTTATGATCTACTAAATTAATAAAAATTGATTGGAAATCAATAATGGGTCAAAAGAGTTTGACTCGTAGAATCCTAATTAGATTAGGATTCCTCCTAAGACTTGAGCTGTTAACATGAATAGAAAACCTATTAGGTCACACTTATGGAGGGAATGAAGAAAATATAAAATGGATTTTATATAAGATCCAAGTGAGAGAGAAAAATAATTGGGCCTTTTATAAGAGTTACAAAAATGGGTCAAATCCAATTTTGATTAGAATTGTTGACTTGTTCAACATCAGGCTTATGTACCTTAGGGAAAAGGGCATATTAGGGCTTTTTCTTTTCCAATCCTAAAAGAGATTAGAAAGAGTATAAATACAACTTTTAAGGAGTCAATTTTGTGGTTACCTCCCAAAGAAAAATAAGGGCTATTTTTCTCCTCTCCCTTTTCTCTTTCATAAGACAATTTTCCATAGATTTTCTTGTGATCCTATCTCCTTGGAGGTTTTCTTTTTCTTCCTTCGCTTGGATATTCTTAGATAAAATCCTAGATTTAGATTATTATGATTTTCTACAACCCAATAAAGAAGAAAAAACTCAAAACTTAGAAGATTAAGAGTTGCAAACAAAGGTAATTAACTTCTCTCATTGAATGGTTCAATCCGATTTTAAATTACATAGGGCGTTCTATGGGTTTTGGTTTCAATTAAATTTTAAATTTCTATTTTTTCATATATGTGATGTATGTTCAAAACTCAATAGTTGTATCATAACCACTTTTGATTTAATTGAAGTATTAATGAGAATGATTGAAAAAGGAACAACTTGGATTTCATCCTTCCATTAAAAATGAATTTGATTGTGTTTGGCCTCAAATTTTATTTTTCATTCAATGACATGTTAATATGATGACATTAGATATTTTTGATGAGAATGGAATTATTTTAATTGGATTTAAATATGAAATTTGAAATTTTGCATATTGCTGAAATTTTAGGGTTTATGAAACCTAATATTGCCAATTTAGTTCTTTTTGGAGCTATTTGAATTTGATTTGTTAATATGATTATCAAATATGCTTATGACATATTTACAATGTGTTTTAACTTCTAGATAACTACTTAATTTGTAACACCCTTTGTACAACAGAGCAACTCCACTATATAGACAGATGCCACATAATTGAATTCATATAATCCTGTAACACCCTTTGTATAATGTGTTTCTTTATAATAACCAAATCTTATTTACTGCATAAATACTCATCTATATTTGAATAATAACCATAAACAGAATCAATAACTGGGTTGGGCAACATCCCACCCTTATTATAAAATTCATCCTTATTAATAATAAAGAAATTCAATTACATGTATTTATTAAGATATATTTTGAATATCTGTTTCTATCCCATATCTTGGTGAATAACAAATGAATAAAATAAATGAAAGGCCCAATGCAGATCAACTCTGACTTGCTTGGTCTTCTTTTTAAGTCAACTTGACCATCCCTTAGCTCCAAATCTGCATGCTATGAAACCCACATGCTAAGCTTTTGAAAGCTTAGTGGTACATATAAGTATTAAAATTCTAGCATGCATTTACACATTAACATAACATTCATATCCATAACCATACCTGCATGCTTGACCATATTGTCATATATATATATATATATATATATATATATATATATATATATATATATATATATATATATATATATATATATATATATATATATATATTGTAACATCCTTGACCTTCCCCCACATGCATTTCATTGAACATAAGCATCTTGCATACAATTCAATTGAACACGTGCATTTCATACGTATTTTTGTAGGAACAAGTTCATGGCACGTACTAGCTACGTGTCCTAGTATTTGGCAATTATATCGAATCACACATGTATCCTTATAACCTAAATAAGGATAACAAAATATTAGAAATGAATTGAATAAGGTGACTAAATTAAAGTAAGAAAAATGATTAGATTAAGATTAGTGAACATTTACATTGCTAATTTAGTTAAATCGGGTCAAATGATTAAGCTGTATCATTGTGTGAATTAGTGGAATTATAAATATATATAAATAATAATAATAATAATATAAACAAAATAAAATGAAAATGACATAAAAGAGAAATATAAGAGAAGATAAGAGAAAGGAGAAGAGAAAGGAGAAAAGAGATGAGAAAAGATATGAGAAAAAGATAAAAAGACAAAAACCAAAAGTTAGCTTTACCTTCCCATTTCTGCCATCTTCTCTAGCCCGACTTCTTCTTCAATTTCCTGCATTTCAGACTTTAATTATTCCTTGTTTCACCTAGTTTTTGATGCTAATTGATCCCTTGCAAGGTTGTTCTTGGTAAGTAATCAATTCTTATTGCTATAGGGTTGATTTGAGTTGCTTAGGTTCAATATTAGGCACTGAATTGCATCCCGATTTTGATGTTAATAGAAATTGATTCTGGAAATGTGTAAAACACAAAAGTTATTCCTTTATGTCTTAGATATGTGGATATGTAAACATATTTGAAGATGTTATGTATAGGGAGAGATATGCTCTTCATACTGAAACTGGTCAGGGTGTGAACCCTAACCAAGTTAGCTACTGTGTGGTTTGATTTCGAATATGTTAAAGCCATTATTTGAAGTCTTTAAAAACATAAAAGTTGTAGATATATGTGTTTTTTTATCTGTCTACCAAATTTCAGCTTCATTGGTCTTGGAAATGTTGAGTTATGGGGAATGGAACCATGACTGTGTCATGGTTTGAACTGCCTATTGAGTGCCCTGGGCCGATACAGTAACTTGTTTGGCTATTTTGAGCTTCTTAGAGCTATATTCTGTACATGATAAAAACATTAACATTATAGGTATATGTATTAGCTAAATTTGGGTACTAATTTCATCTTAATTGGTTATGTATAGACTAAGTTATGTCCTTTTGAAGTCATAATGGTCCGAAAGCCAATTTTATTCTGGACCAGTAAAATGTTTGTTATAATTTGAAGACCTTAGAGACATAATTGCTAAAAGTTGAAAACATGAAAAATGTTCCATATGAACCCATATAAGTTTCTGTAAATTTTCATTAAAATAGGACTTATAGATTATAAGTTATGATGAACCCAAAGGAGTACCCTGAAACTGCCTAAAGGCAGGAAACAAGGAAGAAAACAGAACACACTTAAAAATTCCAAAAACATCTTGTACAATGATCCAATTGGTCAGAAATTTTAATATGTTCTATAATTATATGTTAGTTTTAATTAGGAGTAAGAATCCGAATAATTGGTCAAGTATAGAAAAATTTATAGGTTAAACAGTCCCATATGGTCACACTGCCTCATAGGAAAAATCTTAACTATTGACATGAACAATGCATATTAATTTGTTTAAGCCACATTAAGTCTCCCTAATCATGAGTTAATCGATTATTTTTTCATATTAGGATCGCAACATATTGGAGACCCACAAGGAGTGGATAGATAATAAGTTAGGGGTCAGAATCAAAGGAGAACGGTGAGTCTAATTATCGATTGAATTCTTTAGTGCAAATGATTGTTGCTTGCTATGTGATTCAGATGATTGTCATGATTGGTCCATGATAATGTAATGATGGATAATTGTGACATTGTGATACATATAAATGGTATACTTGTGGTATATTTGAAGTATATGTTTGACATATGTGATATATATACATGGTATATGTATAGTATATGCAAGGTATATGTGTGGCATTTGAGGTATATATGTGGTATATGTATATTATATGTTATAAGATACAATGGTTGATGGATGCTTAAATACAAGTGCATATGCATATGGACTAAAAAGGCATTGTGACTAGTTAATCGATATTGTAAAGCAAAAGAAGAGGCCTATGGCCCAACAAATGTGCAAATGAAACAAATGATCAAGCTAGCTAGCAAATGCAAATGCAAATGTTCACATGGAAACCCGGGGCAATGTCTGTTTAACTTAGTCATAACAAAATGAAATAAGCAAAGCATTTGCATACATAAAGAGTAATGATTATATGTTTCAACTTTATTGATACATATATGATACTGATGAATGGAATGAAATATATGGTATATATTGGATTTGTGATTTATTACTATGAGTTGTTTGGTACTTTAGAGCTCATTGGATGATTATTCTCACTGAGCCGTAACTCATCAATTTGCATCATTTTTCAAGTAAAGAAAAGTGATAGCTCATTTTGAGTAGTGTATAGAAGACATGGAGCACAGGTCATTGGCCAAGCCTCATCACTCTCTCCCTCCTTACATTCCACACAAGCATAAAAATATGTGATCTGCATTTTGTATTTATATGGTTGAATATGTACAGTCAGTTTGGAATGGGTTTTAAAAATGTATAAACGAAATCAACTCATAAATACTTATGTGTAAAGTTTATGTTTTAATATATGTGATATCTCGTATTGTGGGTTTTAATGTTGACTTGAAAAGTCATTAGTTGATTTTATAGGATATGATATAAAAAAAAATTTACTACCAATGTTAACAGGGTATTTTGTCTTTCTAGCATGCTTTGTGTGATTAATTGATACAGGGATAGGTTGAACACGAATGTATAAGATGTGGTGTTACATTTTTGGTATCAGAGCCGGGATAGTTTCCATGGGAACATGCATATGCATAAGAGCATGATAACATATGCATCCTATGTGTTGAACATTATGTAGTGACATAATTTCATTTATTTTAGGGACATCATAAGACATAATTCACCAAGGAGGGTGGGGCCGGACGAAATGCATTCTCATGAGGCATCACATCATTTACATAGAGAGCAACCAGCAATAGGAGCTAGAGCTCCAGTACATGCATCACAGTCATCTCATGCAGAAGTACCCCATGAAAACCTAGAACAAGAAGTATATGGTCCTGAAATGTACAAGGAAAGACGGTATGACAAGCTGAGGAAACATGGTGCAACTGATTTCAATGGCACAACAGATCCAGCAGAAGCTGTGACATGGCTGAAAAGGACACAGAGGGTACTGAATATGATGAGATGTATCCCGGATGAGAAATTCGATTATGCAGTATCCTTACTGCAAGGAAATGCTTATGAATTGTGGGAGACAGTCCCCGACAGTGATGCCCAACCACCGGTGTTGACATGGAATGATTTTCTCCTGGAATTTCAGAACAATTACATGCCTGAAGCATATAAAGATGAGAAGAGGAAAGAATTCCTGAATTTGAAATAGGGGAATATGTCTATTGCGGAGTATGAAGTACAATTTAACAAACTTTCCCATTATGCCACCTTCATGGTCTCTACTGAAAGAGACAAATGCAGGAAGTTTGAGGAGGGCCTCAAATATGAGTTTAGAAACAGAATCACGACTATTAATCTTGATAATTATGCCAGACTCAGAGCTGCTGCAATCAGAGCTAAACGGTTAATGAAAGAAGTTAGGGAGCAACAAATAAAAAGGCCATCACGTGAGTTCTTTGGTGAGTCTAGCAAAAGGTTGGGAAAAAGAGGTAGATATATGCCTGCACAGTCTGGCAAAAGAAGTTGGTACTCAAGTTTTAGAGGTTGAGGCATGACTTTCTCTTACCCAGGCAGGGGGCAGAGCCAATATGTTGAACAGAGGCCCATATGTAGTTATTGTGGCAGACAACATACGGGCGAATGTAGAAGGCTCACAGGAGCATGTTATTTGTAACATCCTTGACCTTCCCCCACATGCATTTCATCGAACATAAGCATCTTGCATACAATTCAATTAAACACGTGCATTCCATACGTATTTTCGTAGGAACAAGTTCATGGCACGCATTAGCTATGTGTCCTAGTATTTGGAACTTATATCGAGTCACACATGTATCCTTATAACTTAAATAAGGATAACAAAGTATTAGAAATGAATTGAATAAGGTGACTAAATTAAAGTAAGAAAAATGATTAGATTAAGATTAGTGAACATTTACATTGCTAATTTAGTTAAATCGGGTCAAATGATTAAGCTGTATCATTGTGTGAATTAGTGGAATTATAAATATATGTAAATAATAATAATAACAATATAAAATGAAATGAAAATGAAACAAAAGAGAAATATAAGAGAAGAGAAATGAGAAATGAGAAGAGAAAAGAGAAGAGAAAAAGAGAAAAGGACAAAAAACAAGTTGGCTTTATCTTCATCTTTCTTCCCCATTTCTGCCTTCTCACTTCAGCCCCGTTTTCTTCTTCAATTTCTTCCATTTCAGACTTAAATTCTTCCTTTTTTCACCTAGATTTTGAAGCTAATTGATCCCTTTCAAGGTTGTTGTTGGTAAGTAATCAATTCTTATTGCTATAGGGTTGATTTTAGTTGCTTAGGTTCAATATTAGGCACTGAATTGCACCACGATTTTGATATTAATAGAAATTGATTCTAGAAATGTGTAAAACACAAAAGTTGTTCCTTTATGTTTTATATTTATGGATATGTAAACATGTTTGCAAGATGTTATGTATAGGGAGAGATATACTCTTCGTACTGAAACTGGTCAGGGTGTGAACCCTAACCAAGTTAGCTACTGTGTGGTTTGATTTAGAATACGTTAAAGCCATTATTTGAAGTCTCTTAAAAACTAACAGTTGTAGGTATATGTTTTTTGGTATATGTCTACCAAATTTCAGCTTCATTTGTCTTGTAAATGTGGAGTTATGGGGAATGGAACCATTACTGTTCCAGGGTTTGGACTGCCTATTGAGTGCCTTGGGCAGATACAGTAATTTGTTTGGCTAATTTGAGCTTGTTAGAGCAAGATTCTGTAAATGATCAAAACATGAGAGTTATAGGTATATGTCTTAGATAAATTTGGGTACTAATCTCAGCTTCATTGGTTATGTATATACTAAGGTATGGCCTTTGTAATCCATACTGGTCCGGAAGCCAATTCTATTCTGAACCAGTAAATTGTTTGTTGTAATTCGAAGCCCTTAGAGACATAATTGATAAGAGTTGTAAGCATGAAACATGTTAAATATGAACCCATATAAGGTTCTGTAAAGTTTTATTAAAATAGGACTTATAGAGTATAAGTTATGAGGAACCAAAATGAGTACCCTGAAACTGCCTAAAGGCAGAAAATAGAACACTCTTAGAAATTCCACCAAATATTATACAATGATCCAATTGGTCTGAAATTTGAATAAGTTATATAATTATATGTTATTTTTAATTAGGAATAAGAATCAGATTAATTGGTCAATTATAGAAAAAGTTATAGGCTAAACAGTCCCATAAGGTCACACTGTCTCATAGGAAAAATCTTAACTATTGACATGAACAATGCATATTAATTTGTTTAAGCCACATTAAGTCTCCCTAATCATGAGTTAATCAATTATGTTTTCATATTAGGCTCGCAACATATTGGAGACCCACAAGGAGCGGATAGACAATAAGTTAGGGGTCGGAATCAAAGGAGAACGGTGAGTCTAATTATCGATTGAATTCTTTAGTGAAAATGAATGTTGCTTGCTATGGGATTCATGTGATTGTCATGATTGGTCCTTGATAATGTAATGATGGATAATTTGTGACATTTTGGTACATATAAATGGTATACTTGTGGTATATTTGAGGTATATGTTTGACAAATGTGATATATATACATGGTATATGTATAGTATATGCAAGGTATATGCTTGACATATGAGATATATATGGAATATATGTATGTTGTATATGATAAATATGCAATGGTTGATGAATGCTTAAATACAAGTGAATATGCATATGGGCTAAAAAGGCGTTGTGACTAGTTAATCGATATTGTAAAGCAAAAGAAGAGGCCTATGGCCCAACAAATGTGCAAATGAAACAAATGATCAAGCTAGCTAGCAAATGCAAATGCAAATGTTCACATGGAAAATATTCACATGGAAACCCGGGGCAATGTCTGTTTAACTTGGTCACAACAAAATTAAATAAGCAAAGCATTTGCTTACATAAAGAGTAATGATTATATGTTTCAACTTTATTGATACTTATATGATACTGATGAATGGAATGGAATACATGGTATTTATTGGAATTGTGATTTATTACTATGAGTTGTTTGCTACTTTAGAGCTCATTGGATGGTCATTCTCACTGAGCCGCAACTCATCAATTTGCATCATTTTTCAGGCAAAGAAAAGTGATAGCTCATTTTGAGTAGCGTATAAAAGACATGGAGCACAGGGCACTGGCCGAGCCTCATCACTCTCTCTCTCCTTGCATTCCACACAAGCATAAAAATATGTCATCTGCATTTTGTATTTATATGGTTCAATATGTACAGTCAGTTTGGAATGGGTTTTAAAAATGTATAAACGAAATCAACTCGTAAATACTTATGTGTAAAGTTTATGTTTTAATATATGTGATATATCGTATTGTGGGTTTTAATGTTGACTTGAAAAGTCATTAGTTGATTTTATAGGATATGAGACTTGCAAGTCATTGAATGAAATTATAGGATATGAGACTTGCAATGTCATTGAATTATATTACAGGATATGAAAAAAAATTTACTATCTCTGTTATCAGGGTATTTTCTATTTCCAACATGCAGTATGTGATTACTTGATACAGGGATAGGTTATACTCAAATGCATAAGGTGTGACGTTACATTATTTCTGTGGATCGATGAAGCACATGTATAGAGACTGTCCAAATAGAGCCAAACTAGCAAAGACCAGCAGAGGTAGAGGAGTATCTGAGACTACAGTTGAGGCACCGAGGGCCTACCCTGCTAGTGGGACACAGGGCAGAGGAAGAGGCAGGGGCAGGACTGGTACAATGGGCAGAGGAGTGACTAGATCTGAAGGTTAGAGTTCTAGACCTCCTACTCAGGCCAGGGTATTTGCTATGACTAGACAAGAGGCAGTAGATGCTCCCGAAATAGTCACTGGTAATATTTATATTTCTGAAATATTAGCATATGCATTGATTGACCCAGGCTCCACTCATTCATTTATATCATTGCATATGGCATCTGAATTGCATCAAATGCATGAGCCTTTGGGGATTGACATAAATGTGAGTACGCCATTGGGAACCGTGGTAGTTGTGAATAATGTCTATCGTGATTGCCTGATATGCATTGACAGAGCTGAGTTAATAGCTGATTTGATAATTTGATGTGATACTGGGAATGGATTGGTTAACTAGATATCATGCAATAGTGAATTGCTTTACTAAGGAAGTAATTTTGGAATCACCAAACCAGCCAAGGGTAGTATTTCTAGGTGAAAGAAAACTTGTGCCTACATGTCTAGTTTCAGCTGTAAAGGCATTTCAAATGATCAAAGGGGGATTTGAAGCATGTTTGGCATATGTGACTGATACTAGAACCACTGATAGCTTTCTTGAAAATATACCAGTGGTAAGGGAATTTGCTGATGTATTCCCAGATGATCTACCTGGTTTACCACCAGATAGAGAGATAGAATTTACTATTGAACTAGTACCAGGAACTGCACCAATATCAAGGTCACCCTACATAATGGCCCCAGTTGAGTTGAAAGAACTAAAGGCCCAATTGGAGGAGTTACTTGACAAAGGGTATATTAGACCCAGTGTATCACCATGGGGAGCTCCAGTGTTATTTGTTAAAAATAAATATGGAACAATGAGATTGTGCATCGATTATAGGCAACTGAACAAAATGACGGTGAAGAACAAATATCCATTGCCTAGAGTAGATGATTTCTTTGACCAGTTGCAAGGAGCCCAAATATTCTCCAAGATTGATTTGAAATCAGGCTATTACCAGCTTAAGGTAGCAGAAGCGGATGTTCCAAAGACTGCCTTTCGAACCAGGTATGGGCATTATGAATTTTTAGTAATGCCATTTGGATTGACTAATGCTCCAGCTGCATTTATGGCTTTAATGAATAAGGTGTTTCAACCATATTTGGATAGGTTTGTGATAGTATTTATTGATGACATATTGGTGTACTCAAAGAATAGGGGAGAACATGAACAACATTTAAAAATTATGTTGCAAACTTTGAGGGAGAAACAATTATATGCCAAATTGAGTAAATGTGAATTCTGGTTAGATCATTTGGTGTTTCTTGGACATGTGGTGTCGTGTAAGGGAATAGAGGTTGACCCAAAGAAAATTGAGGCTATGGTAAATTGGGAAGCTCCTAAAAATGTTTATGAAATGCGTAGTTTTTTGGGTTTAGCCGGATACTACCGCAGATTTGTTGATGGTTTCTCCTTAATTGCTAGCCCTTTGACTAAATTGTTGAGAAAGAATGTGCCTTTCAAGTGGACTTCTGAATGTCAAAGGAGTTTCGATGAACTAAAACACAGGCTAACCTCAGCACCAGTGTTAACCATCCCTACAGGTACAAGTGCGTTTACAGTATATAGTGATGCTTCTCACCAAAGCTTGGGATGTGTGTTGATGCAACATGGTAAGGTGATAGCTTATGCATCCAGGCAACTGAGACCACATGATATCTCATATCCAGTGCATGATTTAGAACTGGCTGCAGTCGTATTTGCATTGAAGATTTGGAGGCATTATCTGTATGGTGAGACATTCCAAATCTTCACAGACCATAAAAGCTTGGGTTATTTGCTGACACAAAGAATTAAACATGAGGCAGAGACATTGGTTAGAGCTATTGAAAGATTATGACTGTACAATTGAATACCATCCAGGGAAAGCTAATGTGGTAGCAGATGCATTGAGTAGGAAGGCTAGTAGCAGTGTAGCTCACTTGCAAGTATCCTCTTTTCCATATTTGATTCAATTACGATCTATGAATGTTGAATTAAATATACATGATGAAGGATCACTGATTGCTACTCTTCAAGTCAGACCTATACTAAAGGAGAGGATCATGGAAGCACAAAGGAAAGATCCTAAATTGTGTGAGAAAATTGAATCAGTAAGGCAGGGAAACAGTAAAGATTTTCAATTGCAGGATGATGTACTAATGTTAAAATCACGCATATGTGTTCCAGACACTGAGAACTTGCGTCAGGAAATAATGGAAGAGGCACACAATGCACCGTATGCAATGCACCCAGGGATGACAAAGATGTATCACAGTTTAAGGCCTCATTACTAGTGGCCAAGAATGAAGAAAGATATAGCAGAATATGTTTCCAAATGCTTGACATGTCAGCAGATTAAAATTGAACATCAGGCACCAGTTGGTAAACTACATCCATTGCCAGTGCCAGAATGGAAATGAGAAAGAATAACGATGGATGTTGTCTATGGATTGCCAAGAACTCCACGGAAAAATGATGCAGTATGGGTAATTATTAACAGATTAAGCAAGTCAGCACATTTTCTACCTATCAGATGGGGCTGTACACTTGAGAGTGTGGCCAAATTATATGTGAATGACATAGTCAGATTGCATGGCGTTCCAGTGTCCATTGTGTCTGATAGAGATCCACGGTTTACCTCACAATTTTGGGTGAGTTTACAGAATGCAATGGGAACAAAATTGAACTTTAGTACTGCATTCCACCCACAGACTGATGGACAATCAGAGAGGACTATACAGACATTAGAAGAAATGCTTAGAGCATGTTCTATGGAATTCAGAGGTGCTTGGGATGAATATATAGCATTGATTGAATTTGCTTACAACAACCAGTATCATAGCAGTATCCAGATGGCACCATATGAGGCATTGTATGGCAGAAAGTGCCGAAGCCCTATCATTTTGGATGAAGAAGGAGCATGTGCATTAGAAGGGCCAGAGATAGTGCAAGACACAGTGGATAAGATCAAGGTTGTCAAGAACAAGCTAAAGGCAGCACAGGATAGGCAGAAAAGTTATGTTGATCAGCATAGAAGGGAAATGGAATACTAGTTGGGTGAAAAGGTATTTCTTCGTGTGTCTCCATGGAAAGGGATAATTCGATTAAGCAAAAAGGGTAAATTGAGCCCAAGGTATATAGGGCCTTATGAAATTCTTGAGAAGATTGGTCCACTAGCATATAGATTGGCATTACAACCAGAGATGGCTAAGATACATAATGTGTTTCAAGTGAGCATGCTTAGAAGATACAGGTCAGATCCTACACATGTACTTAAAGATCAAGCCATTGAGATTGCAGAGAACATGAGTTATGTTGAGGAACCAGTGCAAATCATTGGATACAAGACTAAACAACTAAGAAATCGAGAAATACCTTTGGTTAAAGTTTATGGCATAACCATTTACAAGAAGAGGCAACATGGGAAACAGAAGAAAATATGAAAAAGCAATATCCACACCTGTTTTCAGGTATTAATTTCGAGGACGAAATTTTTAAAAGGAGTGGAGAATTGTAACATCCTTGACCTTCCCCCATATGCATTTCGTTGAACATAAGCATCTTGCATACAATTCAATTGAACACGTGCATTTCATATGTATTTTCGTAGGAACAAGTTGATGGCACGCACTAGCTACGTGTCCTAGTATTTGGCAATTATATCGAGTCACACGTGTATCCTTATAACCTAAATAAGGATAACAAAGTATTAGAAATGAATTGAATAAGGTGACTAAATTAAAGTAAGAAAAATGATTAGATTAAGATTAGTGAACATTTACATTGCTAATTTAGTTAAATCGGGTCAAATGATTAAGCTGTATCATTGTGTGAATTAGTGGAATTATAAATATATGTAAATAATAATAATAATATAGACAAAATAAAATGAAAATGACATAAAAGATAAATAAAAGAGAAGAGAAGAGAAAGGAGAAGAGAAAGGAGAAAAGAGATGAGAAAAAGAGAAAAAGACAAAAACCAAAAGTTAGCTTTTCCTTCCCATTTCTGCCTTCTTCTCCAGCCCGACTTCTTCTTCAATTTCCTCCATTTCAGACTTCAATTCTTCCTTGTTTCACCTAGTTTTTGAAGCTAATTGATTCCTTGCAAGGTTGTTCTTGGTAAGTAATCAATTTTTATTACTATAGTGTTGATTTGAGTTGCTTAGGTTCAATATTAGGCACTGAATTGCACCCCAATTTTGATGTTAATAGAAATTTATTCTGGAAATGTGTAAAACACAAAAGTTGTTCCTTTATGTCTTAGATATGTGGATATGTAAACAGTTTTGAAGATGTTATGTATAGGGAGAGATATGCTCTTCGTACTGAAACTGGTCAGGGTGTGAACCCTAACCAAGTTAGCTACTGTGTTGTTTGATTTCGAATATGTTAAAGTCATTATTTGAAGTCTCTCAAAACATAAAAGTTGTAGATATATGTGTGTTTTATCTTTCTACCAAATTTCATTTTCATTGGTCTTGGAGATGTGGAGTTATAGGGAATGGAACCATGACTATTCCATGGTTTGAACTGCCTATTGAGTGCCCTAGGCCGATACAATAATTCGTTTGGCTATTTTGAGCTTGTTAGAGCTAGATTATGTACATGATAAAAACATTAAAGTTATATGTATATGTATTAGCTAAATTCGGGTACTAATTGCATCTTAATTGGTTATGAATAGACTAAGTTATGTCCTTTTGAAGTCATAATGGTCCAGAAGCCAATTTTATTCTGGACCAGTACAATGTTTGTTATAATTTGAAGACCTTAGAGATATAATTGATAAAATTTAAAAACATGAAAAATGTTCCATATGAACCCATATAAGTTTCTGTAAATTTTCATTAAAATATGACTTATAGATTATAAGTTATGATGAACCCAAATGAGTACCCTGAAACTGCCTAAAGGCAGGAAACAAGGCAGAAAATAGAACACACTTAGAAATTCTAAAAACATATTGTAAAATGATCCAATTGGTCTGAAATTTTAATATTTTCTATAATTTTATTTTAGTTTTAATTAGGAATAAGAATCAGATTAATTGGTCAAGTATAGAAAACGTTATAGGCTCAACAGTCCCATATGGTCACACTGCTTCATAGGAAAAATCTTAATTATTCACATGAACAATGCATATTAATTTGTTTAAGCCATATTAAGTCTCCCTAATCATGAGTTAATCGATTATGTATTCATATTAGGCTCGCAACATATTGGAGACCCACAAGGAGCAGATAAACAATAAGTTAGGGGTCGGAATCAAATGAGAACGGTGAGTCTAATTATCGATTGAGTTCTTTAGTGAAAATGATTGTTGATTACTATGTGATTCATATGAATGTCATGATTGGTCTTTGATAATGTAATGATGGATAATTGTGACATTGTGATACATATAAATTGTATACTTGTGGTATATTTGAAGTATATGTTTAACATATGTGATATATATACATGGTATATGTATAGTATATGCAAGGTATATGTGTGGCATTTGAGGTATATATGTGGTATATGTATATTATATGTTATAAGATACAATGGTTGATGGATGCTTAAATACAAGTGCATATGCATATGGACTAAAAAGGCGTTGTGACTAGTTAATCGATATTGTAAAGCAAAAGAAGAGGCCTATGGCCCAACAAATGTGCAAATGAAACAAATGATCAAGCTAGCTAGCAAATGCAAATGCAAATGTTCACATGGAAACCCGGGGCAATGTCTGTTTAACTTATTCACAACAAAATGAAATAAGCAAAGCATTTGCATACATAAAGAGTAATGATTATATGTTTCAACTTTATTGATACATATATGATACTGATGAATGGAATGGAATATATGGTATATATTGGATTTGTGATTTATTACTATGAGTTGTTTGGTACTTTATAGCTCATTGGATGATTATTCTCACTGAGCCGCAACTCATCAATTTGCATCATTTTGTTCTGGTAAAGAAAAGTGATAGCTCATTTTGAGTAGTGTATAGAAGACATAGAGCATAGGTCATTGGCTGAGCCTCATTACTCTCTCCCTCCTTGCATTCCACACAAGCATAAAAATATGTCATCTGCATTTTGTATTTATATGGTTGAACATGTACAGTCAGTTTGGAATGGGTTTTAAAAATGTATAAACGAAATCAACTCGTAAATACTTATGTGTAAAGTTTATGTTTTAATATATGTGATATATCGTATTGTAGGTTTTAATATTGACTTGAAAAGTCATTAGTTGATTTTACAGGATATGATATAAAAAAAAATTTACTACCACTGTTAACAGGGTATTTTGTCTTTCTAGCATGCTATGTGTGATTAATTGATACAGGGATAGGTTGAACACAAATGGATAAGATGTGGTGTTATATATATATATATATATATATATATATATATATATTAAAATATTTTTATCATTTAAAGAAATAGATAAATTTGGGAAACAATCAAAAAAAATTGGACCCATGCATATATATATATATATATATATATATTAAAACATTTTTATCATTTAAAGAAATAGATAAATTTGGGTAACAATCAAAAGAAATTGGACCCATGCATAAGCTTGACTCGACAGAACTTAAAAGGAAGAACTTAGTGCAAACTTTTGGATAATGACTTACACTTCTTTTGGGATTTTTGTTGCTGCTAATTGGGCAGCCATTTGGGACTTTTGAATAAGGAATTGAGTTTGTTCTTTCATTTGAATGGGAATTGGTTGATTATTTTTATAAGCAATTTTATTTTGCTTATTAATCCAATTTTGTACTTCATTGGGATTTAGACTTTGTGTAATTTTAAATTTATCCCACCACTTTATTTTAAATCTCATTTTGATCAAGGGAATTGAATGGTCAGAATAATCTAAGGTCCAAGCAAAGACCCAAGGTAGATAGAACCTAAAATAGTCGTTTATGAGATTTTCTAGAATTTTGGATGGAAAAGGCATTGAACCAAACTTGCTGGTAATCCCAATAATTAAAAGGGGTATCAAAAAATGACATATTTTTTTGAGGTATTTGGAAAGTGAAGAGGCTAACTAAGATCAAATTTCCACTCACATAAGCAATAAATTTGTGAATTTTATAAGTGGAATATGCGGGATCAATATGCTGTTTGTTATAAAAGAAAATTTTAACAATAACATATTTAGTTATTTCTAAAATCATTCGGTAAAAACTTGGAATTTTTTTCAAATCAGTTGGTTTATAAAACCATTTTTTTCCAAAGAATTTTTCTAAGTTGTCAAAGGGATTTGGATCATAAAATTTTTTTCTGTAATAACTAAATTTAGAAAATTATCTTTTAAAACAAAATCATAAGGATTTTGGAATTTTTGTGGTAAAATTATTTGAGAATTTGAAATTTTTTTTTGAGCAATCACCTTTCTCAAAATTTTAAAGTGAGTTTGAGAAATTTACCTTCGAAGGAATGAACTGAGAGGAACTTACTCTAACCTCTCCTTATTGCTCGTATTTTGTAGGGATCATTTAAGTCTGAAAAGACTCACATAGTTGTATTTTAAATGATTCTGACATTTTCTAGAGATAATTATATGCTTCCATATTCATGGAATTTAATTTAGGAAAGTCAACTGAAATATTTTTAGCGGATACAAAAGCTAGAATTTTTGATTGTGAGGTTGGTATTTTTGAAGAAGCAATGCATCAAAATAGGATTTGTATTTCGGAAAATTTTTGGATATTTCTTTGCCTTTATTTTTGGCATTTCTAGGAATTATCACTGGAATGCAAAAATTCTTGGGTTAGGAAGTATGTGATGAAATTTGTATCTCCTTTAATATATTCTATGTCAAAATAAAAAATATACTTAAAATAGCTTGCCATAGTGCAAAAATTTGTTTTTATGCAAGGTTCTTAACATCCTTTTGTAAAATATCTTTTGTACTTTTACAACCAATTCTTAGAAGAAATTTTTGATTTAATAAGTCACTTTAGAATTTTTGAATACATAAAATAATACTTAAAATTTCTTTTTTAATAGTAGAATAATTCTTTTGGGTATCATTCCAGTATGCACTATTATATTGTACTATACACTCTTTTTCTCCCTGCTTCTGTTTAAAAATTCCTCCATAACCTAAATTAGAAGCATCAATTTCTACAATTTTAGGAAGATTGGGATCAACAATATGTAGACAAGAAATTTCTAAAATCTATTTTTTAATTTTTCGAACAACTGTGGTATGTGTGTCTGGCCATGGAACATGATTTTTCTTAAGTCTATCATGTGAGGGTTTAGCTATTCTATTGATGTTTGGAAAAAAATCTAAAACATAATTAAGACTTTCTAAAAACCTTTGTAAGTGTGTTTTATCAAGAATTTTGTTAGGAAATTTATTTGCAAACTGAAGGGATCTTTCAATTGGAGTTATTAATCTTTGTGAGATGTAATGACCTAAAAACTGAATTTTTAATTAAAAAAAGACATTTTTTATTTAGAAATCACTAAACTATTTTTCTTTGAAACATAGAAAAATATTTTGAGATGTTTAAAATTTTCTTTCTAAGGAATTGGAAAATATTAAAATATCATCAATATAAACAATACAAAATTTGGAATATTCATTAAAGATGTCATTCATAATTCTCTGAAATTTATAAGGAGCATTTTTTTTAAACCAAAAGACATTACATTCCATTCATATTGTCCAAAAGGGACATTAAAAGCAATTTTGTAATGATGGTTTTTTGAAATCTGAATTTGCTAAAAACCTGACTTTATATCAAATTTAGAAAAAATTAAAGCAGAATGAAGTTTTTGTAGTAAATATTTTTTTTATTTGGAATTAGGTATCTAATCTATTTTAAGGCAGTATTTAGGAGTTTGTAATTAATTATAAGTCTTAGAGTATCTCGTTCAATTTCAAAATTTTTATTCACATAGAAAGCATAACAACTCCAAGGAGATTTAGACTTAGAAATCAAACCTTTTTGTTCTAAATCCTAGATTTCTTTCCTACAGTGTTCTTCTAATTCAACATTCATTTGAATAGGTCGAGCTTTTATTGGAATATGTTTTTCGTTAAAATTATTTTCATAAGGAAGATCAATAATGTGTTGTTTTCTTTGCCAAAAAATATTTGGAATTTCAGAATAAATATCTATTTCAAAAAGATTTTATAAAGATAAAATTTTTTGTTGAATTTCAAGAGTTTCTAACTGAGCTTCTTATTTTTTAAATGAAACATTTTTTTTTGAGATTTTCAAGTTGGAAAGTTTTTTTAATTAAAATATTAATGATATTTTCTTGTATAGAACATGCTTTTATTAAATTTAAACTTCTGGTTTTGGATTTTTCTATGAATTGAAAACTTAATTTTTTATGATTGTATTTAAAAGAAATATGATATTGAGAAAATTTAAAATGAGTTATTAAATTCATGAAATGTATTCCAAGAATTACTGTGTGGTGTATATCATCAACTAAAACAAATGAAGTGCTAATTGAAATATTATTGTTAAGAATTGAAGCATTAATCTTGGAATTTACCTTTAATTTAGAATTATTTATAGAAAAAAGTTTTGCATGAGTTTTTTCTCAAAATATTTTTGGTATTAAACCAGTTTAGATACAATTTAAATCAACACCGATATTAAATAATACCATGGTATCAATTCGGAAATTTTTTGAAAGAACAAAGGTAATTTTTATAAAATATTTTCTTTAAGTAATTTCTCTTAAAATAAAAAGAAAATCTTCAGGAGTTGTTTCAAGAGATTCAAGATTTTGAGTATCATGATCTCCATCATCAGAAGAATTATCAGAAGTAGAATTTTCTTGTAAAGATTTGGATAAAAGAAAATTTATAATTTGAGAATCATGTTCCCGTTTTTGTTTTAATTCTTTTAATTCTAATTTTACTTCTTTAAATTCTTTTTGGAGATCATGGATAGAAACAATTTTTTTAAGTTATTTGTAAGATTATAAGTATTTTTAGAACTACTAGGAAAAATAGAAGCTGATGTTTCTTTTGTTTATCTTTTATCACTAAGGGAATTTAAGAGTTTATCTTGGTATTCCTTTTGAATCTAGGGATCATTTATATGTTTTAAAACATCTAAGACAAATTGTTGTTCTTTTGAAATAACATTAATTTATTTTTTGGTATATGAAGAGTTGGACGAACTTGTAATAACTAGTTCATCAACCTGTAAAGATGTTTTATTTTCTGAGTTGGAAGAGGAGTTTTCAAAATTAGAATCAGAGGAATCTAAAAGCATATTGGAAATTTTGGACATAGTTTCTTCATCTAGTTGAAGTTCATGTAATTTTTTTATTGATTTTACAGAATTTAGAAGTACGATATTTTTTACCGCGTCTGTAACAAGTGATATCTTTGTATTTGTTACTGGAATCCTGTTTTCTAGAATTATGTTTCCTAGATTTATTGTAATGAGGTTTGTTTTTTTATAAAACTCATAATGAGGTTTTAAAGATTTCCTACCTTTGTGAGGTTTTCTATAGGTATTTTTGTATGATTTATTTTTGCAATTTCCTATGCAAAAAGAAGATGGTTTGTTGGAATTGATATCAAATTATTGACAAAAGGAACCTAATTCTTGTTTAGTTTGTTTTAACTCTCATTTTAGGCATTTATGAAGTTTTAGGTCTTAACAGATTTTGAGACATTCTTCTTGGGTAAAACTGATTAATTCATCAAAAGTAAAATCACTATAGGGTATGATTTGTTTTCTTAAGGATTCTCTAATTTTATTCATTCTTCAAATCTTTGGCCATCTTTTGTAGGGTTTTGAAGAATGAATCATATTCATAAACGCAGTGAAAAATAAAAATTTTTAAAATCCAAAACAAAAGATCATACTTGTACCATTAAAACTAATTTATTTAAATCTAAATGTTAAAACTTATAGCTTGTAATTTTTATTTGTTCTTCAAATCTTCACTTTATTGGGTTGTAGCAAACCACAACAATCTACACTAGGATGTCTCTAATGATAATCCACGCGAAGAATGAAGAAGAAACTATCAAGAGAAATGGTTTGAACAAATTCAAAGTGCTAACTTTGAAAGTATTCTTGAGAGAATTTTTGTTGTCTTAAAAATATTTTTTTTCACAAAAAATATTTTCATATCTATTTTCTGCCATTTGATGTCTTTTCAATTTGAATCAAATTCAAAAATAAGATAAAAAGTGGAAAATGGAGAAAATGGAAACTAATGAATAGTAATTGGCCATAATTGGCCTAATTATGGCAAAAAACATCCGTTGGCCAACGGATGGGAAGGCAGTAGGTGCGCTGGGCCAGCTACGGGCTGCTGCTGGGCAGCCTAGCTGGGCCGCTTGTAAGCCAACAGCCTGCCTAGCCCACGCAGGCCCGTGACACTCCTGAATGATTTTTTCGTGCGATCTCATCGCGATCCATCCTAAAATAATTCTCTCATATTTTGGATCCTATTCAAGATCATTTTACTCATTCTCCATATCTTCAATGCGTGTGACCCATTAGGTTCTCGGTTATGTTGGCCACTTAAATTAACAATTAATTTAAATAGATCATGAGCGGTATCTAGCAACACATCATGACCCCCAATTGACCGGAAAGTCAGTGGTTTG
Source organism: Triadica sebifera (assembly GCA_023653625.1). Lineage (NCBI taxonomy): Eukaryota > Viridiplantae > Streptophyta > Magnoliopsida > Malpighiales > Euphorbiaceae > Triadica > Triadica sebifera. Next base: position 39,208,383 of record CM042892.1, on the reverse strand, counting down.
ACTACGAACCTTTCCATAGACAATTTTTGTGCAATTATTCCTTTCACCATTGTATACCCCACTTGGTTTAGAGTATGGACATGTGTCAACTCCCACTAGACTAACTACGTCACGTCTAGTCCAAGTAATGTTATTTCTTGTCCTTGAGGCTCATTACTCTATTAGATATGTCATTGAAGACTATCTTTATAACAGTTCCACTCCGGCCAGAGATTCTTGAGTAATGACCACGATAAGAGACCATGGGTATACACTCCTTCTATCAAGAGTGGTGAATCCTTTGTTGGTTACCCAATTACCTTCGAATACCTCAAGCTGTATCCAATCACCGCCCTATGAGCTACCTCTCTGAGGCAACAAGGAATAGTGTCAAAATACAGAATCAATATTCAAGATATCCTTGAGTACCTCAAGTCTAAGGATACTTGCACCATTGCTATGATGAGACTATCATTGACATTTGAATAGATTATCCATATGATTGTCTCATAGTTGGTCATCCAATATACTTAGCTACACTTAGAAAACATCCACATGTTAACTATAAACATCTCATGTTTATAGATTATGAGATCTACTACTCAATCCAATCAAGGAGTGTAACATGTGCTACTCTGTCTGGATTAATAATGTCCCATCTCATTAATCCTATGACTAGGGATAATTTTGATACTAACATAATTACACATGATAAGAATCTCAATATCATGATCTCATCATGATTTCCTTCATGCTATGTTATATATCAAGGACTTCATTAATTGATTTAAGATCACTTATCAATTCATATATCAAATGAACATGAAATTAATGAAAAAGCCTTTTATTAATCAAATAAATTTGTACAATAAGTGCTAAAGGTGATTGCATTTAGAGCACTCCTCTAACAAGCTCCCACTTGCACTAAAGCCAATCGCCTTTGAATTTAATTCCATAGGCGAGTACATGAGAATCATATTTCTTTTGGGGAAGTGGCTTAGTTAAAGGATCAGCAATGTTCTGATCAGTGGGCACTCTTTCTATCTTTACATCATTCCTACCAATGATTTCTCTAATCAAATGGTATCTTATGAGTACATGTTTGGATCTCTAATGAGACCGTGGCTCCTTTGCTTGCGCAATGGCTCCAGTATTATCACAATACAATTGTATTGGATCAATAATGCTAGTAACCACTCCAAGTTCTGTGATGAATTTCTTTATCCAAACTGCTTCCTTCGCTACTTCAGAAGCTGCAATGTACTCTGCTTCGGTTGTGGAATCAACAGTCGTTTCCTATTTGGAACTCTTCCAACTAACTGCTCCACCATTTAGTATGAATATATAACCTAACTGAGATTTTGAGTCATCCTTGTCAGATTGGAAGCTGGCATCGGTATACTCGATCACAGTAAGATCTCCATCTCCATATACCAAGAATACATCCTTAGTTCTTCTTAAGTACTTAAGGATATTCTTGACAGCCACCCAATGACCCTCACCAGGGTCTGATTGGTATCTACTCGTGACACTCAGAGCATATGATACATTGGGTCTTGTACATATCATAGCATACATGATTGATCCTATAGCTGAAGCATATGGAATCAAACTTATGTGTGTCCTCTCATCTTGTGTCTTTGGACACAAAAACTTTGAGAGAGTAATCCCATGGGTCATGGGAATATATCCCCTCTTGGACTGCTCCATGCTAAACCTCTTTAGCATCTTATCTATGTATGTAGACTGTGAAAGACCAAGCAATCTTTTAGATCTATCTCTAAAGATCTTTATCCCTAAAATATAGACTGCCTCTCCAAGGTCTTTCATAGATAAATTCTTGGATAACCAAATTTCGACTGGTTGTAAGGCTGAGACATCATTTTCCATTAACAATATGTCATCTACATATAACACAAGAAATACGATTGCACTCCCACTAACCTTTTTGTAAACACAAGGTTCATCCGAATTTTGTAAGAAACCAAACTGTTTGATTGTCTCATCAAACCGAATATTCCAACTCTTGGATGCTTGCTTTAATCCATAAATGGATCTTTGAAGCTTACATACCTTTTTGCCATCTTTGGATACAAAACCTTTTGGTTGTGTCATGTACACATCCTCAGTCAGATTTCCATGAAGGAAAGCTATTTTCACATCCATTTTCCATATCTCATAATCATAATGAGTAGCAATGGATAAGAGTATCCTTATAGATTTAAGCATAGCTACTGGGCTAAAAGTTTCATCGTAGTCAATTCCTTGTCTTTGACGATAACCTTTAGCAACAAGTCTAGCTTTATAGGTAATCACATTACCATCCATGTCAGTTTTCTTTTTGAAAACCCACTTGCACCCTATAGGCTTTATTCCTTTGGGTGGGTCAACCAAAGTCCATACTTGGTTTTCATATATGGAATCCATTTTTGACTTCATGGCTTGAAGCCATTTGTCAGATTCTGAACTATTCAGAACCTCTTCATAGGTTGTAGGCTCATCATTTTCTATGAGCAATACATCGTTCTGTTAGTAATGAGAAATCCATATCTCTTTGGAACAGTACGTATCCTACTTGACATACGAAGCTCTTGTGCTTCAGAAGGTTGAGCTGTTATATCATCTGTATGAGTAACAAGCTCGGGTTCAGGCAGTTGATCAGCGTCTGTTTGAGCATCTTGAACTTCCTCAAGTTCAATTTTGCTCCCACTATCTCCTTTTAGAAGGAATTCTCTCTCTAAAAAGATAACATGTCTTGAAACAAAAACCTTTTGTTCCAAGGGATGGTAAAATTGATATCCATATGATACATTTGGATATCCCACAAATAGACATCGGTCAGACTTAGCTTCTAGCTTATCTGACATTGTCCGCTTCACATAAGCAGGACAACCCCAAATTCTCATGTAAGAAAATGTGGGTCTCTTGTTATACCATATCTCATATGGAGTAACATCAACCGACTTTGAAAGAACTCCATTTAATATATAAATGGCAGTCTCTAGTGCATAACCCCAAAAGGATTTAGGCAATTCCGCAAAACTCATCATAGACCTTACCATGTCTAACAAGGTTCTGTTTCTTCTTTTAGCCACACCATTGTGTTGTGGCGTGTAAGGTGGAGTCCATTGAGATAAAATCCCATTATCCCTAAGATAATCTAGAAACTCTTGGCTCAAGTATTCACCTCCTCGATCTGATCGAAGTGTTTTAATACTTTTTCCAAGTTGTTTCTCTACTTCATTTCTGAATTCTTTGAACTTTTAAAAAGCTTCAGATTTGTATCTCATAAGGTACACGTATCCATATCGTGAGTAGTTATCGATAAAAGTAATGAAGTAGATGAAACCACTCTAGCGTGTGTAGACATTGGACCACATACATCTGAATGTATTAAGTCTAGAAGTCCATTAGCACGTTCACCCTTTCCCTTAAAGGGTAATTTAGTCATCTTGCCTAGTAAATAAGATTCACATGTGTCATATGATTCATAATCAAATGACCCCGAACTACCACTTTTGTGTAGCTTAGCCATGCATTTCTCACTTATATGACCAAGACGACAATGCCATAAATAAGATGATTTCAACATATCTTATTTTTGCCTTTTATTATTATTGATGTTTAAAATTGGATTTGACATATCTAATATGTATATTCCATTGCATAATGTACCATTAGCATAAAGAATTCCATTCAACATAATAGAACAACAATTGTTACTAAATGCTAAAAGGAAACCATCTTTATTTAGACTTGAAACAGAAATAATGTTTTTAGTCAAAGCAGGTACATAATAGCAATTATCCAAATTTAATATAAGCCCACTAGGGAGGGTCAATACATATGTTCCTATAGCTAATGCAGCAACCCTTGCTCCATTTCCAACACGTAGGTCTGACTCTCCCTTATTAAGCTGTCTACTATTCCTTAGGCCCTGCATATCAATGCATATGTGTGAGCCACAACCGGTATCTAATACCCATATATTATTATTGGAAACAATATTAATTTCAATGACAAAAATACCTGAAGTAGATAGGGCATCAGATGCCTTCTTCTTCAAGGACTCCAAGTAAGCCTTACAGTTTTTCTTCCAATGGCCATCATTGCCACAATGGAAACATGTCCCTTTTGGAGCAATCTCCTTAGCCTTCTTCTTGGACACGCCTCCCTTAGGCTTGATGGACTTATTCTTCTTCTTAAGGTTCTTCCTTTTAGAACTTGAAGAGTCCACCAACATCACAGCCTTACTGTCCTTCTTGACAGATGACTCAACTGTTTTAAACAAGTTAATCAGCTTAGGAATAATGGTAGAGATTTGATTCATCCTATAGTTAAGCACAAAATATGAATAACTATCAGACAAACCGGTTAGAATTAAGTCAATACTTAATTCATGGTTCATCACAAATCCCAAGGTGGCCAACCTTTCAATATCAAGAGAAATGGTTTTTCAAATCTTCACTTTGTTGGGTTGTAGCAAACCACAACAATCCACACTAGGATGTCTTTAATGATAATCCACGCGAAGAATGAACAAGAAACTATCAAGAGAAATGGTTTGAACAAATTCAAAGTGCTAGCTTTGAAAGTATTCTTGAGAGAATTTTTGTTGTCTTAAAAATATTTTTTTTCATAAAAAATATTTTCATATCTATTTCTTGCCATTTGATATCTTTTTAATTTGAATCAAATTCAAAAATAAGATGAAAAGTCAAAAATGGAAACTAATGAATAGTAATTGTCCATAATTGGCCTAATTATGGCCAAAAACAGCCGTTGGCCAACGGATAGGAAGGCGGCAGGCGCGCTGGGCAGCCCAGCTGGCCCGCTTGGTAGGCCAGCAGCTTGCCTAGCTCGCAGGGGCCCGTATGGGCCTGTGACACTCCCGAATGATTTTTTCGTGCGATCTCATCGCGATCTATCCTAAAATAATTCTCTCATATTTTGGATCCTATCCAAGACTATTTTACTCATTCTCCATATCTTCAATGCGTGTGACCCATTAGGTTCCCGGTTATGTTGGCCACTTAAATTAACAATTAATTTAAGCAGGTCATGAGCGGTATCTAGCAACAGATCATGACCCCCAATTGACCGGAAAGTCAGTGGTTTGACTACGAACCTTTCCATAGACAATTTCTGTGCAATTATTCCTTTCACCATTCTATACCCCACTTGGTTCAGAGTATGGACATGTGTCAACTCCCACTAGACTGACTACGTCATGTCTAGTCCAAGTAAACATGTATGAAATGCACGTGTTCAATTGAATTATATGCAAGATGCATATGTTCAAATGAAATGCATGTGGATATGCATGTAGGGAAGGTTGAGGATGTTACAAATTATCTCATTAACATAGATCTTTGCCAAACAATTAAGTGGATAATCCATCTTGATCGGTAGAAAGTGAGCTGATTTGGTGAGCCGGTCCACCACTACCCATACTGCGTCATGTCTCTTTTGTGTCAAAGGAAAACCAGAAACAAAATCCATTATAACTCTTTCTCATTTCCACTTCGGAATTGCAATTGATTGCAATAATCCACTTCGTACTTAATGCTCAACCTTCACTTGCTAACAAGTTAAACATCTGGTTGTATTCTCTGTGATATCTCTTTTCATTCCTAGCCACACGTAATATGCCTTAAAATTATGGTACATTTTGTTACTTCTCGGGTGCATTGCATAAATAACATTGTGAGCCTCCTTCAAAATATCTTGTTTCAATTCTGGTATGTTTGGTACACATAACCTGCCCTTGTGCCTTAAACTCCCATCTGCTTCAATAGTAAATTCTGGTTTTTCACCCTTTTTCACTATTTCCAAGATTTCCTTTAATTTCGTATCCTACTTCTGATTGTTCTTTACTTGTTGAATCAATGAAGGTTGAATCCGCAATTCTGCCAAAATAATATATAAAAAACTTATTATTTCATTTTTTTAATCATCTTCACTTAATAAATTTAAGTTTTATCGTTTGCCTGCTAGAGTTTTTCTACTCAGAGAAGCTACCACATTGGCCTTACCCGGTTGATAATCAATGATACAATTATAGTCTTTGATTAATTCTAGCCATCGCTTCTATCTCAAATTGAGTTCCTTTTGTGAAGGCAAATATTTCAAACTTTTATGGTCTGTATAGATATAACATTGCTCGCCATACAAGTAGTGTAGCCATATTTTCAATGCAAACTCAATGGCTACTAGTTCTAGATCATGTGTCGGATAATTTCTCTCATGAGGCTTCAGTTGGTTGGAAGCATACACGATCACTTTGTCTTCTTGCATTAGTACACAACCCAAACCATAAAGGGAAACATCATTGTACACCACATAATTTGTTCCTGCAGTAGGCTGTGTCAACACTAGTGCCTCTGTCAACATTTTCTTCAACTTATCAAAACTAGTCTAACATCGGTCTGTCCACTCAAATCTGGTCTCCTTTCTAAATAATTTTGTCAGTGGTGAAGCTATCATTGAAAATCCTTTCACGAACATCTGATAATAACCAGCCAAACCAAGAAAATTTCTCACCTCTATCACATTCTAAGGCGATTTCTAGTTGAGGATTGCCTTTACCTTGCTAGAGTCAACTCTGATCCCATCGGCTAAGACAATATGCCCTAGAAAGGCCACTTCATCCAACCAAAATGCACATTTCGACAACTTCACAGATAATTGATTCTCTCGCAAGGTATGGAAGATAATACGAAGATATTGATCATGCTCTTCTCTGCTTCTAGAGTACACCAGGATATCATCTACGGACACCACCATGAACTGGTCCAAATAAAGACTAAAGATTCTATTCATTAGATCCATAAATGATGCTGAGGCATTCGTCAGGCCAAAAGGCATTACTAAGAACTCGTAATGACCATACCGAGTCCTAAATGTTGTTTTTGAAATGCCTAATTCTCTAATTCTCAAACGGTGATAACCTGATCTCAAGTCAATTTTAGAAAATCTCCCTGCTCCTTTCAGCAGATCAAATAAGTCATCTATTCTCGGCAAGGGATATCTATTCTTAATTGTCATCTTGTTCAACTGACGATAATCAATACACAAATGAAAGGTGCCATCCTTCTTTTTCACAAATAGAACTGGAGCACCCCAAGGTGAGACACTGTGTCTGATAAACCCTTTCTCTAATAAAATCTTGCAACTACACCTTTAATTCCTTTAGCTTAACAGGTGCCATTCTAAAGGGAGTGATCGATATCGGGGCTGTGCCTGGCAAAACATCAATGGCAAACTCTGTCTCCCTAAAAGGTGGTAACCCTGGTAAGTCCTCAAGGAAGATATCTGGATATTCACATACTGTAGGAATCTCCTTGAGATCTAGACTCCTTTTCTTGGTATCTATCATATGTGCCAAAAATGCTTAACATCCCTTTTTGATAAGCTTATGTGCTGTAACACCCCCTCACCCAAACCGCACGTGCCCGGATGCGGGGGCGCTACTGCATGTCTTATTTACTTCTTTAAATCGCTATATATTTTTTTATTTAATGAATAATGTACATTTTATTTGCATAACATAGTATTGATAAATACCAATTTACTATTTAACAAACTTTGAAAACTAATTTACAATTTCTAAGTATATATAATGCGGAAAACAAATTACAAGAGTTCAAAAGTTTGTGATCCACTATTTCGAGATCGACTGCTTTAGTTTGAATAGGATCACCACTCGCTTTATCTACCACCTTCAGCTACCTTTCAATATCTACGCGGAAGGAAACTCCCACGCTAAGCTCTAAGCTCAGTGGTGCATATAAATAAGGCAATATATTATACCATGCGACAAGCATTAACATGTATCATTTTATGCATTAAAATATTTGCATGTTATTTCTATCAACATGTTCCTATTTCATATAGGTATAAATATTATGCTCACATATACAATGTTATTTTCATTTATCTTTATAGGAAGTTACTCTGTTAATCTCTTTATTACCATATCTCAATCTCATATCACCATCATTTTCTTTTTCTTTTCTCTTCTTATTTTCTGACATATCTTCATTATCTTGCCACATCACTATAAATTTGGACTGACTGGATATGGGTTATGGATCAGGAGCGCTCCCAAAGCTATATCCACCATGTCCACTATCTGGCTCAACAGAGTTTCTCAAATCAATGGCGCTCTTCGAGCTTAAGCCACATTGATTGAGTATAATTTCATCATAGATGAATCACTGAACCAAGGGTGCTCTCCGAGCTTAAGCCACCTTGTCCTCAATTTATATGTGCTCATCAAAGCTTCTCAAGTCATTGACGCTCTCCGAGCTTAAGCCACATTGACCGAGCATCTCAGATCAATGGTGCTCTCCGAGCTTACGCCACATTGATAGAGGAATATCTCATATAGTACGGTACCATTCGCCCCTTCAATGACATGTCATTTATCCTGATTCTAGTCCGCAGGTAGAGTAATGGGCATCTTCATATTTTCACATCAATCATAATTCTCAATTTCGACACATCAATATTCTCATGTAACAACATCTCAATTCTCTTGTTTTGCAAACATCTTATCATGCTTATAAATACTGGATGCCATCTTTTTCATTTATTTAACTAGATACATCAATATTCTCATGTTTAACATCCATATCAGTTCACGTATTTCATCCATATCAGATTTCATATATCATCCATGTCAACGTTCATTTTTCTATATCACAACATAACACATTCTCACATCAATATTCATATATATAATCATTCTTATTTCCCTGGATAGACAATGACTTTTATTTATTTACCTGAATTCTTCATTTGATAACCACATTCATAATTACTGAGACAGAGCATTCACGGCCATGATTACTAATTCACGCCTGTAATCCCAAGCCGTGAACGCTACTGGAATGAATCGCCCAAAAGCATTCACTGTCATGAATACTCATTCATGCCCGTGAATGAGTTCACGCCCGTGATTCCCAACCCTGAACGCTTCTTAAATGAATAGTACCATTTCCATACAGAAGTCACAACCGTGATACAATCAGTCACAACCATGAACCATCAGGTTCACGCCAGTGACTAGATAGTCACGTCTATGACTTTCAGTAGGAAATCTGCATATTCACTTTTCATTCATTCTAATATCATCCAAATCATACCAAATTTCTATTTCATGCATTTCTAAGGTTCTTTACTCAACTTATTACTTTCTAATACATGTAAATGTCTTTATCATACAAGATTTTCTAACATGCATCATTAATTTAATGTCTCACAAGGATCTCATTCATACATATCTAAACTTATGGTTTCATGCCATAATCATCATTCTTGAAATTCATTTATCTAAAATCGTATTCAGCAAGCATTATTTCAATCAAAGATAGGCTATTGCCTTAAATTATGCACAAACCTTAATCTTTCTCCTTCATTCTTCTAGGTAGCTTTCTCTTTTCCTTTGCTCTTTAGTGTTTGTTCCTTGTCACTTGGAACTCCTACAACATCATAAATCATTATTATCATATGATTTTCTCAAGTCCCTAAACTCTCTTTTTCTCTCTCAAAATCCTAATTTCTCTCTCTTTCCACATAAGTCTTGGATAAGCTCAAAATTTGAACTTCTTTAAGAAAAGATGATAAAGAAGAAGAATCACCTCTTACCTTACTCTTTTCTTCACTAAATCACAACTTTGGAGATTTTCTCTCTCTACCAAACTTGATTTTTCTTCCTCTTTCTTGCTGTTTCCAGCTTTCTTAAGAGTTATAGACCATGAAGATCATCGTGTCATGATATTTTCCCTTTCTTCTCTTCCTTTCTCTCTCTAAAAATCAAGATTGGCTATGGAGGAAAGAAATGGCTTGTGTGACTGGTACAAAAGAGAGAGAAGAAGAAAAAAAAAAGAAAGCATTAAATAGGGTACCCAAAAGTCTTCATGTAGGACCCACCATTTTGACAATTTCTTAACATTTATACTTAATCAACATTAATCCTCTTTCTTTAATGCTATGGCCAGCAAACCCAAATTTTAAGTGTCCAAATTTCCTATGTTAATTAACAATTAATCTCATTAATTATACAATTTTTGGTAAATTACAATTTGACCCCAAAACTTATCAAAATTTGCAATTTAGTCCTTTACTGTGAATCAACTTCTTTAAACTTTATAATAACTTAATTAGGCATATATCATTTAATTTACTCATTACTTGATTAATTCTGATAAAAATCCAAATTTAAACTCCGTTCAGTCAAACGCGTCAATTTCGCGACACGTGCGACTCGGTGTATAAATTAGCGGATATTATATTCTCTCCCCCTTAAATAAATTTCATCCTCAAAATTCACCTGTTCATTTTGGGTTAAACAACTGGGGATACTGCTTTTTCATCACTTCTTCACTTTCCCACGTGGCTTATTCAATTATATGATTCTGCAACTAAACTTTAACTAGATGGACTCTCTTATTACGAAAAACTTTCTCTTCATATGCTATTATAGCCACTGGTTCTTCCTCATAAGACATGTCTGTCTGTACCTTTATTTCCTCAATCTGTATAGTGTGGGTCGGGTCTGAACGATATCTTCTTAACAGTGAAACGTGAAACAAGTTATGAATTCTGTCTAGCTCCGGAGGAAGAGCTAATCGGTAAGCCATTGGTCCTATTCTTTCCAGAATCTCATAAGGACCAATAAACCTTGGACTTAACTTTCCTTTTCTACCAAACCTCAATACTTTTTTCCAAGGCAAAACTTTAAGGAATACTTTGTCTCCTACAACATATTCTATGTTTCGTCTCTTTAAATCAACATATGATTTCTGTCGATCTTGTGCTGCCTTTAGCCTTTCTTTGATCACTTTAACTTTTTCCTCAGTCTGTTAAATTATCTCTGGCCCAATCAACTTTTTCTCATTTAACTCGGTCTAACATACTGGTGTCCTACATTTTCTTTCGTATAAAGCTTCATAAAGAGCCATACCAATACTCGTTTGATGACTATTGTTATAGGCAAACTCCATAAGAGGTAGATGTCGATCCCAACTTCCCTCAAATTCAAGCACACAACATCTCATCATATCCTCTAGAAATTGAATAACTTGCTCTGATTGTCCATCCGTTTGCGGATGAAATGTCATACTGAATTTGAGTTGAGTTCCCAAAGCCCATTGTAAACTTTTCCAGAACTGTAACGTAAACCTGGGATCTCTGTCGGAGATAATAGACACAGGTATTCCATAAAGTCTCACTATCTCATTCATATAAATCTCAGCCAGCTTGTTCAAAGTATAGTCCATTCACACTGGTAGGAAATGTGCTGACTTCGTCAATCGATCCACTATCACCCATACTGCATCATGCTTTCTCTGAGTTACTGGTAAGCCGGACACAAAATCCATCGTGATTCTCTCCCACTTCCATTATGGTATGGGAATTGGTTGTAGTAATCCTGTGGGTAATTGATGTTCAGGTTTCACTTGTTGACAGATTAGACATTTAGCAACGTATTCAGTGATACCCTTCTTCATCACGGACCACCAGTATTGTGCTTTCAAATCTTGGTACATCTTGTTCCCACCTGGGTGCATAGTATAAACCGTTTCATGAGCTTCTTTTAAAATCTCTAACCTCTACTCTTCTATACTTGGCACACAAATCCGGTTTTTGAAATACACAGTACCATCTTCTGTTAAAGAAAATTCTGATTTTTCTCCATTTTTCAAGGCTTTGACCATCTTTACTAGCTTCTCATCTTATTTTTGGACATCTTTAATTCTCTGCATTAATGTGGATTCCACTTGCATCTCAGCTAAAATTTTTCAGCTTAGCGCATTAGCTACCACATTAGCTTTGCCTGGCTGGAGTCGATCACATAGTCATAATCTTTAATCAATTCCAACCATCTTCGCTACCTCAGGTTCAACTCTTTCTGTGAAGGAAGATACTTCAGACTCTTGTGGTCTGTATAAATGTAGCATCTTTCTCCATACAAATAATGTGTCCAAATCTTAAGAGCAAAAACTATCGCTGCAAGCTCTAAATTATGTGTCGGATAGTTAAGTTCGTGAGGCTTAAGCTGTCTGGAGGCATATACAATCACTTTTCCCTCTTGCATAAGAACACAACCTAGCCCATTGTGACTTGCATCACTATACACAACATAATCTTTTCCTGGAATAGGCTGAGTCAACACTGGTGTTTCAGTCAACATTGCCTTCAATCGATCAAAGCTTGCTTGACATCTATCTATCCATTCAAAATGGACCTTTTTTCACAGCAGTCATGTCAAAGGATTCGCTATAGATGAAAATCCTTTCACAAATCTCCTATAATATCTGGCTAATCCGAGGAAACTCCTCATCTCAGTCATGTTACGTGGTGGTCTCCAATTAAGAATAACCTCAATTTTACTAGGATCAACTCGAATACCTTCCGCTATAATCACATGACCTAGAAAACTAACTGCTTCTAACCAAAACTCACACTTAGACAGCTTTGGATACAATTGTTTCTCCCTCAAAGTCTGCAATACTTTTTCTGAGATGTTGGTCATGCTCTACTCGATCTCTAGAATAAACAAGAATGTCATCAATGAATACAACTACAAATTGATCAATATATGGCCTAAACACTCGGTTCATCAGGTCCATAAAAACTACTGGTGCATTCATCAATCCAAATGGCATCACCAAGAACTCATAATGACCATAACGAGTCCTGAATGTCGTCTTAGATACATCTGACCCTTTGATCTTCAGTTGATTTTACACCGATCGAAGATCTATCTTTGAAAATATACTTGCACCTTTCAACTGATCAAATAAATCATCAATCCAAGGCAGTGGGTATTTATTCTTAACAGTAACCCTATTAAGCTGCCTGTAGTTAATGCAAAGATGTAAAGTACCATCTTTCTTCTTCACAAATAATACTGAAGCACCCCATGGTGATACACTAGGTCGTATAAATCCTTTATCTAACATTTCTTGTAACTGTATCTTCAACTCTTTCAATTCTATGAGTGACATCCTATATGGTGTAATAGATATAGGAGCGGTGCCCGGTACTAATTCAATAGCAAACTCTATCTCTCAGTCAGGTGGTAGTCCTGGCAACTTCTCAGGGAACACATCAGAAAACTCACTAACAGTTGGGATGTCAGCCAACTTCGGACTTTTCTTTCAGGTATCAATCGAATACGCTAGGTAAGTCTCACATCCCTTATTGATGAGTTTTTGAGCTTTCAACACTGATATCACATTGTGTGAATATCCTCTATTCTCGCTCATCACTACTATCTCTTCTTGTTCTAAAACTTTAATCCTCATCTCTCTTTTTCTGTAATCTACTATCACTTCGTGTCGAGCTAGCCAATCCAATCCTAAGATCACATCGAACTCATGGAATGGTAGCTCTATTAAATCTGTTATGAATTGTTTATCTTGAATTTCGATTGGGCAACCCCGGAAGATTTTACTAACCCTCACATAGTGCCCTAACGGGTTAGTCACCAGAATCTCGTATTCTAGAGTCTCAGGTTTTAAACCCTCTCGACCTGATGGTAGTGTGCATATGTATGGTTGTGGTGCGGGTCTACTACCCCACAAACCTGAACAGGCTACTGTGTCGCCAAAACTCTTTCAGCTGTTCTAGCAGATGCTAGTAAATTGGGGAAGCTCTTCAGACGTAGGGCTGAAACTTGTAACTTGATCGTATCCCTCAACCCATTTTCAAAATGTCGACATTTATCAGTTTCTTTGGATACAATGCCCTTAGCATACTTACACAAATGTGTGAATTCCCTCTCATATTCTGTTACTGATATATTTCCTTGTTTTAGAGTCAGAAATTCTCTCTTCTTATCATCTGTGTATATAGGAGGGATATACTGTTCCTTAAATTTTTCCACAAAGAATTCCCATGTCATAGGGTCAGGTGCCTCTGTGCTTTATGACTCAGATCACCACTAATCATATGCATGCTCCTGTAAAAGCAATATTGCATACTCATATTTCTGCTCATCTGTACAGTGTAGTTGATCAAAAACTTGCTCTATCCGTTCCAACCAGAATTCTGCTGCAGAAGGATCATCCTCCATTTTTCCATAGAAATCGGGTGCCCCTAGCTTTCTCAATCTCTCAAATTGTAATCCAGATGAGGTTGGTTGTGATGCTATCTGTAGCAATTCTATCATATTTCTCATGAGCTCCGTCTGACCTATATTAGTAGCTGATTGCTCACGGGATGAGTTAGCACCAGATCTCGGTGCTACAGCTCGGCGACGACTTGGTCAGATGAAGCTCTTGCCTCTGTGGGCTCATTACTCTCAGCTTCTTCCACTGCTATTCATCTTGATCCAGAAGCCATACCTTACCTATAACATAAAGGTAACGACCCTACTCATTAAAACAGCGATTCCAAAAATTCAATTGTGGGTACTCTTCAAGAAGTAAACATTTTCAAAATTCACTTTTTAAAAAATCGAAAACCACCCAAACCGGGCTCTGATACCAAAACTACTGTAACACCCCCTCACCCAAACCATACGTGCCCGAAAGCGGGAGCGCTACTACCTGTCTTCTTTACTTCTTTAAATCACTATATATTTTTTTATTTAATGAATAATGTACATTTTATTTACATAACATAGTATTTATAAATACTAATTTACTATTTAACAAACTTTGAAAACTAATTTACAATTTACAAGTATATATAATGCGGAAAACAAATTACAAGAGTTCAAAAGTTTGTTACCCACTATTTTGAGATCGACTGCTTTAGTCTGAATAGGATTACCGCTTGCTTTATCTACCACCTTCAGCTACCTTTCTATATCTGTGCGGAAGGAAACTCCCACGCTAAGCTCTAAGCTTAGTGGTGGATATAAATAAGGCAATATACTATATCATGCGACAAGCATTAACATGTATCATCTTATGCATTAAAATATTTGCATGCTATTTCTATCAACATGTTCCTATTTCATACAGGTATAAATATCATGTTCACATATACAATGTTATTTTCATTTATCTTTGATAGCAAGTTACTTTGTTAATCTCTTTATTATCATATCTCAATCTCATATCATCATCATTTTCTTTTTCTTTTTCTTTTCTTTTCTTTTCTTATTTTTTGACATATCTTCATTATCTTGCCACATCACTCTAAATTTGGACTGACTGGATACGGGTTATGGATCAGAAGCGCTCCCAGAGCTATAACCACCATGTCCACTATCTGGCTCAACAGAGCTTCTCAAATCAATGACGCTCTCTGAATTTAAGCTACATTGATTGAGTATAATTTCATCATAGATGAATAACCGGACCAAGGGCACTCTCCGAGCTTAAGTCACCTTATTCTCAATTTATATATGCTCATCAAAGCTTCTCAAGTCAATGGCGCTCTCCGAGTTTAAGCCACATTGATCGAGGAATATCTCATATTGTATGGTATCATTCGCCCCCTTAATGACATGTCATCTATCCTGATTCTAGTCCGCAGGTAGAGTAATGGGCATATTCATATTTTCACATCAATCATAATTCTCAATTTCGACACATCAATATTCTCATGTATCAACATCTCAATTCTCTTGTTTTACCAACATCTTATCATGCTCATACATACTGGATGCCATCTTTTTCATTTATTTAACTAGATACATCAATATTCTCATGTTTATCATCCGTATTAGTTCACGTATTTCATTCATATCAGATTTCATATATCATCCGTGTCAACATTCATATTTCTATATCACAACATAACACGTTCTCACATTAATATTTATATATATAATCATTCTTATTTCCCTGTATAGACAATGACTTTCATTTATTTGCCTGAATTCTTCATTTGATAACCACATTCATAATTACTAATACAGAGCATTCACTACCGTGATTACTAATTCACGCCCGTGAATTAGTTCACGCCTGTAATCCCAAGCCATGAACACTACTAGAATGAATCGCTCAAAAGCATTCACGGTCGTGAATACTCATTCGTGCCTGTGAATGAGTTCATGCCCATGATTCCCAACCGTGAATGCTTCTAGAATGAATAGTACCATTTCCACACAGAAGTTGTAATATCTGCTAATTTAGGCCTCGAGTCGCACGTGTTGCAAAGTCGACGCGTTTGACCGATCGGAGTCTAAATTTAGATTTTTACAAAAATTGATCAAGTAATGGCTAAATTAAATGATAAATTCAAAATTAAGTGATTATAAAGTTTAAAGAATTTGATTTACAGAAAAGGACTAAATTGCAAAATTTGATAAGTTTTGAGGTAAAATTGCAATTTACCAAAAATTGGAGGATTAATGAGATTAATTGCTAATCAACATATTGATTTTTTGGGACATTTTGATAGGTTTGGCTAGCCACTCATTGAGGAAGAATGAGATTAATGGGTTCATTAAGCCTAATGTCAAGAAATGGTCAAAATAGTGGGTCCCACATGAAGACTTTTGGGTACCCTATTTAATGCCTTCTTTTCTTCTTCTTCTTCTCTTCATTTTCTGCCTTCTTCTCTCTCTTTTCTACCAGACACGCCATCCCCATCTCCTCCATAGCCAATCTTGAATTCTAAAGAGAGAAAGGAAGAGAAGAGAGGTGAAAGAACAAGAACAAGTGATCTTCATGGTCCATAACTCCTAAGAAAGCTAGAAAGAGCAAGAAAGAGGAAGAAGAATCAAGTTTTGTAGAGAGAGAAAATCTCCAAAGTTGTGATCAAGTGAAGAAAAGTGAAAGGTAAGAAGCATTTCTTCTTCTTCATCATCTTTTCTTAAAGGAAGTTCGAATTTTCAGCTCATCCAAGACTTATGTGGAAAGAGAGAGAAACTAGGGTTTTGAGAGAGAATAAGAGAGTTTGGGGTCTTGAGAAATCATATGATAATAATGATTTATGATGTTGTAGGAGTTCCAAGTGACAAGGAACAAGCTCTAAGGAGCAAAGGAAAAGAAAAGCTACCTAGAAGAGTGAGGGAGAAAGATTAAGGTTTGTGCATAACTTAAGGCAATAACCTATTTTTGTTTGAAATAATGCATGCTGAACATGATTTTCGATAAATGTATTTCAAGAATGATGATGATTATGGCATGAAACCATAGGTTTAGACATGTATGAATGAGATCCTTGTGTGATATTGAATTAACGATGCATGTTAAAAAATCTTATATGATCAAGACATTTACATGTATTAGAAAGTAGTAAATTGAGTAAAGAACCTTATAAATGCATGGAATAGAATTTGGTATGATTTGGATGATGTTAGAATGAATGAAAAGTGAATATGCCGATTTCCTGTTGGAAGTCATGGGCGTGACTATTGAGTGACAGGCGTGAACTTGAGGGTTCACGGTTGTGACTTCTATGTGGAAATGGTACTATTCATTCCATAAGCGTTCACGGGTTGGAATCACGGACGTGAACTTATTCACGGGCATGAATGAATAATCACGAACATGAATGCTTTTCGGCAATTTATTCCAGTAGCGTTCACAGCTTGGGATTACAGGTGTGAATTAATTCATGGGCGTGAAATTAGTAATCACGGCCGTGAATGCTCTGTATTTGTAATTATGAATGTGGTTATCAAATGAGGAATTCAAGTAAATAAATGAAAGTCATTGTCTATGCAGGGAAAGAAGAATAATTATATATATAAGTACTGATGTGAGATCGTGTTATATTGTGAGAAACATTAGAATATTGATGTACCTAGTTAAATAAATGAAATGATGTTATCTAGTATGTATGAGTATGACTATATGTTTGTAAAACAAGAAAATTGAGATGTTGATAAGCATGAGAATATTGATATGTTGAAATTTGAGAATTTTGATTGATGTGAAAATATAAAGAAGCCCATTACTCTACCTGCGGACTAGAATCAAGATAGATGACATGTCATTAAGGGGGCGAACGGTACCGTACTATTCCTTAACCAATGTCGCTTAAGCTCGGAGAGTGTCATTGGTCTGAGATGCTCAGTCAATGTGGCTTAAACTCTAGGAGCGCTATTGACTTGAGAAGCTCTGATGAGCACATATAAATGAGGATAATGTGGCTTCAGCTTGGAGAGTGCCCTTGGTCCGGTTATTCATCTATGATGAAATTTTACTCAATCAATGTGGCTTAAGCTCGGAGAGCGCCATTGATTGAGAAGCTCTTTTGAGCCAGATAGTGGACAGGGTGGCTTAAGCTCTGGGAGCGCTTTTGATCCATAACCCATATCCAGTCAGTCCAAATTTAAAGTGATGTGGGCAAGATAATGAGGATATGTTGGAAAATAAGAAAAGAAAAGAATAAGGAAATGATGATGATATGAGATTGAGATATAAAAATAAAGAGATTAACAGAGTAATTTACCATCAAATATAAATGATAATAACATTGTATATGTGAGCATGATATGTATACTTGTATGAAATAGGAATATGTTGATAGACATGACATGCAAACATTTTAATGCATAAAATGATAAATGTTAATGCTTGTTGCTTGATATAGTATATTGCCTTAGTTATATGCACCACTAAGCTTAGAGCTTAGCGTGGGAGTTTCCTTCGGCGCAGATATAGAAAGGTAGCTAAAGTTGATAGATAAAGCAAGCGGTGATCCTATTCAAGTAAAGCAGCCCAACCTTGAGAAAGTGGGTTACAAGCTTTGAAATTTCTGTGTTTGGCTTTTTATTTTAAAGAGTTTTAGAGTTTGTAAAACTTACCTTCAAAGTTTGCTTAAGAATTAATTTGATGTTTAAAATTACTATCTTATGTAAATAAATTATACCTTGTTTTTATGTATATATCCATATATATATGAATGTTGAGAAAATAAAGGTAAAATTATAATAATATCGATTTGAAGAAATAAAGAAGACAGGCATTAGCGCTTTCTTATCCGGGCACGTGTTCATCAGGTGAGGAAGTGCTACAGTTTTAGTATTAGATCCAGGTTGGGCAGTTTTGGGTTTTTAAAAGTGTATTTTAAAAGTGTATTTTGTGTCCGATTTACTGGTAACTCAGAAAAAGTATGATACGATGTGGGTGATAGTGGATCGATTGACAAAGTCAGCACATTTCCTACTAGTGCGAATGGACTATAGTTTGAACAAGCTGATAGAGATTTATATGAATGAGATAGTGAGACTTCATAAAGTACCTGTGTCTATTATCTCCGACAAAGATCCCAGTTTTACGTCGCAGTTCTGGAAGAGTCTACAGCAGGCTTTCGGAACTCAACTAAATTTTAGCACGGTATTTCATCCGCAAACGGATGGACAATCAGAGCGAGTTATATAGTTGCTAGAAGATATGATGAGATCTTGTGTGCTTGAATTTGAGGGAAGTTGGGATCGACATCTACCTCTTATGGAGTTTGCCTCTAACAACAGTCATCAAATGAGTATAGGCATGGCTCCTTATGAAGCTTTATATGGAAGAAAGTGTAGGATACCAGTTTGTTGGACCGAGTTGAATGAGAAAAAGTTGATTGGGCCGGAAATAGTTCAACAGATCGAGGAAAAAGTTAAAGTGATCAAGGAAAGGCTAAAGGCAGCACAAGATCGACAGAAATCAT
Organism: Triadica sebifera; assembly: GCA_023653625.1. Classification (NCBI taxonomy): domain Eukaryota; kingdom Viridiplantae; phylum Streptophyta; class Magnoliopsida; order Malpighiales; family Euphorbiaceae; genus Triadica; species Triadica sebifera. The sequence continues at coordinate 39,188,823 of CM042892.1, read as the reverse complement.
ATGCCGATTTAAAGAGGCGAGATATAAAATATGTTGTAGGTAACAAAGTATTTCTTAAAGTTTCACCGTAGAAAAAGATATTGAGGTTTGGTAGAAAAGGAAAGTTAAGCCCAAGGTTTATTGGTCCTTATGAAATTCTGGAAAGAATAGGACCAGTGGCATACCCATTAGCTCTTCCTCCGGAGCTAGACAGAATTCATAATGTATTCCACGTTTCAATGTTAAGAAGATATCGTTCAGACCCGACCCATGTTATACTGATTGAAGAAATAGAGGTACAAACAGACATGTCTTATGAGGAAGAACCAGTGGCTATAATAGCATATGAAAAGAAAGTTCTCCGGAACAAGAGTTCCTCTAGTTAAAGTTTGGTGGCAGAATCATACAATTGAAGAAGCAACGTGGGAAAGTGAAGAAATGATGAAGAAGCAGTATCCCCATTTATTTAACCCCGAATGAACAGGTAAAATTCAAGGACGAAATTATTTTAAGGGGGAGAGAATGTAATATCCTCTAATTTAGGCCCCGAGTCGCACGTGTCGCGAAGTTGACGCGTTTGACCGATCGGAGTCTAAATTCGGATTTTTACAAAAATTGATCAAGTAATGGCTAAATTAAATGATAAATGCCAAATTAAGTGATTATAAATTTTAAAGAAGTTGATTTACAGAAAATGACTAAATTGCAAAATTTGATAAGTTTTGGGGTAAAATTGCAATTTACCGAAAATTGGAGGATTAATGAGATTAATTGATAATCAACATATTGATTTTTGGGGACATTTTGATAGGTTTGGCTGACCACTCATTGTGAAAGAATGACATTAATGGGTTCATTAAACCTAATGTCAAGAAATGGTCAAAATGGTGGGTCCCATATGAAGACTTTTGGGTACCCTATTTAATGTCTTCTTTTCTTCTTATTCTTCTTCTCTTCATTTTCTGCCTTTTTCTCTCTCTTTTCTACTAGACACGCTAGCCCCATCTCCTCCATAGCCAATCTTGAATTCTAGAGAGAGAAAGGAAGAGAAGAGAAGTGAAAGAACAAGAACAAGTGACCTTCATGGTCCATAACTCCTAAGGAAGCTGGAAAGAGCAAGAAAGAGGAAGAAGAATCAAGTTTGGTAGAGAGAGAAAATCTCCAAAGTTGTGATCAAGTGAAGAAAAGTGTAAGGTAAGAAGCATTTCTTCTTCTTCTTATTCTTCATCTTTTCTTAAAGGAAGTTCAAATTTTGAGCTCATCCAAAACTTATGTGGAAAGAGAGAGAAATTAGGGTTTTGAGAGAGAATAAGAGAGTTTAGGGTCTTGAGAAAATTAGATGATAATAATTATTTGTGATGTTGTAGGAGTTCCAAGTGACAAGGAACAAGCTCTAAGGAGAAAAGGAAAAGAGAAAGCTACCTAGAAGAGTGAAGGAGAAAGATTAAGGTTTGTGCATAACTTAAGGCAATAGCCTATTTTTGTTTGAAATAATGCATGCTGAACATGATTTTAGATAAATGCATTTCAAGAATGATGATGATTATGGCATGAAACCATAGGTCTAGACATCTATGAATGAGATCCTTGTGTGATATTGAATTAATGATGCATGTTAGAAAATCTTGTATGATCAAGACATTTACATGTATTAGAAAGTAGTAAGTTGAGTAAAGAACCTTAGAAATGCATGAAATAGAATTTGGTATGATTTGGATGATGTTAGAATGAATGAAAAGTGAATATGCAGATTTCCTGCTGGAAGTCATAGGCGAGACTATTGAGTCACGGGCGTGAACTTGAGGGTTCGCGGTTGTGACTGATTGTATCACGGTTGTGACTTGTGTGTGGAAATGGTACTATTCATTCCATAAGCGTTCACGGGTTGGAATCATGAACGTGAACTTATTCATGGGCATGAATGAGTAATCACGACCGTGAATGCTTTTGGGCGATTCATTTCAGTAGCGTTCACAGCTTGGGATTACAGGCGTGAATTAATTCACGGGCGTGAAATAATTCACGGGCGTGAAATTAGTAATCACGACCGTGAATGCTCTGTATTTGTAATTATGAATGTGGTTATCAAATGAGGAATTCAGGTAAATAAATGAAAGTCATTGTCTATGCAGGGAAATAAGAATAATTATATATATATATAAGTACTGATGTGAGAACGTGTTATCTTGTAATAAACATGAGAATATTGATGTACCTAGTTAAATAAATGAAAAGATGTTATCCAGTATGTATGAGTATGACTATATGTTTGCAAAACAAGAAAATTGAGATGTTGATAAACATGAGAATATTGATGTGTTGAAATTTGAGAATTTTGATTGATGTTAAAATATAAAGAAGCCCATTACTCTACATACAGACTAGAATCAGGATATATGACATGTCATTAAGGGGGCGAACGGTACCATACTATTCCTCAACCAATGTGGCTTAAGCTTAGAGAGCGCCATTGGTCTGAGATGCTCGGTCAATGTGGCTTAAGCTTTAGGAGCGCTATTGACTTGAGAAGCTCTGATGAGCACATATAAATGAGGACAAGGTGGCTTAAGCTTGGAGAGCGCCATTGATTGAGAAGCTCTTTTGAGCCAGATAGTGGACAGGGTGGCTTAAGCTCTAGGACCGCTTCTGATCCATAACCCATATCTAGTCAGTCCAAATTTAGAGTGATGTGGGCAAGAAAATGAGGATATGTCGGAAAATAAGAAAAGAAAAGAATAAGGAAATGATGATGATATGAGATTGAGATATAAAAATAAAGAGATTAACAGAGTAATTTACCATCAAATATAAATGATAATAACATTATATATGTGAGCATGATATGTGTACTAGTATGAAATAGGAATATGTTGATAGTCATGTCATGCAAACATTTTAATGCATAAAATGATACATGTTAATGGTTGTTGCTTGATATAGTATATTGCCTTAGTTATATGCACCACTAAGCTTAGAGCTTAGCGTGGGAGTTTCCTTTCGCGCAGATATAGAAAGGTAGCTGAAGGTGATAGATAAAGCAAGCGGTGATCCTATTCAAGTAAAGCAGCCGAACCTTGAGAAAGTGGGTTACAAGCTTTGAAATTTTTGTGTTTGGCTTTTTATTTTAAAAAGTTTTAGAGTTTGTAAAACTTACCTTAAAGTTTGTTTAAGAATTAATTTGATGTTTAAAATTACTATCTTATGTAAATAAATTGTACCCTGGTTTTATGTATATATCCATATATATATATATGAATGTTTAGAAAATAAAGGTAAAATAATAATAATAGCGATTTGAAGAAATAAAGAAGACAGACATTAGTGCTCCCTTATTCGGGCACATGTTGAACGGGTGAGGAAGTGCTACAGAAGTCACAACCATGATACAAGCAGTCACAACCGTGAACCATCAGGTTCACGCCTGTGACTCGATAGTCACGCCCATGACTTTCAGCAGGAAATCTGCATATTCACTTTTTATTCATTCTAATATCATCCAAATCATACCAAATTTCTATTTCATGCATTTCTAAGGTTCTTTACTCAACTTATTACTTTCTAATACATGTAAATGTCTTTATCATACAAGATTTTCTAACATGCATCATTAATTCAATGTCTCGTAAGGATCTCATTCATACATATCTAAACTTATGGTTTCATGCCATAATCATCATTCTTGAAATTCATTTATCTAAAATTGTGTTCAACATGCATTATTTCAAACAAAGATAGGCTATTGCCTTAAATTATGCACAAACCTTAATCTTTCTCCTTCACTCTTCTAGGTAGCTTTCTCTTTTCCTTTTCTCTTTAGTGTTTGTTCCTTGTCACTTAGAACTCTTACAACATCATAAATCATTATTATCATATGATTTTCTCATGTCCCTAAACTCTCTTTTTCTCTCTCAAAACCCTAATTTCTCTCTCTTTCTAGATAAGTCTTGGATGAGCTCAAAATTCGAACTTCTTTAAGAAAAGATGAAGAAGAAGAAGAATCACTTCTTACCTTACTCTTTTCTTCACTAAATCACAACTTTGGAGATTTTCTCTCTACCAAACTTGAGTTTTCTTCCTCTTTCTTGCTCTTTCTAGCTCTTTCTAGCTTCCTTAAGAGTTATGGACCATGAAGATCATCGTGTCTTGATCTTTTCCCTTTCTTCTCTTCCTTTCTCTCTCTAGAAATCAAGATTGGCTATGGAGGAAAGAAATGGCTGGCGTGACTGGCAGAGAAGAGAGACAAGAAGAAGAACAAAAGAAAGCATTAAATAGGTACCCAAAAGTCTTCTTGTGGGACCCACCATTTTGAACATTTCTTAACATTTATACTTAATCAACATTAATCCTCTTTCTTTAATGTTATGGCCGGCCAACCCAAATTTTAAGTTTCCAAATTTCCTATGTTAATTAACAATTAATCTCATTAATTCTCCAATTTTTGGTAAATTGCAATTTGACCCCAAAACTTATCAAATTTTGCAATTTAGTCATTTACCGTAAATCAACTTCTTTAAACTTTATAATCACTTAATTAGGCATATATCATTTAATTTAGTCATTACTTGATTAATTCTGATAAAAATCCAAATTTAAACTCCGATCGGTTAAACACGTCAATTTCGCGATACGTGGGACTCGGTGTCTAAATTAGCGGATATTATATGTGCCTTTGTAATAGAAATGACATTAGTTAAGTATGGTCGGTTCTCACCCAAGACAATCATGTCATCCTACCTTGAATTATTGAAAGTCACTCTCCTATACTGACAATCCACCACTGCCCTATGTTGAGTTAACCAATCCATCCTCAAGATTGCATCAAACTCACAGAATGGCAACTCTACAGGTCAGCTGGGAATTCTACATTCTGAGTTTTGATTGGACTATTTTTATAGACTCGACTAACTTGACTCCATGACCCAAAGGATTTGTCATTAATATATCATAATCTAATTCCTCTGCTACCATATTACCCTGACTAGGTGGTGACATGCATAAATATGAATGTGTAGAACCCAGATCTATCAATGAAAATAAATTAGTATCATAAAGAGAGAAAATTTACTGATAATGACATATGGGGCATTTTTCTCCTCACGAGCTCTCATGGCATATGCTTAGGCTAGGGCTCGACTACCTTCTGCTCTATTCACTGATTCTGATACACTCTAGCCAATCCTGCCACTTCTAGACTGTCCATGTCCTCTACCTTTGCCTTGAGTGACATTCTAAACCTGAACTGATACTACACCACTTGTACCTCTCCCTCTGGGCAATCTTTTTGTTTATGCTCAGAAGATCTGCATCGTAGGCATGCTCCAGTAATCCAACAGCAATCACCTGCATGTGATCTTCAACAATGCTGACATGTGACAGATATGAATCTTGTGTTATCCGAAGCTGGTGCACTAGCTGTAGACCCCTCTAGCCTCGACTGTTAGCTTTGCCTAGTTGAAAAGGTTGGTCTAGAACCCTATTACTGGAGAAACCTAGGCATTGTCCGCCCCCTTTTACCTAATGTATGGGCCATGCTAATTGTCGATCTTCGTGGCGGCTCTTCTATCCTCTTTATCTTTGACCTCTTTTCCACATTGATGGCTGAGGATATTAGTGTAGCAAAATCCTCAAGCTGAAGGGCGGTAACCATATTTCCAATATCATCATTAAGCCAATCCTCAAATCTACGATATATGTCTGCCTTATCAGCAATGATTCCAATTGCATATTTACTCAGTATGGTGATTTCCATCTCGTATTTGGCCACTAACATGCCTCCTTGCTTCAAGTCTTGAAACTTCCTTTTCTTTTCATTCACATAAACTCTAGGCACATATTTATTGCTAAATTTTGCCTTGAAGAAATTCCATGAAGGTGGTTTTGGTGTCTGGGGTTTGAATAAGATTGATTTCCACTAGTCATAGGCATGATATTTTAGAAGGGACACTACATACTTGACCTTCTATTCCTCTGGACACTCAAATTCCTCAAACACCCTTTCTATTGATTCCTTCTAAAACTCTGAAGCTGCTAGGTCATCCTCTCTCCTTCCCATAAAGTCTGTGGCCCCATATTTTCTCAGCTTATCAATCTGGGGTTTTAGCTGAGGTGGAGGAGGAGGTAGAGCTAGTTGTGGAATAGCTTGTACTATCCGTTGCAACAAATTTGCTATCATCCATAAGAGGCTCCTATCCTAAATTAGTTTGTCCCTCTGCTCTTGATGGAGCTACTACACTCGGCCCGAAATCTCTCACTGATGGAGATTGTTTGAGATTGGTTAAGTCTGAAAGACTATTACTTAGTCCATATCTACCTATAAACCAGAAGAAGGGACCGAAATTAGATAATTGTAGCATTTTATGCATATGCATGAGACATACTTTCTAATTTACACCCACTAATTAGGAATCAATTAGCCTGAACTCTTATACCACTAAATGCAACACTCCCTTACCTAACTAATTGATACTGGTGTATGGAAGTGCTACTAAGCTCATTTTTATCAAAATAACCAATTCTCAAATTATTGTAATATTTTTTTACAAATTTATTATCAGTGGAATATTTCTTACTGTATTTCTCTTTTTTTTCTCATTTAAATATGTAACTAGTAATGTAAATATTTTGATTTAGAAGAACTCATTTATTAAACCATAATATTTAGAAATACATTTACAAATAATACAATATATATAAATTACAAAAGTTACTCCTTATAAATCCTACATGCCACAAATTTACGTCAAAAGAAATTCTTAAATTTTAATTTTACAATACGATTTCCAAAACATACAAAAAGGAAATAAACTACTGCAATTTGATCTTGGGGTTCCCCTTATCTTCGGTCGCTCTAACATAACAGCTACGTCTATTTATCTGCATGTGAAACACACGCACTAAGCTACTAGCTTAGTGGTACGTTTGAAAACTATCCAATAATTATATAAATATTTCTAAAATAAAATTTTAGAAACTATAATTAATTTACTAAACATGCCAAATATTCAAATAATAGTAAAACTATTTTCATCATGCAAAAATATATAATTCATCAACTATAACATTCCATTCTAGTCACTAAGCATGCTTGAAATTTTAGCAATACAAGATATAGAATTTGAAATATCAATTTAATAATTTACATTTTTTTTTCTTTTATTTATTTGATTGCCCACGATAACTTAGACCGGAACTAAACACTAGATACATGATTTCTGCTCTCCGGAAGTATGCTCAGTGCTTATATAATTATTTTATAACTCGACATTTAACACCTACATTTTCAATAACAGCTCAGCACCTTTTTGGTGCCTACGTAATTTCGAACTCAGCACTATTTCTTAGTGCCCACGTAATTTGAACTCAACACTATTTCTTAGTGCCTACGTAAATTAAATCTCAGCACTATTTTTTTCAGTGCCTACATTTGTACCCTTTTATTGGCATGTCAACTTATCCTATTTTCTAGTTCTCGACTAGATGTTATAGGGCTTAATTATATTTGTTACCTTTATTATTATTTACATAAATTATGTAGGTAGCACTAATATAAATTCTATATAAATGCAATAATTCCCATTAAGTAATTTACAATCTTATACCTACTCATTTAATGATTATAACAATAAGAAAAATCAAATAATATATTTTTCTATCCCAAAATTTCATAATCAATACATATATGCAAGCTACCCTATTCTGGATAGTATTTCTGTCTTATTTTTCCCAATATTTTCATCCATATTTAGATAGAATTTGGACAAGTGATCAATCAGCAAAATGTAGATACATGTCTTATCTTTAATTTCCAATTAGAATCACATTAAACCAAAATTTGTAGCAAAAGTTATGAAGTTGTTTATCAGATACGTTCATTCCAATCTGCTAGTATTTTATTGGACAAATTTGCAGTTCAAAATTTAAGTCTATTTTCACTTAATTGCAGACATATTCGGGTCTAATAGTCTAAATAAAAGTTGAAGCCCTATGTATTAGCTTTTCAACCCAATAAGAATGACTTAAAACGCATTTCCATAACTCAAGTTATGATAAAAAAAATAGACACTGTTCATAAGATGAATTTTCCAGCACTTCAATTAATTCCTACAATTTCCATTTTTATGCATTCATATTCTAATTTTTGTTTTCACATTCATGGCATCATTTAATCAAAAATTCATCACTCAATCAAATATCCATAATTTCTGTTAGAGGAGTGCTCTAAAGGCAATCACCTTTAGCACTTATTGTACAAATTTATTTGATTAATAAAAGACTTTTTCATTAATTTGATGTTCATTTGATATATGAATTGATAAGTGATCTTAAATCAATTAATGAAGTCCTTTATACATAACATAACATGAAGAAAATCATGATGAGATCATGATGTTGAGATTCTTATCATGTGTAATTATATTAGAATCAAAATTATCCCTAGTAATAGGATTAATGAGACGGGACATTATTAATCCAGACAGACTACCACATGTTACACTCCTTGATTGGATCGAGTAGAAGATCTTGTAATCTATAAACATGAGATGTGTAGAGTTAACATGTGGATGCTTGCTAAGTATAGCTAACTACATTGGACGACCAACTATGAGACAATCATATGGATAATCTATGCAAATGTCAATGATAGTCTCATTATAGCAATGGTGCAAGTATCCTTAGACTTGAGGTACTCAAGGATATCTTGAATATTGATTATGTATTTTGACACTATTCCTTATTGCCTCAAGGAGGTTGCTGAAAGGGTGGTGATTGGATACAGCTTGAGGTATTCGAAGGTAATTGGGTAACCAAGAAAGGATTCACCACTCTTGATAGAAGGAGTGCATACCCATGGCTTCTTGTCGTGGTCATTACTCGGGAATCTCTGGTCGGAGTGGAAATGTCATAAATATAGTCTTTAATGACATATCTAATAGAGTCATGAGCCTCAAGGACAAGAACTAACATTACTTGGACTAGACGTGACGTAGTCAGTCTAGTGAGAGTTGACACGTATCCATACTTTGAACCAAGTGGGGTATAGAATGGTGAAAGGAATAATTGCATGGAAATTGTCTATGAAAAGGTTCGTAGTCAAACCACTAACTTTCCGGTCAATTGGGGGTCATGATGTATTGTTAGATACTGCTCATGACTTGCTTAAATTAATTGTTAATTTAAGTGGCCAACATAACCGAAAATCTAATGGGTGACATGCATTGAAGATATGGAGAATGAGTAAAATGGTCTTGGATAGGATCCAAAATATGAGAGAATTATTTCGAGATGGATCGTGATTAGATCGCATGGAAAAATCATTCGGGAGGGTCACGGGCCCGTACCAGCCCCACGCAGGCTAGGCAGGTTGCTGGCCTTCCCAACAGCAGCCCTTTGCAGGCCCAGCGCGCTGCTACCTCCCACCCATTGGCGAACGACAGATTTTGGCCTTAATTAGGCCAATTATGGCCAATTACTATTCATTCATTTCCCTTTTCTCCATTTTTGACTTTTCATCTTTTCTTTGAATTTGATTCAAATAGAAAAGAAATCCAATGGCAGAAAATAGACATGAAAATATTTTTTTGTGAAAGAATATTTTTAAGACAACAAAATTCTCTCAAGTACACTTTCAAAGGCATCACTTTGAATTTGTTCAAACCATTTGTCTAGATAGTTTCTTCTTCATTCTTTGCATGGATTATCATTAAAGATATCTTAGTGTGGATTGTGGTGGTTTGCTACAACCTAACAAAGTGAAAATTTGAAGAAGAAATAAGAAATTACAAGGTATAATTTGTAACCTTTATATTTATATAAATTAGTTTTAATAGCACAAGTATGATCTTTTGTTTCGGATTTTGAAAATTCTATTTTTTTGCTGCATTTATGAATATGATTCATTCATCAAAATCCAACTTTGGTATCAGAGCCTCCTTGTGTTCATTAAAATTAATTTTAATTGAAAATGCAATGGGATTGCATGGTTTTGATGATTTTGGATCAATAGGTTTTGAAAAATTGAAATTAATTTGTAAAATATATTTTACACATTTTTCTTTCTCTAATCTAATCATGGGATGATTAAGGATGATTATTTTGATTGAAAAATGGTTTGAATGTGCTTCAAATAATTAATTTCGGATTTATTTCAAAAATACGTAAAATTGCCTTATTTTATGAACATGTGTTGTTGTTTGGCTTAATTGATGAGGTTGGTTATATTTATCTCGTAACTTGATTATGAAAAAATTATTTAGACATATTGAGAATATGTTTATGCCTCTAGAAGTTTCCAAAACATATCCGGTGGGGCTGTTTTATTTAATTTTTTTGTATGTGTTTATTTTATTTACAGCGCCTTAAAATAATTTTTATGTGATTAAAAATATGTTATTTTGATGTTAGATACATTCCAAAATTATTTTTCAAGCATTTGAAATTTTAAAAAATTATAGATATTGAATTAGTCATTTTGAGTGTCTAAGTGTGTTGGTTCGTTTGTCTTAGTAATTTTGGCTTGTGCCAAAAATATTTTGATGAACTTAAGCAGATCTAAAGATGATTAGAATGATGATTTCATGTTATGGAAATTTTTAGAATTTTTGAAAATTAATTTTGAATTAATTTAAGTTGTGCAATTGTAATTCTAGTATGACTAGACATTAGTATGTATATTAAAATTAAATTATTTACTTTTAACATCATAATATTCTTATTTTAGGGATAATTAATTTTAATTTATTTTTAAAAATATGGAATTTAATTTAATTTGATTAAATGTTAAATTTCACTTTAAAATGACATAGAAAATTAAATTAACTGAAAGAACACATATAGGCAATTTCAGTTCAAGCATTGAATCGATTTATAGTCATTTTTATTTGTGCATTAGAGAATGCATGTTAGGGGTTTATGAAAACACATGATGGATGATTATGGACTTAGGCCCAATATGATTGAGCATGCATGAAATTATTTTATTTTATGGTAAATAGGGTTTGCGTGTCCCTACCTCTCTTTCTTTCTTATGTATTTCTCTTCTCATCTTACTTCCATCAAATGTAAATTGAGGTTTTCTATAATTTGAAATATGTAATTAGATTACATAGGATTAGGATAGAATGAAAATACAAAGGAGCAAGAAGCAAATGAGGTGGTACCATAAACAAGAAGACTTAGAAATAGGAATTTGATTTCTATTTTGGGTTTTAAATTCATGCATATACCTAGGTAAGACCTAGTCAATTTCTCTTTGGCTCAAGAGATTGACTTTAGTATGTCCATAATCATGCCATATAGTTAATGTAACTATCTTTATATATACATGTGATGAATGTATGATATATAAAAGCATGAAATGATAACCTGATGAGACTTAACAGAGAAATCCCTCTCTAAATAAACAATTAAGTCTTACGCTGTAACATCCTTGACCTTCCCCACATGCATTTCATTGAACATAACCATCTTGCATACAATTCAATTGAACACATGCATTTCACACATATTTTCTTGGAAACAAGTTCATGACACGCACTAGTTACATGTCCTAGTATTTGGCACTTGTATTGAATCGCACTTGTGTAATTATAACCTAAATGAGGATAACAAAGTATTAGAAATGAATTGAATAAGGTGACTAAATTAAAGTAAGAAAAATGTAACATCCTTGACCTTCCCCACATGCATTTCATTGAACATAAGCATCTTGCATACAATTCAATTGAACACGTGCATTTCATACGTATTTTCGTAGGGACAAGTTTATGACACGCACTAGCTACGTGTCCTAGTATTTGGCACTTGTATCGAGTCGCACTTGTGTAATTATAACCTAAATGAAGATAACAAAGCATTAGAAATAAATTGAATAAGGTGACTAAATTAAAGTAAGAAAAATGATTAGATTAAGATTAGTAAACATTTACATTGTTAATTTAGTTAAATCGGGCCAAATGATTAAGCTATATTATTGTGTGAATTAGTGGAATTATAAATATATGTAAATAATAATAATAATATAGAGAAAATAAAATGAAAATGACACAAAAGAGAAATAGAAGAGAAGAGAAATGAGAAATGAGAAGAGAAAAGAGAAGAGAAGAAGAGAAAATGAGAAAATGACCCAAAAAAAAACAAAAGGTTGGCTTTATCTTTCTTCCTCATTTCTGCCTCCTCACTTCAGCCCCGACTTCTTCTTCAATTTCCTCCAGTTCTGACTTAAATTATTCCTTGTTTCACCTAGTTTTTGAAGCTAATTGATCCCTTTCAAGGTTGTTCTTGGTAAGTAATCAATTCTTATTGCTATAGGGTTGATTTGAGTTGCTTAGGTTCAATATTAGGCACTGAATTGCACCCCGATTTTGATATTAATGAAAATTGATTCTAGAAATGTGTAAAACACAAAAGTTGTTCCTTTATATCTTAGAGTTTTGGATATGTAAACATTTTTTCAATATTTTATGTATAGGGAGAGATATGCTCTTCGTACGGAAACTGGTCAGGGTGTAAACCCTAACCTAGTTAGCTACTGTGTGGTTTGATATCGAATATGTTAAAGCCATTATTTGAAGTCTCCCAAAACATAAAAGTTGTGGATATATGTGTTTTGTATCGTTATACCAAATTTCAGGTTCATAGGTCTTGTAAATGGTGATTTATGGTGAATGGAACCATGACTGTTCCATGGTTTGAACTGCCTACTGAGTGCCCTGGGCAGATCCAGTACATTGGTTGGATAATTTGAGCTTGTTAGAGCTACATTCTGTACATTATCAAAAAATAAAAGTTATAGGTATATGTCTTAGATAAATTTTGGTACTAATTTTAGCTTAATTTGTTATCTATAGACTAAGTTATGGCCTTTGGAATTCATACTGGTCTGGAAGCCAATTCTATTCTGGAACAGTAAAATTTTTGTTATAATTTGAAGCCCTTAGAGACATAATTGATAAAAGTTTTAAACATGAAAAATGTTCCCAATAAATCCATATAAGTTTATGTAAATTTTCATTAAAATATTACTTATATATTATAAGTTATGATGAACCAAAATGAGTACCCTGAAACTGCCTAAAGGCAGAAAACAAGGCAGAAAACAGAATACTCTTAGAAATTCCGCCAAATATTGTAAAATGATCCAATTGGTCTGAAATTTGAATATGTTATATAATTATATGTTATTTTTAATTATAAACAAGAATCAGATTAATTGGTCAAGTATAGAAAAATTTATAGGCTAAACAGTCCCATAAGGTCACACTGCCTCATAGGAAAAATTTTAACTATTGACATGAACAATGCATATTAAATTGTTTAAGCCACATTAAGTCTCCCTAATCATGAGTTAATCGATTATGTTTTCATATTAGGCTCGCAACATAGTGGAGACCCACAAGGAGCGGATAGACAATAAGTTAGGGGTCGGAATCAAAGGAGAACGGTGAGTCTAATTATCGATTGAATTCTTTAGTGCAAATGAATGTTGCTTGCTATGTAATTCATGTGATTGTCATGATTGGTCCTTGATAATGTAATGATGGATAATTTGTGACATTGTGGTACATATAAATGGTACACGTGTGGTATATTTGAGGTATATGTTTGACAAATGTGATATATACATATGGTATATGTATAGTATATACAAGGTATATGCTTGACATATAAGGTATATATGGAATATATGTATGTTGTATATGATAAAGATGCAATGGTTGATGAATGCTTAAATACAAGTGCATATGCATATGGGCTAAAAAGGCGTTGTGACTAGTTAATCGATATTGTAAAGCAAAAGAAGAGGCCTATGGTCCAACAAATGTGCAAATGAAACAAATGATCAAGCTAGCTAGCAAATGCAAATGCAAATGTTCACATGGAAAATATTCACATGGAAACCCGGGGCAATGTCTATTTAACTTAGTCACAACAAAATGAAATAAGCAAAGCATTTGCATACATGAAAAGTAATGATTATATGTTTCAACTTTATTGATACTTATATGATACTGATGAATGGAATGGAATACATGGTATATATTGGAATTGTGATTTATTACTATGAGTTGTTTGGTACTTTAGAGCTCATTGGATGGTTATTCTCACTGAGCCGCAACTCATCAATTTGTATCATTTTTCAGGTAAAGAAAAGTGATAGCTCATTTTGAGTAGCGTATAAAAGACATGGAGCACAGGTCACTGGCCGAGCCTCATAACTCTCTCTCTCCTTGCATTCCACACAAGCATGAAAATATGTCATATGTGTTTTTGTATTTACGTGCTTGAATATGTATAGTCATTTTGGAATGAGTCTAAATATGTATAAATGAAATCAACTCGAAAATACTTATGTGTAAAGTTTATGTTTTGATATATGTGATATATTATATTGTGGTGAAAACCTCAGTGTTAACTTTGCAAAGTCAGTGAATAATATTACAGGATATGAGACTTGCAAGTCATTGAATGAAATTATAGGATATGAGACTTGCAAAGTCATGGAATTATATTACAGGATATGAAAAAAAATTTTACTACTATTGTTAACAGGGTATTTTACCTTTCCAGTACGCCATGTATGATTACTTGATATTTGGATAGGTTATACTAAAATGCATAAGATGTGGTGTTACAAAAAATGATTAGATTAAGATTAGTAAATATTTACATTGTTAATTTAGTCAAATCGGGCTAAATGATTAAGCTGTATTATTGTGTGAATTAGTGAAATTATAAATATATTTAAATAATAATAATAATAATAATAATATACACAAAATATAATGAAAATGACGCAAAAGAGAAATAGAAGAGAAGAGAAATGAGAAATGAGAAGAGAAAAGAGAAGAGAAGAAGAGAAAATGACAAGTTGGCTTTATCTTCATCTTTCTTCCCCATTTCTGTCTTCTTCTCCAGCCCGACTTCTTCTTCAATTTCCTCCATTTCAGACTTCAATTCATCCTTGTTTCACTTAGTTTTTGAAGCTAATTGATCCCTTGCAAGGTCGTTCTTGGTAAGTAATCAATTCTTATTGCTATAGGGTTGATTTGAGTTGCTTAGGTTCAATATTAGGCACTGAATTGCACCCCAATTTTGATGTTAATATAAATTGATTATGGAAAAGTGTAAAACACAAAAGGTGTTCCTTTATGGCATATGTTTGTGGATATATAAATATTTTTGCACGATATTATGTATAGGAAGAGATATGCTCTCTTTATGGAACCTGGTCAGGGTGTGAACCCTAACCAAGTTAGCTACTATTTTCTTTGATTTCGAATATGTTAAAGCCATTATTGGAAGTATTGCAAAACATAAAAGTTGTAGATATATGTGATTTGTATCTTTATAACAAATTTCTGGTTCATAGGTCTTATAAATTGTGAGTTATGGTGAATGGAACCATGACTATTCCATGGTTTGAACTTCCTAATGAGTGCCCTGGGCAGATCCAGTACATTGTTTGTGTAATTGGAGCTTGTTAGAGCTAGATTCGATAAATGATCAAAACATGAAAGTTATATCTATATGTCTTAGGTAAATGTTGGTACTAATTTCAGCTTCATGGGTTATGTATAGACTAATTTATGGCCTTTGGAAGTCATACTGGTCAGGAAGCAAATTCTATTTTGGACCAGTAAAATGTTTGTTATATTTTGAAGACCATAGAGACATAATTGATAAATGTTGTAAGCATGAAAAATGTTCCATATGAACCCTTATAGAGTATAAGTTATGATGAACCCAAATGAGTACCCTGAAACTGCCTAAAGGCAGAAAACAAGGCAGAAAATAGAACACACTTAGAAATTCCACAAAATATTTTACAATGATCCAATTGGTATGAAATTTGAATATGTTCTATATTTATATGTGAGTTTTAATTATGAATAAGAATCAGATTAATTGGTCAAGTATAGAAAAATTTATCGGCTAAATAGTCCCATAAGGTCACACTGCCTCGTAGGAAAAATCTTATCTATTGACATGAACAATGCATATTAATTTGTTTAAGCCACATTAAGTCTCCCTACTCATGAGTTAATCGATTATGTTTTCATATTAGGCTCGCAACATATTGGAGACCCACAACGAGTAGATAGACAATAAGTTAGGGATCAGAATCAAAGGAGAACAGTGAGTCTAATTATCGATTGAATTCTTTAGTGCAAATGAATGTTGCTTGCTATGTGATTCATATGATTGTCATGATTGGTCCTTGATAATGTAATGATGGATAATTTTGTGACATTGTGGTACATATAAATGGTATATTTGAGGTATATGTTTGACATATGTGATATATATACATGGTATCTGTATAGTATATGCAAGGTATATGCGTGACATATGAGGTATATATGAAATATATGTATGTTGTATATGATAAAGATGCAATGATTGATGAATGCTTAGATACAAGTGCATGTGCATATGGACTAAAAAGGCATTGTGACTAGTCAATCGATATTGTAAAGCAAAAGAAGAGGCCTATGGCCCAACAAATGTGCAAATGAAACAAATGATCAAGCTAACTAGCAAATGCAAATTCAAATGCAAATGTTCACATGGCAAATGTTCACATGGAAACCCGGGGCAATGTTTGTTTAACTTAGTCACAACAAAATGAAATAAGTAAAGCATTTACATACATAAAGAGTAATGATTATATATTTCAACTTTATTGATACATATATGATACTGATGAATGGAATGGAATATGTGGTATATATTGGAATTGTGATTTATTACTATGAGTTGTTTGGTACTTTAGAGCTCATTGGATGGTTATTCTCACTGAGCCATAACTCATCAATTTGCATCATTTTTCAGGTAAAGAAAAGTGATAGCTCATTTTGAGTAGTGTATAGAAGACATTGAGCACAGGTCATTGCCCGAGCCTTATCACTCTCTCTCCTTGCATTCCACACAAGCATGAAAACATGTCATCTATATTTTGGACTTACATGTTTGAATATGTATTATCACTCTAGATTAGTTTTGAAATGTATAAATGGAAGCAACCCGTAATCCTTCGGATGTGAAGTTTATGTTTTAATATATGTGATATATCGTATTGTGGTTTTTTATCTTGACTTGAAAAGTCATTGAGTGATATTAGAGGATATAAGACTTGTAAAGGCATTAGTTGAATTTAAAGGATATGATATGAAAAAAAACATTTACTACCACTGTTATCAGGGTATTTTCTCTTTCCAACATGCAGTATGTGATTATTTGATACAAAAATAGGTTATACTTAAATGCATAAGAAGTGGTGTTACATATGCCTTCCATTAATATGGGGAGAACTAGAGTTCTTCTAGAGTTAGGGTTGTTGAGTTATCTCAAGCTCACTCTATAAGAATATGTTCAATCCATTGAAATTAGATTTCATAATTAATAGGTTAGACTTAACCGATATTATTAACTTCTTGGATTTGTGCCAAGGTTCATGTGCATTGGAGGTGAAGTTGGGTTTGTATACATGAGAGGTATACATATCAAGAGTTGATAGCCCAATGTATGTGCACACATTAATAAGTTGATAGCACAAGATTTGATAGTTGCATGCATTTTATGTACATTCTAACATGTTCTATTTTACATCTAGCTTGGTAGAATCATCATCATGACAAGTGTGAATATGTGATTGCTAATGGAATCAAATAAGTTGACTGGGCCCAATTTTTTGGATTGGCTAAGGAATCTGAGAATAGTTCTCAAATTCGAAAAGATTGGCTATGTCCTAGATGAGACACTCCCTAATCCCCCTTTTGCTAATGCTTCTGAAGATGTTCAGAAGGAATATCAAAAACATCTCGATGATAGTGAGATGGAAAGTTGGATTATGCTTGCTACTATGTCAACTGAGTTGCAAAAGCAGCATGAGGCTATGGATGCTTATTCCATAGTATACCATCTAAGAGAGCTTTTTGATGAGCAAGCATTCCGAAAGGTTCAAAACTTCGAGGTTGCTCTTCCGCACTAAGATGGTTGAGGGGACATCTCCAGTGCAATATGCATTGAAGATGAATAACTATAATGAAAGGTTGGCCACATTGGGATTTGTGATGGACCATGAATTAAGTATTGACTTAATTCTAACCAGTTTGCCTGATAGTTATTGACATTTTGTGCTTAACCATAGGATGAACCAAATCTCTACCACTATTCCTGAACTGATTAACTTGCTCAAACAGCTGAGCCATTTGTCAAGAAGGACAGTAAGGCTGTGATGCTAGTGGACTCTTCAATTTCTAAACGGAAGAACCTTAAAAAGAAGAAGAAGAAGTCCATGAAGCCTAAGGGAGGCATGGCCAAGAAGAAGGCGAAGGAGATTGCTCCAAAGGGGACATGCTTCCATTGTAGCAAGGATGGCCATTGGAAGAGAAACTGCAAGGCTTACTTAAAGTCCTTGAAGAAGAAGGCATCTGATGCCCCATCTACTTCAGGTATTTTTGTCATTGAAATTAATACTATTTTCAATAATAATATATGGGTATTAGATACCGATTGTTGTGCAGGGCTTAAGGAATAGTAGATAGCTTAATGAGGGAGAGTCAGACCTACGTATTGGAAATGGAGCAAGGGTTGTTGCATTAGCTATAGGAACATATGTATTGACCCTTCCTAGTGGGTTTATATGAAATTTGGATAATTGCTATTATGTACTTGCATTGACTAAAAACATTATTTTTGTTTCAAGTCTAAATAAAGATGGTTTCCTTTTAGCTTTTAGAAACAATTGTTGTTCTATTATGTTGAATGGAATCCTTTATGCTAATGGTTCATTATGCAATGGAATATACATATTAGATATGTCAAATCCAATTTTAAATATTAATAATTATAAAAGGCAAAAACAAGATATGTTGAAATCATCTTATTTATGGCATTGTCGCCTTGGTCATATAAGTGAGAAACGCGTGGTTAAGCTACACAGAAAAGGGTGGTACTTAAACTCGCCGATAATCGGAAAATCATTATTATGGGTGAAAGAATAGATTTTCTATCAGATGTGATTTCAGCTACAGTTGCCAAAAGACTCATAAGGAAAGGGTTCATTGCTTACTTGTGTTATGCAGTGGAAGCTACAAAGGAAGATCTTAAGGTTTCAGATGTGCCTCCAGTGAGAGATTTTCCATATGTCTTTTATGATGAATTACCAAGTTTGCCACCAAACAGGGAAGTTGAATTCACTATTGATGTAGCTCCAGGCATGGCACCTATTTCAATTGCACCCTACAGGGTGGTGCCTATAGAACTCAAGGAATTGAAGATTCAACTACATGAATTGCTTGATAAAGGCTTTATCAGACCCAGTATTTCACCATGGGGAGCACCAGTACTCTTTGTAAAAAAGAAAGATGAGTCTCTTAGATTATGCATTGACTACAGACACTGAATAAGGTGACAATCAAGAACAAGTATCCCCTTTCATGTATCAAGGACTTATTTGATCAATTGAAGGGAGCAAGTGTATTTTTAAAGATTGATCTACGATCGGGCTACCATCAGTTAAAAGTAAAAGAAGCAGATGTGCCCAAGACTGCTTTTCGCACAAGATATGGCCACTATGATTTTTTAGTCATGCCATTTGTCCTTACAAATGCCCCAGCACCTTTTATGGATCTAATGAATAGAATATTTCATCCTTATCTCGACCAGTTTGTGGTGGTATTTATTGATGATATTCTACAAGAGGTCATAGGTATACTCTCATTCTATTGAGATATTGTAAACTTGTTGGATTTGCGCCAAGGTTAATGAGCATTGGAGGCGAAGTTGGGTTTGTATACATGAGATGTACACATATCAAGAGTTGATAGCCCAATGCATGTGCACACATCAATAAGTTGATAGCACAAGATTTAATAGTTGCATGAATAATGCAATTGGTATGGATTAGATACCTACCAACCAAACTAAGGATAACTTGTTGAGTTACCTCAAGGTTATTCTTAGTTAGTTGGATATCGACCTACTAGGAGAACTTTCATATAAGTTCTCTCGTGTTTATAGTGAGGGCTATGGATTCATAATAAAATAGTGGGAGTCATAATGCGATTTATTAAAGACCTAATAAACATGCATTTTATGTACATTTTAACATGTTCTATTTTACATCTATGTTGCTAAAAATATCATCATGACAAGTGTGAATTTTTGATCACTAATGGAATCAAATAAGTTGATTGGGCCTAATTTTTTGGATTGGCTAAGGAATTTGAGAATAGTTCTCAAATCCAAAAAGATTGGCTATGTCCTAGATGAGGCACTCCATAATCCCCCTGCTACTAATGCTTCTGAAAATGTTCAGAAGGCATATCAAAAGCATTTCGATGATAGTGAGATGGCAAGCTGCATTATGCTTGCTACTATGTCAACTGAGTTGCAAAAGCAGCATGAGGCTATGGATGCTAATTTTATAGTATACCATCTAAGAGAGCTTTTTGATAAGCAAGCACGTTCCAAAATATTCGAAACTAGGTTGCTCTTCCGCATTAAGATGGCTGAGGGAACATCTCCAGTGCAATATGCAATAATATGAATGGCTATATTAAGAGGTTGGCCACCTTGGGATTTGTGATGGACCATGAATTAAGTATTGACTTAATTCTAACCAGTTTGTCTGATAGTTATTCACATTTTGTGCTTAACTATAGGTTGAACCAAATCTCTACCACTATTCTTGAGCTGATTAACTTACTCAAAACAGCTGAGCCATGTGTCAAGAAGGACAGTAAGGTTGTGATGCTGGTGGACTCTCCAGGTTCTAAAAAGAAGAACCTTAAGAAGAAGAAGAAGTCCATGAAGCCTAAGGGAGGCATGGCCAAGAAGAAGGCTAAGGAGATTGCTCCAAAGGGAACATACTTCCATTGCAGCAAGGATGGCCATTGGAACATAAACTGCAAGGCTTACTTGGAGTCCTTGAAAAATAAGGCATCTGATACCCCATCTACATCAGCTATTTTTGTCATTGAAATAAATATTGTTTTTGATAATAATATATGGGTATTAGATACCGGTTATGGTTCACACATATGCACTGATATGCAGGGCCTAAGGAACAGTAGGCAACTCAATAAGGGAGAGTCAGACCTACGCATTGGAAATGGAGCAAGGGTTGTTGCATTAGCTATAGGAACTTATATATTGACCGTCCCTAGTGGGCTTATGTTAAATTTGGATAATTGCTATTATGTACTTGATTTGACTAAAAACATTATTTTTGTTTTAAGTCTAAATAAAGATGGTTTCCGTTTAGCTTTTAGTAACAATTGTTGTTCTATTATGTTGAATGGAATTCTTTATGCTAGTGGTACAATATGCAATGGAATATACGTATTAAATATGTCAAATCCAATTTTAAACATCAATGATAATAAAAGGCAAAAACAAGATATGTTGAAATTATTTTACTTATGGCATTGTCGCCTTGGTCATATAAGTGAGAAACGCATGGCTAAGCTACATACGAGTGGTAGTTTGGGGTCATTTGATTATGAATCATATGACACATATGAATCTTGCTTATTAGGCAAGATGACTAAGTTACCCTTTAAGTGAAAGGGTGAACATGCTAATGGACTTTTAGACTTAATACACTCAGATGTATGTGGTCAAATGTCTACACATACCAGAGGTGGTTTCATTTACTTCATTACTTTATCCATGACTACTGACGATATGGGTATGTGTATCTTATGAGATACAAATCTGAAGCTTTTAAAAAGTTCAAAGAATTCATAAATGAAGTAGAGAAACAACTTGGCAAAATTATTAAAACACTTCGATCAGATCGATGAGGTGAATATTTGAGCCAAAAGTTTCTACATTATCTTAGGGATAATGGGATTTTATATCAGTGGACTCCATCTTACACACCACAACACAATAGTGTGGCTGAAAGGAGAAACCAAACCTTGTTAGACATGGTAAGGTCTATGATGAGTTTTGCATAAGTCCCTAAATCCTTTTGGGGTTATGCACTAGAGACCACCATTTATTTATTAAATGGAGTTTCTTCGAAGTCAGTTGATGTTACTCCATATGAGATATGGTATAACAAAAAGCCCACATTTTCTTACATGAGAATTTGGGGTTGTCCTGGTTATATGAAGAGGACAATTTCAGATAAGCTAGAAGCTAAGTCTGACCGATGTTTGTTTGTGGGATATCCAAAAGAATCATATGGATATCAATTTTACAACCCCTTGGAACAAAAAGTTGTTGTTTCAAGACATGCTATCTTTTTAAAGAGATAATTCCTTTTAAAAGGAGATAGTGGGAGCAAAATTGAACTTAAGGAAGTTCAAGATGCTCCAACAAATGTTGATCAACTGCTTGAATCCAAGTTTGTTACTCATACAAATGATATAACAGCTCAACTTTCTGAAGCACAAGAACTTTGTAGGTCAAGTAGGATACATACTGTTCCAGAGAGTATGGATTACTCATTAGTGAACAGAATGACGTATTGCTCATAGAAAACGAAGACCCTACAACATATGAAGAAGTTATGAATAGTTCAGAATCTGACAAATGGCTTCAAGCCATGAACTCAGAAATGGATTCCATGTATGAAAACCAAGTGTGGACTTTGGTTAACCCACCCGAAGGGATAAAGCCTATAGGGTGCAAGTGGGTTTTCAAAAAGAAAACTGACATGGATGGTAATATGATTACCTATAAAGCTAAACTTATTGCTAAAGGTTATCGTCAAAGACAAGGAATTGACTATGATGAAACTTTTAGCCCAGTAGCTATGCTTAAATCCGTAAGGATACTTCTAGCCATTGCTACTCATTATGATTATGAAATATGGAAAATGGATGTGAAGACAGCTTTCCTTAATGGAAATTTGACTGAGGATGTGTACATGACACAACCAGAAGGCTTCATATCCAAAGATGGAAAAAAGGTATGTAAGCTTCAAAGATCCATTTATGGATTAAAGCAAGCATCAAAGAGTTGGAATATTCGATTTGATGAGACAATTAAAAAGTTTAGTTTCTTACAAAATTTGGATGAACCTTGTGTTTACAAGAAGGTTAGTGGAATGCAATCATATTTCTTGTGTTGTATATAGATGACATATTATTAATGGAAAATGATGTCTCAACCTTACAATCAGTCAAAATTTAGCTATCCAATAATTTCTCTATGAAAGATTGCTTGGTCTTTCACAGTCTACATACATAGATAAGATGCTAAACAAGTTTAGCATGGAGCAGTCCAAGAGGGGATATATTCTCATGACCCATGGGATTACTCTCTCAAAGTCTTTGTGTCCAAAGACACAAGATGAGAGGACATACATGAGTTTGATTCCATATGCTTCATCTATGGGATCAATCATGTACGCTATGATATGTACAAGACCCGATGTATCATATGCTCTGAGTGTCATGAGCGGATACCAAACGGACCTTGGTGAGGGTCATTGGGTGGCTGTCAAGAATATCCTTAAGTACTTAAGAAGGACTAAGGATGTATTCTTGGTATATGGAGATGGAGATCTTATTATGAGTGGGTATACCAATGCCAACTTCCAATCTAAGAAGACTCAAAATCTCTATCAGGTTATATATTCACACTAAATGGTTTGAATAACAAATAAGAAATTACAAGGTATAATTTCTAACCTCTATATTTATATAAATTATTTTTAATGGCATAAGTATGATCTTTCGTTTCAGGTTTTAAAAATTTTATTTTTCCACTGCGTTTATGAATGTGATTCATTCTTCAAAACCCAACAAGGACAAGATGGTTGAAGCTCTTAAAGTGCCTTTGATCCTATTTATACTTAGTCAATATGGCTAAAGTTCAAGTAAGAGCTCTTTTGACTTGAGGAGCTCGGATGAGCATACTTACAGTTAGTGGATAAGACGGCTGAAGCCAAGGTTCAAGCACACATATTGCACAACCCACATCCAGATAGTCCGACTTAGAGTTTTGGACAAAACAATTTAAAAATGAACCAAAGATGAGCTTTGAGCAAAACAGTTTAAAAAGGAACTAAATATGAGTTTTGGGTAGGAGAATGAATAAAAAGAAAATGAGTCAAAACCAAAGCAATGTAAACTAAAGGAAAAGGTAAGGTTTCAATGAACTAGTGATATGCTAGATTGTTTGATTTATAATTGTTGATATAATATATGCATAAGAGATAATATGCTTATATTACCATGCATTAGGATAGCAGTTTATGATCATGATAGTATAACATGCATAGGTATTATAATGACATGACTTGTATGATTGCATGCTAGAATGTTTATGCCTATATGTACCATTAAGCTTTCAAAAACCTAGCGTGTGGATTTTTTGCACGCAGGTTTGGAGCCTAAGAGATAGTTGAAATTGACTCAAAGAGAAAAAAAAATACCCATATTAAGAGTTAATGATACATGTCATCATTATATATTTTTTGTACATGACATGGTTTAGGTTTAATATTTTGTATAAACCTTATTAAGTAAAAAATATGTATTTGTTTGAAAGTTGTAATTTGGTAGATAAAGGACCAGTTGGGCCAAGATTGTATTTATGAAAGTGATCTTGTGGGATCATGGTTTATGCATGATGTACAGTTTAACTACAAATATTGATTTTGAGATAAAGTTTACAAAAAAAAAAGTGATTTAAAATTTAATAGGTTTTCATAAAACAATAACTCGTAACATCCACCCAATTAGTCAGGTTAAATCCTGATTAGCTGAAAAGGTCTTACAATTTTACAGTTACACTTTTAAGAGTGTGGAAAGTGTGGATATTCCAAGCTTGTATTTTTCTTTATGTCCACTATTACAATTTATTATTTTTATATTGAGTGTTGTAAATGGAGAATGCAACCTTTATCATCTAGACATTATTTTTATTCAATAATTCACTATACAACCTTTAGTTTCTTTAGAAAATACAGGGGGAAAAAAAAGAAAAGAAAAAAATACAAAGATTGACCTTTCTCAACTAGCAAAAAATTATGAGTCTGATTACTTTTTTCCACTCATAGTGAATTTAAAAAAGAAAAAAGAAAAGAAAACTCATATTATGTTTATGTTTTCTTTCAAATCCAAAAATTATGACAAATTGTTAATGATTCAATCCCCAATATTATGAATTAGTTTTCCATTAAATGATAAAACTACTTATTATACGATGGTATTTGCTTTATATTAATGGTTCTATTTTCTAAATTGAGGAGTTAGCTAGGTAAAGTAAGGTAACTTGAGAATTGAATAATTGATTAATTATGAAATCATGTTTTACAAAATAATTAACTTAAATCAACATGACCCAAATCAATATAAGTTGGATATGATGTTGAAATGTTTAACTAAAATTAGTTCAAGTTTGAAACTACTAAACCTTAACTTTCATTTGGTAAAAAAATTACAAGGCTAGGCCTTAGTTGGAAACCAAACCTAAACTAAGTTTGTGGGTGAATGTAACATCCTGATACGAGCAAGTGTGATGAGCATGGAGGGTTATCTTGCATAAATGAAGTGGAACAACCTTATATCTTTGACATAGGCTTAGGAGGAGTTCAAAAGCTTATTTATACGTTCAAAATACATTTGGGGCATGTTGCAACACATAAGTGGCAACATTGGAGCATTAGAGGTGATATTGGACCTTGTTGCCCAAACAATGAACCAAGAAAGGGGTTGAATTTGTTATGAAATAAAAATTTCTTGACTTTAAGTGCGGAATTAAATTGAATAGAGTAGGAATGGAGAGATATCACACATGAGATTTATAGAGGTTCGGGTATTAACAAACCCTACTCCTCTCCCCAATATCTCAATTGGGAGTTTTACTAACACACTAAGTGTTACAATGGAGTTTTACAAGCTTACTCCCAACTATGGTGTTTCTCTCAATGGCTAACACCTAACCCAGAAATTCGCTTGTGTTTTAATGGCTCACACAATAAACCAATTCCTTGTGTTTTATGGCTCACACAATAAACCCTTACAAGTGTTTCAATTTTAACCCAATATACCCAAACTCACTTGAGTAATAGATTATAATGAAAACACTCACCAACCTATAATGCTCAGAAATTATGAGCTGTTAGGTTTTTACAAAGAATAACGGTTTTTGTTGAAAATAATTAATGCACAATAGCTACAAAAAGATTAAAGATTCAAAGTAATTATTGTTCTTCTTCTTAGGATTCATAAATGACTTGCATTTATACTTCCTCTGCGAATTATAGCCGTTTGGGTGCA
Organism: Triadica sebifera; assembly: GCA_023653625.1. Taxonomy (NCBI): domain Eukaryota; kingdom Viridiplantae; phylum Streptophyta; class Magnoliopsida; order Malpighiales; family Euphorbiaceae; genus Triadica; species Triadica sebifera. The sequence goes on along the minus strand of CM042892.1, from coordinate 39,162,601 downwards.
TTTAATGTGAAAATAGTCGTTGAACCAACTCTTAACTTCGTGCCTGACATGTTTCTCTGTCCTCATTCATGGGCATGACTATATGTGTCATGGTCGTGAATGTTCTTCCAAGTCGTGGTCCAAGTGGTGACTCTGACCGTGAAGCTCTCTGGAAAAACTTGAAGTGTTTGATCATAGGCATGACTTTATACTTTCACGGGCATGAACATTCTTCCATATCGTGGTTCAAGTGGTGACTCTGGCCATGAAGCTCTCTAAAAGAACTTGACATGTTATTTCACGGGCGTGACTGATTTGATCATTCACGGTTGGTATGATCCTTCATGGTCGTGAACTTTAATTGTTAGAGAGTTGGCGCTAAGCTATATCACGGGCGTGACTTTGCTATTTCTTCTTATTTTTATCTTCAAAAGTTATCTTTCATTCTTGCATCAAGATACATCCTGTTCAACAAACTTAGAACACAAGTATTATTAAATATATTATTACTATTTTATTTGTTAGTATCAAAATAACGGAAATACCCCTCAAGGTCCTCAAGCTTCAACAATCTCCCATTTTTTGATGGTGACAAATAATCTAGCAATATGTGCTTTTGAGAAGTCTCCCCCTCAAAAGGTGTTTAAATAATAGAGTGCAAGAATTGAACGACGTATAGCATGGATCTTTGCTAACTAGTTAGGTATATTCAAAGTATATCAAAGTTGTTTGCTTAACTAGTTAAGTATATGCAAAGTATATTTAAAGTATAACAAAGTTGTTTGCTAATAAATTAGGTATATGCAAGGTATATTCAAAGTATATCAAAGTTATTTGCTAACTAGTTAGGTATATGCAAGGTATATTCAAAGTATATCAAAGTTGTTTGCTTAACTAGTTAAGTATATGCAAGGTATATTCAAAGTATATCAAAGTTTTTTGCTTAACTAGTTAAGTATTTGCAAAGTATATGTGTGGTATATGTTATACAACACATTTACCTTTTACTACACATTTGCATATATTGCCCCTTTTGTCATCAACAAACCATAAAAAATAAAATGATAATAAGGTAATTATATTAAAGGAAGGAGAAAGATTACAAAGCTTAAAAACATAAATTAAAGTCTTACACCCTTAAAAATAAAACTAGTGCATGAAAAAAAAAAAACTAGGACTCTAATTAGGCTTCAAGCCTAACAGATCATCTCTGATGAGTGTTATCTCTGCCTCTAGGCTATCCATTCGAGATTTTCATGAAGTCTTTGAGGTTTTCCAACCTCTCATCGATGGACGCCTGCATTAGGTCAAAGCGAGGTGCTAAAAGATCAGCAACCTGCTGCGCCAAGCTAGGTGTGGTAGAAGCCAATGATTAACCAGCCTCTTGCTCACCTTCTGGTGTCGCTGTTTTGACTCAAGCTCATTTTCTTTGCTGGATACCCTGGAGGCCAGCTTTGAAATCATCAAAATCCTAGTCTTCCTAATCAATTTCACCAGCTGGAGTGGTGAAACGGTAATAGACATTATTCTCGAAAATAATGCAAACAACTGCTCCCATCCTGATGAAAGACTCGACATCTAGCCGATCTCAAAGATGTGCTGGAATGAGATTGTAATTGTGCTCATCAAGTTTTAGATATCCAAGCTCAATTGCAAGGTGAGTCACATACCCACCAATCAAGATATCTCCCGATGGCTTTGTTCCAATTGACAGATGATGATTTGCAAACCAGTGAGACAGAGCTACGATTAGACCTCTTCGTGCCATCTCTAATAGGAAAAGCTCCAATTTTTGGATTACCCCGTTGCTATATCCTCTTGCAAAGATATTATAGGTAAGAAACCTATGTAAATATTTATGCACAGGAGACCGAAGATGTGTGCTCCTTGTCTTCTTCACATCCCAGCTACATTCTAACCCAAAATGAGTCTATGCCGGATTGGCATAGAATTCCACTTCACTCTCATTGAGAATGTCATCTGAGGGAAGTTTGAAGATAGTGTCAAAATCCGCTACTATGAGAGTTTTCGGATGCTTACAGAGTTTGAATTTGATTGTTCCGCTGGGAGAGACTTGCAAAGTACTAAGGAACTCGAGAGTTGGTTCCATTAGCATTGGCCGATGAATGTCCATAAATTCCTTAAGGTGACAAGCTTGCAATTGTTCTGTCATACTTGTCTCAAGACTAAGAGTTGTGATAGCACTCCACTTGAAGGAACGAGACGAAAGTAAGGGCCTTTTCTTTAGAATAACATATCTTAGATGACAATGCTTCAGAATGATGTTGAAAAGGTAGTCCATGTCGCATCTCGGAGCATGGGATTTCTTCCTTGTGCCTTTTGATAAGTCGAGTTCCATTGATAATTTTGGAAAGGGATTTTGGAGAGTGAATTTTTTACCAAGGATTTGAGAGCAACCTTGAGATGTTATGATTCTTTAAAGAGAAAGAGTTTTAAAGGATTTTATAGATGGAAAAGGATATGAAGAGGCCAGATTTTGTGAGAAATATTGAATGAGTGCTTTAATTGAGAGAATTTTTAAAGTTGAAAGTGAGAAAAGTGGCAGAAATTTTGTTTTATAGTCGACAAATTCACGGCCGTGCATCGTCCATCATGGGCGTGAATAGTCGTGGTCACGGTTTGTTGAAGAGGCACTCTAGCAGTGATAAAGGATACGAATCAGTTCACGGTCGTGACATTAAATAGTCACGGGTGTGACATATGAATTTCAAGGTGGTGACAAAAGGAGTCACAGTCATGAAGTGCAATCTTCACTACTTCTGACCGTGAGGCAATGCGTGAAATAAAGCGTGAACGGTTCTGTAATTATTTGATGTTAATGTTCACGGTCGTGCAAAAGTGTCACGGACGTGAATAAAGAGTTTCACGGGAGTGAAAGAAAAGAGTTAAGGGTGTGATACATAGTCTTCACTACCTCCAGCCGTGAAGGATGTCGTGAAGCAAGGCGTGAAAGCTACTAGAACTTTTGGCGATTATGATCACGGCCGTGAATATATGTCACGGGCATGAATTTCCTTAAATCTTCAATTAATAAAACTAAGTCTAAAATAAGACTAAAAGATTTCTAAGATGCTTTTATGCCTTATAACATATATTCCCATTATGTTAACCACTTCATACCTTAAAAGATTAGACAATAAAAAACAACATATGAAGGAAATTAACATTCAAGGTTTGACAATTTTGACAATCATACTTAAGATAAGGTTAATCCATCAAGCATACGAAGCTCTCTTCTTATGAAGTTAAATCTTTCTTCATTAAGAGACTTGGTGAAAATATCTGCCAATTGATTGTTTGTATCGATAAATTCTTATACAAAATCTTCATATTGAACATGATCTCTAAGAAAATGATGTCTTATATCAATATGCTTACTTCTAGAGTGTTGAATGGGATTCTTAGATAGGTTTATGGCACTTGTATTGTCATATTTGATGGGTATATGGTCCAAACTATGACCATAATCCTTAAGTTGTTGTCTCATCCATATGATTTGAGTGCAACAACATCCTGCTGCCACATATTCCACTTTAGCGGTAGAAAAAGCAACCGAAACTTGTTTCTTGCTAAACCAAGAAACTAAGCATTCACCAATAAAGTGACAAGTGCCTAAAGTACTCTTTCTATCCAAGAGACTGTCGGCATACTCTGCATTTGAATATCCTATGATATGAAAGGATGAATATCTAGGAAACCATAAACCTAGATGCAATGTGCCATGTAAATATTTTAAGATTCTTTTCACATCATTCAAATGTGATTCTTTAGGACACGATTGAAATCTAGGACATAAGCATACACTATACATTATATCAGGCCTAGAGGCAGTAAGATATAAGAGTGATCCGATCATACCTCTACAGAGCTTTTCATTAATGCTCTTACCCTTTTCGTCTTTGTCCAATTTTGTTGATGTGCTCATTGGAGTCTTGGAATTTTTGCATCCTTCCATTCCAAATTTCTTGATTAAGTCTTTGGCATACTTGGATTGGTTGATGAATATGCCCTCATTGCTTTGTTTTATTTGTAGACTAAGGAAGAACTTAAGCTCACCCATCATGCTTATTTCAAATTCCCTAGTCATACACTTATCAAATTCTTAGCAAAGCAATTCATTAGTAGACCCAAATATGATGTCATCAACATAAATTTGAACAATTAGAATATCATGCTTATGCTTTTTAGTAAATAATGTTGTGTCAACATTTCCCTTTGAAAAATTATTTTCTAAAAGGAAAGAACTTAGTCTTTCATACCAAGCTCTTTGAGCTTGTTTCAAACCATACAAAGCGTTTGAAAGTTTAAAAACATGATTGGGCAAATTATGGCTTTCAAAACCCGGTGGTTGTTCTACATAAACTTCTTCTTCTATAAAACCATTTAAGAAAGCACTTTTGAAATCCATTTGAAAGAGTTTAAAATTCATATGGCATGCAAATGCTAAAAGAATTCTTATGGCTTATAATCTAGCTACCGGAACATAGGTTTCATCATAACCTATTCCTTCTTCTTGATTATAACCCTTTGCAACTAACCTAGACTTATTCCTAGTTATTGAACCTTGTTCATCTAGTTCATTTCTAAATACCCATTTACTACCAATGATTTGATGCTCTTTGGGTCTAGGAACTAAGGTTCACACCTTACTTCTCTCAAATTAGTTGAGTTCCTCTTGCATAGCAATCGCCCAATTTTCATCATTAAGAGCCTCATCAATATTTTTAGGCTCAATTTTAGAGATAAAAGCAAGCTTAGAATCTAAAAGTTTGAGATAAAATCTAGTACTTACTCCTTTAGTAGGATCACCAATGATTTATTCCTTGGAGTGATCTTTTGTCTTTTTTCGTTCCTTTAGAAGCTCTTGTTTGTCTTGCTCTTGAGCTTGAGGTGGAGAGACATCTTGATATGGGTTTTGTTGATCATTTTCATCTTTCTCATAATCAAGATCAAGCTTTTCCATTGTACCTATGATATCATTAAGAACACTACCTTTCACAAGATCAAGCTTACTAGATTCATCAAAAACAATATGCATAGATTCTTCAACAACTAATGACCTTTTATTAAAGACTCTATAAGCTTTGCTAGAGGTGGAGTATCCTAAAAAGATACCTTCATCGGATTTAGAGGCAAATTTTCCAAGGTTGTCTTTGGTATTTAATATGAAACACTTGCATCCAAATACTCTAAAGTATGATATCATAGGCTTTCTTCCATTCCATAACTCAAAAGAAGTTTTCTTTAAGAGTAGTCTTTTGAAAACTCAATTTGAAATATAACATGCAGTATTAGTGGCTTCGGCCCAAAAATAGGTTGGTAACCCATACTCATTGAGCATTATTCGAGCCATTTCAATTAAAGTTCGATTTTCCCTTTCGACTACCCTATTTTGTTGAGGCCTCCTAGGAGTTGAAAATTTTTGTGAAATACCATGTTCTAGACAGAAGTTTTCAAAGTTTTCATTTTCAAATTCTTTGCCATGATCGTTTCTTATTTTTGAAATAAAATATCTCTTTTCGTTTTGAACTCTCTTAGCAAAGTTTTTAAAAGATTCAAATGCATCACTCTTTTGAGTTAAGAAAATTACCCAAGTGAATCTAGAGTAATCATCGACGATGATAAAAGCATAGTGTTTACCTCCTAAGCTTACAACTCTAGTAGGTCCAAAAAGATCTAAATGCAAAAGTTGTAGAGGCTTCGAAGTACTTACAATGTTTTTGGATTTGAAGGAGGATTTGTGTTGTTTTCCTCTTCGGCAAGCTTCACATGTCTTATTCTTTTCAAATTTGACTTTTGGTAGTCCACTTACTAGCTCTCCTTTGCTAAGGCTTTGAATTAAATCCATGCTTGTATGACCAAGCCTTCTATGCCACAGCCAAGATTCATCATTAGTAGTCATAAGACACTTAGAGGAAAGGTTAGATATTTTGTGTAAGTCTATTACGTAAGTATTGACATCTCTACTTCCTTTGAATATCTCTTGGTGACTAAAAGAGGTGACAAGACATTCATTTGAGGTAAAGATTACTTGGTTTCCCTTATCACATAATTAACTTACACTTACTAAGTTATGTTTCAAACCGTCAACAAGTAAAACATCTTCAATGAAAGTAGTATTATTAATACCAATGGAGCCAATGCCAATTACATTACCCTTAGCATTATTTCCAAAGGTTACCTTACCACTATCAATACTTTTAATGTCATTGAATAGTTCTTTGTTTCCGGTCATATGCCTTGAGCATCCACTATCTACAAGCCAAGCATTTTCTTTTATAATGGACTTGAGGCATACCTATAAGATCACAATTTAAGTATTATATTTAGGTACCCAAATGAACTTGGCTCCTTGGGCATTAGCACATGAAGGTTCCCAATGAGCCTTCCTTATCCAACAATGTTTATTGATATGACCAAATTTCATACAATAATTACATTGTTTAGCTCTAAACATATTTTTGGGTTTTACCATGCTTTTAGGTCTCATTATCCTATTAGATAGAGTTTGTGAGCAGTGGCATGCATATGCATGATGAATCAGTGTTTTCCTAGGTGCATGCCTTTTATACATAAAAGCATGATTGGCCTTTTAAGGTTTCCCTCTTAGGCTAATCGACCCTTGACCATTTTTCTTATAAATAGAGGGTTTAGTGTGTGTTGTGCACTTAGCCCTTGGGGCAATTACTTCTAATATGGAGATATGAGGTGCACTAGACTTAACAAATGTAGTCTTGTAAGATGAAGATGATGTTCCATTAAATCCTAGACTATGTCTTATTAAAGGTGTTCTTTAGGACACTATGAGAGTATTTAAACTCTCATTGCCTTTATAAAATCTTGAAATGGAGTTTCGAAATTCCTCAACTTCATTTTTCAAAACATTGTTTTCTTTAAGTAAGGATTTAGTTGAGGGTCTAGCGTACTGATCTAATGATTTTTGAAGAGATTCATTAGATAATTTAAGATCAAGATTTTCCTTTTGTAAAACTTCCATTTTGTTTTTAAAATTTAAAATATTATTTTTGTAAGTATTGAATTTACATCTATATTTTTCTAATTCTAGGTTCAATACTTCTATTAGACTATGCTCATCATCATCTTCACTATCAATATTATTATCACTACTATCATTATTAAATGAATATGAGTAAGAATGACCTACCTCATCCGTGAAGTGATCCTCTAAAGCCATGAAGCATAGGTTGACCTCTTCACCTTCATTGTCATCTTTTTCACTTGAAGAGCTTTCGTCATCCCATGTGGCTTGTGACCTTTCTCCCCATTATCTTTTTGATATCTTTTTTTGTGTTTCTTGAACTTTAGACATTCTGGTTTGATATGTCCTTTCTTCCCACACTCATAACATTTTACCTCCTTTTTATTTCTTTGAGAGTCATTTGAGGAGTGTTTGAGGTTTCTTTGTTTGAAGTTTCGAGAGTTTCCAATTCTCTTTTCAATTATTCTTTTTAATCTACTTGAGAGCATGGCAATGTCCTCATTTGCATCATCACTCTTTTCTTCATCATCTTCAACTTCTTCTTGGGATTTTGAAGTAGAGGCTTTGAGTACTAGAGGCTTTCTTTTTTCTGGTTCGGTTTCAAGTTCTTTATCTCTCTTTACTGCCATTTCGTGTGTTAGAAGTTTGCCAATAAGCACATCGGTATGCATGATGCTCATATCTTCATTGGCTTCTTCTATACCAGCAACTCTTGAACCATAGTCTTTGAGAGGAAGGCTTCTCAGAATTTTTTTGTTTACATCTTCCAAGCTCAAGTACTTTCCAAGCTTTCTTATGCCGTTTATGATGGCTAGAAGACGGTTCGTCATATCGGTGATGGATTATTTCATCTTGAAGAGTTCATATTCTGAAGTGAGAAGTTGAATTTTCGTGGATTTAACTTGCTTTGTTCCTTCATGATAATTCTTCAATGTCTTCCACATACTATATGCGGTAGGACAGTGTTGGATTATGCACATTCTTCAATGGATAGAGAGCTTGCGAAGATTGTTATTGCCTTTTTGTTTTTGAAGTTTGCACTATGTTGATGCTCTGTCCAATCATCTCTTGAAAGAATTTCTTCTTCACCATCAACTCCTCTCCTGGTTGGTGGTGTCCATTCTTTCTGAACACTATCCCAAACTTTAATTCCCTAACTATCGAGATATGTCTGCATCTGGAACTTCCAATGAGCGTAATTTGCTCCATCAAAGTAAGACTTGAGACTTTGGAATCCTTCATTGGCCATTTCTTGATCTTTGTGCTTTTTAGGCTTTGATGCTAGACAAGCTCTAATACCAATTGTTGCCTAAAAAATAAACCAAGAAGGGGGTTGAATTGGATATGAAATAAAACTTTCTTGACTTTAAGTGCGGAATAAAATTGAATAAAGTAGGGATGGAGAGATATCACACACGATATTTATAGAGGTTCGGGTATTAACAAACCCTACTCTTCTCCCCAATATCTCAATTAAGAGTTTTACAAATACACTAAGTGTTACAATAGAGTTTTACAAGCTCACTTCCAACTATGGTGTTTCTCTTAATGGCTAACACCTAACCTAGAAATTCTCTTTTGTTTTAATGGCTCACACAATAAACCAATTCCTTGTGTTTTATAGCTCACACAATAAACCCTTACAAGTGTTTCAATTTTAACCCAATCTACCCAAACTCACTTGAGTAATAGATTACAATGAAAACACTCACCAACCTATAATGCTCAGAAATTATGAGCAATTAGGTTTTTACAAAGAATAAAGTTTTTTATTGAAAATAATTAATGCACAATGACTAGAACAAGATTAAAGATTCAAAGTAATTGTTCTTCTTCTTAGGATTGATAAATGTCTTGCATTTATACTTCCTCTGTGAATTATAGTTGTTTGGATGCATTTAATGAGAAAATAGCCATTGAACCAACTCTTAACTTCGCGTCTGACATGTTTCTCTGTCCTTATTCACGGGCATGACTATATGTGTCACGATCGTGTATGTTCTTCCAAGTCGTGGTTCAAGTGGTGACTATGATCGTGAAGCTCTCTGGAAGAACTTGAAGTATTTGATTACGGGTGTGAACATTCTTCCAAGCCATGGTTCAAGTGGTGACTCTTGTTGTGAAGCTCTCTGAAAGAACATGCCATGTTATCTCATGGGTGTGTCTTTCTTTCACGGGCATGACTGATTTGATCATTCACGGTTGGTATGATCCTTCATGGTCGTGAACTTTAAATGTTGGAGAGTTTGCGCTAAGTTATATCACGGGCGTGACTTTGCTATTTCTTCTTATTTTGATCTTCAAAAGTTGTCTTTCATTCTTGCATCATATTCTTTTCAAGATACATCCTGTTCAACAAACTTAGAACACAAGCATTGTTAAATACATTATTGCTATTTTATTTGTTAGTATCAAAATGACAGAAATACCCCTCAAGGTCCTCAAGGTTCAACAGACCTAAAGTCCACAACAGAGTTTATGGGCCAATGCTACATAAAGGGAAGTCTAAAGTGCAGATAAAAGAAGTCTTTCATAAAGATTCAAGTCAATTGGGCCTATTTACAATATGTCTCAATCCATTAAATCAAGTGGACATATTTAAAGAATCATGTGCAACACAAATGCAACTTAAAGGTCATATGCGAGACGTGCGAGACAGCAAGCCATGTTCGGGTCATGTGCAAGGCCATGTGTGGGGCATGTGTTTATGTTATTGTGGATTATATCATTACTTTATAGTTGGGCCTATGACTAAATTTAGTGGTTTTTTTATTTCAATTAATGGTATGTAGTTTCATTAAAAGACATATAATCAGCCTTATTTTAACTAGTTTTAGATGTGTGGACCTTATAAAATTAAGCCCATTCGTTTGACCTTAAGCCATTAGGGTCATATTGATCTTTTCTTCACTTTTGCACCTAGGGTTTGGTTTGTAGAGGTATAAATACCTCCTTATGCATGTAAGACATTGAGATTAGTGATTAAAATCAAAATTTAAGTGTTCTTAAGTGTTCTTTAAGTGGGAGGTGTGATCTCCATTGATATATCAAAGATTGCTTTCACTTATAAGGTTAGTAACTAATTTGTGGCATGAATCCAATTCTTTCTTCATATTCTTTGTTACCAATTCCTTACTACTTTAAGGCGTGAAGAGTATAATCTTGTAATTGGTTGAAATTTAATATTTGTATCAAACTGATTTGGAGGTTGTTTAGACTGAGATTCTAGGGGGTTGCCGCATAACATCCCTAAGTATATCCCACATCAGCAAAATATGAAAAAGATTTTAGGCCAAATTTAAGAACTCAAATCTGGAGATGTGCTAGTTTGAGCTGCTAGCTTGATGTGTGAAATAAATGAGAAAGGAAGATGAGTTTATAAGTCTTTGCACCAACTGTTAGATGAGTTCTCTAAAGGCAATCACCTTTAGCACTTATTGTACAAATTTATTTGACTAATAAAAGGCTTTTTCATTAATTTGATGTTCATTTGATGTATGAATTTATATTGATGTCAAATCAATTAGTGAAGTCCTTGATATATAATATAGCATGAAGGAAATCATTATGAGATCATGATATTGAGATTCTTATCATGTGTAATTATGTTAGTATCAAAATTATCCCTAGTCATAGGATTAATAAAATGGGACATTGTTAATTCGGACAGACTAGAACATATTACACTCCTTGATTGGATCGAGTAGTAGATCTCATAGTCTATAAACATGAGATGTTTAGAGTTAACATGTGGATGTTTGCTAAGTGTAGCTAAGTACATTGGATGACCAGCTATGAGACAATCATATGGATAATCTATTCAAATGTCAATGGTGCAAGTATCCATAGACTTGAGGTACTCAAGGATATCTTGGGAACTGATTCTATATTTTGACACTATTCCTTGTTACCTCAGGGAGGTTGCTCATAGGATGGTGATTGGATACAACTTGATGTATTTGAAGGTAATTGGGTAGCCAAGAAAGGATTCACCACTCCTGATAGAAGGAGTGTATACCCATGGCCTCTTGTCGTGGTCATTACTTGGGAATCTCTGGCCGAAGTGGAAATGTCATAAAGATAGTCTTTAATGACATATTTAATAGAGTAATGAGCCTCAAGGACAAAAACTAACATTACTTGGACTAGACATGATGTAGTCAGTCTAGTGGGAGTTGACACATGTCCATACTCTGAACCAAGTGGGGTATAGAATGGTGAAAGGAATAATTGCACGAAAATTATCTATGCAAAGGTTCGTAGTCAAATCGCTGACTTTCCATTCAATTGGGGGTCATGATGTATTGCTAGATACCGCTCATGATTTGCTTAAATTAATTGTTAAATTTAAATGGCCAACATAATCGGGAACCTAATGGGTCACACGCATTGAAGATATGGGGAATGAGTAAAATGGTCTTGGATGGGATCCAAAATATGAGAGAATTATTTTGGGATGGATCGCGATGAGATCACACAGAAAAAATTATTCAGGAGGATCACGGGCCAGCGTGGGCTAGGCAGGCTGCTGGCCAGCCTAGTGGGCTAGCTGGGTTGCTCGCAGCAGGCCTAGCGCGAGCGCTGCTGCCTTCCATTGGCCAACGGATGAATTCGCCTTAATTAGGCCAATTATGGCCAATTTACCATTCATTCATTTCCCTTTTCTCCATATTTGACTTTTGATCTTTTCTTTGAATTTGATTCAAATAGAAAAAACATCAAATGGCATAAGATAGATATGAAAATATTTTTTTGTGAAAAAAATATTTTTAAGACAATAAAATTCTCTCAAAAACACTTTCAAAGCTAGCACTTTGAATTTATTCAAACAATTTCTTTTGATAGTTTTTTCTTCATTATAGTGTGGATTATCACTAGAGACATCCTAGTGTGGATTGTTGTGGTTTGCTACAACCCAACAAAGTGAAGATTTGAATAACAAATATGAAATTACAAGGTATAATTTCTAACCTCTATGTTTATATAAATTATTTTTAATAATACAAGTATGATCTTTTGTTTCGGGTTTTAAAAATTTTATTTTTCCGCTACGTTTATGAATCTGATTCATTCTTCAAAACCCAACACCAACTACTAGTAATAACCTAGGTTAACCATTTTAGGTTGTGTGGTTTGGCTATTTGCAAACTATTATAGGACAATTAGACATGGGTCATTACAGTTTGATATTAGAGACCACTTCGTATGCAACCTTAGGCAATAGTGGGCCAAACCTCAGTAAGGACGTTGAGAGTCATATAAAGAGTATGAACTATAACATCCCTAGACAAATCCCACATCAGTAAAACACATGAGAGATTCTTGATAAAATGTAAAAACTCAAACTTAGAGAGGTGCTAGCTTGACATATTTGCTTCCAGTCCCACATCTGAGAGAAATGAGAAAGGAAAATGAGTTTATAAGTCTTTGCACCAACTACTATTAATAACCTAGGTTAACCATTTTAGGCCATGTGGTTTGGCCATTTGCAAGTTGTTACAAAGTAGTTGGGCATGAGCCATTATATATGCAACAAGCGTATAATTATCACACATTTCATCCTAGCATGCTTTTCTAAGAAATAACAGAATGCAGAGCACATGCCATATCATACATACATATCACACATATATAGTTGCATGTCATATATTACATATGTATGAAAGTGAGGTTACATATTAAGCTTCCTTACCTGCTGTGCCCATAAATTTAGCTACCTAGACCAAACCCTAGGGAGACACAAGGGGTATTTGTATGAAAAAATGACCTATCTATGTGAATATCAAACATCTCTAATAATGGTATGTAAGACATCAAACATTTCTAATACCTTTATATGGACACCAAGCGCCTTTAATCATAGTAGGATGCATAACGTCTTTGATCACTATATGCTTCGATAGAGTCGGATGTTTCAGCTAAAGCCATAAGCAGTATGACCTTATTAGCATGCCAACAAGCATACCTTACTCTAGCCCAAGCTTATCTATAGGCTTATGTCATAAGTTCCATGTCATAATCTCACATGTAAATCATTAATCAAAGTTAGCTTACTATGCTCATTTCTTCATGAGTTTCCCATTTCCTTATACTGATTATCTTATCATGTATTTGTATATTCTATTTGTACTTCACATTCTTCTCGGTAACAATTATTATTCATTTATGGCATCATATAACAAGCATAACAAGGTTTGTATTCAAGTCACATAACAATCAATCTTACAACAGATATAATACATACATACTTGATATATAACATGTCATGTTATTTTTATTGTTCCACTGTTTCATAAATAGTACGACATACATAATAAAGCATACGATGTATCAATATGGCATTCTGATTCACAACACAATATACATTTACCAATATCATATTCTCATATCATATAAAATTTCAAGCAATCAATTATTCACTGCATATATCATCTATTTGTAGTTCAATAACATATGTCTAAATCATTACATACATACATTCTATTTGTGGTACATTCTAATTGTCACTTTTCTATCATTTTCTTCATGATTCATGTTTCTAAGTCGATACTATTTATGACATATATTATATTCCTGACAATTATCATCACACAAACATACATTTATGCATGTCATTCACATACTTTACCGAATTATCGATAAATCAATCTTTTAGCTTACAATAGTTACTTACCATCCATCATGGTACATTTTGGTCTTGCATATACATATATTTATTATTACTACTTTCCTCATTCATGTTTTTGTATTCTCAGTACTAGTTCTGGTATTTATTTCTTGACTATCATGCCTTGTAATACTTACTATCACGTATTTTACTAGTTATCATGCTTTGTTATTTCATTTATTTACTCTTATTATCATATATTAACTTATTGGATCATAACTAGAATGCATATATTCTATGATTTCATACATTGAACAATTAGCATGGCACTAACATACGCGTTTCATATTATTTGCATAGTGACACATTTAATATTATTCTATTTAGTTTAATAGCATTTATGGCTATTACGATAAAGATTGCACAACTGAGCATAGTTTAACACGACAGTTTGCTTTTTCTCACATAGGTAGTAGATAGAGGATAGATAGCGGTACACAAATAAGGAGAGCTATAGATCCAATGGACCCCACCAAAGGAGCACAACAGCAACAGTAGTAGTAGTCACCCAACCAGGGCTGGTCTCTCTACATTTTATTTCATGTCATGTATATGAGATAGACATTATATGCATCAAGTATATTTTAACATATGTTTGTAAATAAGTCTCATATAAGTTAACATACTGTAATAATACAATTTTGTTATTTTATAAATTGCATATGTTTATGTATCATGGGATGGATTTTAGTTATATGTGTCTTCAAGTTCTATACAGGCATGTTGGTCAGTTAGTTGGTGATGCCATCTTACCTTATGGTAAAACATAAGGGTAAGGGTGTAACACCTGCAAATTAGGGCCTAGAATTTACATGTTAAATAAGGTACATTAAGGGTACATGGAAAATATATGTGAGGCTATGGGTTTTAGAAACCATAAAATAAAGAAAGATATGAGAAAAAGCAAAGTTCTCAGCATTCACACCAGTGATAGTGTTAATCACGGCCATGAATTTCTCGATTTTCAGTTTTAAAAGCTGAGGATCTTTATGACCGTGGCACTATAGTTCACACCCGTGAAGACCTGCAAGTTTAAATATGGCAGTGTAATGTTTTTGATAAAAACTCATGTAAAATCATTCCTAACCCTAGCCTTCAATCCTCTGAAACCCTAAAAAATGAACTCATCATCATTCTTGTAAATTTCGAGTGATTAAACCAGAAACAATCACCATAAAAAAGAGTAAGAACAAATTTAAATAGGTTTTTCACCATAATTATCAATATTGAGGTTTAAGAGCTATAGAACACGTTTTAAAACCCTTGGATCAATCTGTTTTCACAAAACAGTGGTAAAAAATCACATTCCCTTATGTTCTTTGATTCGTTTCAATTTGTTGTTAATGGGAGGAATAAGGTTTAAGAGTTCAAGATAGGTTTACATGTTGTTCATGGATGGAATGTCAGTATATAATGTAATATGGTCTCTGTTTTTTTGTTAGGGACTAAAACTAATAGTGGAGAACCCCACCAAAGACAGTAGACAAAAGAGAATCGAGTTTTAGGGCTCCATTATTAAAGTTTGTACGTATAATCATTTTTATTCGAAAATATTGTGCTTATAGTGTGAATGATGATTTTGAAATGATATTATGCATGTTTATGGTTTATTTTAGATTCTGGTATATGAAAATATTGATAAGTATGGCTAACATTGGCTAGTTTTAGCATTATGCATGATTTGTGTGAAAATAGTTGAAAACAATGTTGAAAATTATGTTTATGTGTAATGAATCACACTTAAAGCCAAGCTTAACACTTATGAAAGGAATTCACGCCCGTGAAGCCAAGCTTTACTCCCTTGAAAGTATGAATTTCATGCCCATGAATAAATGTTCACTCCTATAAAGGTTCAAGAGTCAATCATAGGTAGACAAACCATGACAGGAGGTTTCATGTCCATGAATGCCCTATTTCTATAAAAGAATAAATGGACTCGTATGATGAGATTACTTGGGTATGACATGCATACACCTTTGATATGATTAAGTGAGATTGTATACAATATGATAACCTGATTGAGGAATTTGATTATGCACACAATGCTCTACATCACAACATGTTATGTGATAATCTTGTGAAATTATGGAATATGACGTAATTGATATTGATAACCTAAATATGAATAAGAATTCCCATTCTCTATCTAAGGACTAGTTAAGATAGGTGAATGCCATTGAGGGGGTTACGGTACTGTAGAAATATTTATACATCCAGTTATTATATTTGCTCATCAGGATAGCTTAAGCTCGTGTCAGAGCGCTCCTAATTTGAAAAGCTCAGTGGTAGAATATCCGAATTAGGGACAATGTGACTTAAGCTCATGTTAAAGTGCTATTGTACCCATATGCATACAGTCTTTGCTCATCGGGGTGGCTTAAGCTCATGTCAAAGCGCTCCTGATTTGAGAAGCTTAGTGGTAACAATACAGACAAATACAGTAGTGAGCAGTCCTATTTCACAGCATGCATCCAAATAGTCTATATTTAGAGTATTGGGCTATGAATCTAGAAACCGGTAATATAGAAAGTTGAGTACAGTTACAAAAATCAGTGAGTTAGAATACATAATGATAAGTAGATATGATAAACAACATGCAATGCTATTATGATGATGATATCATGCTTGTGACGTATGTTATGAGAGTTGAATATTATGCAAATTAATATGTTTAAGCTATCTTATGAATATTGCATGTTATTAATATGATCAAGCTAACAAGTATGTTATTAAATATAAAATGTTATAGTAATATATGAATGCATGCTAGAATTTAAATATTTATATATACTACTAAGCTTTCAGTAGCTTAGCATGTAGATTTTTCTGAACGCAAGTTTCGAGCCAGTAGACTGTTGAGTTGACTAGAAGTGAAGACAGAGCCAGTCAAAGTTGACCCGAGTTGGATCTGTCATTTTGTTCATACATTTTATTTATTTTCAGCATATCATAGGATAGAGATAATAAATTCATGTTTAATAAAGACATGTATTTAAAATTATGAATTTGAATTAGTACAGATTTTGTAATAAGGGATTTTTATGCCCAAGTTATCATTATTGTTATGCTTATGGATGTGATCCAGATACATGAGAAAAGTTTGTATTTATATATAGGAGAATGATTCAGAAGTGAAACTGTTAATATGAAAATACATTGACAATTTTTAATTCAAATAGATAGATGCACATCTAATTGTGCGGCGTTCATCTATACAGTGGGATTGCCCTGAGCTATGTAGAGGGTGCTACAAATGGGGTGTTATATTTAATGGTATCAGAGTCACTCCTATGCAACCTTGAGTGATGGTGGACAAATCTCAACAAGGACACTTAGTTCCATATGGGTATAAATTAATCCCACATTAGTAAACACACGAGAAAGATTTTGGGGCCAAATGTATTCAAATCTAGAGAGGTGCTAGCTTCTAATCCCATATTAGAAATGAATAAGAAAATGATGAGAGGTTTATAAACATATGCACCAACTACTAATAATAACTTGTGTTAACTATTTTAGTTCATGTGATTTTGTCATTTGTGGATTGTTACAGGACAGATGGATATGAACTGTTATAATAAAATATATTGTGAGATATCACCATAATTGTAGTGGCGAATTAGCAATTTCATTCTTAACCTAGCATTTTTTTTACCTAATTCAAAAACTCGACTCAAAAAATAGTAAAACTTTAATAGATCAATTTGAAATATAAAATGATTATTTGAAAAGTGTTTTAGTAGTCAGATTAAGTTGAAAACAACTTGAATAATTTGATTTGAGATTCAAAAATGATAACTCAAAACTGATTTCAACTCGAAATGATCCAATTCAAATGCACATCTAACTCGAATGATTATTCTAATACTGAAGGTTGGATGAAGTTGAAGCCTTTGAATGAATTCAATTAGCCAAATTTAGAATTTCATTTAGGCTACATTTTAGTAATAATAGTGGTTAGATGAATTTGTTTTGAGATTGCATTCTCAATTTTAGCATTTAAAGAGATAATTCTTGAATTTATCCATTGATTTGCTCAATTTAATAAATTACTAGGTTATTATCTTAAGATAAAATAAGTAAATACAACTTGTTTAATATGAAAGACAACATTGCTCGGCCGGATTTTCCTTAAAAGAGGATAAAAAATGTGTAATGATGCAAATGCAATGAGATCAAGTAAAGCCACGTCACTGCGCGTATGTACACGCGTCCATAAAGCCACGTCACAGCACGAATATACTTTGGAATTTTAAAACATTTAGAATAAAATTTCAAAATTGATTTGGCACATCAGATAAGATACATATCGAGCGCTTGAATGATTAATCCTATGTTTGGTAACTTTTCTTTAGCAGGAAAAATAAATTTTATTTATTCTTTTTATTTTTCACCTTCATATTTGGATTGGAGGAAAATAATAAGAGAGATGAAAGAAAATAAATTTTATTTTATTTTCTCATATTTAGATTGAAATAAAATAAAAAGAAAGAGAAAGAAAAATAATATTATATATTACTATTTTAGCCTTCATTTTATAGAATAATAAATACCTTACTATTATGAAATAATTAATAAGTATTATTTGCTATAATATAATAAATAAATAAATATTAGTAGATATTGTCAAAGTTAATCAAAATATAGAAACTATTAAATTTTATAATAGAAAAAATTATTTTGTCATACTCACCTATTATTTTCCCTCTCTATCCAAACAAATAAAGTTAAAATCTCTCCATATTTTACTTCCTATTTTCCCTTTCTTCTTATTTTTCTTTCTTCCAAATTGGGGTTAAAAGAAATGATCCACCGGAGATAATTTATTGGGTTAACTTTGTTTAAAAAATTTAATTGAGTATTTATTTATTTTAAGCTAAATTATGAATCCTTGCATTTTAATTTCTACTTCGATTAAGTGGTTTTCTTTTTCATATGTACGTTAAAAAAATAGGAATATTTAAATTTGATTTAACAAGTTAAACAAGTTAGAATTTAATTTAATTTTAACAATATATAGATAGAGATGAAAAATTGATTTGCGCTTGAACCTACGTAACCCACCAAACCAGATTTGAACATCCCCACCAAAAATCCATAACCTTAATTAGGTGTTAACTATTTTTCTAATTTGATAAATAAATATATAAGTCCATAAATTATATATATTAGTGAGGCACCATATAAATAAATATAGTTAAAGTTTTTTTTAACAAAAAAAAAAAAACTCAATGCCCACATTTTCATTTAGGGCCTCACTAGTGTACATATATATATATATATATATATATATATATATATATATATATCTATATCTGATGCGCCAAATCATCTTCGAACTTTTCTGTATTCTTCACATTTGTGGTAGTAAGATGTTTCTTGTCTTTAAAATTATTAAGAAGCAAAGTGAACAAAAAATGCAATAGAGTGAGTAAAGTGGACCAAAAAACATTATGGGGCAAAATCATAAAATGAGGCAAATAAAAGAATTTGTATATGACTTATGTCTAATATTTGAATCTCCAACAATGATTTATGATTTTAAATTAGAGTCAAAATTTAAATATAAAATTTTAATTTTGATTTGAACCAAAAAAAATTAGAGAAATTTTGAAATTGCAAAATACACACAAAATACTCATAATTCTGACAGCCTATAATTGAGAACAAGTCCTTCAAAGTGCAGTTATGAATAATCCGAAGGGTTGAGCGTGCATATAATACTATAACATTACATATATATCCCTCATAAAAGAGGAGTATGAGAGGTGAAAAGACAAGTCAAACGTCAAATCGGTCGTCTTGAAATCATAAGACAGTCAGTGGATGTGTAGTCAATCAATAAGATTTTGTGTGTGTTTGTTTTCATTTTTTTTTAAATTAATTTTTTGGGAATTCTTTGTTTTCTTTTTTTTTTTGTTGAAATTAATTTTCGAATTCGTACAGGTCAAAACAACAGCTTCTTCCCTTTTTTTTCAAAATTTTTTTTATTAAAAGTAATATATTTTTTCTTTTCCTTTGCGAAGCATCAATCCAACGGCATTCCCCAACAAGCACTGGTTTGACAGAAACATAAACAGTGTTTCTCCTCTTCTCTTTTGCACGTGCCTTAGTCTTGTCTCACGTGCAGTTCTGGCCCCCTAAAAATATTAACTTGTTCTTGTTGGGAACTAGTCCCAATATTTGAACATGCACCCCTTACATCCGCCCGACACGGTTTCCAATGACAATCCCCCACCACCTAGAACCACCACTTCCGCCATCGCCGCTGCCACCACCACCACCCTCTCATCCACTCTTTATTCCGTTCACATTTTACATTAATGCCACTCCTAATATTTGTATCATTTTCAATGCGTCAATCTTTTTTCCACAAGTCTTTTTCATTATTAAATCAACTTTTTAGTTTTTACCCTTTTCTTTTTTATTTTTTCTGTTGTTTATTTCATTTTCGTATGCTTCATGTTTTCTCTTTTAATTTTAACCATTCTTTTATTCAAACCCATTTATCATATGCTCTAGAATGAGTAAGATGAATTTTTGAATTAAAAAAAAAAATTTACAGTAATCATTTTTATACAGCTTGTCTGGCAGATTATATATATATATATATATATATATATATATATATATATATAGAAGAGCATACGGAACACTTATAATTTGTACATGCATTGTGCTTATAATCTCCAAGCTTTCATGTTATCTTTCCCAACTCTCCTCTAAAACCTCACATACAGGTTTGTATGTATTTATTTTTTTTTTTTTAATTTTTAGTTCGTTTATCCTTATTATTTTATTCATTTTGTTCCTCTATAATTGACGCTTTAGGAGATTTTACTAGAAATAAAAAGCTATTAATTAGCCTTAAATTTAGAAGGAAAATAAATGATTAAAACTAAATTACTCTGATTTTAATTTTGAAATTCTGTATAATATTAATAACTTTAAATTGATAAATGTAAGGGTAAAATTAGAAAAAAAAAATAAATTTTATTTATAGTATAAAAATGGCAGGTTCACCTTATTTGGTAGGGATGTTCGAATCTAGATTATAAAAAATTTACAGTAATCTAGTATAAATATATTTTAAAATGAAATAAAAAAATAAAGGGAGTTAAATCTCTTGTACCCTATAAAGAAGTTTGGTAGTTGATACTTCCTCAGGTGGACATGACTGGTCAATTGACTCTATTCATAATCCAAGGAGAATATATTACTCAATTAAAAATCTGAAATAAAAGAAGAAGAGAGAGAAAAAAAAAAGTTAATAAATTTAAAGAAGAATTATCATTTAACGATGAATTTCATTAATATTTTTCCCTTTTTTTCTATTTTCTTATGGACTTCGGTGGAGGTGAAAATCCTGTCCAGCTTGAGCTAGCCATTTTTTGGGGTTTTAGATTGTGCTTAAACATTATTACTTCGGAATTTTAAAGCATTTAGAATAAAAGTTCGGAGTTGATTTGGCGCATCAGATAAGATGCATATGGAGACCTTGAAACATTAATCCTTTGTTTGGTAACTTTTATTTGGACAAAAAAAAATATTTCTTTTTCCTTATTTTTCGCCTTTCGTACTTGAATTTAAGGAAAATAATAGGAGAGATAAAAAAATATTTTATTTTATTCTTCCGTGTTTAAATTGAAGTAAAATAAAAAAGAAAATAAAGAAAAATAATATTATACATTTATTATTTTACCTTTCATTTTATAGAATAATAAATATCTTACTATAATGAAATAATTAATAAGTATTATTTGTTATAAAATAATAAACAAATAAATATTAGTAGATATTGTCAAAGTTAATTAAAATATAGAAAATATTAAATTTTATAATAGCAAAAATTATTTTTTCATATTCACCTATTATTTTCCCTCTCTATTCCAACAAGTGTCAAAATGCCTCCATATTTTACTTCTTATTTTCCCTTTCTCCTTATTTTTTCTTCTTCCAAATAGGGGTTAAAAACAAAATCCACGGGAGATATTTTATTGGGTTAACTTTGTTTTAAAAATGTAATTGAGTATTTATTTATTTTAAGCTAAATTATGAATCCTTGCATTTTAATTTCTAATTCGATTAAGTGGTTTTCTCTTTCATATTTACGTTAAGAAAATAGGAATATTTAAATTTGATTTAAGAAGTTAAACGAGTTAGAATTTAATTTAATTTGAACAATATATAGATAGAGATGAAAAATTGATTTGGACTTGAACATACGATAACCTACCAAACTAGATTCGAACATCCCTACCAAAAATCCATAACCTTAATTAGGTGTTAACTATTTTCTAATTTGATAAATAAATATCTAAGTCCTTATATATATATATATATATATATATATATATATATATATATATATATATATATATATATCACTTTCTAAAATTCTAAAATCATTCGAATCCCAAATAAAAACAAAGAGCTACTTAGAAATTTTTGACTTACTATATATAAACCAATCTATTGTCGGAAAGATTGTCTCTAGATATAAAATTTTCTTTCATTTCTATAAAATTAATTAAGCGTATATATATGATGTCTTTCTCATTGTAAGAAAAAAAAATATTAATTTTTCTTTCATTTCTATGAAAATTATTAGTGAGCCTAGCATTTCCCATATTTAAAAAACTCTTTAAGATTAATTGCTATTATCCGCACCTTTTTCAAAAATTGCCACTACAAAAAAAAAATGAAAATAACAACTATCAAATGTAGTCACTTAGTGGTCGCTAAAAGAGTTTAGTGACTACTTTGCGACCACAAAATGTGGTCTTAAAAAATCTCAACGCTAATCTATTTTAGCGACCAGATTTCATGTGTATTCATAAATTGCGATCATAATGTATTGTGGTCGCTAATAGCGACCACAATTGTGGTATCTGTTTTGTGACCACATTATTGATCACAAAAGTCTCTTATTGTGGTCAATAATAGTAAGAAGTGAATATTATAATGGACCAAATGGCGATCACTTAGTGACCACAATCAATCTTTAAATCGTGGTCACTAAAGTGATTGTAATTTAGAAACTACTTCTTGTAGGCAAAGTTTAGCTACCACGATTGTGGTCGCAATATAGAGACCATTGCTTGTGGTCATAGTTTGGAGAATACACTTGTGGTCACAGGTTAGAGACTACAAGCTAGTGGTCTCAAAGTAGTGTGGTCACAGATTAGCTACCACTCTTGTGGTCATAGATTAGCGACCATATATTTGTGGTCTCAAATTAAATACCAGACTGGTGGTCATAGTGGTCATAGATTATCGACCGCATATGTGGTCTCAAATTAAATACCAGACTGGTGGTCATAGTGGTCACATATTAGCGACCGCATATATGGTCTCAAATAGCGACATTTTGTTTTGGTCGCTAATATATGTAGTCACAAAGTGGTCACAAGTTATCTTCTTAGTTATCCACTTTTAGCTGCCAATTGATTTAGATACCATATTTTGTAGTTTCTATTTTAGTCGTTGTTTTATTAGTTAATTAATAATTATTATTATTTATTAATAATGATGATGATGATTATTATGATTATTAATTAAAATTAGTAATTAATAAATTAAAATTATTAATAATTAATTAAAATTAAAATCTACAATGCATTAAAATATTAAATGTGCAAATACAATGAAATAATTAAAATATATCATTTGTATGTTTGTCATAAAAATAATAAACATGAAATATAATCTCAAGAAAGAAGATATGGTGGAGGCTGAGTGCGATCCCCACTAGGAACATCTGGTGGCAGCTGATTGGGGTGAATTCTTTCTCTCTTCTCCAGCATCTGCATCTGCTTTGCCATGCGAGGTATCATCTCCTCGATCTGGCATCTCCAATCATTAGGGCTCTAAATAGTACTATATAGATAATGTACCTCACCTTGCAATTGAGAGTGTGATGCCTCAAGCTCCTTAATTCGTTGATGAGCTGCCTCAAAGAGGGGTGCAGAGGATGTAGAAGATTCAGATGAAGAGCTAGATGACTTATTTCGGCTTATCTCATATATGTATCTGTTTTGCGATGAAGCCTTAATAGCTTTTAAGAATATATGATCCTCATCGTCCTATGTCAAATCAACTTGATTCCCGGATTCATCTTGGGATGTCGTAGAAATGAGCTCCTGAATTTGCTCATGAAACAAAAAGTCATATCAAATAAACAGTTATATTAATTACAACATAAGTTAGATTTTTCGATAACTTACCCAACTTGGCTTGCACGTTGATCAATGTACTCCTTCGACCCATCTGGAGCTCTCGTCATATGGGTCTCATTGAAAAATCGTACCTTACTAGGTAAGGCACCCTCCTTCATCTCCTAAAAATAACAAATTAGATATTAGATATGTAGAAATTGTGATAATTTATTAAACAGAAAAAAATAAGGATCCTTACAATCCATTTAACATGCTCAACTATCAATATAGACCCATATGTATATCATGATGGCCCCAATTCCATACTGCCAGTCTCACTCAGATGGTTTCTCAACTGAAGCTCTCTCATCGACTGGAATAAGGCATCCATCCACTTATGTTGCCAACTGTGCCACATATCATCTGACACAAATGGTGGCTTTCCTCTAACTTTATAGTAGTAGAGCATATCTAAGTATCTCTTATCTACAAGCTCCTCCCATAACATTTTAACCTCTTCATTCAAAGCATCCTCCCACTCATATTATTTCTACAAATAAATAAGTAGACAAAAAAGTTAGTGAAAATATATAAAACTTTTTTTAAAAAAATCGATGGAGTCTCCCCTAAAAAATGGATAATCCAAAAATTCCCTACAAGATATTTCAATATATTATCAATTAATTATACTAGTTCGCATAAACTCATAGTCACATTATTTAAATTTCTCAATCTATAAAACTTACAAAGCATTTTACAAACAATATTAATTTAAAATTGTCTCTCATTTTCAATCATATCAACATTCAAGCAGTTATAAATACAATTATGATGCAATTTCACTTTTAATTGAACTTTTACAATAATTTAAACATACAAGATTTATCAACCTCTACATTTATTTACCTGAAATTCACTCCAGTACAGATCTTGCACATCCCATGGCACCACCTTCCATCTGTATCCCTCTGGATCTAGTTTCTCCTGAAAGATGCGAGAGATATGATTAGCCATATCATGGGACTCAACAAATTTGTAGTTATATAAATACACAAGTATTAAAGATCAACATAAAGCACAATTAATATGTAAAACAAACAAGTATGAAATGTTGCACCTCTCATCATTCAATCGTAGTCTCTTACGACTACCCATGTAACTACTCCCTACAATGGTGTCTAAACTGGGTGTGCAGGGGTATGTGGCTGCAACTCTATCCCTGCTCGTGGAGATGTGTCAGGTACCCCTGTGGATGGTGTAATGACCCAAATACCAGGTTAGTTAAAAATACACCATCGAGTGACAAATATTTTATTTGATTATCGAAAAGCATAAGTTATAACTAGTTCGAGAGTAAAATTTGGAGTGAAAATAAGGTCAAATAAGTACTCAAAAGTTAAAACTAAGAAAAAATGGGACCGATTTAATTAAATAGTTGGTTGATCTACTTTGACCGGACTATGAAAAATAGCAAACGATATCCAAAATTTTATTTTAAGACTTGGATAGACTCTTTTCCCATTTTTCTTTCAAATTTCTTCCAATTTCTTCAATTTTTACACCAAAATCAATCACCGAAAAATAATTTCAGTATCTCTAGTACCTAGTAGAAGTTTTTAATCTTCATTTGGAGAGCTAGAGTGGAAGAAAAGCAAAGAAGAAAAGTTAGGATACAAATTTGAGGTAAGTGAAATTTATAGTTTTAAATTAGTTTAATGGTTCAAATAGGTAGTTTAAGGTATGTAGATGATAAATATGAAGTTTATTTGAGTTAAAGAAGCAAAATATTGGTGGATTAATGGAGTGTAATTTTCGGCCATGGTAGATTCAAAGGAAAGTGAAGGTGCTTCCAAATGAAAGACTAAGAAAAAGGAAGCTTAGGAATGCTAAAGCAAGAAAATAAGGTTAATGATTTCAAAATCTATCTATTTCCCTTGATTAAGCATGATTTAGGTTCATGAAAATTAAGAATTTTGTGTGTTTTGCATGTGATTGATAATTAATGCTTAAAACATGATTAATGAATTATAAAAAGTGAATTGAAATAGTTAATTTCAATAAAAAAAATTAATTAGTGAAAATTGAAAAATATGACCTTATTATGTGAAAAATGTAAATTAAGGTATAATTACATTTTATTGTAATATTATGATATATATGGAATAATGAATGTATAAATTAGTGAAATGAATAAATAAAAGTTGAAAGAAAAATTCTAATGACGAAAATTAATTATAGGCCGAAATATGAAGAAGGAAAAATTTATATTTTTCTTGCTAAATAATGAAAATTTAGTCGTGAAATGCAAGAAAATATAATATTGAGTGTGTATAAATTTATTGAGAATTTTTAAATGATATATTGAATATTTTTCTAATTAATGATTTTATTATGCATGAAATGAAAAATAATGAATAAAATGTGTTTAGTGAGCTTAATAATTTAATTGATTATTCATAATAAAATAGTGATATATTGAAATGGAAAGTGTGAAAAATTATGGTAGTGATATAATTATATGGATGAATAAAATATTAAGTGATTAATATTTTATAGAATAATGGAATTTATGAATTTAATGGAAATTGAATTAAAGGAATAAATAATTCTCTTAGTTATTTTTCTGATGGTTAAATTTAGCCCGAGATATAATTGGCTAGCCATAGGGACACCATTACTGCAGTGCGAGTCATGGCGACTCTCTTATGTAGGCCAATAATGGTCTACTTCAGTAATAGTGATTCAGTTATCGGTGTATAGTGCATTATTCGAATAGTCATTCGGGTCACTCTTCAGTGTAGTGGACTTTTGGGTCCACGTCTCATGTATCTGGTCCGAATATTTTCTATCGGATTGTAACTAGGGAAAAATGTATATAAAAGTAGTAAAAATCATAAAAGTGAAAAATAAGTGAAAAACATGATAAAAATGAATAAATGTGAAAAATATAAGGAAAATGAATAAAGTGAAAAAAATAATAATAAAAATGATATAAGTGATAAATATGGTAAATATGATATAATTGAAGATTATGATAAAAATGATATATGTGATAAATATATTAAATATGATAAAAATGGTATAATAATAATAATGATAAATGTAATAAATGTGACAAAAATAGTAAAATTGAAAAATAGAAAATAAGTGGAAGATAAATATTAAAGTGTGTAGTTAAAAAGGAAACAATAAAATAATAAAATAAAATAAATGAAAAATAAAAATATTAGTGGCAAAAGTGTAAATAAATGTAAAGTAGTGGCATAATTGTAAATAAATGGAAATTTAAGAATTAAAGTGAAATTTATAGCTAATTAAATGAAATATTAAAAAGAAGAAAGAAAGGAATGGTTAATTAAAGAAATATAGTGAAAATGGACTAAATTGAAAGAAAATAAAAGTTCATAAGTAAAAAAAAACTATAAGATTAATTGAGAAAAATTATTAATTGAATGAAGATATTAAATAGTGAATTAAGGGTAAATAAAAGTAAAGTATTGATAAAAACAATAATATATTAAAGAAAAAATTTGAATAGTGTATTAAAAATATTATTGTATGTATGAATGCATAAAAATATATGTCCATAAAAATTTTTAGATTAGTAATCACCACTGATCATATTAATGCTCAATATGTAGTTATTTGACTGTATGCAAGTAGTAGTAGAAAAAACAGAAGCAAACATACAAATTTTGGGAGATGACGAATTAAAGATAAATAATAGTAGGTTAATATCAAGAATGACATGTACATATACGTTTAGATATAGAGATGTAGAAATGAAATGTTGTACATATTATGATAAAGAATACTTGTGAATTATTATATCTATAAAGAATGAAATATTGATTTGTGATTGAATGGAGAATATATTGTATTATGTGTATTGTTGTGCCAAAAAATAAGTTGAAAATTGTTTGCAGGTGGAATAGTTAGTTTATAGCCATTATGCTGCCGAAATTTTTGAAAAAATAAAAAATGATTAATTAAGTGCTAATAATTGAATAGTCATGAAATTAAATTAATTTTTTTTGGCACACATCGGCTATAAACGTATTAACCCACGTAACGTACGTATAGAAAAAATGTTATAATAGTGTCATAGATGGTCCTTGAGAACTGAATGAACTCAATGAATGTGGGCCATCTGATGTGGATGGGTATGAGCCAGCTAATGTGAATGGGCTTGTGCCAACTAATGCTGAGGTGCCAAATGTCTCTGTGCCAACTACTATAAAGGTGGCTCCAGATGGTGATGATGTATAAGCAACAAATGTGGTCTGCCAGTGGCTTGTCCTCGTCCCCCCTCGTAAGGCCATCTCCAGCATGATCTCAACCCCTCATATACTAAATGAACTAAAAACAAGTTGAATCATGTTAATGATAGTTAATAGTTATCCCACAATTTACTCAGCTACAACAACCTCTATTCACTATCATTTTCTGCCATATCATCTATATCATCTGAATCAGATAAACTTTCAGTTAATAATTCTGGTTCTTCATATTCATCATTTTCTTCATCATCATCATCATTGGTAATATCTTATAGGTTACTTATTGGATTATTCAATGTCATTTGTTGATCCTCTTCAATAATTTCAACACCATGGATGTCAATTGTCTTCTCTTGAAATGGAAGAGGTTCTTGCATATGTGTACTTTAGGAAGAGCTTTCTGGCATCTTAACAACTCCTATTGGTTTGATTTTTGTAACATCCCACTAGTCTCTTTTGTCCCTTTGCAAGCTTGGAAACAAATAATAATACACTTAAGCTGCTTGCATTGCTAGGACAAAGGGTTTGTACTTGTCGTATCGTCTTCTATGGTTAACCTCAACAATGTTGTAATGCTCATGAACTTTGGTACCTATATCAGAAGTTGGATCAAACCAATCACACATGAATAAAATTTTTCACTTAATTGGCCAATTAGGATATTCTAGTTGCACTACTTTTCTTAACTGACATTACCAATCATTTGCGTTATGGCTATAGTTTTGGCCCTTTATATAAACCCCATTGTTCATTGACATTGTGTTTGTGTTAGAGAGGTGCCCTAAAAGCAATCACCTTAGGCACTTAATGTACTCATTGATTATTAATAAAAGACATTTTCATTATATTGGTGTTCATACTTATATGAATTTATATAGATCTTAAACCATTTAATGAAGTCTTTGGTATGTAACACAACATGAAGGAATTCATGATGAGATCATGATGATGATGCTATCATGTGTAATTGTGTTTATACCTAAATAATCCATAGTCATAGAATTAACAAAATACGACATTGTTAGTCCAGATAGACTAGCACATGTTATACTCATTAACTAGGTCAAGCAGCTGATCTCATATGCTAAAGAGATGAGATTTTTAGAGTTAACATATGGATGCTAGCTAGAGTAAGTACATTAGATGACCTACTATGAGACAATCACATGGATATCTATTCAATATTAGTGATAGTCTCATCATAGCAATGGTGCAAGTATTCTTAGACTTGAGATACTCAAGGTTATTTTGGATACTGAATCATATACATTGGCTTCATTCCTTATTACCTCTAAAAAGGTCACTCATAGGGTGGTGATTGGGTATAGTATGAGGTATTCAAAGGTAGTTGAGTAGTCAACAAAAAATTCACTGCTCCTAATAGAAGGAGAGTATACTTGTGACTTATTGTAGAGATCATTACTTGAAAATCCTTAGCTAAGGTGGACATGTCTTGAAGAAGGTCTTCAAGGACATATTTGATTAGAGTAATGAGTCTCATAGATAACACTAGTACAAAATTGACTTATATGTGTTTGTTATTTTGAACTTTATGTGTCTATTAAATGACAGATGTCTATGAAGGAGATGCATATGACTTAGGTTTTAGGCATCTATCAAAGTGACAAACGTATATAATTATTTTATGCGTCTGTTAAAATATAATGACAGACGCATAAAGTATATTTTAAAAAAATAACTATAGGCGTCTGTTGTTACAAAACAGTAGACATCTATAGTCAATTTGTTTAAAAAAAATTAATTATATACATCTGTTGTTATAAAACGCAGATACCTATAGTCATTTAAAACAAATTCACTATAGGTGTCTATTGTTATAAAACAGCAGACACCTATAGTTAATTTTTTTAAAAAAAAATTATAATCTGACAAACATATATCAAATTGTGAAAATTAATTCAACACACAAAAACTAATTGTATAACAAAAAAAAACTACTAAGTGAAAAAACTACAACATAAAATTAACAAAAAAATACATAAAAAATAGAAAAGATAAATAAATTTTTTTGCATAAAAAATTAGAAGAGTACCAATAGTAATATGGTAGAGAACATATAACTCATTGACTAATTGATGGTGAAAATTAGCTTTAACATGTACAAAACCAACTTGTTTTCTCTTTACCAAATGCCTTAGACAACATCCCAATGCATGAAATCCACCTTCATTTTATGAATCAATAAGAAAATATTTTCTTACCATCTTTGTGGCTATGACATGGAGGCTCAAATTTGAACATGGTAGCTGAAAAATGGAGGCTCAAATTTGAACATGGTAGCAATGGAGGAAAAAAGCTAAAGAGAAAAAAAAAATACATTTTCCATACGTATCTCCGGCCACTAACGAACAATGTAGCTCTTGTCATTGTCGTCGCCACTAAGACAAGTCCAAAATTGATGCGATGAAGGTATTACAAGCCAAGTTTATGTTGAGAGCTGAAGATGAAGATGGTTGGTGCATATAATTAGGTTTCAAGCTCTAAAGTAAAAGAAATAGATATATGTAGTTGGTTTCAAATAAAAGACATAGAGAAGAACCGTGTTTTTAGTTTTAAAAAAGGAACTATACGTGTTTGTCTTTACTTGTGACAGACATATTGTACACTACTATGCGTATGCTTTTATTAAAGCCAGACGTATATGAGTGTAGAGATATTATGCTTCTATCATTTTTAAAGGCATACACCTAAAGTAAAAGGTACATGTGTTTATTTTTTATTAAGACAGACACCTAAAGTACAAATTGAATTTTACATGTCTGTCATTTATATTAACAGACGTATATACCAATAAAAATATTTTTCAATAATTAATTCAAAAGAAATTTATTGTTTATTAATAAACAATAAGTATCTATTGTTTGTTAAGACATACACTAAAAGTACATCATATGTGTCTATTTTTTTTATTAAGACAGACGCCTAAAGTATAAGTAAAATTTTACATGTTTGTCGTTTATATTAACAAACACATATGCTTTCTCATTTTATCATATATTTGCAAAAATGTCACCACCTTTATTTTATGTGTCTGATATTTTTACAACAAACACGTATAACCTTCGCTTAAAGGTATTTTTGTACAAGTGTAAGAACTAATATCATTTGGACTAGATGTGATGTAGTCAATCTAATGGGAGTTGACACACAGTCCATGCTCTGAACCAAATGAGGTATAGTTTGGTGAAAGGATGAATTGCACGGTAATTGTCTATGGAAGGGTTAAAAGTCAAACCATTGACTTTTTAATTAATTGGGTGGTCATAATATATTGCTAGATACCACTCATGATCTTCTAAGTCAAGAAAAATTGATTAGAAATTAATTGTGGGACAAAAGAGTTTGACTCGTAGAATCCTAACTAGATTAGGATTCCTCCCGAGACTTGAGCTACCAATATAACCAGAAAACTTATTAGGTCACATGCATAAAGGGAATGAAGAAAATGTAAGATGGGTTTTGGATAAAATCTAAATGAGAAAAAATAAAAAAGAGAATTGGGCCTTTTATAAGAGTTATAAAAATGGGTCAAATTCAATATGGATTAGGATTGTTGACTTGGTTAACATTGGATCTTATACCTCAGAAAAATGGGCTCATTTGGGCTTTTGCTTTTCCAACCCTAAAAGGGATTAGAAAGAGTATAAATACTCCTTTTAAAGGGTTAATTTCATGGCTTCTCCATTAAGAAAAATAAGAGTTATTTTTCTTCTCTCCCTTTTCTCTTTCATAAGACAATTTTCCATAGCTAGCATTTTGGACCTTTGTCACCACATCTCCTTGGAGGTTTTCTTCTTCTTTTTTCACATGGATACTCGTAGAGAAAATCCTAGATTTGGATTATTATGTTTTTCTATAACCCAACAAAGAAAGAAAACTCACAACTTAGAAGATCAAGAGTTGCAAACAAAGGTAATCAACTTCTCCCATTTAATAGTTTAATCCGATTTTAAATTACATAGGACATTCCATGGATTTTAGTATTGATTAAAATTTATGTTTCCATTTCCATATGTATGAGATACATGTTCAACACCCAACACTGGTATCAAAGTCATCCTATGTAATTTAATTTGGATTTAATTGAAGTATCAATAAGATTGATTGAAAATGAATAACTTGGATTCTCTCCTTTTGTTAAAAACGAATTTGATTATGTTTGGATTCAAATTTTAATTTTAATTCAATGACATATTAATATGATGATATTAAATATTTTTGATGATAATTAAAAGGTTTGAATTTGATTTAAACACGAAATTCAAAGTTATGCATAATTGCTGAATTTATAGGGTTTATAAAACATAGTTATGGTAATTGAGTTATTTATGGGGATGTTCAAATTTGATTTGTTAATTTGATTATTCAAACATATTTATGATATATTTAGAATGTATTTTAACTTCTGGACAACACCTATAATGATGCAAAAATCGCTTTTGATCATGGAATAGACAAAATATGTAACTAGGTTGAGAACCTTACCATGTGATGGGATTGTTTTGTGTTATTTAATTTAAAGGCATGTAACTTGATGATTAGATTCTTAATTCATTTTTATGAGATATTCATGATATAATTTTGATGTCAATTAAATTCTTGGTTAAATCCGTAAAAAATTCTAATTCATATATGATTCAATTTAAGCAATTTTTGTGTAATTGGTTTGCTAATTTAATGATGAATGATTTAGATTGTTTAATGAATAAATTTAATTACTTTAAACTAATTATAAGTTGCTTATATTTGTGAGAATGAATTCTGTAAATTTTAAAATTTTTTAAATAGAATTTGATTTGAATTTGAAAATGGTTTTTAAAGTCCTAGTTTGACTATGATTCTAATATGCAATTGTAATTAGGATTGTTTAATCTTATTTGGCATCAAAATAATAATTAATTAAGATAATTTAATTATGAATTAACTTATGGTCATATTTGGATTCAATATTAAATGAGATTTAATTATTAAATTCGGATTTAATAATTGTATGCACTAAATTGGTAATAACCTAGTTGGTAAAGTAGGCAATTTTAAGAAATTTTTTGATATGATCAAATGTATGCCTAATTTGCATGATTTCCTTTTAGAAAGTGTTTCTAAATGTTCATATGATTATTTAATGAGATAAAATAATGGATATATAATGAAGTTCACTAAAAGGCCAAACAATCAAAACAATGTTTCAAGAGTTGAAACAAAGGGAATCCAAATTATTACTTTAATAGATTACCTTTATTTATGCATTAGAGAATGCATGCTAGGCGTGTATGGAATGACATGATAGTATGATTATGGACTTAACCAATGAGATTGATCATGCATGGAATTTTGTTTTTGGTAAATAGGGCATGTGAGTCTCTGCTTTCTCCATTCTCTCTATTGTATTTTTCTTTTCATCTAACTCCTCTCAAATGAAACTTGAGGTTTTCTTATGAAGAATTTATGTAATTATATTACATAAGATTAGAATAGAATTGAAGCACAAAGGAGCATTAGAATAGGAAATTATTTTCTATTTTAGTGTTGTAATTTCATGCATCTACCTAGGTTAGATCTAGTCAATCCTTTCATGGCTCAAAGGATTGATGTTAGATTACATCCATAATTATGATCATATAGTTAGTGTAATTATCTTATATATATATATATATATATATATATATATGTAATGAATAGATATATTATGCATGCCAAACTGCCAATATGAGACCTAAAATTAAAGAAATCCCTCATTAATAATATTAAGGTCAATGCCTTCCATTAATATGGCAAGAACCAGAGTTGTTTTAGAGTCTGGGTTGTTGGCTAAACCCAAGTCTGCTCTACATGAATATGTTCAAACCATCAAAATATGATTTCATAATTAATGGGACAATTTTAGCTAGTTACATTGGCTTGTTGAGCAAACCTAAAGTTAATGTAAATTAGAGGCAAAGTTAGGTAAGTGTACATGAGATGTGCACATATCAAGAGTTGATAGCCCAATGATTCAATAGTTGCATAGAGGATGCAATTGGTGTGAGATAACTACCAATTGACCTAAGATGGCTTGTTGGGAAAACCCAAGGTCATTCTTAGTGGTGTTGGATACTGACCCACTAGGAGAGCTTCCAACGGGTTCTCTCGGATTCATAGCGAGGGCTATGAGTTTACAATAAAATAGTGAAAGTTATAATATGAGTTTATTAAAGACCTAATATTTATGCATTTAGTACATTCTTTAACATGATATTTCTTTACATCTATGTTGCTAGAATTATGTACTCAAATGTGAACTTATGCTCAATTCTCGATTTAAATAAATTGACTGGCCTGAACTTCCTTGATTGACTAAAGAATTTGAGAATAGTTCTCAAAACCAAAAAAATAGCCTATGTCTTAGAAAAGCCGCTTCGCTCCCCTTTTGCTAATGATGCATCTATTGATGAACAATTAGTATATAAGAAGCATATGAATGATAGTGAGTTGGTGGCTTGCATTATGCTTGCCTTTATATCTCCCAAGCTTCAAAAGTAGCATGAGACTGTGGATGCAAATACCATTGTGTAACATCTAAGGGAGCTTTTCAATGAGCAAGCTCGAACTGAGTGATATGAGATATCTAAATTGCTTCTTAGCTCCAAGATGATAAAGAGGACATCTCCAATGCAATGTACATTGATGATTAGGAAGAAAGGCATGGAGACAACATCAAAAGGGACTTACTTCCATTATGGTAAGAGTTGCCAATGGAAGATGAACTACAAGGCCTATCTGAAATATTTAAAGAATAAGAAGGATAAGACATTGGATGTACCTTCAACTTCAAGTATTTATGTTATTAAGGTTGATAATTTTTCTATTAATAACATATGGGTATTGGATACCAGATACTTTTTCTATTAATAACACATGAGTATTGGATACCGGATGTGGTTCTCACATATGCACAGATATGAAAGGCCTAAGGAACAGTAGATAGCTCAAGAAACGAGAATCAAACCTAGTATTGGCAATAGAGCAAGAGTTGCTGCATTAGATGTAGGAACTTATGTATTGACACTCCTAAGTGGACTTGTTTTAGAATTAGACAATTGTTATTATATTCCAATTTTAACAACGAATATTATTTATATTTTTTTAAATAAAAAAGGTTTTCATTTAACTATTAATGGAAATGGTTGCTCTATATGGTTGAATGATATTCTTTATGGAACAGACACATTATGTAATGGGATTTACATTCTTGACATGTCTAATTCAATCCTTAATATCAATAATAAAAGACAAAAGATGGATAATCTAAAACCATCATTTTATGGCATTATCGTCTTGGCCATATAAATGAGAGGCGCATGACTAAGTTATACAAGAATGGTGACTTAGGGTCATTTAATTATAAATCATATGACACATGTGAATCTTGTTTGTTAGGAAATATGACAAAGTCACTTTTTAGTGGAAAGGGTGAACGTGCCAATCGGCTATTGGACCTTATACATACATATGTATGTGGACCAATGTCAGTGTATGCTAGAGGTGGTTTTATCTACTTCATTACTTTCATTGATGATTATTCACGATATAGGTATTTGTATCTAATGAGATACAAATATAAAGTTTTTAAAAGTTCAAAGAATTTAAAAATGAAGTAGAGAAACAACTTGACAAAAAGTATGAAAGCACTTAGATCATATCGATGTGGGGAATACTTAAGCCAAGAGCTTCAAGGTTATCTAACAGATAATGAAATTTTATCTCAATAGACTCCACCTCACACACCACAACATAATGGTGTGGCTAAAAGGAGAAACCAAACCTTGTTAGACATGGTGAGGTCAATGATGAGCTTTGCAGAACTGTTTAAGTCCTTTTGAAGTCATGCATTAGAGACTTATGTTTATATATTA
This sequence comes from Triadica sebifera, assembly GCA_023653625.1. Lineage (NCBI taxonomy): Eukaryota > Viridiplantae > Streptophyta > Magnoliopsida > Malpighiales > Euphorbiaceae > Triadica > Triadica sebifera. The sequence goes on along the minus strand of CM042892.1, from coordinate 39,126,584 downwards.
AATAGAGTCCCTTCTAAGTTAGTTGAGGTTACTCCATATGAGATATGGACTAACAAGATACCTATTTTTTCTCACTTAAAAGTATGGGGTTGTCCAGCTTATGTGAAATGAATGATGTTAGATAAGCTAGAAGCTAAGTCTGATAAGTGTCTGTTTGTGGGATATCCAAAAGTGTCATTTGGATATCAATTCTACCACACTTTGGAACAAAAGGTGTTTGTTTCAAAGCATGTTGTCTTCTTAGAGAAAGAGTTTCTTCTAAAAGAAGATAGTGGGAGCAAGATTGAACTTGATGAAGTTCAAGATACTCAAATAGATGCAAATCAACTAACAGAACCTGAATTTGTTAATCATAGAGATGAAGTAACAACTAAACCTTCTGAAACATAAGAACTTCATAGATCAAGTATGATATGCATTGTTCCTGAGAGATATCGATTTCTCATAATCGAACATAATGTCGTATTGCTCATAGAGGATGATGAGCCTACTACCCACAAATAAGTTCTAAATAGTTCAGAATCTGACACATGGCTAAAAGCCATGAAGTCAGAGATGGATTCCATGTATAAAAACCAAGTATGGACTTTGGTTGACCCACCTGAAGGATTAAATCCATTGGGTGTAAATGAGTCTTCAAGAAAAAAACTGACATAAAAGGTAATGTAATTACCTATAAAGCTAGGCTGGTAGCTAAATGATATCATCAAAGACATGGTGTTGACTATGATGAAACTTTCTCACTAGTTGCTATGTTTAAATCCATTAGGATACTCCTAGTCATTGCTGCTCATTATGATTATGAGATTTGGCAAGTGGATATAAAAACAGCTTTCCTTAATTGAAATCTAACTGAGAATGTGTACATGACACAACCTGAGGGTTTCACATTGGTGATGGAAAAATGGTATGCAAATTGTAAGGATTCACTTATGGATTGAAGTAAGCATTTAGGAGTTGGAACATCCAATTTGATGAGACAATCAAAGAATTAGGTTTCTCACAAAATCTGGATGAACCTTGTGTTTACAAGAAGGTTAGTGGGAGTGTATTCGTATTCCTAGTATTATATGTAAATGACATACTTCTTATAGGAAACGACATCTCAATTCTTCAATCAATCAAATTTTAGCTTTCTAAGAATTTCTCTATGAAAAACCTTGGAAAACCAACGTGGATACTGGGGATTAAGATCTATAGAGATAGATCTAAGAGGTTGTTTGGTCTTTCTCAGTCTACATACATAGATAAAATGCTAAAAAGGTTTAGCATGGAATAGTCCAAGAGAGTATTAATTCCAATGACTTATGGGATTACCCTATCTAACTCCATATGTCCAAAAACACAAGATTAACAGACACACATGAGTAGGATTCCATATGTTTCGACTATTGGATCCATCATGTATGCTATGTTATGTACTTGACCTTATGTATCATATGCTTTGAGTGTCACGAGCAGATATTAGTCAAATCCCGATGATGGGCATTGGGTGGCTGTCAAGAATATCCTTTAGTACTTGAGAAGAAATAAGGATGCATTCTTGGCTTATAGAGAGGGTGATCTTAAAGTAAATGGGAATACGAATGTCAGCTTTCAAACTGATAAGGATGACTCCAAATCCCAGTTAGGTTATATTTTCACGTTAAATGATAGGGCAGTTAGTTGGAAGAGTTCCAATAGGAGATGATTGTAGATTCCACAATCGAAATATAGTACATTGTAGCTTCTAAGGTAGCTAAAGAAGCGATTTCGATAAGAAAAATTCATCACATAATTGGATGAAGTTATTGGAATTATTGATCTAATACCCTGGTAATGAGATAATAATGGAGCCATTGCATAAGCAAAGGAACCACGGTCTCATCAAAGGTCTAAACATGCATTCACATATTACCATTTGATTTTGAAAATCATTGGTAGACATGATGTAATGATTGAAAGAGTTCCCACTGATTAGAATATAGCTGATCCTCTGACTAAGCCATTTCCCCAAAAGGAAACATGATAGTCATGTATTCACTTATGGTATAATGTACAAAGGCGATTGACTTTATTGCAAGTGGGAGATTGTTAAAGAGGTGCCTTAACGGCTAAATAATCCCTAGTCATAGGATTAATAAGATAGGACATTGTTAATCCGGATAGACTAGTACATGTTATACTCATTGACTAGGTCAAACAGCTGATCTTATAAGTTGAAGACATGAGATATTTAAAGTTAACATGTGGATGCTTGCTATAGTAGCCAAGTACATTGGATGGCCTGCTATGAGGCAATCACATAGGTATCTATTCAATGTCAGTGATAGTCTCATCATAAAAATAGTGCAAGCATCCTTAGACTTGAGATACTCAAGGTTATCTTGGATACTGAATCCTATACTTTGACTCCATTCCTTATTACTTCTCAGAGGTTGCTCATAGGATGGTGATTAGGTATAACATAAGGTATTCGAAGGTAGTTGAGTAGTCAATAAAGGATTCACTATTCTTGATAGATGGATAGTATACATATGGCCTCTTGTAGAGATCATTACTCAGAAATTCTTGGTCGAGGTGGACATATTTGAAGAAGGTCTTTAAGGACATATTTGATTAGAGTAATGAGTCTCATAAACAAGAACAAATATCATTTGGACTAGATGTGATGTAGTCCGTCTAGTAGGAGTTGACACACAAATCATACTCTGAACCAAATAAGGTATAGTTTAGTGAAAGAATGAATTGCATGGTAATTATCTATGGAAGGGTTTATAGTCAGACCACTGACTTTCCAATCAATTGGGAGTTAGGATGCGTTGCTAGATACTACTCATGATCTACTCAAAATCATGTGATGATTTGAGATGCTAATATAACCAAGAACCTAATGGGTCACACGTATGGAAGGAATGAAGAAAATCTGAAATGGGTCTTGAATTTGATCCAAGACATGAGAGAGAAACGATTTGGCCATGCACTAGGTGTCACGAGTGTGACAAAGGTTGTCTTGCCCGTGACAACAAGGGAGTCGTGGCTGTGATACCACTATTCATGGTCAAGAAGGCCTCGATATCAACTTTTGTGATTTTAGGTTTTCTATTTCTAATGGAATTCCTATCATGGGAAACTTATGTCCAACCCTAATATGATTAGAGGACATATAAATAATTCCTTTAAGGGCCAAATTCGTAGCTGCCACCTTGAAGAATAAAAGTTGTTTTCTCTTTTTCTCTTTTAAGTTGAAATACCATAACTAGCATCTTGGTGCTTTGACACCCCATCACCCTTGTGGTTGTTTTGTTCATTCATTTACGTGGATTATTGTTAGAGACAATCCAACTTTGGATTGTTGTAGTTTGCAACAACCCAACTTAAAGGAAAAGCTCACAAACTCGGAAAATCGAAAAGAAACAAACAAGGTAATCAACTTCTTCCATATGAATGGTTATGTAATTGCCCAAATACTGGGTTAGTCATAAACTATAGTTTTCGAAATTGATCAGTATACCTAGTGGCCAAAAATACATCCATGGGTGAACAATATTTTATTTGATCATTGAAAAATATAAGTTATGACTAGTCCGAGAGTAAAATTTGGAGTGAAAAAAATGTCAAATAAGTCCTCAAAAGTCAAAGCTAAGAAAAAAATGGAACTCGATTTAATTAAATAATTGGTTAACTGTACTTTGACCAAGCTATAAAAAATAGAAAACGACATCCAAAATTTTATTTTAAGACATGGATAGACTCTAAATAATATTTAGGATTATTTGATAGTGAAAAAGGAATTTTACGGTGACACGAAAAATTGAATTATCAGTCCGGTTTGAGTGAGTTGGATAGGAAGCGAACTCCGATTGAGTTAAAAAAAATTTTGTAGACATATAAAAATATTTTATAAAATATGGAATCAAATTTGGGTTAATTTGAGCTTGGGAAGTGAGAAAAATGATTTATAGTGTATAATTGGGTCTAAATAGATTGAGCTTTGTTTGGCCTAAGCCCAACTAAATTAAACCACTATAAATACCCAAAAGTATCAGAATTCTCTAGAGAGAATTCTGCAACTCCTTCTTCCCCAAATCCTCCCTCTTGGCCAAAACTTGCTTCCAACTTTTCTCTTCCAATTTTTTTCAATTTTTTTTTTCATTTTTTACACCAAAATCAACCACCCAAAAATATTTTCAGTCTCTCTAGTAGCTAATATAAGTTTTTAATCTTCATTTCGAGAGCTAGAGTGGAAGGAAATCAAAAGATAAAAGTTATGATACCAATTTGAGGTAAGTGAAATTTATGGTTTTAAATTAGTTTAATGGTTCAAATAGGTAGATTAAGGTATGTAATGATAAATATGAAGTTTATTTAAGTTAAGAAAGTAAAATATTGGTGGATTATTGATGAATGAAATTCAGCCATGGTAGGTTCAAAGCAAGGTGAAGGTACTTCCAAAGAAAAGGCTAAGGAAAAGGAAGCCTAGGAAGGCCAAAGCAAGAAATTAAGGTTAGTGATTTCAAAATCTATTTATTTCCATTCATTAAACATGATTTAGGGTTATGGAAATTTAGAAATTTGTGTGTTTTGCTTGTAAATGCTAATTAATGCTTAAAACATGATTAAGAAATTATGAAAAGAAAATTAGAATGGTTAATTTCAATTAAAAAAATTAATTAGTAGAAATTGGAAAATATGACCCTATAATGTGAAAAATCTAAATTAAGGTATAATTACATTTTATTGTAATATTATGATATATATGGATTAATGAATATATAAATTAGTGAAATGAATAAGTAGAAGGTGAAAGAAAAATTTTAATGATAAAAATTTAATATAGGCCGAAATATGGGAAAAGAGAAATTATTATTTTCCTTGCCAATTAAATGAAAATTTAGTCATGAAATATAAGAAAATATGATTTTTAGTGTGTATAAATTTATTTAGAATTTTTAAATGAAATATTGAATATTTTTCTAATTATTGATTTTATTATGCATGAAATGAAAAATAATGATTAAAGTGTATTTAGTGATGCTTAATAACTTAATTGAATATTCATAATGAAATGTTGATATATTAGAATGAAATGTATGAATTTAATGGAAATTGAATTAAAAGAATAAAATAATATTCTTAGTTATTTTTCTGATAGTTAAATCTAGCCCATAATATAATTGGCTAGCCATAGGGACACAATTACCATGGTGCGGGTCATGGCGACTCACTTATGTAGGCTAGTGACAGTCTACTTCAGTGATATTGATACAGTTATTCAGTGTACAATGTAGTGCTCGGGTGGTCCTTCGGGATTATTTTTTAGTGTAGTAGACTTTCAGGTCTACATCCCATGTATCTAATTCGAAGATTTTCTATCAGATTAAAACTAGAGGAAAATTTGAATAAGAGAAGTAATAATGATAGAAGTGAAAAATAAGTGAAAAACATGATAAGAATGATAAAATGGTATAATTGTAAAAATGATAAAAGTGGCAAATGTGAATAAAATGATAAAAGTAAAATATAATAAATGTGAAAAATAAGATAAAAATGAATAAGGTGAAAAATAAGAGAAAAATAATAAAAATAAAAAAAATATGATCAAAATGACATAAGTGATAAATATGATAAATATGATAAAAGTGATAAAGATAATAAAATGGTATAATAATAATGATAGAAGTGATAATTGTGACAAAAGAAAAAAAATAGTAAAATTGAAAAATAAGAATTAAGTGAAAGAAAATAAAAGAAAATGTTAAATTATGTAGTTAAAGTGTAAATAAATATAAAGTAGTGGTATAACTATAAATAAATAGAAATTTAAGAATTAAAGTAAAATTTGTAGCTAATTAAATGAAAATTTGAAAAGAATGATTAATTAAAGAAGTAAAGTGAAAAATGATTAAATTGAGAGGAATTGAAAAAAAAAAAAACAAACTATGAGATGAAATGAGAAATATTGTTAATTGAATAAATATATTAAATAATGAATTAAGAATAAAATATTGATAAAAGAATAATAAATATATATTAAATAGAAAATTTGAATAATGTATTAAAAATGTTACTGCATGTTTGAATGCATGAAAATATAGGCAATAAAAATTTTTAGATTAGCAGTCACCACTAAGCATATTAATGTTCAGCACGTAGTTATTTGACTATGTGCAAACAATAGTGGGAAAGACAGGAGCAAACATACAAATTTTGAGAGCTAACGGAAGATTAAAATAATTGTAGGTTATTATATAAAATGACATGTATATATATGTTTAGATATGGTGTTGTATGAATAAAATTATGTACATATTTTGATGAAATAATATTTGTGAATTATTATATGTGTAAAGAATAAAATGTTGAATTGTGATTGAATGAAAACTATTTTGTATGGTATGTGTATTATTGTGCCCAAAAATGGGTTGTGGATTGTTTGCATTACAGGTAGGGTAGTTAATTTATAGCCATTATGCTGGCGAAATTTTTGAAAAATAAAAAGGATTAATTAAGTATTAATAATTGTATGGTCATTGAATTAAATTAAATTAAATTAAGGAAATTGTTTTTTGCACACATCGGCTATAATCGTATTAACCCACGTAACGTACGTATAGAATGATTGTTATAAGGGTGTCACAGGTTCAATCCAATTTTAATAGGAAATTCCATGGTTTTTTGGTTCAATAAATATTAATTTTCCGTTGTGCCATATATGAAATGCATATTAAAAACCCAACATGTTTATCCACACATTTTTCCATATTTGACATGTGCCTATTAGGAAATTTCAGATTTGTTACCCATTCAAATAACACTTTCTTAGTCCTACTATCAAGGGTGTAACAAGCCTTTGGTTCTTTTTCGGTTGAATCCAACTTATCAAGTTCTAGCCTTCAAAAATATGCATTGAGCTCTTGCCTTGACTTAAGAGTGTCCTTTGTTTTGTCAGGGATATTCAACACCATATTGAATAAATTGTTGAATACATTTTTCTCAATGTGCATGACATCAAGGTTGTATTGAATCATATTAGAGCTCTAATAAGGCAAATCTCAGAATATGTTGCGTTTTCTCCACCCACTTGATTGACTAACCATTCTGTTAATCTCATTAGCACCGACTTCTATTACTTTTTTCAAACCCAGATGTTTAATTATGCTTAATATCTCTGAACCTGATATACTTAGAAGTGTATCATCTGTTACAATTTTGTTTTTCAAAAATGCATTTTGGTTACATATAAATGGATGATCAGGCTCTAAGAACTTTCTATGATTGTCAAACTAGGATTGCTTACCGGTCCTACTTAGTCTTAAGGCATCAGAGTCATCCATGTAATAAGGACAAGCCAATTGTCTTGCTGTTGACCATCCAAACAACATTGCATAAATAGGGAAGTCACTGATAGTCCACATTAATGCTACTTGAAGTAGAAAATTTTGATTGAGAGATATGTCATATGCTTCAACCTTATAATCGCACATTAGATTCAACTCATATATCAACGGCTGCAAGTACACATCTAGCTTGTCTTTAGGATTTTGAGGTCCTGGAATAATGACAGTTAAGAACATGGATGTCTCCTTTATACAAATCCAGGGGGTAGATTACACACAGTCACAATAATCGACCAAAAAAAGTAATGTTTCCCAGACTGAACAAAAGATTGAAAACCATTCATGCATAGGGTGAGACAACAAAAGTCATGTTCATATCATCTCCCCAAAAAATCATGAATCCTTTAGGAAAACAATGTATTTTATCCACAAGTAAACCTAAACCCTAGACTAGACGCTTCATTTCATAAAACCTTTCAGCAACATAATTCTCTTTTGGCACAACCTCTTTGATCAATTGAGCAATTGCATCGAATGCCCGTTCGGATAGATGGTGTCAACCTCAGAATTCAATATTCTAGCAACCAATGATAACTGTGAATAATTTTCACACCCAAGCCATAACAAATTATTAGCAGCATCTAACGTATCATAAAATTGCTTGGTCGTTGGATTAGGGTTATACTCATACTCAAAATTTTGATTGAAGTAAGGATCGAAAGCATCCATAACCATTTTATGGTATTCATTGACTATATTAAAAGGACCTACTGAATTTATACCATACTACTCATATATCACTTGATCCATTTCTCCATGCATATTCCACACAAAATATCCTCGTTTGAAACCATATCTCAGCATAGGGTATTTTACTATCTCTACATCAAGGAATTGATGATTCTGATACTTGTTTCTTGGACAATAACACTTTATTTTTTTTCCCCGTCCATCCACTTTGGATGACCACATGTTAATTCTACGAATTTATTAACCCTAGAAACAAACTCCTGATTAAAAAGGCCATATATCAGTCTTTGGTACATCCAATTTCTATCCTCAATCATTATTGACAACTCCAATGAGTATCTCATAACATTAGGGATATAACACAACTGCATACTTATAATTTATTTATTTTTTCATCTGTATCACTCATGTATTCATTATAAAGGTAGGAACTTATCACATTCAATAATGCGACATCTATATACCAAATCTCTACATATGTATATCATATAACGTGTAATAAAGTCATAATTCATATATAGACACATTTTCCCAAAATTTCCACACTGGAGAATTCAATGAATTCTCATAATCCAATGAGAGACTGAATGAGTTTCTATGGATAAAATGTATAAAAATGTATATTTAGGTTTTATTAATTTAGTTATCTTATTTCTAAAAATCTACCAAATTTTTGAGACCCTAGAGTAGCATTCATAGTAACATGATTCAAAGTATAATGAACCAACAAATAGATTGCAAATAGGCTAGATCCATTGATAGAAATCAGTATTTCAAATTTATTAAATTTTACAAACATAGCTCCTCAAGATACCAAAAAGACAAATTCAGCATGAAATGGATTACCAAAAAAGATAGACTTGAAATCAACGTGAAATGACAGTTTATTCAACAATGGATTTAGATTGACAGTTTATTCAACAATGTATTTAGATTGATAGATTATTCAACACTGTAGAGGGAATTATTGAAACACAAGAATGTCATAGTTGGATTTTAAAAATATAAGCATGCACAATAGCAACTATAGTCAAATTAGAGAGGCATGTAGTAACTAAATATTTTCTAAAATTTTTGTTTAAAATTTTGGATTTTTATTTACATCCTAAATAATTATTATAAAACCTTTTGGAATAAAAATATTAGATAGAATTTATTTGAATTGACAAAATTTGAATCATTAAAAAACCAAAATCAATGGATTGATTTACTAAATTTAATGACAGATATATGGTTATTAATTTTTAACTTTCATAAACCCTAAAAAAGATTTATGCTCATCACTATAATTGTTAAGATGCAAAACCATTTAATTGACATGTAAATGAAACTCATTACACATTATGAAAGTCTACTTTTGCACATGTAAATACAAAGGATAATAAAAACTAAAAAAAGGAGAAAACAACCTCAAACAGAATCCTCACAACTTAAACTGATTCTAATCCAATTTAGTAGGAGCAGACAAACCTACGCTTGCATTCATGTACATTCTCAAGTGCATGATATAATAACTAACCACTAAACATATCATTAGAGATATTGTGACATCCAGTGATTTAGGCTCTGATTGCATGTGACCGTAGTGGGATGCGCTAGTTCAATTGGAATCTAAATTTGGACCCATAAAAAAATAAAAAATAATAAGGAAAAATAATTAAGAGTATTATTATTTGGAAATTAAAAATATTAATGCTAGAACTGGAAAAAAAAAATAAAATTACCCTACAGACAAAATCGGTATTATTGGGAAAAATTTTGTGAAGATAAGGAAATTTGTGGAAAATGATGAATTTCTAATAATTAAAAGTTAAAAAAAATTAATTTATATTTTGGACCAATGGATGAATGGGATTAATGTAGTCATGGAACCACCAAATACTCACTTCATAAGTAAATAAAAAAAAAAGAAAAAAATTTTCATTTTCCACCAATTAGAAAACAACTACCATCTCCTTCTTCCTTTATTGTCGTCGCTCTCCTTACCCAAAAATCTCTATTTTTCTTCCTTTTTCTAGCATGATAAGAATGGGAAAAATGAGTTGTGAGAGAGAATATTCAAGAAATTAAAGAGTTCTTATCATAAAGAGAGCTAAGGAGCAAGAAAAAAGGAAGAAAGAATGAAGAAAGAAGAAGAAAAAGGGAGAAGAGTTGGGGAAGATTCGACTAGCCTTATAACTCTATTAATGTGAGTTTATTCTTCTTAAATTCAAAAATTTTTCTTCCATTTGAGACCCATTTGGTAGATTAAGGTTTTTTTTGGCAAGAATGGACCTATAATTTGAAATTAGTAACTAGTTGAAGAAAAGTGAAGCTAAACCTTTAATTAATGATAATTGATATTAGTTAATTATTTTATGACTTAAAAACTAGAGAAAGATAACTCTAATGGAGGAAGAAGGGGCTACCTTGGTTAAGGTAATTTGGAAAAAATAGAAACTAACCAAGGGGCAACACAATTGGTGATGAGTGATGGGTGTTTAGAGTATTAATTTGAAGAAAATAAATTGGGACATATGATAAGATTTTTGGGTAACCATCACCTATCAAGAAATAAGTTTAACCCTAGTAATTTTTGGCTAAATTAAATTATAAAATATATTTAGAGCATTAGGATTTTATGTAGGCATGAAAAATTTTGAAAATTGATGATAGAAATGAGATATGATATGGTTGTGTAGGAAAATGAAGTGAGCAAATGAGAAGCCCTCAAGAGGGTGACAAAGGCAAGGATAAAGCTAAATAGTGAGGGGAGGAAAAGAGGGGAAAAGGGAAGCTCTAAGTCTGATTAGGCATGTGCTTCATTGATAAAAATCTTACATGTTATCTAAATGTGTGAAATTATGTGTTAATGTTTGATATGAATGTTGTTTGCCATGGAATGTGATTGGTAGTTACTTTTAATTTTTTTTATGGTAATGGGACTAAATGGTATGAAAATATTAAGATATATTAATATAATTGTGATATGAAAACTTTGGCATAAAAATGAATGTGTATGATGGATGTAATTAGTAGATAGGTTTGTGCCAATTGATGACCCTGTTATAGAATTTTATGAGTAGTCTTAACATTTTTTTTATCATAACTAATGTTCTGACAATAAGATTAAGATGAAATTAGTTGAAAATGAAAGTGAACTCATAAGACTAAAACTTTCATTCAGAACCTAAGTTCAAATTCTAATCTCAAATCGACTAAAAATTGGACATAAAATTCCGGACCTGTAGGTACCCAGAAAATACTAGGTAAAACTAATGGAATTCCCTTTAGTAAAAGGACCATAACTTTTGATAGAAAATTTGGATTTGTATAATTTTTAATGAATCTGAAAGATGCGAAATTAAGCTACAAAATATTAGAAGGCCATAAATTTAAATTTGAACTACAAATGGGCTAAAAATGAGGCCCAAAATCAGGGCTGAAATCTGTTATAGATAAAGAATTTATATATTGGGCTTTTGCATGTGGTGTGATGAATACATATGCTAATTAATAAAAATTTTGAATTTGATTATAGTTATAAATGTTAATAAATTATTTATGTGTGAGGTTTTAATTCAATAACAATAGAAATAAATAACAAAAATAAATAACAATATAAGTGGAAATTTGGTATAATTACCATTTTTGAAAATATTGTGAATAATAATCTTAATATTGAGAATAAATATAAAAATAGTGAAGCCCTAAGATACTTAACCTATAACTAGAATAGAGAATATTTTGGTATACTAATAAGAGGATTTAAGGCACTCGGTGCCAAAACATGAAAGCTGGTATTGACAATTCTATAAATGCGCTTGGTGCAAAATTAATAAGCCGGTAATAGCAATATTATGAAAGCTGATAATGATACTATTATAAAAGCGCTCGATGTAATATTATAAAAGCTGGTAATGACAATCCCGTTATTCTTATTAGTTAGTTCAGTTATAGGTGTTATGGACACAAAGAAAATGAAAATAACAATAATATAAAAATGTATCATTTTGATAAGGTTGTTCTAAATCAAAATTGCTAAATATTAAATGTTTGATAACATTTATTTGATTTCATGTATTTTTTTGGTTTTATGTCTTATTTATGAAATTATTAAATGACATGTAAGAAAAAATATATATGTAAGATTTTTATCCCTAAAGCACCACTAAGCTAGTAGCTTAGCGCGAGTGGTTTTTTCTTGCACAGGTTCTAAAGAATAGCTGTAGATAGTATAGTTGTCGGAAGAAGAATGGTACCCGTACGAAAAGCGGCTTAAAGCTTTGGACATATTTTGTTAAAAATTTTGTAAATTAAATTATAGTTTTATCTTATCTAGTATGTATTGGGAATGTGTACGTCTAATGTAATTAATATAGTTTTGATGTAGAATAATATATTTTATAAATAAATAAAAATTTTGAATATTGGTGTTTGTAATAATTTTATTTTAGTGTTTATAATATTTTTGTAAAAAAAATTACTTCATTTAGCTAATCTTATAAAACAACTAGTTAGTCGGGTAATACTCATTTATCTTGCTGAACTAAAGTGGGGTAAGAGAGTGTTACAGATACAATATCAATAAAATATTTGATTGTTCCCCATAACAATGTACATGCTAGGATTAAAAAACTAATAGAAAAATATGGTAATAGAAAGTTCTTTTCTAATTGAATATTTTACTTCCCACATACACGTTGGGATTCAGAAGTAATAGAAGAATCCAAAGCTACTATTTCCTAACTATTTATATACCTGGAAGTTTTACTAATTTTGTAAACAGATTTGTTAATTGGTACTCCACTTACAACCTTTCAACCAAAATTAAATAGAAACTTAAGATGGAATATTCTGGATAAATTAAGTACAAAGTAATCAAATATCAACTAACAACGAAATTCATTGTCGAATGTAAATATCTATTTTAAAGTTTAAAAGATTAGCGAGGTTTTTTTTAAAAAAAAAAGTCAAGTAAAAAAAGTTAAGATCCAACATAATCCTACGTTAAAAGACATCACCAGAAGAAGCCTTAATAACCCTTTAAATAAATCTCCCTAACCCTAGTAATGACATATGATTAACAAACTATTATTCTTGTCCATTTACTAAGAATTTATATTGAGAATAAATGAAGAAAAATGTATGAAAAAAATAAATAAAAGAGAAATTTATTCATATCTAACAAGTTTCAATTGAAGTTTATATATAATGGGAATAAACAAAGAATAGAAAGGAAAGAGAATAAAACAACCCCAACAAGTTTACATTAAAGACTCAACCATGCAATAATAATTATCCTAGAATCGAAAATGCTTTAGCAGGGATACAACTGTATAAACCACTTAAGTTAGAATAAACATTAATGTAGTTTCTATAAGGTAGGTAAATTTTAGAAGAGAATATCAATAACACACTGGATTTCTTAGGCATTGTCTTCATCAGTTAACTAGAAAGATAAAATTAGTTTGTAGAATCTTGAAATCAAGAAACTCACTAATTCTATATAAATTTCATGCACCGAAAGACAAACAAAATGATTCCCTTAATTCCATAGAAAAACACAATGAGGACAACAATTGCAATCAAGCTTACCTCCTCTTCAATAAAGGCAAAATTGGACCTGAAACTCAAAATTCTAGATAACAATGAGGCAGCCAACTAAAATTGGTCCTGAAACTCGAAATTCTAGATAACAATGAGGCAATATATAGCTTTCAAAATTGAGAGGTTGTTCAACATAAACTTCCTCCTCTATAAAACCATTTAAAATGACACTTTTGACAACCATTTGAAAAAGTTTAAAGTTCATGTGGCATGCAAAAGCTGAAAGAATTCTAATTGCTTCTAATATAGCCACTAGAGCATAGGTCTCATTATAATCTATGCCTTCCTTTTGGTTGTACCCTTTGGCAATCAATCTAGCTCTATTTCTAGTTATATGACATTGCTCATCTAATTTGTTCCTAAAAACCCATTTACTACCAATGATTGAATAGTCGTTAGGTCTTGGAACTAAGGTCCAAACCTTATTTCTCTCAAATTAGTTGAGTCCCTCTTGCATAGCAATCACCCAACTCTTATCACTAAGAGCCTCATCAATATTCTTTGGCTTAATTTGAGAGATGAAAGCTATATTAGAATCTAAAAAATTAAGATTAGATGTAGTACTTCCACTCTTGGTGGGATCACCAATGATTTGCTATATGGGATGGTTTCTTATGAATTTCCATTCCTTTTGAAGTTTTTAGGTGTCTTGCTCTTGAGCTTGAAATAGTAAATTATCTCGATGCTCCTCTTATTGTTGCTCTTCTTGATCATCATTATAATCTCTCTTTGAGGTCTCACTATCCTCTTCATGATCAAAACCAAGCTTATCAATTGTACCTATAATATCATCAAGAGCATTACCTTTCACAAGATCAAGTTTACTAGATTCATCAAAAACAAAATGCATGGACTCTTCTACAACTAATGATCTTTTATTAAAGACTCTATAGGCTTTGCTGGTTATGGAGTATCATAAAAAGATACCTTCATCGAATTTAGAAGCAAAATTTTCAAGGTTATCCTTGGTATTTAATATAAAATACTTATATCAAAATACTTAAAAATATGAGATAAAGGGTTTTCTTCCATTCCATAGCTCAAAAGAAGTTTTATTTAAAATTGACCTTTTGAAAACTCGATTAGAAATATGACATGCGGTATTAGTGGCTTCAACCCAAAAGTAGGTTATTAAACCATACTCATTGAGCATTATTCTAGCCATTTCAATTATAGTTCTATTTTTTCTTTCAACAACCCCATTTTGTTGAGGTGTTCTAGGAGTTGAAATATTATGAGAAATATTATATTCTAAACAAAAATTTTCAAAATTCTCATTTTCAAATTCTCTGTCATGATCACTTCTTATTTTAGAAATAAAATATCCTTTTTCAATGTGATTTCTTTTGGCAAAGATTTTAAAGGATTTAAAGGCATCACTTTTTGAGCTAAGAAAATTATCCAAGTAAATATAGAGTAATCATTAACAATGACAAAAGCAAAATGTTTATCTCTTAAACTAACAACTCTAGTAGGTAAAAAAGATCTAGATTCAAAAGTTATAAAGGTCTAGAGGTACTTACTACATTATTTAACTTGAGTGATGTTTTGTATTGTTTTCCTCTTTGACATGGTTCACATATCTTATATTTTGCAAATTTGACTTTTGGTAATCCATTCACTAGCTTTCCTTTGCTAAGACTTTGAATTAAATCTATGCTTGCGTGATCAAGTCTTCTATGCCATAGCCAAGATTCATTGCTAATTTTCATAAGGCACTTAAAGGAAATGTTAGATAGCTTGTATAAATCAATATTTCCATTTCTATCTCTTTTGAACATCTCTTGACCATTTGGGGTGTTCACAAGACATTCATTAGTGGTAAAGGTGACTTGGTTTCCCTTATCATATAGTTGACTTACACTTAATAAATTATGCTTTAAACTATAAACAAAGTAGAACATTTTCAATTAAAGAAGCATTATTTAAACCAATTAAGCCAATGCCAATTACCTTACCCTTGGCATTGTTTCCAAATGTTACCTTACAACCATCAATTCTTTTGATTTGAGTGAAAAGACTTATATTTCCTATCATATGCCTTGAGCATCCACTATCCACTAGCCAAACATTTTTCTTTGATGTGGACTTGAGGCACAACTACAAAATAATGATTTAGGTTTGATTTTTAAGTACCCAAATTAACTTAGGTCCTTGGGAGTTAGCACTAGAAGGTTCCCAATAGGCCTTCCTTATGAAAAAATATTTGTTTATATGCCCAAGCTTCATGCAATAGTGGCATTGCTTGGATTTAAATATGCTTTTCCATTATGCAATAGGTTTAGGCTTTACTATTCTCCTAGGAGGAGTATGTGCATAATGACATAAACATTCATATGTTGTGGGTGCCTTCATAAATGCATGCTTCTTGTATAAGAAAACATGATTGGCCTTTAGAGGTTTTCCTTGTGGGCTATGTGACCTTTTGCTACTCTTTTTTTAAGTAAAGGGTTTTGTTAGTGCTTTGCCATTAGCCTTTGGGGCTATTACTTCAATAGTAGAAGTTTTTCATTTCCTTGATTTAACAAATATGGTTTTAGAAGATGATGATGCTCCATTGAAGTCTAAACTATGTCTCACTAAATGAGGTCTTTTAAGTTATGATTAAAGTGTCTAAACTCTCATTCCCTTTGTGAAATCTAGAAATAGAATTTCTAATCTATTCAACCTCATTTTTCAATACATTATTTTCTTTTAAGAGATAACCTGTTGAGGGTTTTGAGGAAATCTCATCCAAAGAATTATTTAAGGAGTCCTTTAAGGTTTTTGGCTCTTTAACTACCATTTGAAGTTTATTAAAATTATTTTTGAGTTTAGATATATTTTTTCTATAAAGGTCAAGTTTTATTTTGTATCTTTCTATTTCTAGATTTAGTACTTCAACTATATCATTATCATCATCATCATCATCATCAATTAAATCACATAAATCATCACAACGTTGGAAAGTAGAGCATACCTCATAATTAGAGTAATCCTCAACAGACATGAAACATAAGTTAGCCACCTCCTCTTTTTCTTCTTCAATGATTGATGAGCTTTCATCATCCTAAGTGGCTTTGTGACCATTTTCTTCATCTTCTTTGTTAGGTTTCCTCTTATACTTCTTGACCATGGGGCACTCCAATCTAATGTGTCCGTTCTTTCCACATTCATAGCACTTGAATTCCTCCTTACTTTTGTTCAATGAAGAGTTTCTAGGAGGGAATCTTGAGACTATTTACTTATAGTTCTTAATTGAGCCATACTTGTGAGTGATCAACCTTTTGATTCTTTTCAAGAGCAAGGCTATTTGATCATCTCCTTTATCAACTAACTCTTCATCACTAAGGAGATCTTCGTCTATGGGCATTGAGGTTGAAGCTTTAAGTACTAGAGGCTTTCTTTTCCCCTCCTTCAAGCTCTTTTTCTCTTACTAAAGCCATTTCATGAGTGAGAAGTTTGCCAATAAATACATCGGTATGAATTACGCTCAAGTCTTCATTGGCTTCATTAATACCTGCAACTCTTAAGCCAAATCTTTTATAGGAAGATTCTTTAGAATCTTGTTATTTACATCTTCCAAATTATAATGCTTTCCAAGCTTCCTCATGCCATTGACAATAGCAAGAAGTTGATTAGTCATTTAGGTTATGGTCTCATTTGGTTTTATCTTGAAGAGTTCATATTTGGTGACAAAAAGGTGAACCTTTTTGGACTTTACTTTTTTTGTGCCTTCATGGTAGTTTTCTAACATTTTCCAAATGGAGTTAGCGGTTGGACAATGTTAGATCTACCACACTCTTCAAGTGATAGAGAGCTTATTAGAATGATTATGGCTTTTTTGTTTTTTTTCATTAGCTCTCTTTGAGGGCTCGTCCAATCATCTATTGGAACGATCTCTTTTTCTCCTTCAACATTTCTTCTTGTTAGAGGTGTCAATTCCTTTTGAACGATGTCCTAAATATCTACTTCCTCACTATAAAGATAAGTTTCCATCTTGAATTTCCAATTTGCATAATTTGCTCCACCAAACAAGGTTTGAGATTATGAAACCTTTCATTGGCCATTTTGCTAGCACTTGTTGGGCTTGAATGTTAGACTTAGCTCTAATACCAATTGTTTCCCAAAATAATAAGCAAGAAAATTTACTTAAGGCAATTTTACCAAAGGATAATTTGTGAGAAAGAAACAGAAATTTGACACATAAGATTTATAGAGATTCGGGTATTAACAAACTCTACTCCACTCCCCACTTTCAATTGGGTATTTCACTAATACATAAAGTGTTACAAATAGAGTTTTTCCCAGCTTACTCCCAACTATGGTATTTCTCTCTTGGCAAACACCTAACCCAGAAAAAACTCTTTTGTTTTAATGGCTAACACATCAACCAAATCTTTGTGTTTTAATGACTCACACAAAAAATCTTACAAATATTTCACTCCTAACCCAATTCACTCAATTCACTTTTGAGTAATTGATTATAAGAATGAAACACTCACCAACCAAAAAAGTTTAACAATTCTGAGCAATTATGGTTCTTACAAGATAAAAGATAAGAATGGTGAAAAGAATCAAATGCACAAATTTATACAAGATTAGAAAATTGAATGCACATTTTTCACTTATTTTCTAACCTTTGGAAGTAATAAATATGTTATATTTACACTTTTTCTAACAAAAATAGTCGTTTGGGGATGTATTTAATGCAAAAATATCCGTTCAACATATTTTTCGTTAGCACCTGACTACTTTCTCTTTCCAGGTTCATGTGAGTGACTTAATCTTCACATACGTGACTATTCTTTGCAGCTATGATTGAAGTGGTGAAACTAGTCTTGAATGGTTTTATCCAAAAATGAGAAGTCTTTCACGGGCGTGATACATTTTGTCATGAGCATGACTTAGTCAAACTTCACAGGTGGTCTAATACCTCACTTATGTGAATGTTTGAATGAATAGTCTTGGTGCTAACTATTTCATGGGCGTTACCCATAAGTCACAGGCATGAATTTTGATTTTCACGGTTGTGGCGATTCTTCACCATGGGAGTGATTTAGTTTACTGGCATGAATAAATGTTTCATTGGCGTGAACCTTTGCTGATTTTCATTCTTTTAATTTTTAAACAACATGCTTCATGGTCTTAGGAATGTGTAATATGCCTATTACACTTAAAACAAAAAATGTGGTTAAATTTTTTATTACCTAATTATTTGTGATCATCAAAATAATAGAAATACCCCTCAATGTTCAACACAACCAATTTAGATCATTCATTACCACTAGGAATGTGTAGTCCATTCATCCATTTGAATGATGTCAATAGAATTTGAAGTTAATACATGTAGAAAATTTAATTGTCAATGGTAGATGACATATAGGTTACATTCTTTTGGATAATTTCTTACTCATATAAAAAAATTTGATTTTAATTTATAAAAAAACTAAATTAATTATAAAAATTGCATTCTTTTAGATGACAATGAGTTATTAAATTCATATACAAATAAAGATAGGATAAAACTTTTTATCTAACAGATAATTGTTTCAGTTCATTAAAAAAAGATAGGAACAAATTTTATATAAAGATATTGTACATGGTACAGGTGAAGCCTTTAACTTGACAGTAGTTATGCTTTGAGATTCATCAAAATGTAGGCTCCCATCCCTCTTACTAACATTTTCCAAAGCACCAACTCCTGGTCCACTAACTAATTTACTCGTGATCCATTATCAGCTACTTCTCAAATTCCATTTTAAAACATAACCTTGTTTGGCTTATTCCTTTACTCATACCCAATCAAATAAAATCTCAGTAGGCATGAATAGTGAAAATTAAGCCTTCAATAATCATAGGCTAACTAGAAATAAAATCTATGAACTCTAAATTCTTCTTAAAAATAATAAAGCATTGAACTCAAAATAAGAAAACTAGAAAAAATTAAATAAGAAATGGATTATTATACTGATTTTTGGAGGAAAAATTGATATTATGCAAACAAACCACAAAAATTACAGAAATTATGAAATAAAAGACATGAAATCCTAAGAAAGAGATACAGAGAGAAGCTAACTCACTTGAATCCTGGAAAGTCTGGACTTTGTTTGTTTACAGTTCGGAGGTAATAACGACCATATTAATGTGGTCTCTAAATAGCTATCACAAATAAATGTGGTCTCTAAATAGAGACTGCAAATAAATATCATTTCTAAATAGCGATCACAAAAATATGGTCTCTAAATAGCGACCACACATAAATGTAGTTTATAAATAGCAACCACATTAATGTAGTCATAGAGTCAAGAAACATAAACGAAAAATTAAGAGGCAATTTTATTTTATGAACTTAGTGACCACAATTATGTATTCACAATATAGAGGTCACAAACAATGTGATCGCTAAATAGTGATCACAAATGATTTGGTTGCTAAATCTTGTGCCAATTAGTGGCGCCAAGCTTAGCAACCAAATATTGTGTTTGCTAAATTTTGGTCTCAATGTGATCATAAATTTATTGTTGTATGGTCACTATTTTAATTATTTAGTATTTTTTCTTTCGTGGTCGCAATGTGATCGTAAATTTATTGCTATTGAGACCAATTTTTATGGTCATTAATTGTGATTGTTTTTTGCTTTTTTTCTTGTAGTGTGCAAAAGGGAATTAATTTTTTTTTTCATTCCTTATTTTTAAAATTTCTTTTTCAGAAATAGGTTTCATAAAATTCTCATGTTTCTTTAAACTTTTTATTGAGTCTCTCATTCATCAATTTAGTTCTCATCTTATCAATTAAGTTTTTTTTGGCGAATAGAGAGTCAATAGTAACTTAATTGGTTCTTTAGTTTTAAATTTTTCACTAAGCCGCTCACTTTGTCATGTATATTATGAAATAAAATAAATTTCAAAAAATTAATAGAGTTTGAACTTTATGTCTGTCTACCACATATAATTCTAATTTAATTTTAGACAGAAAAGATCTAAAATTTATCTTTATTTTGGATAAATTTAATTTAATAGATAATAAATTAAAAATTATATAAAAACAATTGATGAGTAAAAAAATACAAGATTTTGAGTATTCATATATATTTTGACAGGTAACAAAAATTTAATATCTATAATGATATAATAATATGAATTTTAAATTATTACAATTGTTCTCTTGGAGTACTCATATTTTAATTCATTTGCATATTTTTTCATTATTAACACTACTTAATATCTTTTTCTCAACAAAATAAGAAAAAAAGACCAAAAATAATATTTCTCTTTGTATTTTTTAATAATTTATTATATAAAATATATAAAACTAAGTTTGACTTTTCCACATCAACGAAGATACTACATATATAAAGAAGTTTTCTAGGAACTAAAAGAGATATTAAAAAATATTTTAGGGAGCCATGGGACAAGTGACACATCGCCCCCACCTTTATCCCTCCTAATTTAAGGTGCAATGAGGTCTAGGAATAAAAATTCTCAAGGTCTCTTATCCTTCAACACGTATGACTTAATGGCCTTTATATCTATAGCTCTATTCTATACAAAATAGCTAAAAGTTAGAATAAAACTAAAAACAGTTAAAGAGCTCAATTGTAGCAATAATACATAAAATGTTTGAGGGCTTATTGTAACATGATTGAAGTATAAAAATCTTATGATAAAAACAACTAAAAATTTGAGAAGCGAGAAAAAATAAAAAAATGAATCGTTACATTTTCTTTATCTTACTTCGATTAGTTTAATCAAGATATTCGAGGAGAATGATGAAGAATATAATTATGCTTATCAAGATGTTTTCTTATTGTGTTCATGTCAATATTGATTTCAATAATACCAACTCAAGTTATATATGATCTCCCGAGGATAAGATAATCCCCAATTCTAGTAACGGTCAAAATTTTAATTCTGTATGATTAGTTATATGTTGGTTGTTATATTGCCAATAATCAAGCTAGTGAGTGCATTTTTAAATTAGAATTAATAATTTCAAATTTAGTTAATATATCAAAATCCAAATGTTGAAATTAAAGGGGCTAGTAAGTTTATAAAATATCTCAACCATATTAGGGATTAGCCATTTACCCTTAAAGAAGAAAAAAAAAATAGAGAAGTGAGATTTTGATATGATATTGAAAAATTCAAAATTAACCTGAAAATTATGGTGTTGAAATTAAAAGAGGTTATAATGAATATGAAATTAAGGACAAAATGATCATGGCCATTAATGGATTATCAAAATCTTCAATATCAAATGGGTTCTTAAAGTTTATAATAGCAATTTGAAAACGTAAGATCACAATTACTT
Organism: Triadica sebifera; assembly: GCA_023653625.1. Taxonomy (NCBI): domain Eukaryota; kingdom Viridiplantae; phylum Streptophyta; class Magnoliopsida; order Malpighiales; family Euphorbiaceae; genus Triadica; species Triadica sebifera. Next base: position 39,104,634 of record CM042892.1, on the reverse strand, counting down.
GTAACTTCTTTTCTAATGTATTTCAAAACATGTCTATTCCAAAATGAAAAGAAGAGTTTAATTGATTTAAGGTTAAGATCACAATTACTTTCTCTTTAAAATAATTTGAGTTTAAATCAAATTTTGTTTATCTCACACCGAAAAAGAAAAACAAATAACATTCTCAAATGTAAATAAAATCAAAATATATAAAATAAATAAATAATGAAATCGTAATGACTACAGTTAATTGGTGTGCTTGGATGGACCATTCTGATGAGGTTCAATGTGCTTTTTATTCATGTTATCAGAAACAAGGAAATTTTGTTTCCTTTTTCTACCAGGACTTTATTACCAAAATTAGTTAATGTTATTTGCTTCATAAGCATATGGAATAAAATCTTCAAAAAATTAACGATGACAGTTTAATAAATTTTCAGTAGTGGTTTGATTCAGCTTTTTATATACAATTTGAACTTTCAATTTAATAATTTACATTTTTTCGGTTATTTATTTGATAGCCCATGATATTTTAGACCGAAACTAAATACTGGATACAGAATTTCTGCTCTCCGGCAGTATACTTGACAGCTACATAATTATTTTATAACTCGGCGTTTAACGCCTACATTTTCAAGAACAACTCAGCATCTTTTTGGTGTCTACTTCAATAAATAAAAATAATAGAATTCAAAAATTAATTATTTTTCTTAGTCGCCCTTATTTTTAATAGTTATATATTTTATAATTATAGGTATATAGTAATTAGGGTATCAAAATAATGTAATTGAAAATTTGGTTAATATTGGTTAATTCGGTTCTTTGCTATATTAATCGAACTGAATCAAAAACTAAAATATTGTTACTTCTTTAGTAGTTTAAAGGACCATAATTACTATCAAAATTTTGTTGATTAACTAATTGTTTTAAATTGTAAACCAAAAATATTTTCAGATTTTTAATTTATTTTATCAAAACTTTCAATTAAAAATTTCATTCTATTAAAACTATTTAAAGTTAAATTTAAATTTTCATTATATTCAGAATTTATTTAATAAAAAATAAATTAATATTTTGAGCTCTGTGAACTTAAACATTCCTATTTATAAATTTTTGAAGTTTATTTTATTGAATCCTCAACTTTTCAATTTTGTTTTATTAAGTCTTGAAATATATATTTTCTTTTCTTTTTTATTCTTTTGTTAGCAAGATATCCAATGGTGAGTACAATAAATATTAACCCTTTTTACTAAAAAATTTTCCAACAAAAATTAAAATATAAAATTTCAATAAAAAAATCTAATTGATAATTAAAAAAATAGTCAAGAGCCTTAAAAAATAAATGCAGAAAATTGGAAATTTAAAAAATGCTATTCCAAAAAAAAACTTGATGGAAAATACTTGCAATTGTAATATAGTAGCTTTAAAAATAGGAAATTGATTTAAAATACCATAAAAAAATAGGTAATAAGATTTATAAAATATTGTGCAATTAAAATCCTATTCTCATAGGAAATAAATACCAAACCTAAAATTGGAATATGAATCCAATTTTTATTCCAAAATTAGACATACCAAATATGCTCTAAGTGTATATATATAACCAAAAATGTATGGCATGGTCATCAATTAGAAAAAAAAGGTCTTTATTTTCTTAATTACGATGTGTTTGAAATTGTTGTTGAGTGTTAAAAATAGGTTTATAAGTTTTTTGATTTAATTGATTGATTTCCTTAATTTTTTATAAACTAATTTTTTCAAACATAGTTTTAGAAAAAAATATCTATTTACTTATTTTTTTTTCCAAAAATAGTTTTTAAAACTCAAAAAAATTAAAATTATATTTTTTCTAAACAAAATGCCAAATAAAACCAAAACTATAAAAATTTTACATTTTAAAAAATTTATAAGTAAAGTACCTTTATCATCTTCCGTCAATATTCTCTAGCAATACATTGAATTGTAATCATACAGTAATACAAATTGCTGTTAATTGAAATACTGTATTATTATATTGTTATTAATTAGAATACCTTATTATTACATTGTTATTAATTGAAATATCATATGATTATAAATCAATATGTCATTAGAGAATATTAACGAAAAATGATGAATATAATTTATTGTTATAAAATAATAATGAAAATATTTTATAGTTATAAATAATAATTTTACTATTGTTATATATTTATGATACCTTTTATGTAATTCATCTTCCTAAAACACCTGTAATCAAAGGGAATTACGATATGTTTCAATTAGTAGATTTGAATTCTATCTTCTTTTACTTTCACTATATATTTGGTAAAAAAATTCAAAAAATAAAACTAAGTAATAAGTTGCCTAAAAACTTAATTTTAGAAATTTTCAACAAAATTTTTATAACTCATATATTTGAAGAAATATTTTGTCCATTTATTTCTTAAGAAAAAAAGAGACTGCATCATATAATAACATTGGGTATAAATTTCTCAGACATCATTTGAATTCAAAAATAAATACTAAAAATTGCCAGATGCAAAGAACCACACAATTCATTCATCAAGCAATTTTTCTTTTTTTTTTTTCGTTTTAAATAATATCAGAAAAAAAGGTGATCATAACTTATAAGTGTTTTTAAATGGGGTGGCCCCATTTTAGTGTAGGAGTCAACACAATTAAGTCAAAAAGAATATCATTTTCCTACAAACTATTTATACATCCAAATAAATTTAAGAGTATAGATTAGTCGCACAAAGTAAAAAAGAAAAAAAAAGTTATTAATTCCCCTTTTATTTTTTTAATTTTTTTATCTTATTCATTTTTTTTTTCTCATATCCTATTTTTAAATAGCTCAGCCGCCCAGAATAGCCATCCATATTGCCTCTTTCTTTCTCTTCCTCTCAAAATATCTATCACCACAACTCTCCATCGAGAGAAAAGAATCTCTTTCTCTCTCTCTAAAAAACACAGTAACTCATTACCCATCATCATCATCATCTTCAACAAGAAGAACACAGAACCAAGCAGAAGAAAAAATTAAAAAGAAAAAAAAATGAATTCAATCTCCTTCTCTTTTTACTCTTAATACCCTTTTTCATCTCTTCTTTCTTTTCTCTAAAAGAACCCTAACAGGCAAATTCTTGAAAAAAGAAAAGAAAAATCATGACCCTTGATGACTCGTTAAGATCTCTATCTTTAGATTATCTCAACCTTCTAATCAATGGGCAAGCTTTCTCAGATGTAACTTTCAGTGTAGAAGGAAGATTAGTTCATGCTCACAGATGTATTTTAGCAGCTAGAAGTCTGTTCTTTAGGAAATTCTTTTGTGGACCCGACCCACCATCAGGGTTAGACCCATCTGGATCAAGAATAGTAGGATCATCATCATCATCAGCATCACCAGGCTCGAGGCCAAATGTTATACCAGTAAATTCAGTGGGATATGAGGTGTTCTTGTTGCTATTACAGTTCATGTATAGTGGGCAAGTATCTATTGTCCCTCAAAAGTATGAGCCAAGGCCTAATTGTGGTGAAAGAGCCTGTCGGCACACGCATTGCACCTCTGCCGTTGATCTTGCTCTTGATACTCTTGCTGCCGCTAGATATTTTGGGGTTGAACAGCTTGCATTGCTTACTCAGGTTTCTCTTCTTTAATTCTTCAATTATATTTTTTTTTCTATCATCTTCATCATTCTTGTATTTTCTTCTTTCTCTTTCTTACAGTCTTGATTAGTGTGTGGAGTAGTCATTCATTTTGTTTTGTGGGTATGGAGTCACTGGATTTTTTTTTTGGGAAGTGGAAGGGATTTTTCGAAATGGGTTTTCCTTATTTTCTTTAATTTCCCTATATATATATATATATATATATATATATATATATATATATATCATTTTTAGGGAATTCTTATTTCTGATCACTTGGTGTAGTGGAGTGGCTGAGCAGTGATGTATTATCTTTACATCTTTTAGTTCAATTAGTTTCTTGAAGTTTCTTGTTCATTTCTGAGGCAGTTGGCCTTTGATTCCACACTATCATTTTAGTACTTTCTCTTCTATAGTACTCATTTTCATACTTTTCTTTTTGTAGCAGTTAATCCAATTATTGTTTCAATTTTCCAATACAAAGTATTGTTCCTTATTCTGTTGATGATGATCAAACATATATAAACTATTCTCACTCTAGTCAAACGCTGGTGTTAAATAATATATGTTTGATAAGAGGTGTAAAATGTCTAGATTTCTTGTATTTCACTTTGGGTTTTCTTAATTTCGGATTTTCAATATTTATTTTGCATACCCAAAACTTTCTAAATATAGCTCTTAATCTCCAGTCTTGTCTTCCACAGTTTCCCAACCAAATTTATCCCAAATTTGACTTTCCTCATTTTGGTTTAAAGGATGGTAAAAGAAAGAGGAATGGACCATATAATTCAATACAATTTTACCATTAAACATGATTAATGCTTGTATTTAAGACTATATATCATTTCTAAATTCTAACTAATCCATTATTTATTATTTTTTCTTTTTGGGTGTTCAACAGAAGCAATTAGCTGCCATGGTAGAGAACGTATCAATTGAAGATGTAATGAAAGTCCTAATAGCTTCAAGAAAGCAAGATATGCACCAACTTTGGTCTACTTGTTCTCATCTAGTGGCAAAATCAGGCCTACCACCAGAAGTGTTAGCTAAACACCTTCCCATTGATGTTGTAGCTAAAATTGAAGAACTCCGCCTCAAATCATCCCTCGCTCGCAGATCCTTATTGCCTTACCATCACCACCATCATGATCTCACAGCAGCAGCTGATCATGAGGACCAAAAGATTAGAAAAATGAGAAGAGCATTAGACTCATCTGATGTAGAACTAGTCAAGCTAATGGTAATGGGTGAAAGCCTAAATCTAGATGAAGCATTAGCTCTACATTATGCAGTTGAGAATTGCAGCAGAGAAGTAGTTAAGGCCTTGCTTGAGCTGGGTGCAGCAGATGTTAACTACCCTGCCGGGCCGGCAGGAAAAACCCCTCTTCACATTGCAGCTCAAATGGTCTCACCAGATATGGTTGCGGTGCTTTTAGATCACCACGCTGATCCAAATGTTCGAATGGTTGATGGAGTTACCCCCCTTGATATTCTTCGAACCCTAACCTCAGATTTTTTGTTTAAGGGTGCAGTTCCGGGTTTGGCTCACATTGAACCCAACAAGCTCAGGCTTTGTCTTGAACTTGTGCAATCTGCAGCTTCAGTTCTTTCGCGCGAAGAAGGCAGTGTTAATACACCTACTTCTGCCCCAATTTATCCTCCCATGAGTGATGAACATGACAATAGTAGCACTGGTACCAATCTTGCAAACCTAAATCTTGATTCAAGAGTGGTTTATTTGAATCTTGGTGCTATTGGTTCAGCTCAAATGAGATCAAGAATGGAAGGAGATGATGATACTACCCACAACACCCAAAGAGATCATCCAATGTATCACTCTCATGACTTCTAGCTCAACTCTCTACAATTTATCTCTATATATCAGTATAAAATCTTCTCTCTCTCTCTCTCTCTCTCTCTCTCTCTCTATATATATATATAGATATAGATATAGATATATATCATGGAGGAGAAATTAAGTTTAGACATGTTTCAAAAAGCTTAAATGAAATTAAGTTCATGGATATTATTATTATTGTTATCAAATTGTTTCTTTCTTTCTTTTCTTATCTTTCTCCTTTCTTTTCTTGTATTCTCTTTTCTTTTAATTTTAATTTTAATTTTTTCTATCTATCTATTGTGTGTTTGTGGGTTTGTTCCGTTTTGAATTTCTTTTGTAGGACTTGAAAGATCATACCAAGTGCAGTTTCATTGGAGATGGGATTTGTATCGTTTTTATTTTTTCTCTCATGGAAAGAGACAAGGAGAATCTAATATAACTTTTGCTCTCTAAATTGAGTTGATATATGGAAGAAGAGGTCGATCTTTTGAAACCACAGGCCTGTCAACTCCTTTGTATTTATTGATAAATCTAATTTCTTGGCCTATTTACTGCATCTTTTTATTTTTCTTGTCCCCTCCACCCACCTTCTCATTTTATACAAACATACATGCACATATATATATATATATATATATATATATATATATATATAAAATTTAATCTATGTTATTATTAATATAATATCAATTAAAATTATATTATAGAAAACCTAATAGAAGGGAGTTTCTTATAGGGGGTTTGTTTGGACATGTGGTACTGCATATTCTATTGAAGGAAATGAGCTGTCGATTCCCCATTTTTTCCCTTTTTTTTTAAAATTTTTCTCGCGTTCATTCACATGGGCATTCGAAGAAACTTTCAACGCCATTCGCATTTTCAAACGTGCTAATAGCATTTTTCTTATGACCAAAACAAATGCTCATTATTTATAAGATGGAAGAATTTGGATTAACCTTTGGAATAAAATATAAAAAATTTTGATCAATTAACGCATAGTTTCCACTCATAAAGACATGCCTAAAAATATAATTTTGCTATTTGCTGATACATATTTTCTTCATGGGTTTATTTATTTTGTGGATCAGAAGCAGCAAAGATTTGATCAATTTTTACAATCAGAATGCGCATTCTGTCCAAATGAGAACAGATTATTGATGCTTTGAGTTTCTAAACTAATAATGGTATTCTCAAATTTATAGGACTGGAGAATTTGGATTAATCAGTAATGTTAACTTTTGGCAGTTCATTTCTTTTCTCCTTCAGAAAGTACACCAATCTTGGCAGTAATATTTGACAAAAAGAAATAAGCAAATTAAGTATTTGCAAATTTAACTTTCACATTCTTTTTAATCATGTACGTTCATTATAAAAATATGGTATAAGAAACATTTTTGGGATTCACAAACTTTGTGCATAAATAGGCGTATCTTTTAATAATTTAGGCAGAAAACTCAAGTTTGCCTCCCCTTAGGGAAAATGATAACAAATTCTGTTAATTTGTTGCTTCAAACTTTAGTTGTTTACTTTACCCTACTTCAGAATCATTAATGCAGAAAACTAATTTGTTTAAAATTTAAAAATGGAAACCAGCAAAGGTGCAAAAAAAAAAAAAAAAAAACGTCAAGACAATTCAATGCCATCTTTATTGATTGATGTTGACTCGATTCTTTACTTGTATGAGTAAAATTCAATTGCCTAACTTAGTTCTTTCTTTCTAATTAAATTTGTTAGAAAATGAAATTCGCTTGCTATCATGGTCAAATGAAAAATATTTCGTTGTCTAATTAATTAAAGATGGGACATCTTTGTTAAAGTAAGAATTTCACATGGCTACTATATGAAAAACAACAAGGTCTTGTAATTGTAGATAAATAAATTAAATAGTTGAAGCCATTAGAGAGCAACAGTGAAGCATAATTATTACTCAAAAATGGTGCATGGTATTAAAGTTCAATAGCTTAACAGCCCTATAAAATTTTGGTTTCAACATTTGTGGATAGCTGAGATCTAAACAAGAGAAATATTAAGATATGGATGTTAGAAAAGTGATGTACAATGCGGGCTAAATTTAAGAATGCTCTCCTAAATAAAATATTGCCCCCACTATATTGTTATTTAGATATATAACAATTCTCTCCAGGATAGGTAAAACTTATAATCCCTTCCAAATAATTTGTTAGAGAATGATTTAGAATAGTAAGTTTGAATAAGAGTAGAATGAGAGGCAAGAAGAATAATTAACTATATTTGATATAATAATAATAATTAACTATATCTAATGTAAAATATCTTTATATGGGTATAAAAATTGGTTGTTCTAAAAAGACATGACAATAAAGAAAGGGTACAAATAGTTTTTGAATGTTAATAACTACCTAACCAGCTGTTATTATGATTTGCTTTAAACCAAAGGAATTATGAGAAACTTAATGGTTCGCTGTTTATATTGCAACTGCAAAACTATCTGCGAACCATTTTTTATGACTATGATAATAAATAGCGACCGTGCTTTCATCCAATGCCAATTCTTTCTACAAATATAAAGGTTCATGAGTTTAATAGCGATCACAGATTTTATCTCGAAAGACATTTGCGACCACTATTTTAAATAGCAACCGCAATTTTTCAATTTTGAAATTAATTAATAATTTTTGTGAAACTATTTTACAACCGCTATTAATAAATAGTGACCACAAAAATAAGAAAAGAAAAATAATTAATATTAATTAATTTCAATTTAATGCTCCAAGTACCCAATTACCCATCTTTGACATTTAAATATATGCCAATTTTGAATTTTCCTCCAAAACCTTCCACCAACTAATTTTAATTTATTTGTTGTACAACTCTTTATAAAATCCATTCAAATTTCATCTTCTTTTCTACGTGGGATAACATATCACTATCTATCTTCGATATACACAATCAAACTTTAAATATTTATGCATTTAGAAGGTGCATTTCGACTTAAACCTTATATTAGTATAGATTATTCAAAGTCTTGTCGAAATTGAGGTTGTGATAGTCATTTAAACCTCATTTCTATATGACAAGATCGGAATAGCCATACACACAACTCTTTTTCTCTAACAAGTTCACCATTAGCTTTAGCACCACATTATAACCTCGTGCTACCTTCCAGTTTAATGAACACTAACAAAAATTTAATTTCCAAATTCTTGATAGAAATGGTACTACTCCTTATATTCATATAGGTAAAGAATTCTTAAAGTTTAATTTGAAAATTCCTCATTCGTAACCAAACATATGTCTTCATTAAGAATATATATATATATATATATATATATATATATATATATATTTGACCTCCTTTTCATAAGTACTATATGTGAAACTAAGTACTTGCTATATGTCACTAATAATTATTTTTACCATTTAAACCTTTCAAATTGCTAGGCAATGAGAGAAGTATGGTTCCTATTATTAGAGACAAATTTAAAATGGTTTTAGACCCATTGCACTTGTAGTGCTCTTTTCCATATTCCTTTAGAATCTTTTAGTCAATGGGTTCACCATGTTATTACTTGACCTAACAAAGATAATTGTGATTATTCTGTCTAATATTAGTTGTCTTATATATTCATGTCTCAATCCGATATGTCTAGATTTTCTATTATAAATCTTGCTAAAAGCCCTGGACATAGTCGCTTGGCTATTATAGTGCAATAAGATTGCTAGCATCGGCTATGACCGTAACTCTATTTCTAGTAATAATTTTCTTAGCCATTTCGCCTCTTTTCCTGTCTCCGCCAAAGTCATAAATTTGGATTTCATTGTTGAATGAGTGATACACGTCTGTTTTTCAGAAGCCGAAGAAATAACTCCCCCACTTAAAGTAAATATCCAACCAAACGTTGATTTTTTTTTATTATTATTCATGCTAATTGTCTAACTAGCATTTGTATAACCTTCTAATATTGAAAGAAACTTGTTATAAAACAAAGCCAAGGACATAGTCTTTTTAAGATATTTGAGAACTCTAACTATCACTTAATATAGGGTATGGAGGTTAATAGGGTTGTGAAGTTGTTAATTATCAAGTGTTTGGGTTTAAAAGTTAATTCTTTGGGGAGAATCAAAATTAAAGAGAAATGAATTTGGAGTGATTCACGCTTTGCGAGTTTAAGTAATAGCTTGATTTATACTAGTGAATGAGGATTTATTCCCGTGAATGATGAGTCACGACTGTGAATCATGGATTATAAAATGAATCACCTTTCATTTTTCTCCATTTTTAATAGAACAAACCTTATTTTCCTTCACCTTTTAAGAGATTATAGACCTTTCTACGCAACCATTGACTTAAACCCACCAAAACTAAATAGAAAAATATCTAATCTAATGAAAAAAATCAAAGAAAAAGGAAGATTACTTGGAGAATAGTAGAGAGAGGAATTAGATTAGGTGGAGTAGGAATTTTGAGACCCCTGCCATTACAACTTTTGAATTTGAGTAAGTAGTTCCTTCCTCTCAATCTTCCTTTGATAATATATTTTTTGTGGGTTTGAGGTTGGGTAAGGTTAACCTAGGGTTTGGGTTAGGAAAACCCAACCCCTATTTCGTTGTATTTTGGGTAAGGGAAGGTGGAACCTTTAGTCAATCTTGGTTTTGCTGTTGATTTTTGTTATGTTTATATATTAGGAACCAAGGTTGGTGAAGAAACTCCCTCTCAAGAGAGAGAAAAAGGTTGAAAGAGGATTAGAGAGCATTCTTGAAGCTCACCTTTTCGGTTAAGGTTTGTACATAACCACATTCTAAGTAAAATTTATGCAGTTATGTGTTTTGAATGTGAAATTCATGTTGATTAAGATGATTTAATGCCTAGAGGTATAATATGGTGTTTTATGAGGTTTGGGATGTGCCATAAATGCATGATGTGTAATAAATGTTAATTAGGGTGTGAATGAGAATAATGGCATGAAAGCAAGTGAGAATTTCCTAACTATATGCATGATTGGTTAGATGCATATGTTTATGAAGAATGCATGTAAGAGATGATTTTGGGTATGATTAAGATATTGAATATATTTTAATGTATGAAATTGGGTAATTGGTAAGTTAAATGATGAATTTCATGCTTGAATGAATGTTGGTAGTGTGGTTTACATGGGTAAACCTTAGGATTTGCATGTGGAATGACAAATGGGATGTTTCAAGAATATTTTCTACAAAATTTTTAGAGTTAACGGGCATGAACCAAGGTTCACAGACATGAAACATGTGGTGATTTTGGACAAATTCATTTACTGGATGTGTTACCATATGGTTCACGACCAAAGTAAGCCATCAAGGAGGTGTTCATGGGTTTGAAGAGTATTCATGGCCGCAAATGACTTGTATGCTTATTTTATAATTTTTGTTTAAATGAACCCTAGTTATTTTGAATGAGAATGATATACAATTGAGTTGAAATTTTCAAGACAATGCAAATTGAGAATTTATATATATATATATATATATATATATATATATATATATATATGTGATTTATAATGAAGAAAAAAACATAATGGTTAATATGAGAAATATGAGATGAATTATGCCCTATACTCTGACTATAACTAGAGACATATCTAAGTATGTTTTTGTTTTCCTCTTAAATCCTTTGGAGACATATTTATGTTATTGTTTTCCTTAGGCAGGTGTCTTGAGTGGCTCTAGAGTGAGCTGTAGATTGCTCGTATCCATTTTAGTAATGTTTAGAGTTTTTGGACATTGATGCTAATTAACTAATTTGTGATGAACCTTGTGTAGTTGTATGAGTCATAAATGCCTTAATTGCAATGAATCTTGTGTGGTGATGCGTGATGTAAATACTTTAATTATCATATAAATATGGGAAAAAACATGGGAATGTGTTATTAATTATGGCATGGATTATACTATGAGGTAAGATAAAAGTACGCAATGAGACTCGCGTGCTCATGTATACACTTATCAGCATGTATATCAAATGTTCACACATACCCATTATGTATACTTTGCATGTTGTTACATACCGTGAAGTATGGTTTTTTAGTTTGTGAGTGTTTCTCACATGCAAGTTAGAGCTGGATATTCGTTGTTGACAAAAAAGAAGGGCATAAAAGAAGAGTCGCATGACACAAACCAATTGGGATGGGTTATACATTATAAGAGTCATGATTTTGATGTACATATGTTTTAAAGAACTTCGTATATTTTTCTTTTGGAATTTTATTTGTAACCTTGAGGCCAATTGGTGCCCAACATAAAATTTTTTAATAAGAAGAGACATTTTATTTTATTTTTCTTTCCTATTTTCTTTTATATAGATTTTAAAAATAGTCACTATGACCATAGTGCAAAGTATAGTTTGTTTTGAATCAAACATGTTTTTAATATATGTTTTGTAATATTCTTTTATATGACTGGGTATGTTTCTGATTATATGAATGAGTGTTATATTTAGTAGTATCAAAGCTTAGATTTAGAAATTTATGACCTAATTGGTTTGTGAGTGTATCATATGATTGTGGTGTGTCCTATATGACTCAGATTCAGTTTTTCTCTATTAAGGGAAAGTATCATACGAGGTAGAATTAAGAAGTATATAGGGATGTAGGTTGAGGGTAATAGCTTAGTCGTTTATGAGGTCTTCAACCATAAGAGTTAAGCTGATGCTAGCAAGTATATTTATGGACTTGCATAACCATAACGCACTATGAGATAGATGTGGTGGTTTTAGTTACAATTCAAATGATAGTATATGGACCTTTCCATAACAAAAACTAGATTGCTTCAACCACATTATAATCTGGCAAGTTGGAAGGGGTTGAACCCCTGAGCTATAATGTAGTAGAGGTATTAAATGAGTACTGATTAGTAGTTGATAATAAGAGTTGCATGGGTATATAGGAAACCTTAGTGCCATTTTGAACAACATAAGGGAGTATTGTTTCTAGGTATCAAAAACGTGGTATGGCACACAAAGGATTAGGTTATTAATTTGGAGTGGATACTCCATCTTTATGGAAGTGTGCAAGTTGAGTTACATGATGGGTTGGAATAATATGAGTTATGTTGATTACAAGAGGTTGAAAACCTAGTATGAAAGATATAAAGTATATAATGTTAAAGTTAGAGTTGAAGTTGTTAGGCTCAATAGAAGTGATGCGAAAAGTACAAACAATGAAACATATAAATGTTAGAGGCATGATGAGAGGGGAATAAGAGGATTACCATTAGATATAGATTTAGAATCCATGAGTTGAATGGTTATGATGGGATATAAGAGGCCTGAAGCAATACAATCTTTACTGTTGGAAAGTAGAACCAGAACAGGTGAATTTAAAGGTGAAAAAATTGAGATGAGACAGTGGATATGATGGTTTGTGGTAATCTAAGATTGTGGTAATCTAAGATTCAAAATGAATCTCAGCTTCATCCAAAAGTGCATAAAAACATTTGTGATAACATAATTACTCAAATGGTTTGATGATAAGGGAGATGGAGTATGACATCTTGAATTTAGGATAAGAAAACACAAGTCAAAACCAACCAAACACATATGCATATAAGTATGTACATATATATACACAGAGGTATAAAAGAAAAAGGTGACAAACTATAGTTATTAAAAAGGGAGATTAGTCACAAAATTCCTGAGAGCTAGGAAATGATGTTGATCAATGTAGAGGAGTTACCCGATTGTTATTTTTGTTCTTGACTCAGAAAATAGAGAATTTATGTGAGAGAGGTATCTTGATGTGATGAGAAATTGTTAATAGAAGAAAAGATAGATAATGTGCTATAAATGTTTTGTCAAGGTAAAGATATAGTTCTTAACAAGTCCATTTTTGGGAGGAGTTAGTTTTTAATCCATAATACAAGAGTCTATAATTAGATTGATGAGGTTTGTAAAACAACTTTTAGAGGTATTGAGATTAGGTGCTACTTGAATTCTATGTCACGCATGCTCATGTTAGTTAATGGTGAAAATTATGGATGGCAAAAGATCTTGAATCAAGGAAACAAGAGCAATAAAAAAAGGGTACACAATGAGGTTTGTAAAACAAGATGAACAGAGGGGCTTCAGTTAACCCGTATGGATGTTGATTCATCATAGGGTACATTATTAACAATAGACTAGTTCTCATGGTATGGGACAATAACTGGTGCTAACAAAGGGGAGTTGATCATAAAAAAATCTTGAAAACTCGGAGATGGTACAATTATGGTGAAATATCTTTATGAAGATTCATTATCTTCTTGACAATGAGAATAAATGTTACAACTATGCTAATATGGGTAGATAAGGTTTCTCTTACATAAAATAGGAGTCTTATATGAATCAAAGGAATAAATTATGGAAAGCTTAAGTCTACAAATAGATTTAAACTATAAGTATAATAAGGCAAGAGGGATGTGATTACACAATGGGCAAATAGAGAATCATAGAGGGCAATGTGTCAAACTTGGATAGAATCAGAGTGATTAAAAGTATATATAATTCAAGATAGATAGGTGGAAAGGTTAAATAGATTTTTTAAGAGGTAGAGAATTGAGTACATCAGAAAGGGGAGAAAGGAAAACCAAGTGAACACATCATATACACAAAATGTAATAAGAGTTAACAAGCATCAAGGCAAGGAGCATATAACTAGATAAGAACAGGGAATACTCAGGAATGTATCATACAAGGTGTGTGAGAATAAAAATAGATGATTATCATCCGAGCAAGGCTATATGGTAGCATAAGCACTAAGTAGAAAGTCTTTGGCAGAATTTCATTTTCGGCCCATATTAAATCAAGACTTGAAGGATGCTAAAAAATGGGACTAGAAACTGATAGAGAATTTGGAATTGGGTTATAGGGGAGAGAGTCTAGATTTCAAAATTGAGGTAGATAGAAGCCTATACTTTAAGTTTAGGCTATGTGTCTAGTGGGCATGAATTGAGACAAAGAGTCATGAGAGTGGCCTATGACTTTAGGTACATTATGTGTCCGAGAAGTAACAAGATGCAGTAGGATTTCAGAGAAAGGTAATGGTGGTCGGGAATGAAAAAAGATGTCATAAAGTTCATTGCTAGAAGTCAGACTTACTAGCAAGTTAAGGCAGAACATTGGGTGCCTTTGAGCTTGTTACAGTTGACTATAGTCAAAAGCATAAATGGGAAAAAATTTCTATGAATTTTGTAATTGAGTTACCATTGATCCCAGGAAACATGATGATGTGTGGGTTGTGGTGGACCGATAAACCAAATTGTCTCACTTCCTGCCAATTAAGAGAGATTAACTAATAAACAAGCTGACAAATTTATATGTGAATGAGGTGGTTAAGTGGCACTGGGTGCCTCTTTCAATCATATTAGATAGAGATTCTAGAATTACAACACAGTTTTAGAGTGGTCTTTAGAAACTCTTGGGTACCAGGCTTATTTTCAATACGGTTTTCCAACATCAGATAGATGATCAATTAGAGAGGTTTAACAAGATTTTTGAGGATAAAATGAGGTAGTGTGTTTTTAGGTTTGAAGAAAGTACTCACCTCTTATAGAATTTGTGTATAACAACAGTCACCAATCAAATATTGGCTTTGTGCCATATGAGGCATTTTATGGTAAAAAGTATCAGATTTTTCTCTATTGGATGGAGCTCAGTGAGAGGAAACTTATGAGACCTGAGTTAATGCGAGATACAAAGAAAAAGGTTATAATTATTAGAGATAGGTTGAAAATAACATACCAGTAAAAGTCTTATGTAGTTTTGAAGGGAAAGGATAACAAATGTGGTGTGGGTGATAAGGTTTTCCTTAAAATATCTCTGTGTATGAGGGTTCTTCGCTTTATCAAGAACAAAAAGTTGAGTCCCAGACTTATTGAATCGTATGAGATTTAGAGAGGGTTAGGCTAGTAGTATATATACTTGATGTACCAATGGAGTTGGCACATATTCATAATATTTTTCATGTCTCAATGCTTTAGAGATATAGGTAGGATCTTCCACATGTGATTTCAAGGAATACAATTGAGGTGCGACCTGATTTGACATATGAAGAGGAACTGGTAGATATCTTAGTACAAGGAGAAAACGAGTTTAGAAATAAAAGAGTGGTATTTGTGAAAATGCTATGGAGGGAGTTGGGAGAGTGAAAAACAAATCATCATACGAGCTCAATAACCACAACTATTTTTAGACAAAAAATTAGGTGAAATTTTGAGGATGAAATTTTCTTAAAGGAAGAAGAATTGTCATGTTCATAATATAGGGTAGGTAGGTTAATAGGGTTATGAGGTTGTTGATTATCAAGTGTTTTGATTTAAGGGTTAATTCTTTATAAAGAGATCAAAATTAAATAGAAATGAATTTGCAAGTGATTCATACTTGTGAATAATTGGTCATAGCCATAAGTTAGGTGTTTCATGTGTTGCGAGTTTGAGTAATGACTTGATTTATGCCTTGGAATGAGGATTCATGCCTATGAAAGATGAGTCCATTTGTGAATTGCGAATTATTATAAAATGAACTAGTTTCATTTTTCTCTATTTTTAATAGAACAAACCCTAATTTCCTTCACCATTCATGAGACTAGAGAACCTTCTACTCATCCTGTTCGAGAGGTGCCCTAAAGGCAATCACCTTAGGCATTTGATGTTCTCATTTATTATTAATCAAAAGACATTTTCATTATATTGGTATTCATTAACATATGAATTTGATTTAAATCTTAGATCGCATAATAAAGTCCTTGGTATGTTAATACAACATGAAGGAATCATGATGAGATTATGATAATGAGATTCCTATCATGTATAATTATGTTTATACCTAAATTATCCCTATTCATAGGATTAATAAGATGAGATATTGTTAATCTGGATAAACTAGCACATATTATACTCCTTGACTAGGTCAAATAGCTGATCTTATAGGCTAAAGACATGAGACATTTAGAGTTAACATATGGATGCCTACTAGAGTAGCCAAGTACATTGTATGACCTACTATGAGACAATCATATGGATATCTATACAATGTTAGTGATAGTCTCATCATTGCAAGTATCCTTATACTTGAGATGCTCAAGGTTAGCTTGGAAACTAAATCCTATACTTTAACTCCATTCCTTGTTGCCTCGCAGAGGTTGCTCCTAGGGTGGTGATTGGGTATAGCACGAGATATTTGAAGATAGTTGAGTAGTCAATAGAGGATTCACCACTCCTAATAGAAGGAGAGTATATCTATAGACTCTTATAGAGATCATTACTCATAAATCCTTCGCCAAAGTGGACAAGTCATGAAGAAGGTCTTCAAGGACATATCTAATAAAGTAACGAGTCTCAGAGACAAGAACAAATATCATTTGGACTAGATGTGATGTAGTCAGTTTAGTGAAAGTTGACACATAGTCCATGCTCTAAACCAAATGAGGTATAGTTTGGTGAATAGATAAATTACACGGTAATTATCTATAGAAGTGTTAAAAGTCAAACCACTGACCTTTTGGTTAATTGGGTGGTCATGATGTGTTGTTAGATAGTGCTTATGATTTGTTAAGCCAAGAAAAATTGATTGGAAACCAATTATGGGTCAAAAGAGTTTGACTCATAGAATCCTAATTGGATTAGAATTTCTCTTTATACTTGAGCTACCAATATAACCAAAAACTCTATTAGGTCATAGGCATAGAGGGAGTGAAGAAAATATAAAATCGGTTTTGGATAAGATCCAAGTGATAGAAAAAGAGAATTGGGTCTTCTATAAAAGTTATAAAAAAAAAGGCCAAATCCAATTTAGATTAGGATTGTTGATTTGGTCAACATTGGGCCATGTACCTTAGGTAAATGGGCCTATTATGGATTTTTATTTTCCAATCTTAAAAGGGATTAGAAAGACTATAAATACTCATTTTAAGGAGTCAATTTCGTGGCTTCCCTTTTAAGAAAAATAAGAATTATTTTTCTCCTATCATTTTTCTCTTTCATAAGACTATTTTCCATAACTAGTACTTTGGACCTTTGTCATCCTATCTCCTTGGAGGTCTTCTTCTTCTTCCTTTGCATGGATATTGTTAGAGGCAATCCTAAATTTGGATTGTTTTGGTTTTCTACAACCCAACAAAGAAGGAAAAACACATAACTTGGAAGATCAAGAGTTGCAAATAAAGGTAATTAACTTCTCATATTGAATAGTTTATTCCAATTTTAAATTACATAGGGCGTTCATAGTTTTTGGGTTTATTTAATTTTTAAATTTCCATTTCTATATGTATTAGATGTATGTTCAAAACCCAACTGTGATATCAGAGCTATTATATGTAAATTAATTTTGGATTTGATTGAAGTATCAATGAGATTGATTGAAAAGAAACCACTTGAATTCCCTCATTCCGTTAAAAACGTTTGGCCTCAAATTTTATTTTTCATTCAATAACAAGTTAATATGATGATATTATATATTTTTGGTGATAATGCAATGATTTAAATTATATTTAAGCATAAAATTCGAAATTGTACATATCGCTGAAATTTAGGTTTTATGAAACCTAATATTGCCAATTGAGTTCTTTTTGTAGTTATTCAAATTTGGTTTGTTACTTTTATTATGAAAACATGTTAAATACTTATTTATAATGTATTTTAAGGTCTAGAAAATCACTTAATTGATGCAATAATTGTTTTGACTAAGGCATAAACAAAACTAGTAACTAGGCCAAAAACCCTAAGTATGTGATGGGACTATTTTTGTTTATATAATTTAATGTGATGTAACTTCATGATCAAAAACTTAATTTCATATTAATTAGATATTCATGATATTATTTTGATGTCAATTACTTACTAAAGTCAAATAAAATTCATGTTTAAGTTCCTAAAGAATCCTAGTTCATGTATGATTCAATTTAGGTAATTTTGAGCAATTGGTAAGTTAATTAAGTTTTTAATGATTTAGATTGTCTAAAGAACAAATTTAATTAGTTTAAACTGATTATAATTTTCTTAAAATGATGAGAATAAATTCTTTAATTTTTGGAAATTTTGAAATAGAATTTAATTTGAATTAGAAAAGAGTTTTCTAATCTTAGTTTGACAAGGATTCTAGTATGCAATTGTAATTAGGATTGTTTAATCCTATTTGACATTAAAATAATAACTAATTAATATGATTTAATTATGAATTAACTATTGGTTATATCTGAATTTGAATTTTAATGTAATTTAATCATTAAATTCGGATTTATAAGTTGCATGCATTAAATTGGTAGTAACCTAGTTGGTAAAGTAGACAATTTTAGAAAACTTTTTGATGTGACCAAATGTATACCTAAATTGCATGATTTTCTTTTAAAAAGTGTTTCTAAATGTTAACATATTAATTTAATGAGATTAAATGATAGATGTACAATAAATTTCCTTAAAGGCCAAATAATTAAAATAATGTTTCAAGAGTTGAAACAAAGAGAATCCAAATTGTTACTTTAATAGATTACCTTTATTTATACTTTAGAGAATGAATTCTAAGAGTGTATGGAATGACATGATGGAATGATTACAGACTTGACCAATATGATTGATCGTGCATGGAAATTATATTTTTGGTAAATAGGGCTTATGAGTCTCTGCCTTCTCTATTATCTCTTTTGTATTTCTCTTCTCAACTATAACTTGAGGTTTTCTTGTGAAAGTTTATGTAATTAGATTATATAGGATTATAATAGAACTGAAGTGCAAAGAAGTAAGAAGCTAAGGAGATGACACCAAAAGCAAAGAAGCATTATAATCGAAAATTGTTTTTTATTTTGGTATTGTAATTTCATGCATCTATCAAGGTAAGACCTAGTGAATCCTTTCATGGCTCGAAGGATTGATGTTAGATATGTCCATAATCATGACCATATAATTAGTGTAATTATCTTATATATCTATATGTGTTGAATGGATATAGTATGCATGTGAACAACCATGATGAGACTTAATTAAGAAAATCCCTTATAAACTATATTGAGGCCAATGCCTTCCATTAATGTGGCAAGAACTAGAATTCTTTTAGAATTTGGATTTTTGGGCACACCCAAGTCTGTTTTACAAGAATATGTTCAAACCATCGAAATATGATTTCTTTATTAATAGGTTGGCTTTAACTTATTACATTGGCTTGTTAGGCACACCCATGGTTAATGTGAATTGGAGGCAATATTGGGCCAATGTATATGAGATATGCACACATCAAGAGTCATAGCCTAATGATTCAGTAGTTGCCTAAATGAATGAAGTTAGTATGAGATACCTACCTAAGGTGGCTTGTTAGGCATACCCAAGATCATTCTTAGTTATGTTGGATACTGACCCACTAGGAGAGCTTCCATTGGGTTCTTTCGAATTTATAGTGAGTGCTATGAGTTTGGAATAAAATAGTGGGAGTAATAATGTGCATTTATTAAAGACCTAATATTCATGCTTGTAGGACATACTTTAACATAATCTTTCTTTATATCTAGGTTGCTAGAATCATGTCATCAAATGTGAACCTACGCTCAATTCTCGAATCTAACAAATTGATTGGCCTAAAATTTCTTAATTGACTAAGGAATTTGATAATAGTTTTTAAAGCTGAAAAGCTTTCACCCCTCCTGTTGATGATGCATCTGTTGATGAATAGTTAACATACAAGAAGATAGTGGATGATAGTGAGTTGGCGGGTTGCATTATGCTAGCTTCTATGTGTCCCGAGCTTCAAAAGCAGCATAAGAATATGGATGCAAATACCATAGTGTATCATCTAAGGGAGCTTTTGATGAGCATTCTTGATCTAAGCAATATGAGATATCTAAGTTGCTCTTTCAATCCAAAATGGTAGAGGGGACATCTCTATTGCAACATACATTGAAGATGAATAGGTACATTGAGAGGTTGGCCACTTTAGGTTTCATTATGGATCATGATGCACACTTCATGATAAACTATTAGATGAACAAGATATCAACTTCGATCCCTGAATTGATCAATATGCTCAAGACAACTGAGCCTTCTATCAAGAAAGAACAAAAGGTTGTGATGCTGCTAGACACTTCTGGTTCTTCTATGAAAAAAATAAGAAAAAGAAGAAGTCTACAATGACCTAAGGTGGCAAGAAAAATAAGGGCAAAGAGACTACTTCAGAAGGGACTTGCTTCCATTGTAGCAAGAATGACCATTGGAAGAGGAACTACAAGACCTATCTAGAGTCTTTGAAGAAAGAGAATGATAAGACATTGGATGCACCTTCTACTTTAAGTATTTCCGTTATTAAGGTCAATACTATTTCCAATAATAATGCATGGGTATTGGATACTGGAAGTGGCTCACACATGTACTGAATGTAGAGCCTAAGGAATAGTAGACAACTTAAGAAATAGGAGTCAGACCTATGTGTTGGCAATGGAGCAAGAGTTATGTATTGACACTCCCTAGTGGATTTGTCTTAGAATGAGACAATTGCTATTTTGTTATAGTTTTAACTAAGAATATTATTTCTTTTTCTTTTTTAAATAGAAAAAGGCTTTCATTTAACTATTAACGGTAATGGTTGCTCTATATGGTTAAATGACATTCTTTATGGAATTGACGCATTATGCAATGGAATTTATATTCTTGATATGTCTAACTCAATCCTCAATATTAATAATAATAAAAGAAGAAAGTTGGATAACATAAAGCCATCATATTTATGGCATTGTTGCCTTGACCATATAAATGAGAGGTGCATGACTAAGTTAGACAAGAATGGTGACCTTAAGTCATTTAATTATGAATCATATGATGTTAGAGAGGTGCCCTAAAAGCAATCACCTTAGGCATTTGAGGTACTCATTCACTATTAATAAAAGACATTTTCATTATATTAGTGTTCATACATATATGAATATGATTTAGATCTTAGGCCATTTAATGAAGTCCTTGGTATGTAACACAACATGAAAGAAATCATGATGAGATCATGATGGTGAGATTCCTATCATGTGCAATTATGTTTATACCTAAATTATCCCTAGTCATAGTATTAACAAGATTGGACATTGTTAATCCAGATAGACTAGCACATGTAATACTCTTTGACTAGGTCAAACAGTTAATCTCATAAGTTGAAGACATGAGATATTTCGACTTAACATGTGGATGCTTACTAGAGTAGTCAAGTATATTGGATGACCTGCCATTTGACAATCACATGGATATCTATTCAATGTCAATGATAATCTCATCATAGCAATGGTGCAAGTATCCTTTGACTTGAGATGCTTAAAGTTATCTTGGATACTGAATTCTATACTTTGACTCCATTTCTTGTTGCCTTATAGAGGTTTTTCATAGGGTGGTGATTGGGATTAACATGAGGTATTCAAAGGTAGTTGAGAAGTCAATAGAGGATTCACTACTCTTGATAGGGGGAGAGTATATATATGGCCTTTTGTAGAGATCATTACTCAGAAATCCTTGGCCAAAGTGGACAAGTCATGAAGAAGGTCTTCAAGGACATATCTAATAAAGTAATGAGTCTCACAGACCAGAACTAATATCATTTGGACTAAATCTAGTGGGAGTTGACACACAGTCCATGCTTTAAACCAAATGAGGTATAGTTTGGTGAATGGAAGAATTGCACGATAATTATCTATGGAAGGATTAAAAGTCAAACCACTGACTTTCTGGTTAATTGGGTGGTCATTATATGTTGCTAGATGCCACTCATGATCTATTAAGTCAAGGGAAATTGATTAGAAATTAATTATGGGTAAAAAGTATTTGACTCATAGAATCCTAATTGGATTAGGATTCCTCCCAAGACTTGAGCTACTAATATGACTAGAAAACCTATTAGGTCACACTCATAGAGGGAATGAAGAAAATGTAAAATGGGTTTTGGATAAGATCCTAGTGAGAGAGAAAAAGAATTGGGCTTTTTGTAAGAGTTATAAGAATGGGCCAAATCAAATTTGGATTAGGATTACTGAATTGGTCAACAATGGGCCATATACCTTGTGGAAAGGGGCCCATTAAGGGTTTTTCTTTTCCAACCCTAAAAGGGATTGGAAAGAGTATAAATACTCTTTTTATGGAGTAAATTTAGTGGTAGCCCCTTAAGAAAAATAAGAATTAATTTTTGTCTCTCCATTTTCTCTTTCATAAGGCAATTTTCCATGGCTAGCACTTTAGACCTTTGTCACCACATCTCATTTGAGGTTTTCTTCTTCTTCCTTCACGTGGATGCTCTTAGAGGAAATCCTAGCTTTGGATTGTTGTGTTTTGCTATAACCCAACAAAGAAGGAAAAGCTCACAACTTAGAAGATCAAGAGTTGCAAACAAAGGTAATCAACTTCTCCCATTGAATGGTTCAATGCGGTTTTAAATTATATAGGGCATTCTATGGGTTTTGGATTTAATTAAATTTTATGTTTCTGCTGCCATATGTATGAGTTACATGTTCAAAACCCAACATATGACATGTGAAAATTTTTTATTAGGTTAGATGATAAAATCACCTTTTAGTGGAAAGAATGAACGTGCCAATGAGCTATTGGACCTTGTACATACAGATATATGTGGCCCAATGTCATTGCACACTAGAGATGATTTTATCTACTTCATTACCTTTATAGATAATTATTTACGATTTTGGTATTTTTATTTTATAAGATACAAATTGAAAACATTTGAAATGTTCAAAGAATTTAGAAATCAAGTTGAGAAACAACTTGGAAAAAAAATTAAAACATGTGGATCAGATCAAGGTGGAGAATACTTAAGTCAAGATTATCAAGGTTATCTAAGAGATAGTGAGATTTTATCTAAATGGACTCCAACTTACATGCCACAATACAATTGTGTGGTTGAAAGGAGAAACCAATCCTTGTTAGACTTGGTGAAGTTAATGATGAGCTTTGCAGCACTACCTAAGTCCTTTTGAGGTTCTGCACTAGTGACCATTGTTTATATATCAAAAAGAGTCCATTCTAAGTTAGTTGAGATTGCTCCATATGAGATATGGAATAACAAGTGACCTATTCTTTCACACATGAAAGTGTGGGGTTGTCCATCTTATATGAAGTGGACAATGTTAGATAAACTAGAAGCTAAGTCTAATATATGTTTTTTATGGGATATCTAAAAGAGTCATATGGATATCAATTTTACCACTCTTTGGAACAAAGGGTGTTAGTTTCAATGCATGTTTTTTTCTTTGAGATAGAGTTTCTTCTAAAAGAAGATAGTGAGAGCGAGATTGAACTTGATGAAGTTCAAGATGCTCAAATAGATGCAAATCAACTGACAGAACCCGAATATGTTATTCATACAAATGAAGTAACAACTACACTTTATGAAACATAAGAATTTCATAGATCTAGTAGGATATTCTTATAGAGAGATATGAATTTCTCATCTTGTCTTTAAGTTTCTTTAAAGGATGAGGTAGTCTAGAGCATGGTTCTTGAAGAGAAGGATTTTAGGGGTTAGAGATTGTTGAACCTTGAGGGCTATTTCTGTCATTTTGATACTAACAAATAAAATAGCTATAATGTATTTAACATACTTGTTTTCTAAGTTTATTGAATAGGGTATGGAACATGAAAGCAAGAATGAAGAATGAAAGACTAACCTTAAAAAGACAAAAAATGAAGAAATAACATGTTCACGCCCGTGACCTTGTATGTCACGCCCGTGATGAAGCTTAGCGCCAACTATCCAACATTTCAAATTCATAGCCATAAAGGATCATAGCAACCGTGAATGATCATATCAGTCACACTCGTGAAACAAAGTCACGCCCGTAAGAAAACATGTCAAATTCCTCCAGAGAGCTTCACAGCCAGAGTCACTACTTGGACCATGGCTGGGAAGGATGTTCATGCCCGTGACATAATAATGTCATGCCTGTGATCAAACATTTCAAATCCTTCCAGAATGCTTCACGGCCGAAGTCACAACTCAAGTCATGGCTTAGAAGAACCGTCACGACCGTGACACACTTATTCACAACCGTGAAAGAGGAAAGAGAAACATGTCAGACGCGAAATTAAGAGTTGGTGCAATGGCTATTTCCGCATTAAATGCAACCAAACGACTATAATTCACCATGAAAGTATAAATGTAAGTCATTTATGAATCTAGAACAAGAGAATAACTAATACTTCGAATCAAAATCTTGTTGTAGCCATTTGGGCATTTAATACTTTCAAAACAAATATTAATTCTCTGTAAAAATCTTTTTGCTCATTATTTTCTAAGCATTATAGATTTGTGAGTGTTTCTCTTTGTAATCTACTACTCAAGTGAGTTTGGGTATATTGGGCAAAGAGTAGAACACTTGTAAGGGTTATTTGTGTAAGGCTTTAAAACACAAGGAATTGGTTTATTGTGTGAGCCATTAAAACACAAGGAATTTCTGGGTTAGGTGTGATCCATTGTTGAAACACCATAGTTAGGAGTGAGCTTGTAAAACTCCATTGTAACACTTAGTGTGTTAGTGAAACTCCCAATTGAGATTGGAGAGAGGAGTAGGGTTTGTTAACATCCAAACCTCTATAAAAATTACTGTGTAATATCTTTCTATCCCTACTCAACTTAACTTTTTTTCTGCACTTAAAAGTTAAGAAATTTTAATATCCAATTCAACCCCCCTTTTTGTTACAATATCTGGGAAACAGAGATGTATGGTGAAAGAAATATTTTTGATGAATTTCTTATATGTTTTAGGAAATAATATTGATAAGGAGCTAGCTCAAAGGAGCAAAGGAAAACAGAAAGAAAAGTAAAGAGAAAGAAAAGGGAAAAGTAGAGATTTGTGCATAATTTAAGGAAATAGCCTATGATTTATATTTGAGTTGCATGATTTTAATGTTTGACATGTTAATAATTCTAAATTAATAATATTTTGTAATAGAAATCTTGGGGATGCATGTTTGCTAGACTTAGGATTAATTTTGGTAAAAATTGAAGGTGGTAATTATGTGTGTTCTTTGCTGGAATTGATGAGCAGTAAGTACTTAGACTGTTATAACTTGAGTTCTAGAATTCGGATTTATGTGTTATTTATTGGATTTGAAAGATAAGACAAAGTTCTATAATTTTCATTCAGACAATAAAATCTGAATATATCTGTAATTATCCAGAAAAATTTATAAAGTTCATACTTAGAATCTATCTAGAAAATTCTGGGCAGAATTGTTAGTGACCAGTCAATGTTAATTTTATCATATCTTTTGCTATAGAACTCAAAATTAAGTGTTTCAAGTTGAATATTAAAGATAAGATCTAGACCTAAAATTGGTAAGAAGACCATGTAACTAAATGCAGATTTTAACAGGACCTAAATTGAGGTCCAAAAGAGAGAATGGAATCTTCCAGTGACAGGGCAACATATGAGTTGTGGAATTAAAATAGTAAAATATTGTGAACCATGTTATATTATGAAAATACTATTTTTATTGAGTAATTGTGTGATTATTGAACCTTTAAATGCATGAAATGGGTGAATTTAATAACTATGAATTTTAATGACATTAAGTAAACCCTAGAACACCTAACTAGAACCAGACTTAGGATAGTTTGGCATGCCAAGCAGGGGGAGTATGATTGAATCCATTAATCATATGATTAATGATGCCAGGTATGACATTATTATCTATGCTGGGTATGACACTATTATGAAGCCGATAATGGTACTTATATGTGCAAATCATATTGCCCGAGTGACACTCCTAAGTGCCTGGATGGCAACTCCGTTATTCTAGTAAGGGGTTCATAGGTGTTATGGGCAATAAAAGGCTATGGATAATAATAATTTGATAAAGTAAAATAAATATGAGATATAAAAGAATAAAATTTATGAAATTCATGTTTGCATGAAAAGATGATTGGGTGTTGTGGGCATAAAAAGGTTAAGGAAAATAAAAGGAATAATGACTTGTAACATGGTTAATTATGATGTGTTATATAATGATGTTTTAATAAAGTAAACAAATATGAGATAAAAGAATATAATTTGATGTTTATACATGCTAGAATACCATGATATGTATATTTTCATGAGAAGATGATTGAGCATGAGTTGATATATGACAATGCATGTTGCATAAAATAGTTTATTGCCTTATTTATATGCACCACTAAGCCTAGAGCTTAGTGTGGGAGTTTCTCTCGCGTAGGTATAACAAAGAATAAGTAGACAATAGTAGATAAAGGTAGCAGTGGCCTGATCTAGTAGAGCAACCTGTTTCAAATTGTGGGTACACATCTTTTGTATATTTTGAGTTGAGCCTTATTTTATAATGGTTGTATAATAACAAAACATTTTGTAAATAATATTTTATAAAATGTATTGTGTTTTTTTACTTTGATTTCTTTTACACTACAAAGTAAAAAATAGTAAAAAAAAAATATACGAGTGATTTTCATTTATACATAATTTAAAGAATGATATTTTAACAGATGAAGTCAGGGTAGCACTCCCTCATTCGGGCACTTGTTGCTAGGGTGAGGGGGTGTTACAATGCAGTTATATTTTTAGTGTTACATTTAGATTTAAGAAATGACATCTCAGTTTTTCAATCAGTCAAAATTTGGCATTATAAGAATTTCTCTATGAAAGACCTTTGAGAAACGACCTTTATACTAGGGATTAAGATCTATAAAGATAGATCCAAAAAGTTGCTTGGTCTTTCTTAGTCTAAATACATAGAAAAGATGTTAAAGAGATTTAGCATGAATAATCCAAAAGAGGATTTATACTAATGACTCATGGGACTACCCTCTCTAAATCCATGTGTCTAAAGACACATGACGAACGAGTGCACATGAGTAGGAATCCATATGATTTAGCTATTGGGTCCATCATGTATGCTATGTTATGTACTAGACCCAATGTATCATATGCTTTGAGTGTCATAAGTTGCTGTCAAGAACATCCTTATGCACTTGAGAAGAATTAAGGATGCATTCTTAGTTTTTAGAGATGGTAAGCTTATGGTAAGTAGGTATATATATGTCAGCTTCCAATCTGATAGAGATGTCTCCAAATCCCAGTTAGGGCATGTTTTCATGTTAAATTGCACTGTAGTGTGTTGGAAGAGTTCCAAATAGGAGACTACTACAGATTCCACAATCGAAGTAGAGTACACTGCAACTTTTAAGGTAGTTAAGGAAGCAGTTTGGATAAGGAAATTTATCATAGAGTTAGAAGTGGTTCCTAGCATTGTTGATCCAATACCCTTATTTTGTGATAACAATGGAGCCATTCCACAAGCAAATGAGCTATGATCTCATCAAAGATCCAAGCATGTACTCAGATGTTACCTTATGATTTGGGAAATCATAGGTAGATATGATGTAAAGACAAAAAGAGTTTCCACTTATTAGAATATAGTTGATCCTCTCACTAACCCACTTCTCGAAAAGAAATATGATAGTTATATACTTGCCTATGGTATAATGTATAAATGCAATTGGCTTTAGTACAAATGGGAGATTGTTAGAGAGATGGCTTAAAGGCAATCACCTTAGGTACTTGATGTAATAATTTATTATTAATAAAAAAATTTCGTTATATTGATGTTCATTCACATATGAATTTGATTTAGATCTTAGATTGTTCAATGAAGAATATATTAACACAAAATGATGAAAATCATAATGAAATCATGATAGTGAGATTTCTGCCAAGTGTAATTGTGTTGATACCTAAATTATTCTATGTCATAGGATTAATCCAGATAGATAGCACATGTTACACTCCTTGACTAGGTCAAGCAGCTGATCTCGTAAGTAGATGACATGAGATAGTTAGAGTTAACATATGGATGCTTGTTATAGTAGCAAAGTACATTGGATGACCAACTATGAGACAATCACATGGATATCTATTCAATGTCTGTGATAGTTTCATCAAGCTAAGATCAAGTGTCTAATGATGTTGCATGTTATGGTGTAAGCTTATATTGTAACTCCCGCAAGTTAGGGCTTAGTAATAATGTGTTAATAAAGGTACATGAAAGGTATATGGGAGGTACATAGTGGTTATGGGTCTTGAAAATATGAAAATAATTAAAAAGATATGAAAAAGTGGAGTTACCATTGTTCATGCCCGTGATGGATGTAATCACGACAATGAATGTTGCAAAATTCAGATTATGAAACTGAGGATCTTCATGGTAGTGATACATGTGTTCATGCCCATGAAGCCCAATAGTTTAAATTGGACATTTTTGTATTTTTTATAGAAACTCACAAAGATTTTTTCAGAACCCTAGCCACCAAACCTCTAAATCCCCAGAATCAATTCCCCTTCATTCCCATTGATTTCTAGCTCTTATTATATGTAACCAATCCTTTAAACGAGACTAAAACAGATTAAAACTAAGGGTTTCACTAATGTTTGAATACGATTTTGAATTATAGGATCCTTCTTAATCATCAATGCAAAGGTAATGGGTTTCATTTTTATTATTCTTTCTATGCCAAACCCATAATGATCATTGCATTCATAGACACTGGAGCTCACAGGTCTATGATGAACCCTTCCATTCTCTTTGATAGATATTGGATTCAACATGATCAATACTTCCAAGTGGAGGATAGATTCAATGTTCCCTTTCATGGCTTTAGCCAAAGTATTTTCAAAGTTCGATCTGAAACCGGGATTTTGGAAACTATTCATTATTCTAGAAGATAGATACAAAATGACGTTCTGTATTCCCAATCACCACTACGAGTGGACTGTCATGCCATTTGGACTCAAAGTGGCACCCCCACTATTCCAAAAAGCTATGATCCAGATATATGAATCGCTGTTACATACGGCCCTGATCTACATTGACGATATCTTGTTATTCAGCCAAAACATCAACTTTCATCATGAGACAGTCAAGAAATTTATGGATCTCACAAAGGGCTATGAAGTAATGCTTAGCCCAATAAAGATGCATTTGGCCCAAATGACCATTGACTTATTAGGAATGCAATTCTCAAACGGAACTTACAGGCCTCAACCTCATCTGACCCAAGAACTGTTAAAATTCCCTGATGAAAATTTAACAGTTCAGCAAATTCAACAGTTTCTCGGGATAACCAATTATATCTGATAGTTCATTTTAGGCTATGGTAAGCATGTGAAACCATTGTATCAGCTTTTGAAAAAGAAGCCCCCACTTTGGTTGGCCATTCATGCCAAGTTAGTCTAGACGATCAAGTCAGTCATTCAAAGTCTGCAGCACTTACAGATTCCCTCCACAGGGAAAAGATTGCTACAGGCATATGCGTTAGATGAACAATGGGGAGTAGTACTCTTTGAGATCAACGGAGATAAGAAAGAAGTGTGTGGATATACAAATGGTCAGTTCAAGGATAGCGAACTTCACTATCACTCGATGTTCAAAGAAATCCTAGCTATTAAATATGGAATCAAAATATTTGAATTCCATCTAATAGGACATCATTTCACAGTTGTCATGGACTGTTCATCTTTTCTATGCATGCTAGATTTCAGACAGAAAACTATTCCTCATCCACAGTTGTTGAGATGGAAAAAGTAGTTTAGCAGATACAGTTTTGAAGTTCAACATATAAAAGGGGATAAGAACCTCATCCCTGATTTTCTATCTCGACCTTCACAGATTGATCTCATCTCATCATCATCAGAATTTCCTCTCATACTTATGGCCTCCAGTTCTCAGTCAAACACTCCAAACTTCCCACTTGGATGTCTAAAAGGTCCAAATCTCAAGCAAATCAGAAGCTTCGCCCAGAACATGCTGTTCACTTACATGATGTTGTTTCAAGACAAGCTAAGTCTTCCAAGGAAAATTGTTTACTTTCATGCAGACTACCCTTAGGTAATCATTAATAGGCTCTCTACAGAGCTTATGCTTCTTGAGCAGTTATGGTATTTATGGTGTCGATCGACACTGTACTATCATGCAGTCCAGATCCCTTTAATAGATTTTCTCCCATTCATATGCAATCGAGAAAATTTACAGTCTTCATAGGTCAAGTTTCTTACGTGGTTCTAGCCCCTAAGCTATTGGAAAATGCTATTTACCAAGCAGATTGTGGATCATTCAACTCCTAAGGTTCCAGAGGAGATCATTGGAATTTTATATTCCATCGTCCTTACAATCACATTGCAGGAACAAATACAGTCGTAGCACTTGGACACCTCAATCTTTGGAGAACCGTTTGTCATAAAGATCCCATGTGTTTAGAAGAAGTAAAATCAACAATCCACCTGGAACTTAGAGGAAGGAACAACTACTACTACCTACCTCCAAAAAGTTACACATCGCTTGATCCATATCCATGTAAAAGAATTAAAATGATTCCATGGCCTCCTTTGCTCAAGCCTAAGCTTAGAATTGAATATTGTTGCCTAGATATTAAGCCAAGAAGGGGAGGTTGAATTGGAGTTTCAAAAATTAAACTTTAAAGTGCGGAAATAAAAAATTAATTTTAGGAGGGATAGAGAAATTTGACACAAGGATTTTATAGAGGTTCGGGTGTTAACAAACCCTACTCCTCTCCCCAATCGCAATTGGGAGTTTCACTAACACATTAAGTGTTACAATGGAGTTTTACAAGCTCACTCCTAACTATGGTGTTTCTCACAATGACTTACACCTAACCCAGAAATCCCTTGTGTTTTAATGGCTCACACAATAACCAATTCCTTGTGTTTTACAGGCTCACACAAACAATCTTTTATCTTATGTTTTACAGGGTCACACAAACAACCTTTACTTTGTGTTTTTACAGGCTCACACAAATAACCTTTACTTTGTGTTTTAAAGGCTCACACAACTAACCCTTACAAGTGTTCTACTTTTAACCCAGAAATACCCACAACTCACTTGAGTAATAAATGATTACAGAGAGAAACACCCACAAATCTTTATAGAGAATAGATATTGGTTCTCAAAGTATTGAATGTACAAATAGCTTGTAATAAGATTTTGATTCAAAGTATTTGTTATCCTCTTATACTGAATGCATAAATGACTTCCATTTATACTCCCTTGGCTGATTATAGCTGTTAGGGTGCATTTAATATGAAACTAGTCGTTGTACCAACCAAATAATTGCGCTTAATATTTTTCTCTTTCATCATTCACGGGCGTGACTATGTTTGTCATGGGCGTGACATTGCTTCCCAAGCCATGACTGAAGTGGTGACCTTGGTCGTGAAGCTCTCTAGAATGTTTTGAAACATTGGGTCACGGGCGTGACATACATCTTCACGGGCGTGACAAACTTCCCAGCCGTGATCCAAATGGTGACTTTGGTCATGAAGCTCTCTGGATGAAAATGCCATGAACATTCACGGGCGTGACATGTTAATTCGCGGGCATGACATTAAATGTCCATTTCACGATTTGTTCTTCCTTCATGGTCGTGAACTTCAAATGTTGGTTTTGGTGACGGTTACCTATTTCACGGGCGTGACACATAGGATCATGGGCGTGAACATGCTACTTCCTTAATTTTGTCTTTCAAGGATTATTCTTCCAATCTCCATTCTTGCTATTTTATTCCATACCCTGTTTAATAGACTTAGAAAACAAGTATGTTAAATACAATATTACTATTTTATTTGTTATCATCAAAGTGACATAAATACCCCTCAAGGTTTAACAATCTCCCCCTTTTTGATGATGACAAATAATCTAGCAATATGTGCTTTTGAGAAGTCTCCCTCTCAAAAGATACTTAGGATAAAAAATTGATAAAATGCAAGAATTGTAAAGAATGATGTTGCATTGAAATAAACTTACTAGTTTTTAAGTATATGCAAGTTATATGTGAAGTATATCCAATATATACCAAAATTCTTTTTAAGGCATAAAGTATATGTAAGGAATATTTAGAGTATATCATGACATGTTCATTTATGTAACTTGCATTAAGGTATATGCAAAGTATACTTAAGGTATATCTAATGTATATAAAGTTCAATTTCTCAATTTCATAATTGCATATTAATTTTGAATCAAAGTTTGAGTATTTCTAATTTCTCCTAATCTAATTATTTTTTATTCAAATAATTCATTTTAATATATTGCTAGGTTCTCCCCTATATTGCTAGGTTCTCCCCCATATTGCTAGGTTCTCCCCCTTTTGTCATCAATCAAAAAGAATATAAAGATACCAAAGGATAAACAAAGCAAATATATTTGATGAAAGAAAAATACACACCAAAGATATTTAAAGTTCATAAAGGAAATACAATCAAACAAAAAACAATAAAACAACAAAGTAAACAAGCAAATAAAAAAATTTAGTCTACCATATAGCCTAACACCTAGCCTAATCATCTAGCCAGACATCCTATCTCGAAGTCTAGCAACCTCTGCCTTAAGACTATCCATCCTAGACTCCATGAAGTCTTTGAGGTTTTCCAACCTCTCGTCCATCGAAGCCTGCAGCTGCTCAAAATGTGGTGCTAAGAGGTCAACCACCTAATGCGCTAAGTTCAGTGTGGAAGCTGAAGATTGACCGATGTCCTGCTCAGCCACTGGAGGTGCTTCCTCAACCCGAGCCTTTTTCTTCTGCTGGATCCCTTGGAGGCCGGCTTTGAAGTCCTTTGTGTCATTGTCTTCCCAGATTATCTCCCCAGCAGTGTCTGTGAAGTGGTAGAAAATATTGTTCTCATGAACAATTTTGACAGTCGCTCCCATCTTTATGAAGGACTCGACATCCAATCGATCTCGAGGATGCCCAGGGATGAGATTGAAATAATGCTCATCCAGCTTCAAATAGCCAAGCTTCAAGGCTATGTGGGTGACATAACCACCAATCAGTATATCTCTTGTGGGTTTGGTGGAAATGGACAGAAGATGGTTTGCAAACCATCTAGAGAGCGCCACCCCGAGTCCTTTTCTAGCCATCTCAAATAGGAAGAGCTCTGATTTCCTGATGGTCCCATTGCTTTCTGCCTGAGCAAATATGCTATAGGTTAGGAACCTATGCAAATATTTTTGCACTGGGGACCTGAGATGAGTGCTCTTGGTCTTCTTGACATCCCAGCTGCAATCGGTGCCAAAATAGGTCCAAGCTCGAGTGGCAAAGAATTCTACTTCGCTGTCATTGAGGATGCCATCTGATGGTAAGTTGAATAATTCCCCAAATTCAATGGCACTCAGGGTGTTTGGATTGTCATAGAGTTGAAATTTCACCACTTCAGTAGGTGACACTTGCAGAGTGCTAAGGAATTCCAGTGTTGGCTCCCTCAATATGGGCTGGTGAATGTCCAAAAATTCTTTCAAGTGACAAGCCTGGAGTTGCTCTGTCATAGCCGTTTCGAGCTTGAGAGTTCGGACGGTTTGCCATTGGAAGGACCTCGATGAGAGGAGAGGCCTTTTCTTCAAAGTGAAGTACCGGGGATGGCATTGCTCCAGAATTCTGTTCATGAGGTAATCTGCATACCTCCTAGGAGCATAAGACTTCTTTCTCTTTCCCTTTGATGAGGCAGTCTCCATTTGAGTTGAAGAAGTGAACTTTGTGAGGTTTGAGAAAAGTATTTGACAGAAATTTGATAAAAACCCTAAACAAGTATGATTTTTCATGAAGGAATGGACTTTTGATGGTATTTATAGGAAAATTTGTGACTTGGGGGTTGGAATCTTCAATAACTCATTGAATGTGTGTAAATGAGAGCGGTTTCAAGTAGTTGAAAGGTTGAAATGAGAAAAATAACCGGCTATTCTCTTATATGCCTGATGCATTCACGGGCATGAAATGATTGTTCATAGGCGTGAATGGTCGAGTTCACGGTTTGCTAAAGGAGTACTCTACCCGTGAATAAAGGCGTGAATATGTTTACGGTTGTGACCTTTGA
Source organism: Triadica sebifera (assembly GCA_023653625.1). NCBI lineage: Eukaryota > Viridiplantae > Streptophyta > Magnoliopsida > Malpighiales > Euphorbiaceae > Triadica > Triadica sebifera. The sequence goes on along the minus strand of CM042892.1, from coordinate 39,070,344 downwards.
ATGTCACGAGTGTGAATGATGAACTGTCATGGGGGTGAAAGGTTGAATTTCATTACTTATGCCCGTGAAGCAAGGCATGACTCAAGGCGTGAACGCCTCTGTGAGTTTTGGGGTGTAAAGGTTCACAGGCATGACAATTCATCACGGGCATGAAAAGGTCTTTTCACAGGAGTGAATGAAGCCGTGAAAATAAGCTTCACCACTTGAAGTCGTGAACCATGTCGTGAATCAAGTCGTGAACGACACTGCCTCTTTAGGCTATTTAAGTCACAAGCGTGAACATATGTCACGGGCGTGACTTCCCTAATAGTTTTATCAAATAAAATTAAGTCCTAAAAACAAGACTAAATCATTTCAATAAAGATTCTATCCCTTACAACATAAATTTTCATCAAAATTATTACCTTATATCTAGTGATATGATACAAAATTAAGATCATCAATTAAGCTTTCATAATTTAGCAATCACAAGGTTAATCCATCAATCATACCAAGTTCTCTTCTAATGAAATTAAATCTTTCCTCATTTAGAGACTTAGTAAAAATATCTTCCAATTGATTTTCTGTGCTTATAAATTCTAATGCAACATCTTCATATTGAACATGATCTCTAATAAAGTGGTGTCAAATGTCAATGTGCTTACTTATTGAGTGTTGAATAGGATTCTTTAAAAGATTTATAGCACTTGTATTGTCACATTTAATAGGTATATGGTTCATATCATGACCATAGTCCTTAAGTTGTTGTTTCATCCAAAGAATTTGAGTACAGTAACAATCAGCTGCTACATACTCTGCTACAGCAGTTGAAAGAGCAACTAAAACTTGTTTCTTGCTAAACCAAGAAACTAAGCATTCTCCAATAAAGTGACAAGTACTTGAAGTACTTTTTCTATCTAAAAGACTACCAGCATAGTCTGCATCTGAATATCCTATAATATAAAAGGATGAATTTATAGGATACTATAGACCTAGATGCAAAGATCCATATAAATATCTTAGAATCCTTTTTACTACATTTAAATGAGATTCTTTAGGACATGATTGAAATCGTGCACACAAGCAAACACTATATATTATATCGGGTCTAGAAGCAGTAAGATATAAAAGTGATCCGATCATACCTCTATAAAGCTCTTACCTTTTTCATCAATGCTCTTACCTTTTTCATCCTTGTCCAGTTTTATTGATGTGCTCATAGGAGTCTTGGCATTCTTGCATCCTTCCATACCAAATTTCTTAATTAAATCTTTGGCATATTTAGATTAGTTGATGAATATGCGCTCATTGCTTTGCTTTATTTGTAGACCAAGGAAATACTTAAGCTCTCCCATCATGCTCATTTCAAATTCCCTAGTCATACACTTAGCAAATTCTTGACAAAGTAATTCATTAGTAGAACCAAATATTATATCATCAACATAAATTTGAACAATTAGTATATCATACTTATGCTTTTTAATGAATAATGTTGTGTCATCATTTCCCTTTGTAAAGCTATTTTCTAATAGAAAAGAACTTAGCCTCTCATACCAAGCTCTTGGGGCTTGTTTCAAACCATATAAAGCTTTTGAAAGTTTAAAAACATGATTTGGAAAATCATAGCTTTCAAAGCCTGGTGGTTGTTATACATACACTTCTTCTACTATATAACCATTTAGAAATGCACTTTTCATATCCATTTGAAAAATTTTGAAATTTATGTGACATGCATATGCTAAAAGTATTCTTATGGCTTCTAATCTAGCTACAGGTGCATATGTTTCATCATAATCTATACCTTCTTCCTGATTATATCCTTTTGCAACTAATCTAGCCTTATTCCAAGTTATTGAACCTTGTTCGTCTAGTTTGTTTCTAAATACCCATTTGCTACCTATAATTTGATGATCCTTGGGTCTAGGTACTAAGGTCTATACCTTACTTTTCTCAAATTCGTTGAGTTCCTCTTGCATGGCAATTACCCAACTTTCATCATTAAGAGCTTCATCAACATTTTTAGTCTCAAATTGAGAAATAAAAGCAATGTCAGTGACTAAATGTTTGAAATGAGATCTAGTACTTACTCCCCTTGAGAGATCACCAATGATTTGCTCTTTTGGATGATCTTTCATCATTCTCCATTCTTTTGGGAGTTCTTGTTCGTTCTCTTCTTGAGTTTGAGGTAGAGAACCATTTTGATGTGAATCTTCTTGATCATTTTCTTCTTTCCCATTTCCAAGATCAAGTCTTTCCATATTACCTACAACATCATCAAGAACACTACCTTTCACAAGATCAAGTCTACTAGATAAGACAACATGCATGGATTCTTCAACAGTTAATGATCTTTTATTAAATACTCTATATGCTTTGTTGGTTGTAGAGTATCCTAAAAAGATATCTTCATCAAATTTAGAGGCAAATTTTTCAAGATTGTCCTTGGTATTCAATATAAAGCACTTGCATCCAAAATACTCTAAAGTATGATATGAAGGGCTTTCTTCCATTCCATAGCTCAAATGAGGTCTTGTTTAAAAGAGGTCTTTTGAAAACTCGATTTGAAATATAACATGCAGTGTTTGTGGCTTCTGCCCAAAAGTAAGTTGGTAAATCATATAAATTGAGCATTGTTCTAGCCATTTCAATTAAAGTTCGATTTTTCCTTTCAACTACCCCATTTTGTTGAGGTGTCCTAGGAGATGAGAAATTATGTGAAATTCCATGTTCAAGACAAAAGCTTTCAAAGTTTTCATTTTCAAATTCTTTCCCATGATCACTTCTTATCTTTGAAATACAGTACCCTTTTTCATTTTGAACTCTTTTAGCAAAGTTTTTGAAATTTTCAAAAGCATCACTCTTTTAAGCTAAGAAAATTACCCAAGTAAATCTATAGTAATCATCTATGATGACAAATGCATAATGTCTTCCTCCTAAGCTAGCAATTCTTGAGCCATAGTCTTTAAGAGGAAGACTTCTCAGGATTTTGTTGTTTCCATCCTCCAAACTCATATGCTTCCCAAGTTTCCTCATTCCATTTATAATTGCTAGAAGACGGTTAGTCATATCAGTGATTGACTCATTGGATTTCATCTTGGAGAGCTCATATTCTGAGGTCAGAAGTTGAATCTTCTTAGATTTGACTTGCTTGGTTCCTTCATGATAATTTTCCAATGTCTTCCACATGCTATATGCTGTTGGGCAGTGTTGTATTCTCCACATTCTTCAATAGATAATGAGCTTGATAAGATTGTCATTGCCTTCTTGTTTTTGAAATTTGCTCTTCTTTGAGGCTCTATCCAATCATCTCTTGACAGGATTTCTTCTTCACCATCAGCTCCTCTTCTGGTTGGTGGTGTCCATTCTTTTCGTACACTATCCCAGACTTCAATTCCTTCACTATCTAGATATGTCTCCATCCGAAACTTCCAATGGGCATAATTTGCTCCATCAAAGTAAGGTTTGAGACTTTGGAATCCTTCACTGGCCATATCTTAATCTTTACTAGCACTTTTAAGGCTTCGATGCTAGACTAAGATCTGATACCAATTGTTGCCCAGATATTAAGCCAAGAAGGGGGGGGGGGTTGAATTAGAGTTTCAAAAATTAAACTTTAAATTGCGGAAATAAAAAATTAATTTTAAGAGGGATAGAGAAATTTGACACAAGGATTTTATAGAGGTTCGGGTGTTAACCCCTACTCCTCTCCCCAATCGCAATTGGGAGTTTCACTAATATACTAAGTGTTACAATGGAGTTTTACAAGCTCACTCCCAACCATGGTGTTTTTCGCAATGACTTACACCTAACCCAGAAATCCCTTGTATTTTAATGGCTCACACAATAAACAATTCCTTGTGATTTACAGGCTCACACAAACAACCTTTTATCTTATGTTTTACAGGCTCACACAAACAACCTTTACTTTGTGTTTTTATAGGCTCACACAAATAACCTTTACTTTGTGTTTTTACAGGCTCACACAAATAACCTTTACTTTGTGTTTTAAAGGCTCACACAACTAACCCTTACAAGTGTTCTACTCTTAACCCAGAAATACCCATAACTCACTTGAGTAATAAATGATTACAAAGAGAAACACCCACAAATCTTTATAGAGAATAGATATTGGTTCTCAAAGTATTGAATGTACAAATAGCTTGTAATAAGATTTTGATTCAAAGTATTTGCTATCCTCTTATACTGAATGCATAAATGACTTCCATTTATACTCTCTTGGCTGATTATAGCTGTTAGGGTGCATTTAATATGAAACTAGCCATTGTACCAACCAAATAATCGCACATGACATGTTTCTCTTTCATCATTCACGAGCGTGACTATGTTTATCACGGGCGTGACATTGCTTCCCAAGCCGTGACTGAAGTGGTGACCTTGGTCGTGAAGCTCTCTGGAATGTTTTGAATCATTGGGTCACGGGCGTGACATAAATCTTCACGGGTTTGACAAACTTCCCAGCCGTGATCCAAGTGGTGACTTTGGTCATGAAGCTCTTTGGATGAAAATTCCATGAACATTCACGGGTGTGACACGTTAATTCACGGGCGTGACATTAAATGTCCATTTCACGGTTTGTTCTTCCTTCATGGTCGTGAACTTCAAATGTTGGTTTTGGTGACGGTTAGCTCTTTCACGGGCGAGAACATGCTACTTCCTTAATTTGGCTTTCAAGGATTATTCTTCCAATCTCCATTCTTGCTATTTTATTCGATACCCTGTTTAATAGACTTAGAAAACAAGTATGTTATATACAATATTGCTATTTTATTTGTTATCATCAAAATGATGGAAATACCCCTCAAGGTTTAACAAAGATGAAGACCCAGTGATTGATCAAGATTCACAAGTGGAAGAAACCTACAAGCCCAATCTTGGAGATGTAATAATTACTCGAGAAGAAGAGTCCAGGCCTAGGCCCGAATTCCATTCAAGCCCAAACTTCAATTTCAGATATGAAGTTCCATCTTTTCGAAATTTCAACTATAATCAAGGCATTGACTTCTCAGACCCTCCACCAAAAAGCATTGAAGAGACTGAAGACATCGATGACTGGCCCAGAAGAGAGCAACCCACTCTCGAATACTTTAAGTTGTTGCCATCATATGAGTCGATCCATAACTAGTGAAATGTGTGCCACTATATTATGCTTTTAAAAAGAAATTGTAATAATTCAGCTGATATGATGACAGTTAACCCTACCTACAATAGTGTGATTTGCCTTTTACTTTTTAGAGTCTCCTTCATTGTGATTACATCACTATTTAGGTTATTTACTTTATCTTTAGTGCTTGATAATGTAAGCAGTAATGCATGCGTCATCTGCCTTTAAGTCTATACAAGCTTCTATGAAGTATCATGAAGGATATGATGAGTTTAAGCCTTGTAATACCCCATTATGAAATAACAAATATGTTTTCTTAAACGTCTCTCTTCCTCTGATCCTAGATTAATCCATACCAAATAGGTTCATGATCGTATAACAATCCCAAGTTATGTTTGAGAATTCTTGAGTTTGGAATCAAAACAGGATAAACCCACAAGTGGCCAGAAGCGCCTTTAGGGTTAGTCATACCTTGATCCTTGTTTGAAAGTTCTCATCCATATTTTGTATTGGTATCAGATCTAGGGTGTGAAGGAGATTTGAGATAATCCTGCTTGAGATCTTGGTTTAGTGAAGCAATCTTTCTTTTAAGTTTCTACAATTTGACAGCTTTTGCATCGAAGGTTGTGTCATATGACCTAGTAGAGATCATATTCATCAATTCACATTTTAGTTCTATCTATTATCTTTCAAGCTGTCTTAACAGATTGTACAATGCTTCATACTGTGCTGTTTGTCTATTGTTCAGAACAGAGACGTTATTTGTAACCTTGTCAAGTTTAGTTTCAATTCTCTGAAGCACCTTATTCTGCACTTGTGCATTCTGGGTTGCTAGTTTAATACTGATTTTATTGTAGAAATTGGTTTGGATATTCCTTTAGGTGTAACTGTCAAAGGTCCGGCATATGGAGTAGTTCGGACTTATGATACAGGGTCTATGTGTTCTTAGAGAGGGGGAAATTCAGTTTCATAGGCTGTTGGAGAAGAAGGTGGTTGGTACATGGCAATCATAGGTATAGACTTAACTTTAGTGACTTTAGGTTTTTGAACTAACTTGTAATAGGGCAAAGGTAACGGTTTGGGTTTTTCTGGAGGTTTAGGAGGTAAAGGATCAGGGTGATCATCCCATGAAGGTGGTGCAGGTGGTAATGGATTTTTATAGGGAGAAGGTGGGGAATAAGAAACCACATAGTCATATTTACCTGATGATTGTCCCAACAAACCAACAGAAAGATCTCCATCTTCATATTTTTCAAAGAATTGTTTCTCTGAGCACGTTGTCTTTCTTTTGGATTTTTTGGCTTTTCTGCTCCATTCTTCATTTTCTTCTGCCATCCGATCTGCATAGCAGTCATCACAATCACATACATCAAAGTAATTGTGATTTATATTATGAGACTAATAGATAGGCTGTGCTGAGCTTGAGAAAGCAGGAAGAGGAATTTCCTCATGAGAGGAAACAGACTGCAACATGAACTATGTGGAAAACTCCACTGCTGTGCTAGCTTGAGGTTCATTTTCCTCAGGGAAAAAAATTGAGTTTCTGTTAGAGGAGTGCTCTAAAGGCAATCACTTTTAGCACTTATTGTACAAATTTATTTGATTAATAAAATACTTTTTCATTAATTTGATGTTCATTTGATATATGAATTGATAAGTGATCTTAAATCAATTAATGAAGTCCTTGATACATAACATAGCATGAAGGAAATCATGATGAGATCATGATATTGAGATTCTTATCATGTGTAATTATGTTAGTATCAAAATTATCCCTAGTCATAGGATTAATGAGACGGAACATTATTAATCCAGACAGACTAGCTCATGTTACACTCTTTGATTGGATCGAGTAGTAGATCTCATAATCTATAAACATGAGATGTTTAGAGTTAACATGTGGATGCTTGCTAAGTGTAGCTAAGTACATTGGATGACCAACTATGAGACAATCATATGGATAATCTATTCAAATGTCAATGATAGTCTCATCATATCAATGGTGCAAGTATCCTTAGACTTGAGGTACTCAAGGATATCTTGAATATTGATTCTGTATTTTGACAATATTCCTTGTTGCCTCAGAGAGGTAGCTCATAGGGTGGTGATTGGATACAACTTGAGGTATTCGAAGGTAATTGGGTAACCAACAAAGGATTCACCACTCTTGATAGAAGGAGTGTATACCCATTGCCTCTTGTCGTGGTCATTACTCAGGAATCTCCGTCCGGAATGGAAATGTCATAAAGATAGTCTTCAATGACATATCTAATAGAGTAATGAGCTTTAAGGACAAAAACTAACATTACTTGGACTAGACATGACGTAGTCAGTCTAGTGGGAGTTGACACATGTCCATACTCTGAACCAAGTGGGGTATAGATTGGTGAAAAAAATAATTGCACATAAATTATCTATGGAAAGGTTCGTAGTCAAACCATTGACTTTCCGGTCAATTAGGGGTCATGATGTGTTGCTAGATACCACTCATGACCTACTTAAATTAATTATTAATGTAAGTGGCCAACATAACCGGGAACCTAATGGGTCACATGTATTGAAGATATGGAGAATGAGTAAAATGGTATTGGATATGATCCAAAATATGAGAGAATTATTTTAGTATATATCGCGATGAGATCGCACAAAAAAATCATTCAGGAGTGTCATGGGCCCGCGCGGGCTAGGCAGGCTGCTGGCCAGCCTTGCGGGCCAGCTGGGCTGCCCAGCAGCAGCTCGTAGCAGGCCCAATGTGCCTGCAACTTCCATCCATTGGCCAACGGCTGTAATTGGCCATTGGCTGTAATTGGCCATAATTAGGCCAATTCTGGGCAAATTACTATTCATTAGTTACCATTTTCTCCATTTTGGTTTTTTCATCTTATTTTTGAATTTGATTCAAATAGAAAAGACATCAAATGGCAGAAAATAGACATGAAAATATTTTTTGTGAAAAAGAATATTTTTAAGACACAATAAAATTCTCTCAAGAACACTTTCAAAGCTAGCACTTTGAATTTGTCAAACCATTTTCTTTTGATAGTTTCTTCTTCATTCTTCGCATGGATTATCATTAGAGACATCCTAGTGTGGATTTTTGTGGTTTGCTACAACCCAACAAAGTGAAGATTTGAAGAACAAATAAAAATTACAAGGTATAATTTTTAACATTTACATTTATATAAATTAGTTTTAATGGTACAAGTATGATCTTTTATTTTGGGTTTTGAAAAACTTTATTTTCGCTGTGTTTATGAATATGATTCATTCTTCAAAACCCAATAGTTTCAACTCTTCCATTTTTGTGTTTTATGAAAAGCGATTTTGTCGAACTTACCGACTGTCTCCTTTGGTGTAAAAGCTCATAATTGGTCCACCAAGACTGAGGAAAGATCTGAAGAAGATCTTCCTTATTTAATGCTTTGGAATCTGTACTACCCTTGGTACATGGGTAGAGTCCACAGTAATACTTAAGGCATCAGCAGAGGCTGGGATACAAAGATCCATTGCATGATGTTACACTATGTATATCATCTGGTAGTGAAGAGTAGCTATGTCTGTAGTTGCTACGTTATTTACTCCAATGATCTGGCCTTGTACCTTCAGTGTTGTGACAGTATGGGGATCTTGAAGCCTTATGTTGAAATTTGGGTAGAAAGTACAAAGGGCAATTCCAGCATTCAAAGAAATCTGGATGGTACCAATTACATCATATTGGTATTCCAAAAATCTAGTATCTAGTAAAGCTATTTGAGCAACAATAGGTAATCCTTTTCTGCCATGATAGGTTAGAGCAAGTCTGATATCCCCTATTAAGCCATTGAGTTGGTAATTCAGAAGGGATCTCAAGAGTGATGAACTATTCCTCACTAATACCTTGAATAGGACATTGGTCAAAAGAGGAAGATTGTACATACTCCGTTAAAGAGGGAGGTTTTTGATAGATTAAAGCTTTAATGGAAGTGGTGAAAGAGGATTCGTGTTTCTGGAAGGTTTGATGAGGATTTAGAAATGAAATATTTGTTTATTGAACTTTCTAATCTTTAGGAAGAAAAGAAAGCTCATAGAGATGACTTAGATTTTTAGAAGTAGAATGAGAAGGTTAAAGAGATAGAGTAGAAGTAGAAGTAAAAGAACTTTCAAACAAGGATCAAGGTATGACTAACCCTAAAGGCTCTTCTGGCCACTCGTCGATTTATCCTGTTTTGATTCCTAACTTAAGAATTCTCAAATATAACCTGGGATTGTTATATGATCGTGAAGCTATTTGAGTATGGATTAATCTAGTATTAGAGGAAGAGAGAGAAGTTTAAGAAAACATATTTGTTATTTCACAATGGGGTATTACAAGGCTTAAATTGATCATATCCTTTATGATACTTAAGAAAAAAGCTCCTCATCACCATAGATTAAACTAAAAACAAACAGTTTCATGGCTCTGATACCAATATAGGAGATGGATGAGAACTTTCAAACAAGGATCAAAGTGATTTAAATTAATGGACCAATAAAGGACAAGATTATCTAATTAATCCTAACTACCCACCTAATCCAACTATAAAAGTCAACTTTCACTTTTTGCCTTTATTCTTTTTTTTCCTCATCTTAAACATACTAAATTTTCTCCCTTTTTCTCTCTTGTAGCCGTGACCTTCCTCTTCCTCATTTTTCTTCTTTTTGTTCTTCAATCAAAGCTAAAGTTAGATGGAAAAAGGGTTGGATTAGTAAGATCAACAAAAGGGTGAAGCTAAGTGAGCAAAACAAAGGAAGAGGGAAGAAGAAAGGAAGACAAAAAGAGAAGGAAAATTTTGGTCATTTTGAAGATCTACAAAGGTGAGCTTAGATCTTCCATCTTCTTACTTTTCTTCTTCGATTTTCTTTGATTTTGGGGTTAGTTACCATTAAAGTTGGCAATTTAGGGTTATTATTATGTTAATGATGATTAAGGTGGATTAGTGTGATTAGTGCTCGATTAGTGTGAAAAATTGTTGTTAGACCAAGGAGGTGAACAATCTTTGAATCAAAATAAAAAAGGAAGTAAGGGCAAGGAGAAAGCTAACTAGGAGGAAGAGAAAAGTGAAGTGAAGTAGATTTTTAAGGTATGTACATTTGGCAAAAATTCAATATGGAAAATGTTAATTTTGATTTTGTGATATTTGTGTAATTGTGTATGAAATTTTTGATATTTTGATTGAGTGACGAATTGGTGATTAAATGATACCATGAATGTGAAAATAAAAATTAGAATATGAGATTGGTGCATGAAGATGGAAATTGTAAGAATTAATTGAAGTGCTGGAAAATTTATCTTATCACCAGTGTCTAGTTTTTGGGTCATAACTTAAGTGTGGAATTGTTTTTTGAGTAATTTTCATTGGGTTAGAAATTTAATTCATAGGGCTACAACTTTTATTTAGACCATTAGACCTAAATATGTATGCAACTAGGTGACAAAATGGACTCAAAGTTCCAACTATAAATCTATCTAGTAAAATACTGGGTAGATTGGAATGAACGTATCTTAGATAAAAATTTATAACTTTTGTTAAAACATTCAGTTTAATGTGATTATAGTTGAAAATTAAAGATAAATTATGTACCTACATTTTGTTAGTTGATCACTTGTAGAAACTCCATCTACAAATGAATGAAAAATACAGGGAAATATAAAGGCAGAAATGCTGTCCAGAATAGGGCAGCTTGCATATATGTATTGATTGTGAAATTTTGTGATAGAAAATATATTAATTTGTTTTTCTTATAGTTATAATAATTAAATGAGCAAGTATGAGGTTGTAAAATATTTAATGAGAATTATTGCATTTATATGAAATTTATATTAGTGTTACCTACATAATTTATGTAAATAATAATAAAGGTAAGAAATATAATTAAGCCCTATAATCTCTAGTCGAGATCTAGAAATTTGGATAAGTTGGTATGCCAATAAAAGGGTAGAAATGTGGGCACTAGAAAATAGTGCTGAGATTTAATTTATGTAGGTACTAAGAAATAGTGCTGAGTTGAAATTATGTAAGCAATAAGAAATAGTGCTGAGTTGAAATTACGTAAGCACTAAGAAATAGTACTGAGTTCGAAATTACGTAGGCACCATAAAAGTGTTGAATTGTTATTGAAAATGTAGGAGTTAAATGTCGAGTTATAAAATAATTATATACTGTCAGAGAACAAAAACTATGTATCCAATGTTTAGTTCCGGTCTAAGATGTCGTGGGCTATTAAAAAAAATGCAAATTATTAAATTGAATGTCTTGTATTGATAAAGAATTTCCAACATGATAAATGAATGAAATATTATAATTAGTGAAATGTTTATTTTTTCTTGACGTAAATGGTATGAATATTATTCGAATGCTTTGGCATGCTTAGTAAATTAATTGTAGTTTCTAAAATTTTATTTTAGAAATATTTATATAATTATTGGATAGTTGCAAAACGTACCACTAAGCTAGTAGCTAACACACACACAAATAAATGGACGTAGTTGTGGCATTAGGATGACCGAAAATAAGAGTATCAGATTGCATCAGTTTATTTTTTTTTTGTCTGTTTTGGAAATTGTATTGTAAAAATTAAAGTTTAAGAATTTCTTTTGATATAAATTGTGGCATGTAGGATTTATAAGGAGTGAATTTTGTAATTAATATTTTTAGTATTATTGTAAATGTATTTCTAAATATTATAGTTTAATGAATGAATTCTTTTAAATCAAAATATTTACATCATTAGTTCCATATTTAAATGATATGAAAAAATATAGTAATAAATATTCCGCTAATAATAAACTTAAAGATTAGAAAAACAATTATACAATAATTTGATTATAGGTTTTTGGAAAAAAACAAAGAGCTTAGTAGCAATTTCATACATTATTAACGACTAGTAGGGTAAGGGAGCGCTACATTTAGTGGTATCAGAGCGCCCAAGTTAATTGATTCTTAAACAGTGGGTGTAAAATAGAATATTTGTCTCATGCATATGCATGATGTAACACTCCCTTACCCTATTAATCGTTAATAAGATATGGAAATGCTACTAAGCTCATTTGTTTTAAAACCAACACTTAATTTATTGTATATTTTTTTATTTCAATTTTCGAGTTTATTATTAGCAGAATATTTATTACTATATATATTTTTTATTTAAAATATGCAACTACTGATGTGAATAATTTGATTTAAAAGAACTCATTCAATTAAACTATAATATTTAGAAATATTTTTACAAATAATACTAGATATATAAAATTACCAAATTCATTCCTTATAAATATTACATGCCACAAATTTACATCAAAAGAAATTCTTAAATTTAATTTTTACAATATACTTTTCAAAACATACAAAACGAAACTAGACTGCTGCAATATGATCTTGGGGTTCCCCTTATCTTCGGTCGCCCTATTGTAATAGCTACGTCTATTCAACTATGCGTGAAACACACGCGCTAAGCTACTAACTTAGTGGTACGTTTGACAACTATCCAATAATTATATAATATTTCCAAAATAAACCCTTAAAAACTACAGTCAACTTACTAAGCATGCCAAATATTCCTATAATATTAAAACTAATTTTTTCATGCAAACAAAATATACAATTCATCAATTTTAATGTTCATTTCATTAAGCATGCTTGAAATTGCTTAACAATTCAAAATATAAAATTTACAATATAAATTTCATAATTCACATTTTTTTTCTGTTATTTGTTTAATAGCCCAAGACATCTTAGATCAGAACTAAACACTGTATATAGGATTTCTGCTCTCCGGCAGTATGCTCGGCGCCAATATAATTATTTTATAACTCGGCATTTAACGCTTACATTTCCAATAACAACTCAACACCTTTTTGGTGCCTACATAATTTCAACTCAGCACTATTTCTTAGTGCCTATGTAATTTCAACTCAGTACTACTTCTTAGTACCTACGTAAATTAAACCTCAATACTATTATTTTTACTGCCTACATTTCTACCATTTTATTGGTGTTTCCTAGATATTGAACCAAGAAAGGGGGTTGAATTAGATATTAAAAATTTTACCTTTTAAGTGCGGAAAGAAAAGTTAAGATGAGTAGGGATAGAAAGATAAGACACAAGAATTTTTATAGAGGTTCAGTTGTTAACAAACCCTACTCCTCTCCCCAACCTCAATTGGGAGTTTCACTAACACTCTAAGTGTTACAATGGAGTTTTACAAGCTCAATCCCAACTTTGGTGTTTCTAACAATGGATTACACCTAACCCAAAAATCCCTTTTGTTTTAATGGCTCACACAATAAACCAATTCTTTGTGTTTTAAAGGCTGATACAAATAACCCTTACAAGTGTTTATAGAGAAAAACACTTAAAAATCTTTAATGCTCAGAGAATGATGAGCACAAAGATTTTCACAGAGAATAAATGTTTGTTTTGAAAATATTAAATGCACAAATGGCTTACAACAAGATTTTGATTCGAAGTATTAGCTATTCTCTTGTTCTGGATTCATAAATGACCTGCATTTATACTTCCATGGAGAATTATAGTCGTTTGATTGCATTTAATGCAGAAATAGCCGTTTCACCAACTCTTATTTTCGTGCCTGACATGTTTCTCTTTCCTCTTTCACGGTCGTGATTATGGTTGTCACGGTCGTGACTGTTCTTCCAAGTCGTGACTTGAGTGGTGACTTTGGCCATTAAGCATTATGGAAGGATTTGAAGTATTTGATCATGGGCATGACATTATATCTTCACGGGCATGAACAACCTTCCTAGCTGTGGTCTAAGTGGTGATTCTGGCCATGAAGCTCTCTGGAAGAATTTGTCATGTCTTTTCATGGGCGTGACTTTCTTTCACGGGCGTGATTGATATGATCATTCACGGTTGCTATGATTCTTCATGGCTGTGAACTTTAAATGTTTGATAGTTGGTACTAAGCTTCATCAAGGGCGTGACATATAAGGTCACGGGCGTGAACATGCTATTTCTTCATTTTTTGTCTTTTTTAAGATTAGTCTTCTATTCTTCATTCTTGCTATCATATTCCATACCTTGTTCAATAAACTTAAAAAACAAGTATGTTAAATATATTATTGCTATTTTATTTGTTAGCATCAAAATGATGGAAATACCCCTCAAGGTTCAACAATTCATATGCCAACTTATCCTAATTTCTAGTTCTCGGCAAGATGTTATAGGCTTAATTATATTTGTTACTTTTATTATTATTTGCATAAATTATGTATGTAACACTAATATAAATTCCAAATAAATGCAATAATTCCCGTGAAATATTTTACAACCTCATACTTGCTCATTTAATCATTATAACTACAATAATATCAAATAATATATTTTTTATCACAAAATTCCACAATCAAAACATATGTGCAAACTGCCCTATTCTGGACAGCATTTCTTCCTTATGTTTCCCTGTATTTGTCATCCATTTTTAGATGGAATTTGGACAAGTGATCAGCTAACAAAATATAGATACATGTCTTATCTTTAATTTCCAACTAGAATCACATCAAACCATATTTTTTAGTAAAAGTTATGGATTTTCTTCTAAACTACATTCATTCCAATCTGCCCAGTATTTTACTGGACATATTTCTACCTTATTTTTCTCTATATTTTTCATTCATTTTTAGATGGAATTTGGGTAAGTGATCATCTAAAAATATTTAAGTACATGTCTTATCTTTAATTTCCAACTAGAATCACATTAAACCAAATTGTGTAGCAAAAGGTATGAATTTTTTTTATGTCTTTTCATGGGCGTGACTTTCTTTCACGGGCTTGACTGATATGATCATTAGCGGTTGCTATCATTCTTTGTGGCCATGAAATTTAAATATTGGATAGTTGGCACTAAGCTTCATCATGGGCGTGACATATAAGGTCACGGGCGTGAACATGCTATTTCTTCATTTTTTGTCTTTTTTAAGATTAGTCTTCCATTCTTCATTCATGCTATCATATTCCATACCCTGTTCAATAAACTTAGAAAATAAGTATGTTAAATACATTATTGCTATTTTATTTGTTAGCATCAAAATGACGGAAATAACCCTCAAGGTTCAACAATCTCCCCCTTTTTGATGGTGACAAATAATCTAGCAATATGTGCTTTTGAGGAGTCTCCCCCTCAAAAGATGCTTAGGATAAAAAATGCTGAAGTGCAAGAATTGTAAAGAATGATGAAGTGTAGCATCAAAATATGCTTCCTAGTTTTAAGTATATGCAAGTTATATGCAAGGTATATCCAATGTATACCAAAATTTTTCCTTAAAGCAAATTTTATTTATGCCAAGTATATTTAAGGTATATGAAGAGTATATCAAGTGCATATTCATTCATATAACTTGTATCAAGGTATATGCAAAGTATACTTAAGGTATATTTAAGGTATATAAAGCTCATTTCTATACTTGCATATTCATTTGATTCAAAATAAGTATTGCTTTTAACTTTAAACAATATATTGCTAGGTTCTCCCCCTTTTGTCATCAACAAAAAGAATAACAAAAAGATAAAACATAATGGAAAACAAAAGCAAATATATTAATGTAGAAAAACCAAATACAAAAGTTATTGAAATTCTGAAAGGAAATTTGAAATTCCTATAGCAAACAAGCTAGAAAAATAACACAGCTAACATAAAGTCTAGCCGGACATCCTATCTCTAAGGTGAGCTACTTCCGCTTCGAGGCTCTCCATGTGAGACTCCATGAAATCCTTGAGGTTCTCTAACCTCCCATCCAATGAAGCTTGCAATTGCTCAAACCGTGGTGCCAAGAGGTCAGCCACTTGCTGAGCCAAGTTTGGTGTGGAGGCAGAGGATTGTCCAATTTCCTGCTCAACCTCTGGAGGCACCACCTCAACTCAAACTCTCTTCCTCTGCTGGATTCCTTGGAGGCCAGCTTTGAAGTCATCCGAGTCATTGTCCTCCCAAATGATCTCACTAGTTGTATTGGTGAAGCGGTAGTAGATGTTGTACTTAAACACTATACGAATAGCCGCTCCCATTTGATGAAGGAATGAATGTCTAGTCAGTCTCGATGATGTGCTGGTATGAGGTTGAAGTGGTGTTCCTCTAGCTTCAAGTATCCTAGCTTGATGGCGATATGAGTCACGTACCCACCAATCAGAATGTCTCCAGAGGGCTTAGTGGAAATTGATAAAAGATGGTTTGCAAACCATCGAGATAAAATCCACTGTTAGGCCATCTCCAGGAGAAAGACTCTGACTTCCTAATCGATCCATTGTTGTCTCCTCTAGCAAAAATGCTATAGGTTAGAAACCTATGCAAGTACTTGTGCACTGGGGATCGAAGGTGGGTGCTCTTCGTCTTCTTGATGTCCCAGCTGTAGTCAAGCCCGAAGTGAGTCCATGCCTGAGTAGCATAGAACTCCACTTCACTCTCATTTAGGATACCTTCAGAGGGAAGGTTAAACTTGTCTCCAAACTCTGTGGCAGAGAGGGTGTTCAGATGCTTGCAAATTTGGAATTTCACCGTGCCGGTAGGAAAGACTTGCAGGGTACACAGAAATTCCATATTTGGTTCCCTTAGAGTTGGTTGATTAATATCAATGAAGTCTTTCAGATGAAGAGCCTGGAGTTGTTTCGTTATGCTTGTCTCAAGGCCGAGTGTACTGATGGTTTGCCACTTAAATGATCGAGAGGAAAGTAGTGGCCTTTTCTTGAGAACTGAATATCTAGGATGACAATGCTCCAGAATAATATTTAGAAGGTAATCCATGTACCTTCTTGGAGCATGAGACTTCTTTCTTGTACCCTTGGAGGAGCCAATTTCCATTTTGATTGAAAAATGAACTTTTGAAGAGTGAAAAATCTGATGGAATTTTTTGGAGTAAAACTTAAGATGTTTGATTTCTGATGATGGAAATGATTTTTGAAGATATTTATAAATGGAATGAGTTGTTAGGGGGCCAGAATCTTCAAAATAGTATTCAATGGTGATAAATGAAAGAAGTTGAGAGTTGGAATGAGAGAAATAATGGCAGAAATGTTATATAGCCGATATCTTCACGGGCGTGAAAAACTAAGTCATGGGTGTGAAGTGTCGTGTTCACGGTTTACTGAAGAGAAGCTATACTCGTGAAGAGAGAAGTGAAATTGTTCACGGTCATGAAAATTAAAGGTAACAGGCATGAATGATGAACTATCATGGTGGTGACAGATGAGTCACGGGCATGAAGTATAAACTTCACTACTTGTGATCATGAAACATAGCGTGACACAAAGTGTTAATGCTTCTGTAAGTTTTTGGTGGAAATGTTCACGGTCGTGAAAAATCAACACGGGAGTGAACAAAGGGTTTCACGGGGTGAATGAAAAAGGTTATGGACGTGAAACATAGTCTTTACTACCTTCAGCCGTGAAGCAAGTCATGAAGCAAGTCGTGTAACAACCCATCACCCCAGTAGCTCATGCCCGAATGAGGGTGTGCTACACTGACTTCATCAATTAAAATATCATTATATAAGTTATATATAAAGCAAAATCACTCGTACATTTTTTTTCATTTCCAATATTCACTATTTATTTACTTTGCATTTATAAAAGAAATATAACATAAAAGTTAAACTACCTTTTTATATAGTAATATGTTCTTTACAAAATATACTGTTTATTTTGCAAATACTACAAAATAAAATTTACAAGATAATACACAAAAGTTGTGTAACCCACGACGTGTGCAACAGGCTGCTTTACTGGATTAGGTCACCGCTGGCTTTATCTACTATTTTCTTTTTATTCTTTACTAAATCTGCGTGAGAAAACTCTCACGCTAAGCTCTTGGCTTAGTGGTGCATATAGATAAGGCAATAAACTATTTTTAATGTCACATGCATTGTCATATAAAAATTTATGATCAAATCATGCAAACATACATTTCATAATATTCTAGTATGCATAACATCAATTTATTGTATCTCATTTTGTTTAACATAATCAAATCATCATTCTCATGCAAATCATGGTATTCTAGCATGTATAGACATCAAATTATATTATGTTATCTCATACTTATTTATTTTATTACCACCTTATTGTATATCACTAAACCTTCTTTTTATCCATGCCACAATTCATAATTCCATTTTTATTATCCATGTCACAAATCATAATTTCCATTTTACTTTCAATAATTCTTTTATGTCCCATAACTCTTTATTTATGTATTCATTTATGCCCAGGACACCTATGAACCATTGAATAGGATAATGGAGTTGCCATCCAGGCACTTAGGAGTGCCACCCAGAATATGATGTGTTCATATAAGTGCCAAACCCGGCTTAGATAACCGTGTCAAACTCGGCATAGATAACCGTACCAAACTCGGCGTAGATAATAATGCCATACCCGACATAAATAACAGTGTCAAACCCGACATAGATAACATTGCCAAACCCGGCATAGATAATCATACCATTAATGGATTTGTTGCCCAGATATTAGACCAAGAAGGGGGGTTGAATTGGAGTTTAAAAAATTAAACTTTAGAGTGCGGAAATAAATAGTTAATTTTAGAAGGGATAGAGAAAATAAGACACAAAGATTTATAGAGGTTCGGGTATTAACAAACCCTACTCCTCTCCCCAATCGCAATTGGGAGTTTTACTAACACACTAAGTGTTACAATGGAGTTTTACAAGCTCACTTCCAACTATGGTGTTTCTCACAATGGCTCGCACCTAAACCAGAAATCCCTTGTGTTTTAATGGCTCACACAATAACCAATTCCTTTGTGTTTTACAGGCTCACACAAACAACCTACACTTTGTGTTTTACAGGCTCACACAAACAACCTACACTTTGTGTTTTACAGGCTCACACAAACAACCTTTTAATTTGTGTTTTGGAGGTTCACACAACTAACCCTTACAAGTGTTCTTCTCTTAACCCAGAACTACCCAATGCTCACTTGAGTAAAGATTACAGAGAGAACTACTTATAAATCTTTGTTGCTCAAATATGAGGAGCAAAAAGATTTTTACAGAGAATTGATTTGTTCTCAAAGTATGAAAGTACAAGATAGCTTGTAATTTGAAGTATATGCTAATCTTTTATTTTTCTTATCATTCCCTTATCATCCTCTTATTCTTAATGTATAAATGACTTCCATTTATACTCCCATGGCTGAATATAGCTGTTGGGGTGCATTAAATAAGAAACTAGCCGTTGTACCAACTAAAAAATCGCGCCTGTCATTTTTCTCTTTCATTGGTCACGGGCGTGAATATGCTTGTCACGGGGGTGACAGTTCTTCGCAAGCCGTGACTGAAGTGGTGACCTTGGTCGTGAAGCTCTCTGGTATGTTTTGACATATAGAGTCACGGGCGTGACATTAACCCTTCACGGGCGTGACATTAATCCTTCATGGGTGTGACATAATTTCCAGCCGTGAGCCAAGTGGTGACTCTGGTCGTGAAGCTCTCTAGATGAAATTGAGAGAATCATTCATGGGGGTGACACCATCATTCACGGGGGTGAAAATCTTCCCAGCCGTGACCCTAGTGGTGACTCTGATTGTGAAGCTCTCTGGTTGAAATTTCATGACTCTTCACGGGGGTGACACCTTTAGACACGGGGGTGACTGAAATGCCCACTTCACGATTTGTTCTTCCTTCATGGCCGTGAACTTCAAATGTTGGTTTTGGTAACGGCTAGCTTTGTTCACGGGAGTGACTCCTAGAGTCACGGCAGTGAACATGCTACTCTTTACTTTTTGTTTCTCAAGGATTATTCTTCCAATTCTCCATTCTTGTTATTTTTAATTTATGTCCTGTATAATACACTTAAAGCAAGTATGTTAAATACAATATTGCTATATTATTTATTATCATCAAAATGACAGAAATACCCCTCAAGGTTAACAATCTCCCCCTTTTTGATGGTGACAAATAATCTAGCAATATGTGATTTTGAGAAGTCTCCCCCTCAAAATATACTTAGGATAAAAATTATAATGTGCAAGAATAGTGAATAAGGATGTAGCATTTAAGCTAGAAGCAAGTCATAACAAAAGTATATCCAATACATACCACAAATCCTTTTCAAGACATAAAGTATATGTAAAGTATGTTTAAGGTATATCATGGCATGTTTTTATTTGTAACTTGCTTTTTAAGGTATATGCAAGGTATACTTAGGTTATAATTCTACTTTGCAATCAATTTCAAATTTGATTCACAATTCTTATTATTGCTAGTTTGATCCTACTTTCCCTTATCATATAAATTCTTTCATATATTGCTAGTTTTCTCCCCCTTTTGTCATCAGTCAAAAAGAATATGTAGATTGAAGTAAACAAAAGCAAATATATATTATATGAAGGAAAGGATACAGAAACATAATAAGTAACAAAATAAAGAAAAATGATCAAACATAACAAGTTTAGGCTACACTCTAGCCTATATCCTAGCTAGACATCCTATCACAAAGCCTAGCTACTTCAGCCTCAAGACTGTTGATCCGAGACTCCATGAAGTCCTTGAGGTTTTCCAACCTCTCATCCATGGAAGTCTGCAGCTGCTCGAAACGTGGTGCCAAGAGGTCGACCACCTGCTGCGCTAAAGACGGTGTGGAGGCTGAGGACTGTCCAATGTCCTGAGCGATGGATGGAGTGGCTTCCTCAATCCTAGCCCTCTTTTTCTGCTGGACTCCCTGGAGGCCTGCTTTAAAATCCTCCATGTCATGATCTTCCCAGATAATTTCTCCAGCAGTATCAGTGAAGCGATAAAAGATATCTTTCTGGTAAATGATTCTCACTGCTGCTCCCATCTTTATGAAAGACTCGATATCCAGCCTATCTCATGGGTGGGCAGGAATAATGTTGAAATGATGGTCATCCAGCTTCAAGTAATTTAGCTTCACTGCCATATGAGTGACATAAGCCCCAATCAAGATATCTCCTGTGGGCTTGGTTGCGATGGAGAGAAGATGGTTTGCAAACCATCTGGAAAGTGCCACTTTGATTCCCCGGTGAGCCATCTCAAATAGGAAGAGTTCTGAGTTCCTAATAGTTCCATTGCTCTCTCCCCGAGCAAAAATGCTATAGGTTAGAAACCTATGCAAATACCTGTGTACTGGGGCCACGAGATGAGTGCTTTTCGTTTTCTTTACGTCCCAGCTACAATTGTATCCGAAATGAGTCCAGGCTGCAGGGGCAGAGAATTCTACCTCAGTCTCATTCAGAACGCCATCTGATGGTAGGTTGAGCAATTCTCCAAAAGCAATGGCGCTGAGGGTGTTTTCATTTTTGCAGAGTTGGAATTTCACCACTCCAGTTGGTGAAACCTGCAAGGTGCTGAGGAATTCCAGCGTTGGCTCCCGTAGAGTTGGCAGATGAATGTCAACAAAGTCTTTTAGATGACAGGCTTGAAGTTGCTCTGTCATAGCCATCTCAAGTCTTAGATTACGGACTGTCTGCCATTCGAAGGACCTTGATGATAAAATTGGTCGCTTCTTTAAAGTTGCATACCGAGGATGGCAACTTTCGGGTATGATGTTAATGAGGTAATCTGAATATCTCTTTGGTGCATGGGACTTTTTTCTCTTCCCTTTTGACGAAGCAGACTCCATTTTGATTTTGATTTTAATAGGAATGAAAATAAAATATGATGAAATACCCTAGGAATATCTATTTTCTGCTGAAGATTCAAACTTTTGAAGGAATTTATAGTGAAATATCAAGGCTTTGGGGTCGGAATCTTCAATGTCTCAATGAATGAGAGTAAATGAGAGCGGTTTTGGGAGATGGAGAGTTGAAATGAAGTTTGTAACCGGCTGTTTTCTTATATATTCGATACATTCACGGGCGTGACTTCAAGTTTCACGGACGTGAATAGTCATGTTCACGGTTTGCTGAAGCAGAATTTCACCCGTGAATGAAAGCGTGAATGCTTTCACGGGCATGCTCAATGAACATCACGGGGGTGAATATTATGTCACGGGTGTGAAGTGTTGAATTTCACTACTTATACCCGTGAAGCAAGCCGTGACACAAGGCGTGAAAGCGTCTGTGAGTTTTGGGTGTAATTATTCACGGGCATGAAACTCTGTCACCGGCGTGAAACTTCTTTGCCACGGTCATGACTCAAACCGTGAAACTATGTTTCACCACTTGAAGCCGTGACTTATGCCGTGGCGCAAAGCGTGAAAGCTTCTGTGAGTTTTTGAGGCGTAATGGTTCATGGGAGTGAAAATACGTCACGGGCGTGAATAGTATTATCCACGGGCGTGACTCAAGCCGTGAAACAATGTTTCACTACTTGAAGCTGTGAAGCATGTCGTGAACCGAAGTCGTGAACAATACTGCCTCTTTGAGCCACTTAAGTCACGGGCGTGACTCCCCTATAATTTTCATTAATTTGAAATTAAGTTCTGCAACAAGACTAAATCATTTCAACAAAGATTTTGCTTCATAAAACATGAATTTTCATCAAAATATTTATCTTCTAACTTGTGATATGTTTTAAGATCAACAATTAAAATTTCATTTTCTTGTAATCACAAGGTTAATCCATCAATCATGCCTAGTTCTCTTCTAATGAAATTAAATCTTTCCTCATTTAGAGACTTAGTGAAAATATCTGCTAATTGCTTTTCTGTGCATACAAATTCTAATTCAACATCTCCATATTGAACATGATCTCTAATAAAGTGATGTCTAATGTCAATATGTTTACTTCTAGAGTGTTGAATAGGATTCTTTGAAAGATTTATAGCACTGGTGTTGTCACATTTTATAGGTATATGGTTCATTTCATGACCATAGTCCTTAAGTTGTTGTTTCATCCAAATAATTTGTGTACAACAACATCCAACTGCTACATATTCAGCTTCAGCAGTTGAAAGAGCAACTGAAACTTGTTTCTTGCTAAACCAAGAAACCAAACATTCTCCAATGAAGTGACAAGTACCTGAAGTACTTTTTCTATCCAAAAGACTACCAGCATAGTCTGCATCTGAATATCCTATTATATAGAAAGATGAATTCCTAGGATACCATAAACCTAGATGCAATGTTCCATGTAAATATCTTAAAATCCTTTTTACAACATTTAGATGAGATTCTTTGGAACATGATTGAAATCATGCACATAAGCAAACACTATACATAATATCGGGTCTAGAAGCAGTGAGATATAAAAGTGATCCGATCATA
This sequence comes from Triadica sebifera, assembly GCA_023653625.1. NCBI lineage: Eukaryota > Viridiplantae > Streptophyta > Magnoliopsida > Malpighiales > Euphorbiaceae > Triadica > Triadica sebifera. Next base: position 39,047,035 of record CM042892.1, on the reverse strand, counting down.
CCTCTATAAAGCTTTTCATTAATGCTCTTACCCTTTTCATCTTTGTCCAATTTTGTTGATGTGCTTATAGGAGTCTTAGATTTTTTGCATCCTTCCATACCAAATTTTTTTGATTAAATCTTTGGCATATTTGGATTGGTTGATGAATATGCCCTCATTGCTTTGTTTGATTTGTAGACCAAGGAAATACTTAAGTTTTCCCATCATGCTCATTTCAAATTTCCTAGTCATGCACTTAGCAAAATCTTGACAAAACAGCTCATTAGTAGAACCAAATATTATATCATCAACATAAAGTTGAACAACTAGTATTTCATGCTTATGCTTTTTGATGAACAGTGTAGTGTCTACATTCCCCTTTGTGAAGCTATTTTCTAGTAAAAAAGAACTTAGTCTTTCATACCAAGCTCTTGGAGCTTGTTTTAAACCATACAAAGCTTTTGAAAGTTTAAAAACATGATTTGGTAAATTATAGCTTTCAAAACCTGGTGGTTGTTCTACATACACTTCTTCATCTATATAGCCATTTAGAAATGCACTTTTCACATCCATTTGAAAAAGTTTGAAATTCATGTGACATGCATATGCTAAGAGAATTCTTATAGCTTCTAATCTAGCTACCGGTGCATATGTTTCATCATAGTCAATACCTTCTTCCTGATTATATCCTTTTGCAACTAGTCTTGCTTTATTCCTGGTTATTAACCCTTGTTCATCTAACTTATTTCTAAATACCCATTTGCTGCCTATGATTGGATGATTCTTAGGTCTTGGTACTAGGTTCCATACTTTATTTCTCTCAAATTGGTTAAGTTCCTTTTGCATGGCAATTATCCAACTTTCATCATTAAGAGCCTCATCAATGTTTTTAGGCTCAATTTGTGAAATAAATGCAATGTCAGTGATTAAATGCTTGAAATGCGATCTAGTACTTACTCCCCTTGATAGATCACCAATTATTTGCTCTTTTGGATGATTTCTATTCATTCTCCATTCTTTTGGAAGGTCTTGCTCCATTTGTTCTTGATTTTGAGGTAGTAGTTTTTCTTGATCGTTTTCTTCTTTTCCATTTTCAATGACAGGTTTTTCCATATTATCTACAACATCATCAAGAGCACTACCTTTCACAAGATCAAGTCTACTAGATTCATTAAAAACAACATGCATGGATTCTTCCACAGTTAATGATCTCTTATTAAATACTCTATATGCTTTGCTGGTTGTAGAGTATCCTAGAAAGATACCATCATCAGACTTAGAGGCAAATTTTCCAAGATTGTCCTTGGTGTTCAATATAAAACACTTGCATCCAAATACTCTAAAGTATGATACCAAGGGCTTTCTTCCATTCCATAGCTCAAATGAGGTTTTGTTTAAAAGAGATCTTTTGAAAACTCGATTTGAAATATAGCATGCAGTGTTTGTGGCTTCTGCCCAAAAATAAGTTGGTAATGCATATTCATTAAGCATTGTTCTTGCCATTTCAATTAATGTTCGATTTTTCCTTTCAACTACACCATTTTGTTGAGGTGTTCTAGGAGATGAAAAATTATGTGAAATGCCATATTCAAGACAAAAACTTTCAAAGTTTTCATTTTCAAATTCTTTCCCATGATCACTTCTTATTTTTGAAATGCAGTATCCTTTTTCATTTTGAACTCTTTTAGCAAAGTTTTTGAAATTTTCAAAAGCATCACTCTTTTGAGCTAAGAAAATTACCCAAGTAAATCTAGAGTAATCATCTACGATGACAAATGCATAATGTTTTCCTCCTAAGCTAGCAACCCTAGTAGGTCCAAATAAGTCTAAATGTATGAGTTGAAGAGGTTTTGAAGTACTTACTATGTTTTTGGCTTTGAAAGATGACTTGTGCTGCTTTCCTCTTTGACAAGGTTCACATGTCTTGCCTTTTTCATATTTAACTCTTGGTAATCCTTTTACTAGCTCTCCTGTGCTGAGACTTTGTATTAAGTCCATGTTAGCATGACCAAGTCTTCTATGCCACAGCCAAGATTCATCACTAGTAGTCACAAGACACTTAGAGGAATGGTTAGAGAGTTCATGTAAGTTTATTATGTATGTATTGATATCTCTATTTCCTTTAAATATTTCTTGACCATCAATAGAGATTACAAGATATTCATTTGAGGTGAAAATTACTTTGTTTCCTTTATCACATAATTGACTTACACTTAGCAAGTTATGTTTTAAGCCATCAACAAGTAAAACATCCTTAATAAAAGTAGTACCATTAATACCAATAGAACCAATGCCAATTACCTTACCCTTTGCACTGTTTCCAAAGGTAACTTTACCTCCATCAATACTTTTGATTTCATTGAAGAGTTTTTTGTCTCCTGTCATATGCCTTGAGCATCCACTGTCTACTACCCATGCATTTTTGTTTATTGTGGACTTGAGGTATACCTACAGAGTTACAAATCAAGTATGATGTTTAGGTACCCAAATGAGTTTGGGTCCTTGGGGGTTAGCACATGAAGGTTGCCAATGAGCCTTCCTTATCCAGCAATGTTTATTTACGTGACCAATTTTCATACAATAATTACATTGTTTCGGTCTAAACTTGCTTTTTGGTCTTACAATGTATTTGAATGCCATAATTCTATTAGACTGATTTTGAGAACAATGGCATGCACAATCATGATTAATTTTCATTTTTCTAGATGCATACTCCTTATACATAAAGGCATGATTATTCCTTTTCTGTATAAAAGGTTTAACATGCTTATTTCTTGGAGTTGTTCTAACAGTTGTGGAGATGTGAGATTCTTTAGATTTTAGAAATATAGTTTTGTGAGAAGATGATGATGTGTCCTTAAACCCTAGACCATGTCTAGCTAAAGGTGATCTTTGAGACACAATGAGAGTATCTAAGCTCTCTTTACCCTTGTGAAATTTAGAAATGGAATTTCTAAGTTCTTCAACTTCATTTTTCAAAGTATTATTTTCTTTTAACAGTCAAGCTGTTGAGGGTCTTGATGAGTATTCATCTAATGACTTTTGAAGAGATTCATTAGATGATTTAAGCTTTATGTTCTCCTTTTCTAAGCCATCTATCTTATTTTTCAAATTAGAGATATTATTTCTATAGATACTAAATTTAGTTCTATATTTCTCTAATTCTATATTTAATTCTATTATTAGGCTTAGCTCATCATCATCATCATCATCATTATCACTATCATTATCACTACTATCATTATTGAAAGAGTATGAGTGTAGTGATCTTACTTTGTCCGAGACGTGATCCTCAATAGCCATGAAGCATAGGTTGACCTTTTCACTTTCATTATCATCTTTTTCACTTGAAGAACTTTCGTCATCCCATGTGGCTTTGTGGCCTTCATGATAGTTTTCTAATGTTTTCCACATGCTATATGTAGTTGAACAGTGTTGTATCCTGCCACATTCTTCAATAGATAATGAACTTGAGAGAATTGTCATTGCCTTCTTATTTTTGAAATTTGCTCCTCTTTGAGGCTCTGTCCAATCATCTCTTGACAAGATTTCTTCTTTAGCATTAACTCCTCTTCTAATTGGTGGTGTCCATTCTTTTCGAATACTATCCCAAACTTCAATTCCTTCATTATCCAGATATGTCTCCATCTGAAACTTTAAATGGGCATAATTTGTTCCATTAAAGTAAGGTTTGAGACTCTGAAATCCTTCACTGGCCATATCTTGCTCTTTACTAGCGCTTTTTAGGCTTTGATGCTAGACAAGGCTCTGATACCAATTGTTGCCCAGATATTAGACGAAGAAGGGGGGTTGAATTGGAGTTTAAAAAATTAAACTTTAAAGTGCAGAAATAAATAGTTAATTTTAGAAGGGATAGAGAAAATAAGACACAAAGATTTATAGAGGTTCGGGTATTAACAAACCCTACTCCTCTCCCCAATCGCAATTGGGAGTTTTACTAACACACTAAGTGTTACAATGGAGTTTTACAAGCTCACTCCCAACTATGGTGTTTCTCACAATGGCTCACACCTAACCCAAAAATCCCTTGTGTTTTAATGGCTCACACAATAACCAATTCCTTTGTGTTTTACAGGCTCACACAAACAACCTACACTTTGTGTTTTACAGGCTCACACAAACAACCTACACTTTGTGTTTTACAGGCTCACACAAACGACCTTTTAATTTGTGTTTTGGAGGTTCACACAACTAACCCTTACAAGTGTTCTTCTCTTAACCCAGAACTACCCAATGCTCACTTGAGCAAAGATTACAGAGAGAACTACTTATAAATCTTTGTTGCTCAAATATGAGGAGCAAAAAGATTTTTACAGAGAATTGATTTGTTCTCAAAGTATGAAAGTACAAGATAGCTTGTAATTTGAAGTATATGCTAATCTTTTATTTTTCTTTTCATTCCCTTATCATCCTCTTATTCTTAATGTATAAATGACTTCCATTTATACTCCCATGGCTGAATATAGCCGTTGGGGTGCATTAAATAAGAAATTAGCCGTTCTACCAACTAAAAAATCGCGCCTGTCATTTTTCTCTTTCATTGGTCACGGGCGTGAATATGCTTGTCACGGGGGTGACAGTTCTTGCTAAGTCGTGACTGAAGTGGTGACCTTGGTCGTGAAGCTCTCTGGTATGTTTTGACATATAGAGTCACGGGCGTGACATTAACCCTTCACGGGCGTGACATTAACCCTTCACGGGCGTGACATTAATTCTTCACGGGCGTGACAGAATTTCCAGCCGTGAGCCAAGTGGTGACTCTGGTCGTTAAGCTCTCTGGATGAAATTGAGAGAATCATTCACGGGGGTGACACCATCATTCCTGGGGGTGAACATCTTCCCAGCTGTGACCCTAGTGGTGACTCTGATTGTGAAGCACTCTGGTTGAAATTTCATGACTCTTCACGGGGGTGACACCTTTAGTCACGGGGGTGACTGAAATGCCCACTTCACGATTTGTTCTTCCTTCATGGCCGTGAACTTCAAATGTTGGTTTTGGTAACGGCTAGCTTTGTTCACGGGAGTGACTCCTAGAGTCATGGCAGTGAACATGCTACTCTTTACTTTTTGTTTCTCAAGGATTATTCTTCCAATTCTCCATTCTTGCTATTTTTAATTTATGTCCTGTATAATACACTTAAAGCAAGTATGTTAAATACAATATTGCTATATTATTTATTATCATCAAAATGACGGAAATACCCCTCAAGGTTAACAGGATTTAATCATTTTCATCATACTCCCCCCCTATTTGGCATGCCAAACTATCCTAACTTGGTTCTAGTTAGGTGTTCTAGGGCTTATACAATTTCATTAAAATTCATAAAAATTAATTTAATACTTTTTATGCATGTAATATCTCAAAATAATCACATAATCACTCAATTAAAATAATATTTACACAATATAACAAATTTCTCATCATTTTACTCATTTCATTTCTCAATTCACATGCTGCCCTGTCACTGGCAGATTCTGTTCTCTGTTTTGGACCTTAATTTTGGTCCTGTTCCATTCTGAATATAGTTACATGATCTTCATACAACTTTTAGATATGGCTCTTATATTTAATATTCAACTTGAATCACTTAATTCAGAGTTCTGTATCAAACGATATGATAATATTAACACTAACTGGTCATTGATAATTCTGCCAGAATTTTCTGGACAGATTCTAAGTCTAAATCTTATAAATTTTTCTGGATAATTATAGACATATTCAGATATTATGGTCTAAATAAAAATTGTAGCCCTATGTCTAAGCTTGAATTCAGATTAAAGAACACACAAATCCAAGCTCTAGAACTCAAGTTATGACGGTTTAAGTACTTACTGCTCAATATTAACAATTCTGCCCAGAATTTCTGGACAGATTCAATGTCAGACCTTTATGACTGTTTCTGGATAATTACAGACATATTCAGATTTTATGGTCTAAATGAAAGTTATAGCCCTATGTCTTATCTTTCAGGCCCAACAAAAAAATATAAAACCGAGTTCCAGATATTAGGTTATAACAGTTTAAGTGAACACTGCTTATCAATTTTCAGCAAGGAACATACAAGATAATCACATTCAATTTTTACCAAATTAAATCCTAAGTCTAGCAAACATGCATTCCCAAGATTTTCATCAAAAAATAATATCAATTCAGAATCATCAACATGCCAAATAACTAAATCATGCAAATAAAAAAAAATAAAATAGGCTATTGCCTTAGGTTATGCACAAACCTCTTTTTGTTTTCTCTCTTTTTTTTCTCTTTTCTTTTCTTTCTCCTTTCCTTTGCTCCCTTGATCTAGTTCCTTGTTAACTTGAGTTCCTAAAATTTAAAATCAGATTATTAAAACCTCATAAACCCTAATTTTTCTCTTTTTCCTTACTCTCCTAAGCTTCCTTAGGCATGAAAATGGAATTTCCCATACCTTTCTCTCTCTTTTTCTCACTTTCTCTTCTTAGAACAAGGTTTGGTTATGGCTGTCCAATGGAAAAACATGGGCTGATTTGAGAGGAAGAATTTTCTCCAATGAAAATGGATAAGGAAGAAGAAGAAACAATCAAGAACAAAATGACAAAAGTCATTAAGATGGAGGACACATAAGCCACATTCTAGAAACCTTCATTAATGTTATATGCATGTATCTTCATTAGCTTATTAAACTTTGCCACTTGGTGTATTGGGCTTCAAGAAATGTGGGAGGCAATTGAAAGATAGAAAATTCTAGATATGAAGAGATGAAAGAACAATTAAGAGAATAAAGACAAGCTACACAATTATGGGACACCTAAGCCAAATTCTAGAAGTCTTCATTAATGCATTCATCTCTCTTGGTGTATGTTAATTGTCCACTTAATGTATTCCACTTGGTGTGGGCATCCCCTTCCCATGTGTTTAATGTCCCAATCATGTATTTAATTTATGACCCCTAAACTTTTCAAAATTTACAATTTAGTCCTTTACCGAAATTTAACATCTTTAAATATTTTGAACACTTTATTAGATATTTTTCATACTTAATTACCATTATTTTCATTATTTTTCGATAAAAGTCCAAATTTAGACTTCGGTCAAATCGACGAGTCGATTTAACAACTCGCGTGACTTTAGTCTAAATCAGCCGATATGACATTCTCTCCCCTTTAAAATAAATTTTGTCCTCGAAATTTACCTGTTAATTATGTGAACAACTGATGATATTGCCTCTTCATGACTTCTTCGTTCTCCCATGTGGCTTCTTCAGTAGCATGATTCTGCCATACCACTTTAACTAATGGAACTTTCTTGTTTCGTAAAACTTTTTCTTCCCGTGCTAATATAGCCACTGGTTCCTCTTCATACGTCAAGTTGGTCTGTACTTCTATCTCCTCAGTTGGAATAACATGAGTCGGATCAGACTTATATATCCTTAGCATCGATACATGGAAAACATTATGGATTTTATCCAACTCTGGTGGAAGTGCTAACCGATATGCCACTGGTCCGATTCTTTCCAAAATCTCATAAGGACCATTGAACCTCGGACTTAACTTTCCCTTTTTACCGAATCTTAATACTTTCTTCCAAGGTGAAACTTTAAGAAACACCTTATCTCCCACAACATACTCTATATCTTGCGTATTAAGGTCAGCATATGATTTCTATCGATCTTGAGCTACTTTCAATCTTTCTTGGATAATTCTAACCTTTTCTTCTGTTTGTTGCACTAACTCTGGCCCTATCAACTTCTTTTCACTCAATTCAGTCCAACAAACTAGTGTCCTGCATTTTCTTCCATACAATGCCTCATACGGAGCCATGCCTATGCTCGTCTGATGGTTGTTGTTGTAGGCAAACTCCATAAGAGGTAGATATCTATCCCAACTTCCCTCAAATTCAAGCACACAACTTCTCATTATATCCTCTAGCAACTGAATAACTCTCTCCGATTGTCCATCCATTTCCGGATGAAAGGCCGTGCTGAAATTGAGTCGACTTCCCAAAGTTTGCTATAGACTATTCCAGAATTGTGAAGTAAATATGGGATCTCTATCAGATATGATGGACATTGGCACTCCATGCAATCTCACTATCTCACTTACATAAATTTCAGCTAGCTTGTTCAATGAGTAGTCCATTCTGACAGGTAAGAAATGTGCCGACTTCATCAATCGATCCACTATCACCCACACTGCATCATGCTTTCTCTGAGTCATCGGTAAACCGGATACAAAATCCATCATGATTCTTTCCCATTTCCACTCTGGAATCGGTATTGGTTGCAGCAATCCTGTGGGCAATTGGTGTTCCGCTTTCACTTATTGACAAGTTAGACATTTAGCAACATATTTAGTTATATCCTTCTTCATCCCTGGCCATCAATATAGAGTTTTCAAATCTTGATACATCTTGTTCCCGCCTGGATGCATGGTATATACCGTTTCATGTGCTTCTTTTAAAATATTGGACTTCAGCTCTTCTACACCAGGCACATAAATCCTATTCTTGAAGTACATTGTGCCATCCTCTGTCAATGAAAAATCATGCTTTTCTCCCTTTTTCACTGCCTCGACTATCTCTACTAACTTTTCATCTTGCTTCTGAGCATCTTTGATCCTCTGCATCAAAGTAGATTGTATTCGCATCTCAGCTAAAATCTTCCTACTTAGTGCATCTGCAACCACATTAGCTTTTCCTGGCTGGTAGTCGATCACACAATCATAATCTTTAATCAACTCTAACCATCTTCGTTGTCTCATATTCAACTCTTTATGTGAGGGAAGGTATTTAAGACTTTTATAATATGTATAGATATAACATCTTTCCCCATACAGATAATGTCTCCAGATCTTAAGAGCAAAAACTATCACAGCTAACTCCAAATCATGTGTCGGATAGTTAAGCTCATGAGGCTTAAGTTGTCTTAAGGAATAAGCAATCACCTTTCCTTCTTGCATAAAAACACAGCCTAAACCATTATGACTAGCATCACTGTACACAACAAAGTCTTTTCCTAGAATAGGCTGAGTCAAAACTGGTGCTTCAGTCAACATTGCCTTCAGCCGATCAAAACTTACTTGATACTTGTCTGTCCACTCGAAACGAACCTCTTTTCATAGCAGTCGTGTCAAAGGAGTCGCTAATGATGAAAATCCTTTCACGAACCTCCTATAATATCCGGCTAATCCGAGGAAACTTCTCACTTCTGTCACATTTCGTGGTGGTTTCCAATTAAGAATAGCCTCAATTTTACTAGGATCAACCTGAATACCTTCTGCTGAAATTACATTACCTAGAAAACTGACTGCTTCAAGCCAAAACTCGCACTTAGATAGCTTTGCATACAATTGCTTCTCCCTCAATGTTTGTAGCACTATTCTGAGATCTTGATCATGTTCTACTCGGTCTCTAGAGTAGACAAGAATGTCATCAATAAATATCACTACAAATTGATCAAGGTATGGCCTAAACACTCGGTTTATCAGGTCCATAAAAGCTGTCGTTGCATTCGTCAATCCAAAGGGCATAACTAGGAACTCATAATGACCATAACGAGTCCTAAATTCCATCTTAGGTACATCTGACTCTTTTATCTTCAGTTGATGATACCCCGATCGAAGACCTATCTTCGAAAATATGGCTGCACCTTTTAATTGGTCAAATAAGTCATCAATCCTAGGCAGTGGGTATTTATTCTTAATAGTCACCTTATTAAGCTGCCTGTAATCGATGCAAAGACGAAGAGTACCATCTTTCTTCTTGACAATTAATACTGGAGCACCCTATGGTGATACACTGGGTCGTATAAAACCCTTATCTAACAACTCCTGCAATTGTACCTTCAGCTCTTTCAACTCTGCTGGTGCCATCCTATATGGTGTAATAGAAATAGGGGTGGTGCCGGGTACCAAATCGATAGCAAATTCAATTTGTAATATCCGCTAATTTAGGTTCTGAGTCGCACGTGTTGCGAAATTGAAGCATGTGACCGATCGGAGTCTAAATTCGGATTTTTACAAAAATTGATTAAGAAATGGTTAAATTAAATAATAAATGCCTAAATAAGTGATTATAGAGTTTAAAGAAGTTGATTTATGGTAAAGGACTAATTTGCAAAATTTGATAAGTTTTGAGGTCAAATTGCAATTTACCAAAAAATTGAAGGATTAATGAGATTAATGGGTAATTAACTTAAGAAATTGGACATTTAAAATTGGGTTGGCCATGATATTAAAGGAAGATGATTAATATTGATTAAGTGTAAAATTGGGAGAAAATGGTCAAATGATGGGTCCCACATGAAGACTTTTTGGGTACCCTATTTAAGGCTTTCTTTTTTTCTTCTTCTTCTCTTCATTTTCTGCTCCTTCTCTCTTTTCTTTACCAGTCACCCAACCATAACTTCTCCTCCATAGCTCACCTTGATTTTAGAGAGAGAAAGGAAGGGAAGAGAAGGGAAAGAGCAAGACAAGGTGATTTTCATGTTCCATAACTCATAAGAAAGCTGGAAAGAACAAGAAAGAGGAAGAAAAATCAAGTTTGGTAGAGAGAGAAAATCTCCAAAGTGGTGATCAACTGAAGAAAAGTGTAAGGTAAGAAGTATTTCTTCTTCCTCTTCATCTTTTCTAAAGGAAGTTCGAATTTTGAGCTCATTTAAGACTTATATGGAAAGAGAGAGAAACTAGGGTTTTGAAAGAGAAAAAGAGAGCTTAGGGTCTTGAGAAAATCATATGGAAATAATGATTTATGATGTTGTAGGAGTTCCAAATGACAAGGAACAAGCTCTAAGGAGCAAAGGAAAAGAGAAAGCTACCTAAAAGAGTGAAGGAGAAAGATTAAGGTTTCTGCATAACTTAAGGCAATAGCCTATTTTTGCTTGAAATAATGCATGCTGAACATGATTTTAAATAAATGCAATTTCAAGAATGATGATGATTATAGCATGAAACCATAGGTTTAGACATATATGAATGAGATAATTGTGACATTGAATTAAGGATGCATGTTAGAGAATCTTGTATGATCAAGACATGTACATGTATTGAAAAGTAATAAGTGGAATAAAGAACCTTAGAAATGCATGAAATAGAATTTGGTATGATTTGGATGAGGTTAGAATGAATGAAAAGTGAATATGCAGATTTCCTGCTGAAAATCACGGGTGTGACTATTGAGTCACGGGCGTGAACTTGAGGGTTCACGGTTGTGAATTTCTGGGTGGAAATGGTACTATTCATTCCAGAAGCATTCACGGGTTGGAATCACAGAAGTGAACTTATTTACGGGCATGAATGAGTAATCACGACCGTGAATGCTTTTGGGCGATTCATTCCAGTAGTGTTCACGGCTTGGGATTACGGGCGTGAACTAATTCACGGGCGTGAAAGTAGTAATCACGGCCGTGAATGCTCTGTATTTGAAATTTTGAATGTGGTTATTAAATGAGGAATTCAGGTAATTAAATGAAAGTTATTGTCTATCCAGCAAAATAAGAATGATATGGATATGGATATATGTATATATATATTGATGTGAGAATGTGATATGTTGTGATATAGAAAAATGAATTGATGTAGAAAAATGAATTGTCATGGATAATATATGAAATCTGATGCAGATGATAAATATGAGAATATTGATGAATCTAGTAAATGAATGAAAAGATGTATGAGTATGACTATATGCTTGTAAAACAAGAAAATTGAGATGTTGATAAATATGAGAAAAATGGATGTGTTGAAATTTGAGAATAATGATTGATGTGAAAATATAAAGAAATCCATTACTCTACTTGCGGACTAGAATCAGGATAGATGACATATCATTAAGGGGGTGAACGGTACCGTACTATACCTCAACCAATATGGCTAAAGCTTGTGTGAGCCCCATTGGTCTGGGATGCTCAGTCAGTGTGGCTAAAGCTTGTGTGAGCGCTACTGACTTGAGAAAGCTCCGATGAGCACATATAAATGAGGACAAGGTGTCATAAGCTTGTGTGAGCGGCCTTGATCCGGTTATTCATCTATGATGAAATAATACTCAATCAATGTGGCATAAGCTTGTGTGAAAGCCATTGATTTGAGAAGCTCTTATGAGCCAGATAGTGGACAGGGTGGCATAAGCTTGTGTGAGCACTCCTGATCCATAACCCGTATCCAGTCAGTCCAAAAATTTAGAGTGATGTGGGCAAGATAATGAGGATATGTCGGAAAAATAAGAAAATGAAAGAATAAGAAAACGATGATGATATGAGATTGAAATGTAATGATAAAGAGATTTACAGAATAATTTGCTATTAAGGATAAGTGAAAATAACATTGTCTATATGAGCATGACATTTATACTTTTATGAAATAAGAATATGTTGATAGTCATGCATGCAAACATTTTAATGCACAAAATGATAATTGTTAATGCTTGTTGCATGATATAGTATATTGCCTTCTTTATATGCACCACTAAGCTTAGAGCTTAGCGTGGAGTTTAATTTCCACGTAGATATAGAAAGGTAGCTGAAGACGCTAGATAAAGCAAGCGGTGATCCCATTCAAGTAAAGCAGCCGAATATTGAGAAAGTGGGTTACAAGTTTTGAAACTTTTGTATTTAACTTTTATATTAAAGAAATGTTTGAGTTTGTAAAACTTACTTTTAAAGTTTGTTAAGAATTAGTCTGATGTTAAAAATTTCTATTTTATGTAAATAAATTGTACTCTGATTTTTATTTATATCCATATATAAATGAGTAAAAAAAAAATGAAGTATGAGAAAGACAGGCGCCAGCGCTTCCTTATCCAGGCACGTGCAGTTCGGGTGAGGAAGTGCAGTCGCTGTTACACAATTTCTCTATCCGGTGGTAACCCTGGCAACTCCTCTGGAAATACGTCGGGAAACTCACTAACAGTAGGAATATCCACCAACTTCGGACTTGCTTTTTCCATATCAACCACATACGCTATGTATGCTTCACATCCCTTATTGATGAGTTTCTGGGCTTTCAATACTGATATCACATTGTCTAGGTATCTTCTATCCTCACCCATCACCATTATCTCATCTTGTTCTGGAATTCTAATGATCATCTGTCTTCTTCCAAAATCCACTACTACTCCATAACGAGCCAACCAATCCATTCCCAAGATCACATCGAACTCATGGAATAGTAATTCTATCAAGTCTGCTGGGAATTGCCTACCTTGAATTTCAACTGGGCAGCCCCTAAACACCTTGCTAGCCCTCACACTGTGCCCTAACGGGTTAGTCACAATAATCTCAAATTCTAGAGTCTGTGGTTCTAAACCCTCTCGACCTAGTGGTGGTGTGCATATGTATGAATGCGTCGACCCCGGATCTATCAATGCATGTCAGAGCCAAAGAGAAGGAATTTACCAATTAAGACATCCAGTGCATCCTGCTCCTCTCAGCCTCGCATGACATATGCCCTGGCTGGGGCAGCTCTACTACCTTATGGCCTCTCAACTGTCTCTGATCTGAACTGACTGGACCCTGATCGGCCTCCTCTGCCTTGCCCTCGGCCTCGGCCTCTGCCTTGCCCAGAAGCCTGTGTTTGTATCAGCCCAGTGCTCCCTGAACCTCTGCCATGCTGTAATAAGGGACAATCTCTCCTCATATGGTCTTTAGAGCCACATCTAAAACACGCTCCTGTCATCCACCAACACTCTCCAGGATGAGAACGACCACAATGTTGGCATTCTGGTAGGGGTAGAGATCTATATGGTGTCTGTGTCGGTGCACTGGCTGTCAAAGAAACAGATCTCGCGGGTTGTCCCCACCTAAAGGAAGAAGGCCTGTTGGAACCCCCAGCCTGAAATCGGCCACTGAAAGATCTAGTTCTTTTTCCACTTGACTGTACTCTACCCGGTTGTGATATGGGCCTCTTGAACCCTCTATCTTGTGTTGACTGTTGTGTGGCTAGAACTCTCTCAACTGTTCTGGCAGATGCTAGCAAACTAGGGAAACTCATCAGACTTAGAGCTGAGACTTGTAGCTTGATTGGGTCTCTCAATCCATCTTCAAATCGTCGGCACTTATCTGCCTCAGTGGATACAATGCCTCCAGCATACTTGCAAAGATGTGTGAATTCTCTTTCATATTCTATTATCGATAAGTTTCCTTGTTTCAGCATCAAAAACTCACTTTTCTTGTCGTCTGTGTAGATAGGAGGAATATACTGCTCCTTGAACTTCTCTAGAAAGAACTCCCATGTCATAGGGTCAGGAGCCTCTGTGCTCTATGATTCAGATTGACACCATTCATATGCATGCTCCTGTAGTAAAGATACTGCATACTCATATTTATGCTTATTTGTGCAATGCAGCTGATCAAAAACTCTTTCTGCCCATTCTAGCCAAAACTCTGCCACTAAGGGGTCATCTTCCCGTTTACCGTAGAAATCGGGTGCCCCTAACTTCCTCAGTCTCTCAAATTGTAATCCTGTTGAGGCTGGTTGTGATGCTCTTTGTAGCAAATCTATCATGTTCCTCATAAGCTCTGTTTGTCCTGTGCCAGCAATAGACTGCCCTCTTGATAGGCTAGCATTGGATCTAGATACAGTAGCTTGGCGATGACTGGGTCGCGATGAAGCCTGTGTTTCAGTAGGCTCATTACGTTCGCCTCCTTCGGCCACAATATGTCGTGACCCTGAAGCCATACTATACCTAAATCATAAAATAACAGCCCCAATCAGTAAGCAGCAACATTAATACTTAATTGTGGGTACACACATATCATAATTATTTTTGAAAACCATTTTAAAATCTCAAAACCAGGCTTTAATACCAAAATCCAGAAACACCAACCTGGTGCTCTGATACCAAAAACTGTAACACCCCCTCACCCCAGTAGCTCATGCCCGAATGAGGGTATGCTACGCTGACTCCATCAATTAAAATATCATTATATAAGTTATATATAAAGCAAAATCACTCGTACATTTTTTTTCATTTCCAATATTCACTATTTATTTACTTTGCATTTATAAAAGAAATATAACATAAAAGTTAAACTACCTTTTTATATAGTAATATGTTATTTCAAAAAACATACTGTTTATTTTATAAATATTACAAAATAAAATTTACAAGATAATATACAAAAGTTGTGTAACCCACGACGTGTGCAACAGGCTGCTTTACTGGATTAGGTCACCGCTGGCTTTGTCTACTATTTTCTTTTTATTCTTTACTAAATCTGCGTGAGAAAACTCCCACGCTAAGCTCTTGGTTTAGTGGTGCATATAGATAAGGCAATAAACTATTTTTAATGTCACATGCATTGTCATATAAAAATTTATGATCAAATCATGCAAACATACATTTCATAATATTCTAGTATGCATAACATCAATTTATTGTATCTCATTTTGTTTAACATAATCAAATCATCATTCTCATGCAAATCATGGTATTCTAGCATGTATAGACATCAAATTATATTATGTTATCTCATACTTATTTATTTTATTACCACCTTATTGTATATCACTAAACCTTCTTTTTATCCATGCCACAATTCATAATTCCATTTTTATTATCCATGTCACAAATCATAATTTCCGTTTTACTTTCAATAATTATTTTATGTCCCATAACTCTTTATTTATGTTTTCATTTATGCCCAGAACACCTATGAACCACTGAATAGGATAACGGAGTTGCCATCCAGGAACTTAGGAGTGCCACCCGGGCAATATGATGTGTGCATATAAGTGCCAAACCCGGCTTAGATAACCGTGCCAAACTCGTCGTAGATAACTGTGCCAAACTCGGCGTAGATAATAATGTCATACCCGACATAAATAACAGTGCCAAACCCGGCGTAAATAACATTGCCAAACCCGGCGTAGATAACATTGCCAAACCCAGCATAGATAATCATACCATTAATGGATTTAATCATTTTCATCATACTCCCCCCTATTTGGCATGCCAAACTATCCTAACTTGGTTCTAGTTAGGTGTTCTAGGGCTTATACAAATTCATTAAAATTCATAACAATTAATTTAATACTTTTTATGCATGTAATATCTCAAAATAATCACATAATAACTCAATTAAAATAATATTTACATAATATAACAAATTTCTCATCATTTTACTCATTTCATTTCTCAATTCACATGCTGCCATGTCACTAGCAGATTCTGTTCTCTGTTTTGGACCTTAATTTTGGTCTTGTTCCGTTCCGAATATAGTTACATGATCTTCATAAAACTTTTAGATATGGCTCTTATATTTAATATTCAACTTGAATCACTTAATTCAGAGTTCTGTATCAAAAGATATGATAATATTAACACTAACTGGTCATTGATAATTCTGCCAGAATTTTCTGGACAGATTCTAAGTCTAAATCTTATAAATTGTTCTGGATAATTACAGACATATTCAGATATTATGGTCTAAATAAAAATTGTAGCCCTATGTCTAAGATTTCATGAAGAACAAAGAACACACAAATCCAAGCTCTAGAACTCAAGTTATGACGGTTTAAGTACTTACTGCTCATTATTAACAATTCTGCCCAAAATTTCTGGACAGATTCTATGTCCGATCTTTATGACTTTTTCTGGATAATTACAGACGTATTCAGGTTTTATGGTCTAAATTAAAGTTATAGCCCTATGTATTATCTTTCAATCCCAACAAAGAAATACAAAACCGAGTTCCAGATATTAAGTTATAACAGTTTAAGTGAACAATGCTTATCAATTTCCAGCAAGGAACATACAAGATAATCACATTTAATTTTTACCAAATTAAATCCTAAGTCTAGCAAACATGCATCCCCAAGATTTTCATCACAAAATAATATCAATTCAGAATCATCAACATGCCAAATAACTAAATCATGCAAATAAAAAAAAATAAAATAGGCTATTGCCTTAGGTTATGCACAAACCTCTTTTTTTTTTCTCTTTTCTTTCTCTTTACTTTTTTTTCTCCTTTCCTTTGCTCCCTTGATCTAGTTACTTGTTAACTTGAGTTCCTAAAATTTAAAATCAGATTATTAAAACCTCATAAACCCTAATTTTTCTCTTTTTCCTTATTCTCCTAAGCTTCCTTAGGCATGAAAATGGAATTTCCCATGCCCTTCTCTCTCTTTTTCTCACTTTCTCTTTTTAGAACAAGGTTTGGTTATGGCTGTCCAACGGAAAAACGTGGGCTGGTTTGCGAGGAAGAATTTTCCCCAATGAAAATGGATAAGGAAGAAGAAGAAACAATCAAGAACAAAATGACAAAAGTCATTAAGATGGAGGACACATAAGCCACATTCTAGAAACCTTCATTAATGTTATATGCATGTATCTTCATTAGCTTATTAAACTTTGCCACTTGGTGTATTGGGCTTCAAGAAATGTGGGAGGCAATTGAAAGATAGAAAATTCTAGATATGAAGAGATGAAAGAACAATTAAGAGAATAAAGACAAGCTACATAATTATGGGACACCTAAGCCAAATTCTAGAAGTCTTCCTTAATGCATTCATCTCCCTTGGTGTATGTTAATTGTCCACTTAATGTATTCCACTTGGTGTGGGCAGCCCCTTCCCATGTGTTTAATGTCCCAATCATGTATTTAATTTATGATTATCCCATTTAAATCCTCCAATTTTTGGTAAATTGCAAATTGACCCCTAAACTTTTCAAAATTTACAATTTAGTCCTTTACCGAAATTTAACATCTTTAAATATTTTGAGCACTTTATTCGATATTTTCCATACTTAATTACCATTATTTTTATTATTTTTTGATAAAAGTCCAAATTTAGACTTCGGTCAAATCGAAGAGTCGATTTAACAACTCGCGTGACTTTAGTCTAAATTAGCGGATATGACAAGTCATGAAAGCTACTAGTTCTTTTGGCAATTTAGTTCATGGTCGTGAATATATGTCATGGGCGTGAATTGCCTAAAAACCTCACCAAATAAAATTACGTCTAATACAAAAATAAAGCATTTCTAAGGAGCTTCTATCCCTTATAACATATATTTCCATCAAATTTGCTACCTTACATCTAGTAAGATGAGATAAAAACACAAGATTATCAATCAAGGTTTGACAATTTTGGCAATCACAAAGTTAATCCATTAATCATACCAAGCTATCTTCTTATGAAATTAAATCTTTCCTCATTTAGAGACTTAGTGAAGATATCTGCCAATTGATTGTCTGTGTTTATAAATTCCAATACAACATGATCTCTAATAAAATGGTGTCTAATGTCAATATGCTTACTTTTAGAATGTGGAATGGGATTCTTAGATAAATTTATGGAAGTTGTATTGTCACATCTAATAGGAATATGGTTCATACTATGACCATAATCTTAAGTTGTTTCATCCAAAGGATTTGTGCACAACAACATCCTGCTGTCACATACTCCGCTTTAGCAGTAGAAAGAGCAACTGAAACTTGTTTCTTGCTAAACCAAGAAACTAAGCACTCTCCAATAAAGTGACAAGTACTTGAAGCACTTTTTCTATCTAAAAGACTTCCAGCATAATCAGCATCTGAATATCCTATAATGTAAAAGGATGAATTTCTAGGATACCACAAACCTAGATGCAATGAGCCATGTAAATATTTAAAAAAAAAAATTTACTGCATTTAAATGAGACTCTTTAGGACATGATTGAAAGCGAGCACATAAGCATACATTATACATTATGTCGGGTCTAGAGGCAGTAAGATATAAAAGTGATCCGATCATACCTCTATTTTGTTGATGTGCTCATTAGAGTCTTGGAATTCTTGCACCATTCCATTCCAAATTTCTTAAGCAAGTCTTTGGCATATTTGGATTGGTTAATGAATATTCCCTCATTGCCTTGTTTTATTTGTAGACCGAGGAAATATTTTAGCTCACCAATCATGCTCATTTCGAATTCCCTAGTCATACACTTAGCAAATTCTTGACAAAGCAATTCATTAGTAGACCCAAATATGATATCATCAACATAAATTTGAACAATTAGAATATCATGCTTATGCTTTTTAATGAACAATGTAGTGTCAACATTCCCCTTTGTAAAGTTATTTTCTAAGAGAAAAGAACTTAGTCTTTCATACCAAGCTCTTGGGGCTTGTTTCAGACCATATAAAGCTTTTGAAAGTTTAAATACATGATTAGGCAAATCATAGCTTTCAAAACCTGATGGTTGGTCTACATAAACTTCTTTTTCTATAAAACCATTTAAAAAGACACTTTTCAAATCCATTTGAAAGAGTTTGAAATTCATATGGCATGCATATGCTAAAAGTATTCTTATGGCTTATAATCTAGCTATAGGAGCATAGGTCTCATCATAATCAACTCCTTTTTCCTGATTATACCCTTTTGCAACCAATCTAGCCTTATTCCTAGTTATTGAACCTTGTTCATCTAGTTTATTTCTAATACCCATTTGCTACCTATAATTTGATGCTCCTTGGGTCTAGGTAATAAGGTTCATACCTTACTTCTCTCAAATTGGTTTAGTTCCTCTTGTATGGCAATCACCCAACTTTCATCATTAAGAGCCTCATCAATATTTTTAGGCTCAATTTGAGAAACAAAAGCAAGGTCAGAAACTAAATGTTTGAGATGAGATCTAGTACTTACATAGGATCACCAATGATTTGCTCTTTGGGGTGATCTTTTGTCAATCTCCATTCCTTTGGGAGCTCTTGCCTGTTTTCCTCTTGAGCTTGAGGTAGAGAATCATCTTGATCATTTTCTTCTCTTACATTTCCAAGATCAAGTCTTTCCATGGTACCTACTACATCATCAAGAACATTACCTTTCAAAAGATCAAGTCTACTAGATTCATCAAAAATAACATGCATAGATTCTTCAACAGTTAATGATTTTTTATTAAATACCCTATATGCTTTACTAGTTGTAGAGTATCCTAAGAAAATACCCTTATCAGATTTAGAGGCAAATTTTCCAAGGTTGTCCTTGGTATTCAATATGAAGCACTTACATCCAAATACTCTAAAGTATGATATCAAGGGCTTTCTTCCATTCCATAGCTCAAATGAAGTTTTGTTTAGGAGAGGTCTTTTGAAAACTCGATTTGAAATATAACAAGCAGTATTTGTGGCTTCTGCCCAAAAGTAAGTTAGTAAACCATACTCATTGAGCATTGTTCGAGCCATTTCAATTAAAGTTTAATTTTTCCTTTTGACTATCCCATTTTGTTGAGGTGTCTTAGGAGATGAAAAGTTCTGTGAAATGCCATGTTCAAGACAAAAGCTTTCAAAGTTTTCATTTTGAAATTCTTTGCCATGGTCACTTCTTATTCTTGAAATGCAATATCCTTTTTCATTTTGAACTCTTTTAGCAAAATTTTTGAAAGTTTCAAAAGCATGACTCTTTTGATCTAAGAAAATTACCCAAGTAAATCTAGAGTAATCATTTACGATGACAAAGGCATATTGTTTACCTCCTAAGCTTGCAATTCTAGTAGGTCCAAATAAATCTAGATGCAGGAGTTGTAGAGGTTTTGAGGTACTTTATATGTTTTTGGATTTGAAGGATGACTTTTGTTGCTTCCCTTTTTGGCAAGGTTCACATGTCTTGTCTTTTTCAAATCTAACTCTTGGCAGTCCCTTTACCAGCTCTCCTGTGCTGAGGCTTTGAATTAAGTCCATGTTTGCATGACCAAGCCTTTTATGCCACAGCCAAGATTCATCATTAGTAGTCACAAGACACTTAGAGGAATGGTTAGATATTTCGTGTGAGTCTATTATGTAGGTATTGACATCTATATTTCCTTTAAATATCTCTTGACCATTAATAAAGGTTACAAGACATTCATTTGAAGTAAAGAGTACTTTGTTTCCTTTATCACATAATTGACTTACACTAAACAAGTTATGTTTCAAGCCATCAACAAGTAAGACATCTTTAATAAAGTAGTACCATTAATACCAATAGAGCCAATGCCAATTACCTTACCCTTAGCATTGTTTCCAAAGGTAACTTTACCTCCATCAATACTTTTGATTTCATTGAAAAGTTCTGTATTTCCTGTCATATACCTTGAGCATCCACTGTCCACTAACCAAGCATTTTTGTTTATTGTGGATTTGAGGCATACCTATAGAATCACAATTCAAGTATGGTTTTTAGGTACCCAAATGAGCTTGGGTCCTTGGGGGTTAGCACATGAAAGTTCCCAATGAGCCTTCCTTATCCAGCAATGTTTATTTATGTGACCAAATTTCATACAATAATTACACTGTTTAGGTCTAAAAATGCTTTTTGGTCTTACAATGCTTTTGAATGCCATATTTCTATTAGACTGAGTTTGAGAACAATGACATGCACAATCATGATTAATTGGTGCTTTTCTAGATGCATGCTTCTTATATATAAAGGCATGATTAGCCTTTTGAGGTTTCTTTCTTAGGCTTACCAGACCTTGAACATCCCTCTTATGTATAGAAGTTTTAGTGTATTTTGTGCATTTGTCTCTTGGTGCTGTTCCAGCAAATGTGGAGATGTGAGGTTCATTTGACTTAACAAAAGTAGTCTTGTGAGAAGATGATGATGTACCCTTAAATCCTAGACCATGTCTAATTAAGGGTGATCTTTGAGACATAATGAGAGTATCTAAGCTCTCATTTCCTTTGTGAAATTTTGAAACGGAGTTTCTAAGTTCCTCAACTTCAATTTTCAAAGTATTGTTTTCTTTAAGCAGGGATTTAGTTGAGGGTCTTGAAGAGTATTCATCTAATGACTTTTGAAGATATTCATTCGATGATTTAAGCTTAAAGTTCTCCTTTTCTAAAGCATCCATTTTGATTTTCAAATCAGAAATGTTATTCTTATCAGTATTGAATTTACTTCTATATTTTTCTAGTTCTAGATTCAATACTTCTATTAAGCTTTGTTCATCATCATCTTCACTATTACTATCATTATCATACTATCATTATTGAAAGAGTATGAGTAAAGTGATCTTACCTTATCCGAGACGTGATCCTCTATAGCCATGAAGCATAGGTTGACTTCTTCACTTTCATTATCATCTTTTTCACTTGATGAGCTTTCGTCATCCTATGTGGCTTTATCACTTATGTCCCCATTGTCTCTTTGGTATTTGCTCTTGTGCTTCTTAAGCCTTGGACATTTCGGTTTAATATGCCCTTTCTTTCCATATTCATAGCACTTTACCTCTTCTTTACTTCATTGTGTATCATTAGAGGTCTATTTGAGGTTTCTTTGCTTGAATTTTCTAGAGTTGCTCATTCTTTTCTCAATGATTCTTTTTAGCCTTATTGAGAGCATAGCAATGTCCTCATTTGCATCATCACTCTTTTCTTCATCATCTTCAACTTCCTCTTGAGATTTTGAAGTAGTGGCTTTTTGTGCTAGAGGCTTTCTTTTTCTGGCTCTATTTCAAGCTCTCTATATCTTTTTACTGCCATTTTATGCGTGAGAAGTTTACCAATAAGCACATCAGTATTCATGATACTTATGCCTCCATTTGCCTCTTCTATACCAGCAACTCTTGAACCATAATCTTTGAGAGGAAGACTTCTTAGGATTTTGTTATTTACATCTTCCAAGCTCAGGTGTTTCCCAAGTTTTCTCATTCCATTTATGATGGCTAGAAGATGGTTGGTCATGTCAGTAATTGACTCATTGGATTTCATCTTGAAGAGCTCATACTCTGAAGTAAAAAGTTGAATCTTCTTTAATTTAACTTGCTTAGTTACTTCATGATAGTTTTCCAATATTTTCCACATGCTGTAAGCTGTTAGGCAGTGTTGTATTCTACCACATTCTTCAACGGATAATGAGCTTGAGAGAATTGTCATTGCCTTCTTGTTTTTTATGTTTGCTATTCTTTGAGGCTTTGTCCAATCATCTTTTGATAAGATTTCTTCTTCACCATCAACTCCTCTTCTAGTTGGTTGTGTCCATTCTTTTCAAACACTATCCCAGACTTCAATTCCTGCACTATCCAGATATGTCACCATCCAAAACTTCCAATGAGCATAATTTGTTCCATCAGAGTAAGGCTTGAGACTTTGGAATCCTTCATTTGCCATATCTTGATCTTTACTAGCACTGATTAGGCTTTGATGCTAGACTTAGCTCTGATACCAAATGTTGCCCATATATGGAACCAAGAAGGGGGGGTTGAATTGGATATTAAAAATTTTAACTTTTAAGTGCGGAAAGAAAAGTTAAGATGAGTAGGGATAGAAAGATAAGACACAAGAATTTTTATAGAGGTTCGGGTGTTAACAAACCCAACTCCTCTCTCCAACCTCAATTGGGAGTTTCACTAACACTCTAAGTATTACAATGGAATTTTACAAGCTCACTCCCAACTATGGTGTTTCTAACAATGGATCACACCTAACCCAAAATTCCCTTGTGTTTTAAAGGCTCACACAATAAACCAATTTCTTGTGTTTTGAAGGCTCACACAAATAACCCTTACAAGTGTTCTACTCTTAACCCCAAAATACCCAAACTCACTTGAGTAGATGATTATAGAGAGAAACACTTACAATTCTTTAATGCTTAGAGAATGATGAGCAAAAAGATTTTTACAGAGAATAAATGTTCGTTTTGAAAATATTAAATGCACAAATGGCTTAGAACAAGATTTTGATTCAAAGTATTAGCTATTCTCTTGTTCTATATTCATAAATGACTCAAATTTATACTTCCATGGCGAATTATAGCAGTTTGATTGCATTTAATGCACTAATAGCTATTGCACCAACTCTTATTTTCGCACCTGACATGGTTCTCTTTCCTCTTTCAATGTAGTGATTATGGTTGTCACGGTCGTGATTGTTCTTCCAAGTCGTGACTTGAGTGGTGACTTTGGCCGTGAAGCATTCTGGAAGGATTTGAAGTATTTGATCACGGGCTTGACATTATATCTTCACGGGCATGAACAACCTTCCTAGCCGTGGTCTAAGTGGTGACTCTGGCCGTGAAGCTCTCTGGAAGAATTTGTCATGTCTTTTCACGGGCGTGACTGATATGATCATTCATGGTTGCTATCATTGTTGATGGCTGTGAACTTTAAATGTTGGATAGTTGGCACTAAGCTTCATCACGGGCATGACATATAAGGTCACGGGCGTGAACATGCTATTTCTTCATTTTTTGTCTTTTTTAAGATTAGTCGTCCATTCTTCATTCTTGCTATCATATTCCATACCCTATTCAATAAACTTAGAAAGTAAGTATGTTAAATTTATTATTGCTATTTTATTTGTTAGCATCAAAATGACAAAAATACCCCTCAAGGTTCAACAATTCGTATGCTAACTTATCCTAATTTCTAGTTCTCGACAAGATGTTATAGGCTTAATTATATTTGTTACTTTTATTATTATTTACATAAATTATGTATGTAACACTAATATAAATTCTAAATAAATGCAATAATTCCCATGAAATATTTTACAACCTCATATTGCTCATTTAATCATTATAACTACAAGAATATCAAATAATATAATTTTCTATCACAAAATTCCACAATCAACACATATGTGCAAACTGCCCTATTCTGGACAGCATTTCTTCCTTATGTTTCCCTGTATTTGTCATCTATTTTTAGATGGAATTTGGACAAGTGATCAACTAACCAAATGTAGATACATGTCTTATCTGTAATTTCCAACTAGAATCACATCAAACCATAGTTTTTAGTAAAAGTTATGGATTTTCTTCTAAACTACATTCATTCCAATCTGCCTAGTATTTTACTGGACATATTTCTGCCTTATTTTTCTCTATATTGTTCATTCATTTTTAGATGGAATTTGGGGAAGTGATCATCTAGAAACATTTAAGTACATGTCTTATCTTTAATTTCCAACTAGAATCATATTAAACCAAATTGTGTAGCAAAAGGTATGAATTTTTTCTAAGCTACGTTTACTGCAATCTACCCAATATTTTACTGGACATATTTCTAGAACAAACTTTGAATCCATTTTTCACCTAATTTATGGAATATTCAGGTCTAATGGTCTGAATAAAAGTTTTCTATGTCTTAGCTTTCCAACCCAATAAGAATCACTCATAAATCATTTCCAGAACCCAAGTTATGATCAGAAAACTAGACATTATTCATAAGACGAATTTTCCAGCACATCAATTAATTCATACAATTTCCATTTTCATGCATCAACCTCATATTCTAATTTTTATTTTCACATTCATGACATCATTTAATCACCAATTCATACAAAATTTCACAACATCACAAAATCAAAATCAACATTTTTCTACATTGAATTTTTTCCAAATGTACATACCTCACAAAATTCAATTCTCTTCACTTTTATCTTCTTCCTAGCTAGCTTTCTCTTTGACCTTACTTCTTCTTTGATTTTGGTTCAAAGTTTGTTCACTTCCTTGTCCTAACAAAAAATTTGACACTAATAAAGCACTAATCACACTAATCCACTCTTAATCAACATTAACATAATAATAACCCTAAATTACTAACTTTAATGGCAACTAACCCCAAAATCAAAGAAAAGAGAAGAAGAAAAGTGAGAAGATGGAAAATCTAAACTCACCTTTGATTATCTTTAAAATGACCCAAGTCTTCTTTCTCTTTTTTTCTTCTCTTCTTCCTTCATCTTCCTTAGTTTTTCTTACTTAGCTTTATTTCTTTGATGATCTTGCCTTAATCCCATTTTTTTCCCATCTAATCTTAGCTTTAATTGAAGAAAAAAAAGATGAATAAATGGGGGGAGAAAGGGTCACAAAAAAAAAGAGAAAAGAGAGAATTTTCTTTGGTTAAAATGAGGAAGAAGAAGAATAATGCCCAAAAAGTGGAAATTTGACTTTTTATAGGTTGATTAGGTGGGTGGTTAGGATTAATGGCTAATTTTGTTTTCCATTGATCCATTAATTTAAATCACTCTTACTTTATTTTAATCAAAAGAATATTCCTTTTCTTAGATAAAGAATATTCTATTTTTATGCCTTCTTAAAATATATGTGGCAGAAACACTGCAATTCCCAATTTTGTTTAGCGAAAAATTATTTTTTTCTAAATTTTAATTCCGAACTTCAAAATTCTCAATGAATAATATACAAAATATTTTTCCCATTTTTTATTATCATTTTACTTTTTTTCTTTCATGTCCGAATTTAGACTCCGAACGGTTCAGCAAGCCGGATTTTGATCAACCGCGATCGTGGCCTAAATTACCGAGTATTACACATAAAATGATGCAATTATTTGATTTGGGTCCCTTTTCTGGTTTATAGGTAGATATGGATTCAGGATCGAAACAAGATTTCTCGGAAGATGAACTGAGCAATAGTCTTTCAGACTGAACCAATGTTAGATAACCTCCATCAGTGAGAGATTCCGGGCCGAGTGTAGTAGCTCCACCGAGAGCGGATGGACAAGCTAATTTAGGATAGGAACCTTTTATGGAGCAGATGGCAAATTTGTTGCAACGGATAGTACAAGCAGTTCCTCAACTAGATCCACCTCCTCCTCAACCTCAGCCAAAACCCTAGATTGATAAGCTGAGGAAATATGGGGACACAGATTTTATGGGAAGGAGAGAGGATGATCTAGCAGCATCAAAGTTTTGGATGGAATCGATAGAAAGGGTGTTTGAGGAACTCGAGTACCTAGGGAATAGAAAGTCGAGTATACAGTGTCCCTTCTAAAAGATCATGCCTATAACTGGTGGAAATCAATTTTATAAAAGCCCCAGACACTGAAACCACCTTCATGGAATTTCTACAAGGTAGAATTTAGCAAGAAATATGTGCTTAGAGTGTATGTGAATGAAAATAAAAGGGAGTTTTAAGACTTGAAGTAAGAAAGCATGTTAGTGGCAGAATACGAGATGGAATTCCCCAGACTGAGAAAATATGCAACTGGAATCATTGCTAATGAGGTAGATAGATGCCATAGATTTGAGGATTGGCTTAATGATGATATTTGAAATATTTTTACCACCATTTAGCTTGAGGATTTTGCTACACTAGTATCCTCAGCCATTAGTGTGGAAAAGAGGTCAAAGAGAAAGAGAATATAAGAGCCACCACAGAGATCGACAATTAGCATGCCCCAGACATCAGGTAAAAGGAAGCGGACAACACCTAGATTTTTGTAGTCACGAGGTTCTGGACCAACCTTTTCATATTGGAAAGGCCAACAATCGAGTCTACAAGGGTCTACAACTAGTACACTAGCTTCGGGTAATAAGAGATTCATATCTTTCACATGTCAGCATTGCAGAAGATCACATATAGGTGATTGCTGGTGGATTACTAGAGCATGCTTATGTTGCGGATCTACTGAGCACAAATAGAAAGATTGCCCTAGAGGAAGAGGTACAACTGGTGTAGTATCAGTTTAGGTTCAGAATGTCACTTGAGGCAAAGGTAGGGATTATGGACAGTCTAGAAGCAGCATGATTTGGCAGAGTGAATTAGAATTAGTGAATAGAATAGAAAGTAGTCGAGCTCCAGTCCAAGCATATGCAATGAGAGCTCGTGAGGAGCAGGATGCTCTAGATGTCATTATCAGTTAATTTTCTCTTTATGATACTAATTTATTTGCACTGATAGATCCGGGTTCTACACATTCATATTTATGCATGTCACCACCTAGTTAGGCTAATATGGTAGTAGAGGAATTAGATTATGATATATTAGTGATAAATCCTTCGGCTGAAGGAGTGAAAGTTAGTCGAGTCTATAAAAATAGTTCAATCAAAGCTCAAAATGTAGAATTCCCAGCTGACCTGATAGAGTTGCCATTATGTGAGTTTGATGCAATCTTGGGAATGGATTGGTTAACTCAGCATAGGGCAGTGGTGGATTGTCAGTATATGAGAATGACTTTCAAGAATTCAAGGCAGGATGACATGATTGTCTTAAGCGAGAACCGACTCATTTCTATTACAAAGGCATGTAAGCTTATCAAAAAGGGATGTGAAGCATTTTTGACACATATTGTAGAGACCAAGAAAGGGAGTCAAGATCTCAGAGAGATTCCTATAGTATGTGAATATCCAGATATCTTCCCTAAAGACTTGCCAGGGTTACCACCTATTTGGGAGATAGAGTTTTCCATATATGTTTTGTCAGACACAGCCTTGATATGGATGACTCCCTTCAGAATGGTACCTACTGAGCTAAAAGAATTAAAAGTGCAGTTGCAAGATTTATTAGAGAAAGGGTTTATCAGACCCAGTGTCTCACCTTGGGGTGCTCCAGTTCTATTTGTGTAAAAGAAGGATGACACCTTTCGTTTGTGCATTGATTATTGTCAATTGAACAAGATGACAATTAAGAACAAATATCCCTTGCCGATAATAGATGAATTGTTTGACCAATTGAAAGGACTAGGGGTATTTTCTAAAATTGACCTCATATCAGGTTATCAGCAACTCATAATTAGAGAATCAGACATTTCAAAAATAACATTTAGAATCTTTTGGCCTTATTTGGAGCAGTTCATAGTGGTGTTCATAGATGATATCCTGGTGTACTCCAGAAGCAGAGAAGAGCATGATCAACATCTTTGTATTTTCTTCCATACATTCAGATAGAATCAATTGTATGCAAAGTTATTGAAATGTGCATTGTGGTTAGATGAAGTGGCCTTTCTAGGGCATATTGTCTCAGCCGATGGGATTAGAGTCGACTCCAGCAAGGTAGAGGAATTCCTCAATTGGAAACTGCCTCGAAATGTGACAAAGGTGAGACGTTTTCTTGGTTTGGTTGGTTATTATTGGAGATTTGTCAAAGGATTTTCAATGATAGCCTCACCACTGACAAAATTACTTAGAAAAGAGACCAGATTTGAGTGGACAGACCGATGCCAGACTAGTTTTGATAAGTTGAAGAAAATATGGACAGAGGCACTAGTGTTGACACAGCCTACTGTGAGAAAAGATTATGTGGTGTACAGTGATACTTCCCTTAATGGTTTGGGTTGCATACTAATGCAAGAAGGCAAAGTGATTGCTTATGCTTCTAGACAACTGAAGCCTCATGAGAGAAATTATTCGACAAATGACCTAGAACTAGAAGCCATTGTGTTTGCATTGAAAATATGGCGACACTACCTGTACGGTGAGCAATGCTATATCTATACAAACCATAAAAGTTTGAAATATTTTCCTTCATAAAAGGAACTCAATTTGAGACAGAGGCAATGGTTAGAATTAATCAAAGACTATAATTGTATCATCGATTATGAGTCGGGTAAGGCCAATGTGGCAGCTAATGCTATGAGTAGAAAAACTGTGGCAGGTAAACGTTAAAACTAAAATTTATTAAGTGAACAAGATTAAATAAAGAAATGAAATAATAAGTAATTTATATATTATTTTGGTAGAATTTCGGATTCAACCCACATTGATTCAACAAGTAAAGGAAAATCAAAAGTAGGACACGAAATTAAAGGAAATCTTTGAAATGGTTAAAAAGGGTGAAAAACCAGAATTTACTATTGAAGCAGATGAGAGTTTAAGGCAAAAGGGCAAGTTATGTGTGCCAAACATACCAGAATTGAAACAAGATATTTTGAAAGAGGCTCACAATGTTATTTATACAGTGCACTTGGGAAGCACCAAAATGTATCATGACTTGAAGGCATATTACTGGTGGCGAGGAATGAAAAGAGATATCATAGAGTATACTACCAGTTGTTTAACTTGTCAGCATGTGAAGGCTGAGCAGCAAGTACCAAGTGGATTTTTGCATTCAATTTCAATTCCAGAATGGAAATGGGAAAGAGTTAAAATGGATTTTGTTTCTAGGTTTCCTTTGACACAAAAGAGGCATGATGCAATATGGGTAATGTGTGCTAAACATACCAGAATTGAAACAAGATATTTTGAAAAAGGCTCACAATGTTATTTATGCAATGCACCCGGGAAGCAACAAAATGTGTCATGACTTGAAGGCATATTACTGGTGGCCAGGAATGAAAAGAGATATAGTAGAGTATACTACCAGATGTTTAACTTGTCAGCAAGTGAAGTCTAAACATTAAGTACCAAGTGGATTATTGCAGTCAATTTCAATTCCATAGTGGAAATGGGAAATAGTTACAATGGATTTTGTTTCTGGGTTTCCTTTGACACAAAAGAGACATGATACAGTATGGGTAGTGGTGGACTGGCTCACCAAATCAACTCACTTTCTTCCGATCAAGATGGATTATCCACTTAACCATTTGGCAGAGATCTATGTTAATGAGATAATCCATTCACATGGTGTGCCACTTTCAATCATTTCATATCGAGACCCAAGGTTCACTTCATAATTTCGGAAACCCACAAATAGATGGACAATCATAGAGGGTCATACAGATATTGGAAGATATGTTGAGGATTTGTGTGATGGAATTTGAAGGCAGTTGAGACAAATATCTTCCATTGATAGAATTTGCCTACAATAATAGTCACCAAGCCAGTGTCGGTATGGCACCCTATGAAGCCTTGTATGAGAGGAAATGTAGAATACCTCTATGTTGGACCAAGCTTGGTGAAAAGAAAGTAGTGGATCCAGATCTAGTGCAGCAGACAAAAGAAAAAGTGAGAGTAATAAGAGATAGGCTGAAAGCTGCTGTTGATAAATAGAAATCATATGTAGATTTAAAAAAAGGGATATTGAGTATACAGTTGGTGACAAAGTATTCTTAAAAGTCTCACCTTGGAAAAGGATTTTCCAATTTGGAAAGAAGGGAATGTTGAGTCCTAGGTTCATTGGACCATACGAGGTACTTGAATGCATAGGTCTCATGGCCTACAAATTAGCTCTACCACCGGAGTTAGACAAGATTCACAACATATTCCATGTGTCCATATTGAGAAGATATCGATTGGATCCATTTCATATCATATTAGTAGAACCTATAGAGATACAACCATATCTAACTTATAAAGATGAGCCAGTGGAAATGTTAGCTCGAGAAATGAAAGAGCTATGGAACGAGAAGGTGCCATTGGTAAAGGTTATGTGGAAAAATCATAATTTATAAAAGGCAACTTGGGAAAATGAAGAGGTGATGAAGGCTCAGTATCCACGATTATTCCACTCTAGCTAAAAGGGAAATTTCGAGGACGAATTTTTTTTTATGGAGGGCAAAATTGTAATACCAATAATTTAGGCCATGGTCGTGGTTGACCGAAATCTGATGCTTAGAACCGATCAGCGTCTAAATTCGGACATGAAATACAAAAATTAAAATGATAATAAAAAACTAATATTTTAAATGCAAATTATTAAATTGATATTTTAAATTGAATGTCTTGTATTGATAAAGAATTTCAAACATGATAAATGAATGAAATATTAGGATTAGTGAAATGTTCATTTTTGCTTAACGTAAATCATATTAATATTATTTGCATGCTTTGGCATGCTTAGCAAATTAATTGTAGCTTCTAAAATTTTATTTTAAAAATATTTATATAATTATTGGATAGTTGCCAAACGTACCACTAAGCTAGTAGCTTAGTGCGTGTGTTTCACATGCAGATAAATAGACGCAGCTGTGGCATTAGGGCGACCGAAGATAATGGGAACCCCAAGATCAGATTGCAGCAGCTTATTTTCTTTTTGTGTGTTTTGGAAATTGTATTGTAAAAATTAAATTATAAGAATTTGTTTTGATATAAATTGTGGCATGTAGGATTTATGAGTGAATTTTGTAATTAATAAATTTGGTATTATTGTAAATGTATTTATAAATATTATGGTTTAATGAATGAATTCTTTTAAATCAAAATAATTATGTCACTAGTTCCATATTTAAATGATGTGAAAAAAAAAAAGAAATATAGTAATAAATATTCCACTAATAATAAACTCGAAGATTGGAAAAAAATTATACAATAATTTGATCATTGGTTTTTACAAAAGAAAAAGAGCTTAGTAGCACTTCCATATACTATTAACGATTAGTAGGGTAAGGGAGCACTACAAATATCTCATAGCATTCCTTATCTGACTGTGTACGGTAATGTATACAGGTAGGTAAAGGGTGTTACAACTTCTCAATCAACTTGTAGGACTAGAATGAGATGGCATTTGAATTGAATGACATGGTTAAAAGCCATAGCTCTCCACATTCTGTGGTTCCAAACCAACCTAGTGCATCTAATTTTCAGGGTCTAGGTGTTGTATCGTTTCCTAACCAGTAGGCTCTAGAGCTGGCTGATCAGGGCCAAACTCCTTTGATGCAGCAAATGGTAGGTCTTTTGCAGCAGATTGTTTGTGTTGTACCATAGCCAATACTCGTTCCTTCACCTCTACCACCAAAACTAATGGTACATCTAAACAAGCTTCATAAGTTTGGAAGTATTAATTTTCTAGGAACAAAGGATGATGATCTTGCTGCTTCAGAGTACTGGTTAGAAAAGATTGATAAAGTTTGTGATGAGTTTGAGGTGTTATTGATTAGAAGGCCAAATATGCCATATCCCTACTGTAGGAAGACACTTATGACTGCTGGAAATCAGTTTTGCTAAAACCAGAGGTTCCCCAACCAGTGACATAAAAGTTCTTTGTTATTGAATTCATGGAAAAATATGTTCTTTCGATTTATATAGATGAGAATAAGAGGGAGTTTCTGAGTCTCAAGCAAGGCAAGATGATAATGATAGAGTACTAGAGGGAGGTTTCTCAACTGAGTAAATATGCTTTAGAGATGATTAGAAATGAGAGAGACAAGTGTAGAAGGTTTGAGTATGACCTTAATTAAAGATATACGACTTTGTAACTGCACACCAGCATATTAGCTTTACTTAGTTGATTGCACCCACTGTTATTGTGGAGTAGAGAAAGAGGAAGCGAGTAGAGGAAACTTTCAGAAAGACAATGTCTTTAGTGGCCTAATTTTCAAGCAAGAAGGTCCAGTTCTACCCAGGATGGTCTCATGGCAAGAGTTAGGGATAAAACAAAAATTATACACATGGTGGATCATATAGAAGGAGGTAACCCTCTAGAGCTACATCTATAGCTGGTAGCACTTAGACATAGACTACTAGAGAGAGTGTTCTAGTCTATGGCACCTGCCATAAGAGTCACAGAGGGGAGTGCTAAAGAAATACATATGCTTGCTTCATATGCAGATCTAAGGAGTTTATGAAGAGGGATTGTCCTTTGAATATTGGCAGTGCACCAACTGAGACTACACAGTCAACTCCAACTCAACCTAGACAGCAGATTAGAAAAGGTCATACATGACCTACCTAAGCAATCTCTGAGATTGTTAACAGGTTAGGACCAGACTGTACACAAGCTAGAGCTTATGCCATGAAGGCCATAGAGTATCATGAAGCTACATATGTGATTGTTGGTATGTTTTCTTTTTATGACTCAGATATAAATGCATTGTTTGATCAGGGTTCAACACACTCTTATATATGCACAAGCACCCCTAGATAACATAACATGATTAGTGAAAATCTTAAGTATAAAATTGAGGTTACCTATCCCTTTTGGCACAATATGATAGTGAACTTAGTTTATCAAAGATGTCCTTTAATTGTACATGGGAGAGAATTCCCGATAGACTTGATAGAGTTGCCATTTTATGAATTTGATGCCATATTTAGTGTAACGCACGTAAATTAGGGGATGGAATTTAAATGTTAATAAAGGTATATAAAGAGTATATGGGAGGCATATAGTGGTTAAGGGTTTTGGTAATATAAAATAATGAAAAAGATTTAAAAAAATGAAATTCCCTGCATTAACACCTATGATAGAGGTAATCACACCCGTGAAGCTCTATAGTTTAAATAGAACAATTTCGTGTTTCTTGACAAAAACTCATGAAAATCAATCCTTAATCCCTAGCCACTAATCCTCTAAAGCCTAAGAAACAATTCCTAGTCAATCCCTATCAATTCTAGTGGATCAAATACTAATCCCCACCATAAAAATAGATTGGAAAATAGATTAGAACACAAGGATTTTAGTATAGAAATCAAACTTAGAACCAAAGAGCATAAGAATATGACTTTGCAATGAAAACCCTTTTAAAACCTTGAAGATAGAGGTAAGGAATGATGTTTTTGTTAATCTATTATTTGGTTCAATTCAAGATTAAATGGAGATTAAGGTTTATAGGTTCAATTCAATGAAAAGTTAATATTTTTATAGGTTATGGCTTAAATAGATTCAATAGAAGCATTAGTCGTTAATTTGGTCTATGATTTTATGTTAGGAATTGATACAAAGGGTGGAGACAATCTTTAGAGATAGTAGAGGCAAGAGAAATTGAAAGTTAGGCTCTAATTAACGAGGTTCGTACCTATACACATTTTAATTCAATTTTGTTGTGCTTGTGATATGTGATGTGAATTCTGATATGATATATGACATGTAATTGTTGATTTAGTAGTATTGGAATTGAAGTAAATGACTTGTTAGCTTCTGAAAATGTATAATGAAGTTAATATAAAGATAAATGAGCATGTTTTTATGTTATGGTATTGGAAATTAAGGCATTAGGCATAGTTCATTGGATTAAGTATGATAAAATGAATGTTTATGGTTGGAACATAATGTAAATTATTGGAAAGTGTTGATAGGAGTGGCTAACATTGGTTAGCCTTAGGATCAATGCATGTTGTATGTGAAATTGGTTGAGAACAAAATAGGAAAATTGTTATAGACTAATATATCACACATGTGAAGCCAAGTTTCACGCCATGAAGGTATGAAAAGAAAATAGTCATGCCCATGAACCAATGTTCAAGGCCATGAATGATCACAGAGCCAGTCATATGTAGATAACCCGTGACAAAAGGCTTCACGCTTGTGAATGTCGTGTATCCTGAATTTGGTTAATTGAGTTATATGATTGATCTGTATGAGTACTATGTACATACACACTTGATACGTTTAAATGAGATTATAAACAGTATGATAACATGACTATGGAAAATAATTATGCCCTCGGTGCTCTAAATTACAGAATGACATGTAATGATTACGTGAATCTATGAATGTGACATAACTAGTAATGATATTCACTATGTAAATAAATATGCCCATTGTCTATTCAAGGACTAGCTAAGATATGTGGTATGCCATTGAGGGTGGTTATTGTAACACCCCCTCACCCCCGCAGCTCGTGCCTGGATGATGGTGTGCTACGGTGACTTCATCGGTTAAAATATCATTTTTTAAAAATTTGTATCCATGAAATTCATTCCTATATTTTTTTTCATTTAATATTTATTTACTTTGCATTATAAAATAAATATAAAATAAAAGTTAAACTACATTTTTATATAGAAACATGTTCTTTACAAAACATACTGTTTATTTTATAAATACTCCAAAAATAAAATTTACAAGAAAATATACAAAAGTTGTGTAACCTATGATGTGTGCAATAGGCTACTTTATTGGATTAGGTCACCACTGTCTTTATCTACTATCTTCTATTTATTCTTTACTAAATCTGCATGAGAAAACTCCCACGCTAAGCTCTTGGCTTAGTGGTGTATATAAATAAGGTAATAAACTATTTTATGCAATCATGCATTATCATATATCAACTCATGCTTAATCATATTCTCATTCAAATCATGGTATTCTAGCATGTATAGGCATCAAATTATATTATATTATCTCATACTTATTTATTTTATTAACATATCATTACATAACCCATCATAATTAACCATGTTACAATTCCTAATTCCATTTTTATTTTCCATGACTTCTTTATTTATTATAACCTTTTATTTATTCCCAAGACACTCAAACCTCTAGTAATGCATGTCACAAATCATACTCAATCATTTTTTTCCATGCAACTTACATTTCATAAATTTTATTCTTTTATATGTTAGGTT
Source organism: Triadica sebifera (assembly GCA_023653625.1). Classification (NCBI taxonomy): domain Eukaryota; kingdom Viridiplantae; phylum Streptophyta; class Magnoliopsida; order Malpighiales; family Euphorbiaceae; genus Triadica; species Triadica sebifera. Next base: position 39,011,198 of record CM042892.1, on the reverse strand, counting down.
TATTTTACTTTATCAAATCATTATTATCCATAGCTTGTTATTGCCTATAACACCTATGAACCACTGACTAGGATAACGGAGTTGCCATCCAGGCACTTAGGAGTGCCACCCAGGCAATATAATGTGCGCATAATAGTTCCATCATCGGCGTAGATAACCGTGCCAAACTCGGCATAGATAATCATGCCATTACCGGCATAGATAATAATGCCATCATCGTGTAGATAACAGTGCCATTACCAGCATAGATAATAATGCCATTCCGGCATAGATAACAGTGCCATTACCGGCGTCAATAATTATACCATTAATGGTTTTCATTTTCATCATCCTCTCCTATTTGGCATGCCAAACTATCCTAAGTTGGTTCTAGTTAGGTGTTCTAGGGCTTATACAATTTCATTAAAATTCATAACAATTAATTTCACACTTTTCATGTATGTAATGTCTCAAAGTAATCACATAATCACTCAATTAAAATAAAATTTACATAATATAACAAAGTACTCATCACTTTACTCATTTCATTCCTCAACTCATATGCTGCCCTGTCACTGGCAGATTATGTTCTCTTTTTTGGACCTTACTTTTGGTCCTATTACGTTCTGAATTTAGTTACATGATATTATTAATAATTTTAGATCTAGATCTTAGCTTTAATATTCAACTTGAATCACTGAAGTTTGAGGTATGTATCAAAAGATATGATAAAATTAATACTGACTGGTCACTAACAATTCTGCCCAGAATTTTCTAAATAGATTCTATGTCCGAGATTTATGACGTTTTTTGGACAATTACAGACATATTCAGGTTTTATAGTCTAAATAAAAGTTATAGCCTTATGTCTTATCTTTCAAACCCAATAAACAACATGCAAAAATGAGTTCCATAAATAAAGTCATAATAGTTTAAGTGCACACTGCTTATCGATTTTCCATCAAGGAACATACAAACTAATCACTTTCAATTTTTACCAAATTAAATCCTACGTCTAGCAAACATGCATCCCCAATATTTTCATCACAAAATACTATTAATTCAGAATCATCAGCATACCAAATAATTAAATTATGCAAATAAAAAAAATTAAAATAGGCTATTGCCTTAGGTTATGCACAAACCTCTCTTTTCTCTTTTCCTTCTCTTTACTTCTCTTTCTCTTTTCCTTTGCTCCTTTGAGGCAAATCCTTGTCACTTTGAGTTCCTAAATTTCATAAATAGATCATTAAAAATTCATAAGCCTAATTTCTCCCTTTCTCCTTACTCTCTTAAGATTCCTTAAACATGAAAAATGGAATTTCCCATGTCTTTTCTCTCTTTTTCACACTTTCTTTCCCTAGAATCAAGCTTTGGTTATGACTGATCAAGGAAAAAATGTGGGCTGGTGTAGATAACATAATTTTCCTCAATGAAATGGATAAGGAAGAGGAAGAAACAATCAAGAAGAAGATGACAAAAGTCATTAAGATGGGGGACATCTAAGCATCAATCTAGAAGCTTTAATTAATGTTTAATTCATGCACCTCATTTGGCTAATTGCTATATGCCATTTGGTGTGTGGTGCTTCAAGAAACGTGGAAGACACTTAATGATGGGAAAATTCTAGATCAAGAGTGATAATGAAGAAGGATAAGCAATTAAGAGCAAAGTGACAAAATTACTTAATTAATGGAGACACATAAGCCTTATGAATTTAATGACTAATTAATGTATTCATGTATGTTAATTGGCTACTTAAAATGTGCCACTTGGTGTGGCTGGCCTCCATATGCATTTATGTCCCAATTCATGCATTTAATTTATGATTATCCCAATTAATCCTCAATTTTTGGTAAATTGCAAATTGACCCCTAAACTTTTTAAAATTTGCAATTTAGTCTTTTATCAAAATTTAACATCTTAAAATATTTTGAACACTTTATTAGGTATTTTCCATACTTAATTGCCATTATTTTAATTATTTTTCAATAAAAATCCAATTTTAGACTTTGGGTCAAACCGACGAGTCGATTTAATAACTCACATGACTTAAGTCTAAATTAGCGGATATGAGAGTTATGGTATTGTAGTATGTTATTATTATGTTAATTAGGATTGTTTAAGCTTGGATTATAGCACTCTTGATTATTTAGAGACAAGGTGGCTTAAACTAGGGTTAGAGTGCCCTTGTACCCATATCCATGCTGATATTATTATTACTCATCAGGGTGGTTTGAGCTTGGTTTAGAGCTCTACTGATTTGAGATGCATAATTTGTAATATAGTCAGATATAGATAGTGAGCAAGGTAGCTTAAACTCGGGTGAAAGTGCTCCTATTTCATAACCCACATCCGGGTAATCTGGGTCTAGAGTATTAGGCTAAGAAACTAGAAATTTGCAATACAATAAATAAAAATTTTAAGGCAGAACATTGTAACATTGTGTTACAAAAATTAGTGAATCAAAATGCAGTCATAACCTAGAAAAGAAATGTGAAAGCTAGAAATCAGATCTATAAATTTGGAATATAGATAATTGCAATAGATGATGATATTTTCTTTATATAACATTGATGTATTGAAATCAAATCATTTTTTATTGAATGAAATTATTTTATGGATATATATAAATGTATATGACGATATGATTGAGCATACAGGTCTGTTTATGAGTATGAATGGTATAATACTACCTGAATGCATGCTAGAATTTCAATGCTTATATGTACCACTAAGCTTTCAGTAGCTTAGCATGTAGGTTTGGAGCTAGTAGACAGCTGAGTTAGCAAGAAGAGAAGACCAAGCCAGTCGGAGTTGACCTGTGTGGGTCAGTTCATTTATTTCATTATTGATTATTTCGTATGACATAGGATATAGATAGACTTTTTGAATATGAATTTAATAAGGATTTGTAATTGATTTTATTTATGGTTAATAAGGTTGATTTTGTAGTAAGGGCGGTAAATGTCCAAAACATGCTATTGATTTAGTTTATGATTATTATCCAAATATAGGAAAAAGTTTTATGCAGCACATTATAAATGGATGTTTTAATTGCATGTGATATATGGAGACATAAAGTAAGTTGAAAAAGTTTTAAATTTAGAATAGTTTAGATAGGTACAGTTGTGTAGCATTTGTCTGTACAATGATATTTGCCCTGGCTATATAGAAGGGTGTTACATTCAGTGGTATCAGAGCTTAGCTTTAAACGGTTTTAGACCTAGGTGGATTACGAGGTTATCATGCATATATACATGTGTCTTGTCTGACTCTAACTTGGGCTAGTTCTTTGTCAACTTATAGGATTAGAGTGATATGGTATCAAAATTGAATGATATGGCTAAAAGCCAAAGCTTCCCACTTAATAGGGCACTAAATCAGGCAAGTATAGCTAATGTTTAGGGTCTAGGTGTAGTACCAGTCCCTAACTAATAAACTCTAGAATAAGCTAATCAAGACCAAACTTCATTAATGTAGCAGATGGCAAGGTTACTGCAGTAGATAGCTATAGTTGTACCACGAGCTCCTCCACCTTCACCATCGAGGCTAAGGGTGCAACTGGATAAGTTTAGAGCTTCTAATTTTGTAGGAACAAAAGATGATGATCCTACTACTGTAGAATATTGGACTGAGAAGATAAAGAGGGTTTGTGATGAATTTGAGGTGGCCACTAATCAGAAGGCCAAGTACGTTATCTCTTTGCTATAGGAAAATGCTTATGACTGGTGGAAAACAATGTTGTTGAAACCAAAGGTTCCCCAGCCAATTACATGGGATTTCTTCATAACCGAGTTTAAGGATCAATATGTCCTTCCGATTTATGTAGATGAGAAGAAATGAGAATTCTTGAGCCTTAAGTAGGACAATATGACTATGACAGAGTAATAGAGAAAGTTTACTTGACTGAGTAAACCTGCCTCAAAGATGATCACGAGTGAGAGAGATAAGTGCAGAAGGTTTGAATATGACCTTAATGCAGAAATAGGTGATTTTATGACTGTACTTCAACATGTCAACTTTACTAAGATTATTTTATCCACTATGAGTGTGGAATAGAGAAAGAGAGTAGAGGAAGCATCTAGATAGACAATGACTCTAGTGACCCAGCCTTCAAGCAAGAAGAGTTATTTTTACCCAGGACTATCTTATGGCAAGAATTAAGGACAGAGTAAGAGTTACACATGGAGTGGACCACATAGGAGGGGATAGCCCTTTAGAGCTACACCTAGAATGGGTAGCACTCAGACACATGTTACCAGAGAGAGTATTCTAGTTTATGGTACATGTTTATAGAGGATGTCTTTTCATATTACATGGGAGAGAAATTTTAGTAGACTTGATAGAGTTAGCATTTCATGAATTTGATGCCATTTTGGGCAAGGATTGGTTATCACAACATGGGGCAATTGTAGACTGCAAGGAAAATTTTGTGATGCCGAAAACACCAGAGCAAGTAGATGTAAAGGTGGAAGGTGAGTTACTTCCATAGTTTCCACGAGCCATTTCAATGATGAAAGGTGAGCAAATGATGAGAAAAAGATGTAAAGCCTATTTGGCTCATGTGGTTGATACTAGGAAGGGAGGTCTAGAACTTTAAGATATCCTTAAAGTGTATGAACTTCCAGATATTTTTCCTGAGAATATATCGGGATTACCACCTAATAGAGAAGTTGAGTTCTCTATAGAGCTTACCCCAGGCACAACACCCATATCAATAACGCCATACAAAATGGCACCATATGAATTGAAATAGCTTAAGGCTCACTTGCAGAAATTGTTAGATAAGGGATATATCAGATCAAGTGTATCTCTATGGGATGCACAAGTATTTTTTATGAAAAAGAAAGATGGGTCTATGAGATTCTGTATAGACTATAAACAGTTGAATAAGGTGACAATTGAGAACAGATATTTTTTACCACAAATTGATGACTTGTTTGATTAGTTGAAAGGTGCAGACATGTTTTCAAAGATTGATTTGAGGTTAGGGTATCTCCAGTTGAGAGTTAAGGCAGAAGATATAGCTAAGATGACATTCAGAACCAAATACAGGCATTATAAATTTATAGTTATGCCTTTTGGGTTAACCAATGCTCCAGGAGTCTTTATGGACTTGCCCTACCTACACCAGTATGTTGTGGTCTTCATCGATGATATTCTGGTATATTCTAAGACACCTGAAAAGCATGATCATCACCTGAGAAAAGTGTTATAGACATTTAGGGAGCAGAGATTGTATGCCAAGTTATGGAAATAGATTTTGGCTAGATGAGGTAGCTTTTCTTGGACACATTGTGTCTTCAAATGGTATAGGGGTTGATCTTAGTAAGGTAGAGGCTGTTATGAGTTGAAAGCCTCTCCACAATGTGACATAAGTCAAAAGCTTTCTTAGATTAGTGTGTTGCTATAGGAGTTTTGTTAAGGGCTTTTCGATGATTGTTTCTCCTTTAACCAGACTACTAAAGAAAGATGTGAAATATGAATGGATAGTCAATGTTAGGAGAGTTTTGATAGTTTGAAGAAGATATTAACAGTGACTCCTATTTTGACACAGCTACTCCTTTATAAGGAGTATATCATCTATAGTGGTCTTCTCACAATGGACTGGGGTGTGTATTGATCTAAGAGGGCAAGGTAGTAGCATATGCATCTAGGCAGCTAAAAATACATGAGAATAATTACCCCACACATGACTTAGAATTGGTGGCCATTGTGTTTGCATTGAAGATTTAACATCACTATCTTAGTGGGGAGAAATGTTTCATCTATACAGACCATAAGAGTCTAAAGTATCTTCCCACATAGAGAGATCTTAATTTGAGATAGAGGCGGCGATTAGAGTTGATGAAAGATTATAACTATGTTATTGATTACCACCCAAGTAAGGCCAACATAGTGGCTGATGCTTTGAGTAGGAAGATGGTGGCAGAGTTGCACGTCTGATCTACACTTGATCAAAAGATTGTTGATGCGTAGAGGTAGGATAGTAAGCTTGTTAAAAGAACTGAGTTGGTCTCTAAGAGGGAGAGACCAGAGTATATAGTTGAGACAAATTATGGGTTATATAACCAGGGTTATTTATGCAAGCCCAATGTTGATGAGTTGATAGAGGGGATATTACAAAAAGTTCATGAAACTAATTACATGATGCATCCAGGAAGCATGAAGATGTATTATGACCTGAAGAGTAAGTACTAGTGGACAAGCATGAAAAGAGATATCACAGAGTAAACGACCAGAGCATAAGAATATGATTTTGGAGCGAAAACCCTTCTGAAACCATCAAGACAAAGGTAATGAATGATGTTTTTGTTAATCTTTGATTTGGTTCAATTCAAATTAAATGCGATTAAGGTTTATAGGCTTAAATAAAAAAAAAGTTAATATTTTACAGGTTATGGCTTAAATAGATTCAATGGATGTATTCGATGTTAATTTGTTATATGATTTCACGTTAGGAATTGATACAAAGGGTGGATACAACCCTCAGAGACAGTAGATGCGAGAGAAATTGAGAGTTAGGATCCAATTAATAAGGTTCGTACATATATGCATTTTAATTCGATTATGTTGTGCCTGTCATATGTGATGTGAATTCTGATATGATATGTGACATGTAATTGTTGATTTAGCAGTGCTAGAATTGAATTAATTGACTTGTTAACTTATGAAAATGTATAATGAATTTGATATAATGATAAATGAGCACGTTTTGATGTTATGGTATTGGAAATTAAGGCATTGAGCATAGTTTATATGATTGAGTATGATAATATGCATGCTTATGGTTGAAATATAACGCCTGAGAATCAATGCTTGTTGTATGTGAAATTGGCCTAAAACAAGTTGGAAAATTGTTACAAACTAATATATCATGCTCGTAAAGCCAAGCTTCAAGCCCATGATGGTATGAAAATAAAATAATCATGCCCGTGAACCAGTGTTCACGCCCGTGAATGATCAGAGAGCCAATCACAACTGAGTCATAGGTAAACAACCTGTGGCAAAAGACTTCACGTCTTTGAATGCCTTATATCCAGAATTTAGTTAATTGAGTTATATGATTGATTTACATGAGTACTACATACACACACACTTGATACATTTAAATGAGATTATAAACAATATGATAACATGACTATGGAAAATAATTATACACTCGGTGCTCTAAATTATAGAATGACACACGATTATTATGTGAAACTATGAATGTGATATAATTGATAACAATATTGAGTATGTAAATAAATATGCCCATTCTCCATTTGAGAACTAGCTAGGTGGCATGACATTGAGGGTGTTATGGTACCGTAGTATATTATTATTGTGTTAATCAGAGTGGCTTAAGCTCGAGTTATAACACTTCTGATTACTTAGGGACAAGATGACTTAAGCTTGGGTTTGAGCACCCTTGTACCCATATGTATACAAATATTATTATTACTTATCAAGGTGGCTTAAGCTAATGTTAGAGCACTTTTGATTTGAGATGCAGAATTTGCAATACAGTCAGATATATATAGTGAGCATGGTAGCTTAAGCTCATATTAGAGTGCCCCTATTTCACAACCCACGTCTGGGTAGTCCGGATCTCAAGTATTGAGCTAAGAAACTAGAAATTTTTAATACAATAAACAAAAATTTTAAGGCAGAACATTGTAACATTGTGTTATTGAAATTAATGAAAGAAAATACAGTCACAACCTAGAAAAGAAATGTGGAAACTATAAATGAGATCTATAAAATTGGAATATAGATAATTGCAATATATGATGATATTTGCTTTATATGCCATAGATGTATTGAAATCAAATCATTTCAGATTGAATGCAATTATTATGTGGATATATATAAATGTATATGCCGATATAACACACAGGTATGTTTATGAATATGAATGCTATGATACTGTTTGAATGCATGCTAGAATTTTAATACATATATGAACTACTAAGCTTTCAATAGCTTAGCATATGGGTTTCCCTGCATACAGGTTTGGAGCTAATAGATAGTTGAGTTGGCAAGAAGAGAAGACCAAGCCAGTCAGAGCTAACCCATGTGGGTCTGTTCATTTATTTCATTCATTTCCTTATTGATTATTCTTGATGACATGGGATAAAGATAGACTCTTTGAATATGATTTTAATAAGGATTTGTAATTGATTTTATTTATGGCTAATAAGGTTGATTTTGTAATAAGGGTAGTAATTGTCCAAAACTTATTTTTGATTCAGTTTATAAATATTATCCAGAAATAGAAAAAAGTTTTATGCAGTACATTGTAAATGGATGTTTAAATTGCATATCATTTGTGGAGATGTGAAGTTGAAAAGTTTTAAATTCAGAATAGTTTAGATAGATACATTTGTGTGGCATCCATCTGTATAGTAAGGTTTGCCCTGGCTGTATAAAAGGGTGTTACATTGGGCATGGATTGACTTTCATAGCATGGGGTAGTAACAGACTGCAAGGAAAAATTTGTCATTCTTAAAACACTTGAATAGGGAGATGTAAAAGTGGAAGGAGAAATTGTTGTCACAACTTTCATTGGTCATTTTAATGATTAAAGATGAAAGAATGATGAGGAAATGATGTGAAGACTCTTTGGTTCATGTTGTTGACACTAGAAAGAGAGGCCCATATCTTAAGGATATCCATATAGTGAATGAATTTCTAGATATTTTTTTTGAAGTTATATAGAGATTAGTATTAGAGGAGTGCTCTAAAGGAAATCACCTTTAGCACTTATTGTACAAATTTATTTGATTAATAAAAGGCTTTTTCATTAATTTGATGTTTATTTGATATATGAATTGATAGTGATCTTAAATCAATTAATGAAGTCTTTGATACATAACATAGCATGAAGGACATCATGATGAGATTATGATATTGAGATTCTTATCAAGTGTATTGATGTTAGTATCAAAATTATCCCTAGTCATAGGATTAATGAGGCGGGACATTGTTAATCCGGATAGAGTTGAACATGTTACACTCTTTGATTGGTTCGAGTAGCAGATCTCATAATCTGTAAATATGAGATGTTTAGAGTTAACATGTGGATGCTTGCTAAGTGTAGCTAAGTACATTGGATGACCAACTATGAGACAATCATATGGATAATATATTCAAATGTCAATGATTGTCTCATCATAGTAATGGTGGAAGTATCCTTTGACTTGAGGTATTCAAGGATATCTTGGATACTGATTCTGTATTTTGACACTATTCCTTATTGCCTCAAAGAGGTTGCTCATAGGGTGGTGATTGGATACAACTTGAGGTATTCGAAGGTAATTGGGTAACCAACAAAGGATTCACCACTCCTGATAGAAGGAGTGTAACCCATGGCCTCTTGTCGTGGTCATTACTCGGGAATCTCTGGCCGGAGTGGAAATGTCATAAAGATAGTCTTCAATGACATATCTAATAGAGTAATAAGCCTTAGGGACAAAAACTCACATTACTTGGACTAGACATGACATAGTCAGTCTAGTGGGAGTTGACACATGTCCATACTTTGAATCAAGTGGGGTATAGAATGGTGAAAGGAAACATTGTACGGAATTTATCGATGGAAACATTCGTAGTCAAACCACTGATGTTCCAGCCAATTGGGAGACATGATGTGTTACTAGGTACTGCTCATGACTTGCTTAAATTAATTGTTAATTTAAGTGGAAAATATAATCGAGAATCTAATGGGTCACTCACATTGAAGATATGGAGAATGAGTAAAATGGTCTTGGATGAGACCCAAAATATAAGAAAATTATTTCAAGATGGATCTCGATGAGATTGCATGGAAAAATTGTTCGGGAGGGTCATGGGCAACAGGCCTAGTGTGCGCGTAAATTTGGCCTTAGGCCAATTATGGCCATTAAAAAAATTTACTATTCATTCAAGTTTCATTTTCTCCTTTTTTAAATTTTGAACTTTTCTTTGAATTTGATTCATATAGAAAAGACTTCAAATGGTTGAAAATTGACATGAAAATATTTTGTTGTAAAAAAAAATATTTTTAAGGTACAATAAAATTCTCTCAAGAACACTTTCAAAGTTAGCACTTTGAATTTGTTCAAACCATTTCTTTTGATAGTTTTTTCTTCATTCTTGGCATGGATTATCATTGGAGACATCCTTTTAATGACCCAATTGCTAGGTTAGTCGTTAATTATAGTTTCCGAAATTGATGAGCATACCCGGGTTAAAAATACACCCATGGATGAAAAATATTTTATTTTATCATCGTAAAATATAGGTTATGACTAGTCCGAGGGTAAAATTTAGAGTGAAAATGTGGTCAAATAAGTCCTTAAAAGTCAAAATTAAGAAAAAATGGGACTCGACTTAATTAAATAGTTGGTTGACCGTACTTTGACAGGACTATGAAAAATAGCAAATGACATCCAAAATTTTATTTTAAGTCATGAATAGACTCTAAATAATATATAGGATTATTTGACAGTGAAAAAGGAATTTTATAGTAACACTGAAAATTGAATTATCAGTCCGGTTTGAATGAGTTAGACATGAAATGACTCCGATTGAGTTGAAAATTTTTGTGTAGATATATAAAAATATTTTATAAATTATGGAATCCAATTTAGGTGAAATTGAGTTTGAAAAGTGAGAAAAATAATTTATAGTACAAAATTAGGCCTAAATGGGTTGGACTTTGTTTTGCCCAAGCCCACCCCACTTAGACCACTATAAATAGACCCATATTATCAGAATTCTCTAGAGACAATTCTGCTTCATCTCCTTCCTCTCCTCCCTTGCTTGGCTGAACCACTCATCCCTTGGTTTTCTTCAAAATTTCTTCAAATTTCTTCACTTTTAACACCAAAATCAACCACCTAAAAATAATTTCAGCATCTCTAATAGCTAATAGAAGTTTTTAATCTTCATTTGGAAGGCTAAAGTGGAAGGAAATCAAAGGAGAAAAGTTAGGATACCAAATTGAGGTAAGTGAAATTTGTAGTTTTATATTAGTTTAATGGTAAAAATAGGTAGTTTAAGGTATGTAGATGATAAATATGAAATTTATTTGTGTTGAGGAAGCAAAATATTGGTGGATTAATGGAGTGTAATTTTTGGTCATGGTAGGTTCAAGAGAAGCTGAAGGTACTTCCAAAGGGAAGGATAAGGAAAATAAAGATTAGGAAGGCCTAAAGAAGAAATTAAGATTAGTGATTCCAAAATCTATCTATTTCCATTAATTAAGCATGATTTAGGATTATGAAAAATTAGGAATTTTGTGTGTTTTGCATGTAATTGCTAATTAATGCTTAAAACATGATTAAGGAATTATTAAAAGTGAATTAGAATGGTTAATTTCAATTAAAAACTTAATTGGTGGAGATTGTAAAATATGACCTTATTATGTGAAAAATGAATATTAAGGAATAAATAGATTTTAGTGTAATATTATGATACATATGGAATAATGAATGGATTAATTAGTGAAATAAATAATTAAAAGGTGAAAAAAAATTTTAATGATCAATATTAATTATAGGCCAAAAAATGAAGAAGGAGAAATTAATATTTTCCTTTCTAATTAAATGAAAATTTAGTCATGAAATGCAAGAAAATATGATTTTAACTGTGGAGAAATTTATTGGAAATTTTTAAATGATATATTGAATATTTTTCTATTTATTGATTATATTATGGATGAAATGAAATTTAATGAATAAAATATATTTAGTGAGTTTGTAACTTAATTGATTATCCATAATGAAATACTGATATATTAGACTGAAAAATATGAAAAAATTTTGTAGTGACAAAATCGTTATGAAAGAATAAAATATTAAGTGATTAATAATGTAAAAATAATGAAATTTATGAATTTAATGGAAATTGAATTAAAGAAATAAAATAATACCCTTAGTTATTTTACTGATGGTTAAATCTAGTTCAGGATATAATTGGCTAGCTATAGGAACACTATTACCGTAGTGCGGGTTATGGTGACTCGCTTATGTAGGCCAATGATGGTCTACTATAGTAATAGTGATTTAGTGAACAATGTATATTGCAGTTCTCGGGTGATCATTCGGGATTACTCTTCAGTGTAGTAGACTTTTGGATCTACGCCCCATGTATTTGGTCCGAAGATTTTCTATCAGATGGAAACTAGGGACAAATTTGAATAAAAGTAGTAATAATAATAGAAGTGAAAAATAAGTGAAAAACATGATAAGAATGATAAAATGGCATAATTTTAAAAATAATAAAAGTGACAAATGTGAATAAAATGATAAAAGTGAAAATATGAAAAATATAATAAATGTGAAAAATATAATAAAAATGATAAAAATGAATAAAATGAAAAATATGAGAAAAATAATAAAAATGAAAAATATGATAAAAATGATATAAGTGATAAATTTGATAAATATCATAAAAGTGATAAAGAAAATAAAATGGTATAATAATAATAATGATAAAAGTGATAATTGTGACAAAAGAAAAAAATAGTAGAATTTGTTGAACCTTGAGGGGTATTTCCATCATTTTGATGATAACAATTAAAATAGCAATAATGTATTTAACATACTTGTTTTCTAAGTCTATTAAATAGGTATGGAATAAAATAGCAAGAATTGAGAATGAAAGATAAAATTGAAGAAGCAGCATGATTCACGCCCGTGACCCTATGTGTCACACCTATGATTAAGCCTAACGCCAACAAAACAACATTTGAAGTTCACGACCATGAAGGAAAATAACAAACCGTGAATGAACATTTAAGTCACACCCGTGAAAGAAATGTCATGCTCGCGAAACTACATGACAAATTTTCCAGAGAGCTTCATGACCAAAATCACCACTTGGACCACAGCTTAGAAGGTTGTCACGCCTATGAAGATATATGTCATGCCTGTGACCCAATATTTCAAAACCTTCTAGAATGCTTCACGACCAAGGTCACCACTTCAGTCACGGCTTGGAAGAACTGTCACGACCGTGACACATAGAGTCACGCCGGTGAAAGATGAAAGAGAAAAATGTCAGGTGCATTTATTAGGGTTGGTGCAACGGCTAGTTTTGTATTAAATGTATTCTAACGGCTATAATTCTCCATGGGAGTATGAATTCAAGTCATTTATGCATTCAGTACGAGAGGATAGCTAATACTTTGAATCAAAATCTAGTTGTAAGCTATTTGTGCATTTAATACTTTCAAAATAAATATTTATTCTCTGTGAAAATCTTTTTGCTCATCATTTATTGAGCAATAAAGATTTGTAAGTGTTTCTCTTTATAATCATTTTTACTCAAGTGAGTTTTGGGTATTTCTAGGTTAAGAGTAGAACACTTGTAAGGGTTGGTTGTGTGAGCCTCTAAATCACAGAGAAAGGTTGTTTGTGTGAGCCTATAAAACACAGAGTAAAGGTTGTTTGTGTGAGCCTGTAAAACACAAGGAATTGGTTATTGTGTGATCCATCAAAACACAAGGGATTTCTGGGTTAGGTGTGAGCCATTGTGAGAAACACCATAGTTGGGAGTGAGCTTGTAAAACTCCATTGTAACAATTAGTGTGTTAGTGAAACTCCCAATTGCGATTGGAGAGATGAGTAGGGGTGTGTTAACACCCGAACCTCTATAAAAATCCTTGTGTCAAATTTCTCTATGCCTCCTAAACTTATTTTTTATTTCCTAACTTTAAGGTTAAATTTTTAAAACTCCAATTCAACCCCCTTTCTTGGCTCAATATCTGGGCAACAATTGGTATAAGAGTCTTGTCTAGCATCTAAGCCTAAAAAGCACTAGTAAAGTTTAAGATATGGCCAGTAAAGGGTTCCAAAGTCTCAAACCTTACTTTGATGGAGAAAATTATGCCCATTAGAAGTTTCGGATGGAGACATACCTAGATAGTGAAGGAATTGAAGTCTGGGATAGTGTACGAAAAGAATGGACACCACCAACTAGAAGAGGAGCTGATGGTGAAGAAGAAATCTTATCAAAAGATGATTAGACAGAGCCTTAAAGAAGAGCAAATTTCAAAAACAAGAAGGCAATGACAATCCTCTCAAGCTCATTATCGATTGAAGAATGTGGAAGTATACAACACTGCCCAACAGCCTACAGCATGTGGAAGACATTGGAAAATTATCATGAAGGAACTAAGGAAGTCAAATCCAAGAAGATTCAACTTCTTACCTCAGAATATGAGGTCTTCAAGATGAAATCCAATGAGTCAATCACTGACATGATCAACCGTCTTCTAGCTATTATAAATGGAATGAGGAAACTTGGGAAGCATTTGAGCTTGGAAGATGTAAACAACAAAATCATGAGAAGTCTTCCTCTTAAAGACTACGGTTCAAGAGTTGCTGGTATAGAAGAAGGAAATGAAGACATGAGCATCATGAATACTGATGTGCTTATTGGCAAACTTCTCACATATGAAATGGCAGTGAAAAGAGATGGAGAGCTTAAAGCAGAGCCAGAAAAAAGAAAGTCTCTTGCACTAAAAGCCTCTACTTCAAAATCACAAGAAGAAAGTGAAGATGATAAAGAAGTGAGTGATGATGAGAATGAGGACATTGTTATGCTCTTAAGAAGGCTAAAAAGAATCATTGAGAAGAAAATGAGCAACTACAGAAAATTCAGGCAAAGAAACCTCAAACAAACTTCTAATGATGCACAAAGAAGTAAGGAAGAGGTAAAATACTATGAATGTGGAAAGAAAAGGCCATATTAAACCCGAATGTCCAAGGTTCAAGAAGCATAAGAGCAAATACCAAAGAGACAATGGGGAGAAAGGTCACAAAGCCATATGGGATAACGAAAGCTCTTCAAGCGAAAAAGATGACAATGAAAGCGAAGAGGTCAACCTATGCTTCATGGCTATTGAGGATCACATCTCGGATAAGGTAAAATCACTACACTCATACTCTTTTAATAATAATAGTAGTGATAATGATAGTAATAGTGATAGTGATGATGATGATGATGATGATGATGAGCAAAGCCTTATAGAGGAATTGAATCTAGAACTAGAGAAATATATGAGTAAATTCAGTACTTATAGAAATAACATCTCTAATTTAAAAAACAAAATAGATGCTTTAGAAAAGGAGAAGATTAAGCTTAAATCATTTAATGAATCTCTTCAAAAATCATTAGATGAATACTCATCAAATCCCTCAACTAATTCCTTGCTTAAAGAAAATAATACTTTATAAAATGAAGTTGAGGAACATAGAAATTCAATTTCAAAATTCCAAAAAGGAAAAGAGAGTTTAGATACTCTCATTGTGTCTCAAAGACCACCTTTAATTAGTAAAGGTCACGTAAATAAACATTGTTGGATAAGGAAGGCTCATTGGGAACCTTCATGTGCTAAGCCCTAAGGACCCAAGCTTATTTGGGTACCTAAAAATCATACTTGAATTGTGATTCTATAGGTATGCCTCAAGTCCACAATAAATAAAAATGCTTGGCTAGTAGATAGTGGATGCTTAAGGCATATGACAGGAGACAAAGAACTCTTCAATGAAATCAAAAGTATTGATAGAGGTAAAGTTACCTTTGGAAACAATGCTAAGGGTAAGGTAATTGGCATTGGTTCTATTGGTATTAATAGTACTGCTTTTATTAAATATGTCTTACTTGTTGATGGCTTGAAACATAACTTGTTGAGTGTTAGTCAATTATGTGATAATTGAAACAAAGTAACCTTTACTTCCAATGAATGTCTTGTGACATCTATCGATGGTCAAAAGATATTTAAAGGAAATAGAGATGTTAACACATACATAATAGACTTACACGAAATATCTAACTATTCCTCTAAGTGTCTTGTGACTACTAGTGATGAATCTTGGCTGTGGCATAGAAGGCTTGGTCATGCAAACATAGACTTAATTCAAAGCCTCAGCACAGGAGAACTAGTAAAGGGACTACCAAAAGTAAAATTTGAAAAAGACAAGACATGTGAACCTTGCCAAAAAGGGAAGCAACACAAGTCATCCTTCAAAGCCAAAAACCTAGTAAGTACCTCAAAATCTCTACAACTCCTGCATTTAGATTTAATTGGACCTGCTAGAATTGCTAGCTTAGGAGGTAAACATTATGCCTTTTGTCATCGTAGATGATTACTCTAGATTTACTTGGGTAATTTTCTTAGCTCAAAAAAGTGATGCTTTTGAAAATTTCAAAAACTTTGCTAAAAGAGTTCAAAATGAAAAAGGATATTGTATTTCAAAGATAAGAAGTGACCATGACAAAGAATTTGAAAATGAAAACTTTGAATGTTTTTGTCTTGAACATGGAATTTCACATTATTTTTCATCTCCTAGGGCACCCAACAAAATGGGGTAGTTGAAAGGAAAAATCAAAATTTAATTGAAATGACTACAACAATGCTCAATGAGTATGGTCTACCAACTTACTTTTGGGAAGAAGCCACAAACACTGCTTATTATATTTCTAATCGAGTTTTCAAAAGACCTCTTTTAAACAAAATCTCATTTAAGCTATAGAATGGAAGAAAGCCCTTGATATCATGCTTTAGAGTATTTGGATGCAAGTGCTTCATATTGAATACCAAGGACAACCTTGGAAATTTTGCCTCTAAATCTGATGAAGGTATCTTTTTAGGATACTCTACAACTAGCAAAGCATATAGAGTATTTAATAAAAGATCATTAACTATTGAAGAATCTATGCATGTTTTTTTTAATGAATCTCGTAGACTTGATCTTGTTGATGATATACTAATTGTTCAAATTTATGTTGATGATATCATATTTGGTTCTACTAATAAATTACTTTGTCAAGAATTTGCTAAGTGTATGACTAGGGAATTTGAAATGAGCATGATAGGAGAGCTTAAATATTTCCTTGTTCTACAAATAAAACAAGGCAATGAGGGCATATTCATCAACCAATCCAAATATGCCAAAGTTTTACTTAAGAAATTTGGAATGGAAGGATACAAGAATGCCAAGACTCCAATGAGCACATCAACAAAACTGGATAAGGATGAAAAGGGTAAAAGCACAGATGAAAAGGGTAAAAGCACTAATGAAAAGCTCTATAGAGGTATGATCGGATCAATTTTATATCTTACTGCTTTTACACCCGACATAATGTATAGTATGCTTATGTGCACGATTTCAATCATGTCCAAAAGAATCTCATTTACATGCAGTAAAAAGAATTTTAAGATATTTACATGGCTCATTGCATCTAGGTTTATGGTATCCTAGAAGTTCATCCTTTTATATTGTAGGATATTCAGATGCAGATTATGCTGGTAGTCTTTTAGATAGAAAAAGTACATCATGTACTTGTCACTTTATTAGAGAATGCTTAGTTTCTTGGTTTAGCAAGAAACAAGTTTCAGTTGCTCTTTCTACTGCTGAAGCAGAGTGTTGCCCAGATATTAGACCAAGAAGGGGGGGTTGAATTGGAGTTTCAAAAATTAAACTTTAAGGTGCGGAAATAAAATTGTTAATTTTAGAAGGGATAGAGAAAATCAGACACAAAGATTTATAGAGGTTCGGGTATTAACAAACCCTACTCCTCTCCCCAATCGCAATTGGGAGTTTCACTAACACACTAAGTGTTACAATGGAGTTTTACAAGCTCACTCCCAACTATGGTGTTTCTCACAATGGCTCACACCTAACCTAGAAATCCCTTGTGTTTTAATGGCTCACACAATAACCAATTCCTTTGTGTTTTACAGGCTCACACAAACAACCTACACTTTGTGTTTTACAGGCTCACACAAACAACCTTTTAATTTGTGTTTTGGAGGTTCACACAACTAACCCTTACAAGTGTTCTACCCTTAACCCAAAACTACCCAATGCTCACTTGAGTAAAGATTACAGAGAGAACCACTTATAAATCTTTATTGCTCAAATATGAGGAGCAAAAAGATTTTTACAGAGAATGAATTTGTTCTCAAAGTATAAAAGTACAAGATAGCTTGTAATTTGAAGTATATGCTAATCTTTTGTTTTTCTTATCATTCCCTTATCATCCTCTTTCTTCTTAATGTATAAATGACTTCCATTTATACTCCCATGGCTGAATATAGCCATTGGGGTGCATTAAATAAGAAACTAGCCGTTGTACCAACTAAAAAATCGCGTCTGTCATTTTTCTCTTTCATTGGTCACGGGCGTGAATATGCTTATCACGGGGGTGACAGTTCTTCCCAAACCGTGACTGAAGTGGTGACCTTGGTCGTGAATCTCTCTGGTATGTTTTGACATATAGCGTCATGGGCGTGACATTAATGCTTCACGGCTGTGACAGAATTTTCCAGCCGTGAGCCAAGTGGTGACTCTGGTCATGAAGCTCTTTGGTTGAAATTTCATGACTCTTCACGGGGGTGACACCTTTAGTCACGGGGGTGACTGAAATGCCCACTTCACGATTTGTTCTTCCTTCATGGCCGTGAACTTCAAATGTTGGTTTTGGTAACGGCTAGCTTTGTTCACGGGAGTGACTCCTAGAGTCACGGCAGTGAACATGCTACTCTTTACTTTTTGTTTCTCAAGGATTATTCTTCCAATTCTCCATTCTTGCTATTTTTAATTTATGTCCTGTATAATACACTTAAAGCAAGTATGTTAAATACAATATTGCTATATTATTTATTATCATCAAAATGACGGAAATACCCCTCAAGGTTAACACAGAGTATGTAGCAGCAAGATGTTATTGTACACAAATCCTTTGGATGAAATAACAACTTAAGGATTATGGTGATGATATGAATCATATACCTATTAGATCCCATTCAACATTCTAGAAGTAAGAATATTGACATTAGACACCACTTTATTAGAGATCATGTTCAATATGGAGATGTTGCATTGGAATTTATAAGCACAAAAAATCAATTGGCAGATATATTCACTAAGTCTCTAAATGAGGAAAGATTTAATTTCATAAGAAGAGAACTTGGTATGATTGATGGATTAACCTTGTGATTGCCAAACTGTCAAAAGTGATAATCTTGTTTTTTGAATCATCTTACTAGTTATAAGGTAGTTAATTTGATGGAAATTTATGTTATAAGGGATAGAATCTTCATATCAATTATTTAGTCTTGTTTTAGGACTTAATTTTATTTGATGAAAACTTTAGGCAATTCACGCCCATGACATATGTTCATGCCCGTGACTTAAATAGCCAAAAGAACAAGTAGCTTTCACAACTTGATTCACGACATGGTTAACGGCTTCAAGTAGTGAAACCTATGTTCACGACTTCATTCATTCCTATGAAAAGCCTTGTTCACACCTGTGACGCATTTTCATGCCCGTGAACATTTTCACCAAAAACTTACGGAAGCTTTCACGCTTTGTGTCACACTGTGTTTCACGGGCATAAGTAGTGAAATTCAACACTTAACGCCCGTGACTTATTATTCACCACCGTGATAGTTCATCATTCACGCCAGTGATCTTCCAATGTCACAACTGTGAACAATTGCACGATTTCATTCACGGGTAGAGCACCCTTTCAGCAAACTGTGAACATGACACTTCATGCCTGTGACTACATTTCTATCGGTTATTTTTCACATTTCAACTTTCCAACTTCTTGAAACTACTCTCATTTACACACATTGAATGTAACATTGAAGATTTCAGCCCCCTAGTCACAAATTTCTTCTATAAATACCATCAAAAACCCCTTCCATCATCAAAAATCATCATTCCTTAGGGTTTCCTCACAAATTCTGTCAAATTTCTTCAACTCTTCAAAAGTTCATTTCTTCAATCAAGATGGAAACCAGCTCATCAAAGGGTACTAGAAGAAATCTCATGCTCCCATAAGGTATTCAAATTACCTAATGAACATAATTCCGGAGCATTACCATCCTAGGTACTCAACACTTAAGAAAAGGCCTCTCATTTCATCAAGGTCTTTTGAGTGGCAAACGGTACGTACTCTCGGGCTCGAGACAGTGATGACAGAGCAACTCCAGGCCTGTCATTTGAAGGATTTTGTGGACATTCATCAGCCCACCTTGAGGGAGCCTACCTTGGAATTCTTGAGCACTTTGCAAGTGTCTCCCACTGGCATAGTGAAGTTTCAACTGTGCAGGAATCCAAACACTCTCTCTGCCATAGAATTTGGAGACTTATTCATCCTACCCTCGGACGACATCCTCAACGTCAGCGAAGTGGAGTTCTGTGCAACTCAAGCATGGACTCACTTTGGTCTGGATTGCAGCTGGGACGTAAAGAAGACCAAGAGCGCTCATCTCCAGTCCCCAGTGCATAAATATCTATATAGGTTTCTAACCTATGGCATATTTGCCCGAGGAGACAGCAATGGCACCATTCGGAAGTCTGAGCTTTTTTTCTTGGAGATGGCCCGAAGAGGCCTCACAGTGGCACTTTCTCAATGGTTTGTGAACCATCTTCTGTCCATTGCCACCAAGCCCTTCGGAGACATACTTATTGGTGGGTATGTAACCCACATGGCCTTAAAGCTTGGATATCTGAAGCTAGATAACCATCACTATAATCTCATCCCAGGGCATCCTCGAGACCGATTGGATGTAGAGTCCTTCATCAAGATGGGAGCGGCTGTTCGAATTGTCCATGAGAACAACATCTACTATCGCTTCATCGACACTGCTGGCGAGATCATATGGGAAGATAATGACTCAGAGGACTTTAAAGCTGGCCTCCAAGGTATCCAGCAGAAGAAAAGGGCTCGAGTTGAGATGGCACCTCCTGAGGTTGAGCAGGACATCGGGCAATCCTCTGCCTCCACATCTAATTTGGCACAGCAGGTGGTTGACCTTATAGCACCAAGATTTGAGCAGCTGCAGGCTTCCATGGATGAGAGGTTGGAGAACCTCAAGGACTTCATGAAGTCTAGGATGGACAGCCTCAAGGCTGAAGTTGCTCATCTTAAGGACAGGATGTCCGGATAAATGTTAGGCTATATGGTAGCCTTGTTATGCTTGATATGTTTGTTTGTTTGTTTACTTGTTTACTTGTTTGTTTGTTTTTAGGAAATTTTAAATTTCCTTTCTGACATTTTAATTACCTGTGTTTGTATTTCACTTTTTATCAATTAATATAACTGCTTTGTTTTTCCAGTATGGTTTATCTTTATTCTTTTTTTTGTTGACAAAAGGGGGAGAAACTAGAAATATATTAAGATAAGTGCAAGAAATACTTAATTTTTGAATCAATTGAATCAAAATGGAGAGCTTAGCAACATAAAATTAGGTAAGGAGAAACTAGCAATATATTGAATTAAGTGCAATATTGAAATTTTGATTCAAAATAAATATGCAAGTATGCAAATGAGCCTAATACACATTACCTATATCTTAAGTATACTTTGCATATACCTTGATGCAAGTTATATAAGTGAATATGCACTTGATATACTCTAAATATACATTACATATACTTCATGCTTTAAAGAGAATTTTGGTATACATTTGATATACTTTGAATATAACTTGCATATACTTAAAACTAGAAAGTTTATTTTGATGCTACACTTCATCATTCTCTACAATTCTTGCACTTCATCATTCTGTATCCTGAGCATCTTTTGAGGGGGAGACTTCTCAAAAACATATATTGCTAGATTATTTGTCACCATCAAAAAGGGGGAGATTGTTGAACCATGAGGGGTATTTTTGTCATTTTGATGATAACAAATAAAATAGCAATAATGTATTTAACATACTTATTTTCTAAGTCTATTAAACAGGGTATGGAATAAAATAGCAAGAATGAAGAATGAAAGAGTAATCTTAGAAAGATAAAATTGAAGAAGCAGCATGATTCACCCACGTGACCCAATGTGTCACGCCCATGATTAAGCCTAGCACCAACAAAACAACATTTGAAGTTCACGGCCATGAAGGAAAATAACAAACTGTGAATGAACATTTAAGTCACGCCCGTGAAAGAAATGTCACGCTCGCGAAACTACATGACAAATTTTCCAGATAGCTTCACGACCAAAGTCACCCCTTGGACCATAGCTTGGAAGGTTGTCACGCCGGTGAAGATATATGTCACGCCCGTGACCCAATATTTCAAAACCTTCTAGAATGCTTCACGGCCAAGGTCACCACTTTAGTCACGGCTTGGAATAACTGTCATGACCGTGACACACAGAGTCATGCCCGTGAAAGATGGAAGAGAAAAATGTCAGGCGCGATTATTAGGGTTGGTGCAATGGATAGTTTTGTATTAAATGCATTCTAACAGCTATAATTCTCCATGAGAGTATAAATTCAAGTCATTTATGCATTCAGTACGAAAGGATTGCTAATACTTCAAATCAAAATCTAGTTGTAAGCTATTTGTGCATTTAATACTTTTAAAACAAATATTTATTCTCTGTGAATATATTTTTGCTCATCATTTTTTGAGCAATACAGATTTGTAAGTGTTTCTTTCTGTAATCATTTTTACTCAAGTGAGTTTTGGGTATTTCTAGGTTAAGAGTAGAACATTTGTAATGGTTAGTTGTGTGAGCCTCTAAAACACAAAGAAAAGTTGTTTGTGTGAACCTGTAAAACACAAGGAATTGGTTATTGTGTGAGCCATCAAAACACAAGAGATTTCTGGGTTAGGTGTGTGCCATTGTGAAAAACACCATAGTTGGGAGTGAGCTTGTAAAACTCCATTGTAACACTTAGTGTGTTAGTGAAACTCCCAATTGCGATTGGGGAGAGGAGTAGGGTTTATTAACACCCGAACCTCTATAATTATCCTTGTGTCAAATTTCTCTATCCCTCCTAAACTTAATTTTTATTTCCGCACTTTAAAGTTAATTTTTTAAAACTCCAATTCAACCCCCATTCTTGGCTCAATATCTAGGCAACATAATTGAAAAATGAGAAATAAGTGAAAGGAAATGAAATAAAATGTTAAATTATGTAGCTAAAAAGGAAAATAAATGAAAAATAAAATTTATTAGTGACAAAAGTGTAAATAAATATAAAGTAGTGGCATAATTGTAAATAAATAGAAATTTAAGAATTAAAGTGAAATTTGTAGCTAATTAAATGAAAAATTGAAAAAATGATTAATTAAAGAAGTAAAGTGAAAAATGATTAAATTGAGAGGAATTGAAAAAAAAAACTATGAAATAAAATAAGAAATATTGTTATTTTAATAAAGATATTAAATAGTGAATTAAGAGTAAAATATTGATAAAAGAATAATAAATATATATTAAATAGAAAATTTGAATAATGTATTAAAAATGTTATTACATGTATGAATGCATAAAAACATAGAAAAATAAAAATTTTTAGATTAGTAATCACCACTGAGCATATTTGTAATGCCCATAAATTAGTCTAAATTAAAATAAGTATGTGGTATACATAGAAAATACATAATAGACATAAAAATTTAAATAAATTGAATAAACGACTAAATTAGAAATTAAAATAAATTAAATTTATTGACATGATAAATTTCTTTAAATTATACCACATAATCAAATTGTATTTTTGGTATAAGAAAATTAAAGATATTACATATAAGGAAATATGTGAAGATGATAATAATAATAATAATAATAATAATAATAATAATAATAATAATAATAATAATATTATTATTATTATTATTATTATTATTATTATTATTATTATTATTATTATTATTATTATTAAAAAGAAGAGAAAATTGAAAAGTAAAAAGGGGGTTAGGAGAAAAAAAAAAAGACCAAAAACGTGAATCAGGAGGAAGTGGGGCTGAAGTCTTTTTTTGGCCATTTGTTTCCAACTTCATCTCTCTTCTTCTTCTTCTTCTTCATCATCCCTTTTCCTTCCTCCATATCACAGCCCAAAATCTTCATCATTGCCTTCAAGATTTGCATCAAAAATCAGTCCAAATAAATCTGATCTTGGTAAGAAATATTTTTCCCATGATTATTGTGTTATTAAAACTTTTTGGATTATGTTCTGTAGTGTATTTCATTCATTTTTTGATTATCTTGTGAATCGAATTTGGGAAAGTGTTAAACATAAAAGTTGTTCATCTATGTCTTGTGTATCTCTCTGACAAATTTTATTGAATTTTTTTTAGTATATGAAAAGATATGTTATTGGGGTGAAACTGGTTCAGGGAGACGTATAAACTGAATAACCTACGGTTTTTGTAACAATTGATCATCTTAATGGCTTAATCTGAAGTTTTGTAAACCATAAAATTTGTAGGTATATGTATTATTTAGGTCTCTACCAAATTTTGTATAAATTGCTTCTGTGCAAGTTAAGTTATTCTGAAATGAACTATGATTGTTCCTTGATTGATATGGTTTCATATACCTGTACAGCTCAAGTAACTTCGTCCTTATATTTCACCTATTTTTAGATCGAATTAGCCAAAGTGCAAAACATGAAAGTTTTACTCCTAGTCTTATCTAAATTCATGTGAAAGTCTCACCTTAAAATAACATGTATTTTGTGAGTTATGAGCTGAACAATTGAACAGGTTGGTTTGATACTTCATGTTAAACCAGTTATATATCCTCTAGTATTTGAGAGCCATAAAGACCAAATCTGGAAATGAGGTAAACATGCACAATGTTCCAAATTAACTTATATAACTGTATAAATATTTTCATAATAATTGAAGCTACACATTAAAAGATATGAATTTTCAAAAGTGGTACCCCGAAACAGCCTAAAGGCAGAGAACAGAGCAATATTTAAAAATATACCAAAAATCGTGTAATAGTTCAAAACTTCTGAAATTTTAGTATGTTTTATTTTTAGATGTTGTATTTAATAAGGATGAAGAATCATATAAATTGAATAAGTGTATAAAAAGTTATTAATCCAACAGTCCTAAGAGGTCTTGTTTCAGCTTATAAGAAATTGTAGTTATTTATTTAAACTATATTAAGAATAAATATTTTATCAATGTATTAATCATTTATATTTTCGAATTAGGGTCTCAATAGGAAGAAAAGCAATAAAAGTAGACAAACTCCAAATTTTAGATTTTGGAAAAAAGCTCCAATGAGGTTTGTACATATATGCATTTTAGTTTGCCTTGTTGCATGCTTGTGTGTTAATTGAATAAGTAGTAAATTTGAATAATGTATTAAAATGTGTAAATATGAAATGAATTGAGTGTTTAATTAATGAAATTTTATGTTAATGCATGTATAGACATATGGATGAATAATTGATTGATAAAATGTAGGAAATTTTGGTTTACAATATGTAACATAATATATTTTTCAATATAGATTAGTATATGATTGATTAAAAATGGGATAATTATTAATGGTAATTATTGAATAATTAGGACAACAAAGAGTGAAGTTAGAAAGTCATGTATGACTTATGTATTTGATATGAAAAGAGAGGTTATATGGCATACTTGGACTCGTAAAGTTATTATAAATTTTGGTTTTGTATTAAAAGATTTGTTGGCTTTGATTGTATAGAGAATTAATTAAAGTACGTCAATATTACTTAAATAGTTATATATAATGGAATATCATATGATTATATGATTTTAAAATTTATAATCATATTTTCATTATAAATGTAATGGGAATATTGATTCCAGCAAATTAATATATAAAGAAAATAAAAAAGTAATAACATTAATTGCACAGTTCTCAACCTGTGCCCTACTTAGGGATAGATGGTGCACCATTGCGGGGGCATTACGGTACCGATATTGATATGGTTTAGGACTAAGGTGTTATTAGCTCCGAGAGCACCCCTGTCCTAATTGTACATAGATGTTGTGATTATACTCGGTCATGAGGCTTAAGCTCCGTGAGCGCTCTTGACTTGAGACTATAGTGAGTAGGGTGCTTAAGCTCCGCGAGCGGCCTTACTACACACCCTATATTCGGACAATCCGGAAATGAGATTTGGGTTATTTATATTAAAATATTATATAGAAAATATTTAAATGACATACATGTACTTGTTGAAAGATAAAATGTGTGAAATAGCATGAATTATAAATATTTCTTAAGGTAAGCTAAATTTATAATTGAGTTATATAGATATATATATATATATATATATATATATATATATATATTATCAATGAATTTGGTACTATTGTATAATCATGTGGTTGTCCCTGTATAATGTATGTTAGAATATTGTGTACTGTATTATAAATTATCTACAATGCGTTTTGGTAATTATATGTTAAAATATTTATGCTTATATGAATTGAGATTTGAGTTAACTAAACAATCATAATTTTAGGGAAATCAATTAAATTAAAATGAGTTACGGAAACATGAGAGGAGGTAGAATGTTTAATATTTTATATATTATATATGGTTGAATATATACAGTTCATGTCCTGATACAAAAATAATGATAATATAATGGAACATAAATTTTATTTTATTATAATATTTTCTAAATTTATGCAATAATTTATTTAAATTATATTATGATTATTATGACCCACGTTTGTGTGACTGCATGGGAAACTTAAATGCTTATATGTACCACTAAGCTAGAAATGACTTAGAGTGGGTTTTTCCCGCGTAGGAACTGGAGTTTGCAAGTAGTAAACTATGAAGTTGATAGAGAAAGTACAAGTCCATACTAGAAGAGACGCGTCAGAACTGGTTGAGGGTCGGATGCATATTATTTTTTATTTTCTTTATTATCATGCAAATGGGTTTGTTAGACATGTCTTATATATAGTTAAGAACATATTTTGTATTTTGGTATTATATCTATATAGTTAGATGTAAGGTAAAAACTATTAATTTTGATAGTTATAATGAAGTATAATATTTATGTAATATGATGATGTATTTGATAATTAAATCCATATGTATATTTGAATATAAAAAAAAATCAATTTAGTTATTAAATAAAAATTTTAAATTCAGACTAGTTTCATTTAGATTGTCTGTGTCATTCCGCTTATGTAATAAGATTATTCCTATTATATAGGCGGTATGTCACATTTATTAGTATCAAACCTTAGGTTTATGCATCTCTTGACTTAATTGGGGAAGGGTTTGTCATGCATACATACATGTGTCTCATATAACTCTGATATAGGCTATTTCTCTGTCAACTTGTAGGCTTATAGAGATATGTTTTTGGATGAGCCTGGAATGGGTGAGAATTTTAGTTCTCTTGACACTAAGTCACAACGTCAGTCTAGTGCAAGGTGTGTTGAGGGAATTAGTACTACTCCTAATCCTTCTCAACCTACATCAACTGCAAAGTATGGGATAAAAAAGACTAGGAGAAAGAAAAGAAGAATAGGGGAGTCATCTAAGAAATCTGCTGTTCTAGAGACCCATTTTACTAGAAAGAAAGAATATATACCCAAGTGTGATAGTTGCAACAGACACCATAGAGGAGAATGTTGGTGTGTCACAGGTGCTTGCTTTAAATATGGGTCCAAGGAACATATACGGAAGGATTGCCCACTATTGACAAATAGAACTCCTACTCAAATGACAAAATCAGTTCCTACTCAGCCTAAAGTTCAGACTAGAGGAGGATCAAGCCAAACTAGGCAGGAGTTTCCAAAGACAATGAAAAGACCTGGACCTAGTAGAGTTTCAGCCAAAGCCTATGCCATGAAAGCTAAGGAAGATCAGGCGGTAACAAATGTTATTGTTGGTATGTTTTCATTACATGATTTTGACATTTGTGCACTCATATATCTGGATCTAGTTAACATATCATGATTGGAGGGGGACTAAAATATGAGATTGAGGCTATAAATTCATTATATCACAATGTGTGGGTACGTAAAGTAGTTAGAGATTGCCTTTAATAATATATGGAGAAAAAAATTATTCTATATATGATCTAGAGCTAACAACTATAGTTTTTGCATTAAATTTTGGCACCATAATCTTCTTTGAGGGAATTTTTTTCTATACGGAAAACCAAGAATTTGAAATATTTTCTCCTTTAGGAAGAGTTGAATTTGAGATATAGTAGATATTGTGAGCAGAGAGATTATGGTAAGGTTGTGTGTTCAGCTTACTTTTACTTAGAAAATTAAGGATATTCAAAGACAAGATAATAAGCTCGTTGGGTTAGCTAAATGGGTTTCTAAGGGGGAGAGACCTGAGTTTTTTTTGGTGGATTGTTACATCTAATTTCTATTACAGAACAAAAATATAAATAAATTACTAGAATTTTTGCGACTAGAATGACTATTTTTTTTATTGTGTCGAATAAAGATTCTCTATTTACATATCAATTTTGGGATAATATACAAAAAACTTAGACCCTAAGCTCAATTTTAGTATAATCTTTCATCCTTAGGTGGATGTATTATGAAAGAGAACTACCCGAGAAAAGCTTAAGGCAACTATAATCAGATAGAAATCGTATTATGATATTAAGATATGAGATATTAAGTATGTAAGGGGGGATAAAGTTTCTCCTTGAAACTTCACATTGGAAGAAAGTGATGGAATCTAGAAAGAATAAAAAAACAAAGAGAGAGGACAAGTTAAATTCAAGATTCATCTGACCTTATGAAATTGTAAAGATAGTTATGGCGGTGACTAATAGATTCGCGATGTCTTTGGAATTGAGTCAAATATACAATGTGTTCTATGACTTGATGTTGGGATAATACATATCGAATTCTTCTCACATTGTATTAGATGAGAGTATTCAAGTGAGATAAGATTTGGCATCTAAAGAGGAAATCAGTCCACATCTTAACACAAAAGATTAAAGAATCCCGTAATAAGCATGTACCATCAGTGAATGTACTATAAACAAACCACGCAACGAAATGAGCTACTTGAAAAGAGATCAGGTGATTAGAACACATTACTCCCCAATTGATCAACCACAATGTATCAAGTATGTTTCGAGGGCGAAACATCTTAAGGGGGAGAGAATTGTAACGCCCACAAATAAGTCTAAATGAAAATAAGTATATGGTATACATAGAAAACTTATGATAGACATAAAAATTTAAATAATAAATTAGAAATTAAAATAAATTAAATTTATTGACATGATAAATTTGATTAAATTATATTACATAATTAAATTGTATTTTTGGTATAAAAAATTAAAGATATTAGATATAAGGAAATATGTGAAGATGATGATGATGATGATGATAATAATAATAATAATAATAATAATAATAATAATAATAATAATAATAATAATAATAATAATAATAAATTAAAAAAAAAAGAAAAGAAAATTGAAAAGTAAAAAGGGGGTTAGCAGAAAAAAAAAGAAGACCAAAAACGTAAATCAGGAGGAAATGGGGCTGAAGTCTTTTTTTTGGCCATTTGCTTCCAACTTCAACTCTTTTCTTCTTCTTTTTCATCATCCCTTTTCCTTCCTTCATATCACAGCCCAAAATCTTCATCATTTCCTTCAAGATTTGCATAAAAAATAAGTCAAAATAAATATAATCTTGGTAAGAAATATTTTTTCCATGATTACTGTGTTATTAAAACTTTTTGGATTATGTTCTGCAGTGTATTTCGTTTATTTTTTTTATTATCTTGTGAATCGAATTTGGGGAAGTGTTAAACATAAAAGTTGTTCAAATATATCTTGTGTATTGCTCTGCCAAATTTTATTGAATGATTTTAAGTATATGAAGAGATATGGTTATTGGGTTGAAACTGGTTCAGGGAGATGTATCAACTGAATAACCTACGGTTTTTATAAAAATTGATCATCTTAATGGCTTAATATGAAGTTTTATAAACCATCAAAGTTGTAGGAATATGTGTTATTTAGCTCTCTGCCAAATTGCGTATAAATTTCTTCAGTGTAGATTGAGTTATTCTGAAATGAACTATGATTGTTCCTTGATTGAGATGGTTTCTTATACCTGTACAGCTCTAGTAAATTCATCCTTATATTTCACCTATTTTTAGATCGAATTAGACAAAGTAAACAACATGAAAGTTTTACTCCTATGTCTTATCTAAATTCCTGTGAAAGTCTCATGTTAAAATATCATGTAGTTTGTGAGTTAGGAGCTGAACAATTGAACTGGTCTAGTTGATACTTCATGTTAAACCAGTTATATATCCTCTAGTATTTGAGAGCCGTAAAGACCGAATCGGGAAATGAGGTAAACATGAAAAATATTCCAAATTAACTTATATAATTGTATAAAACTTTTCATAATAATTGAAGCTACACATTGAAAGATATGAATTTTTAAATATGGTACCCCGAAACTGCCTAAAGGTAGAGAACATAGCAATACAGTTCAAAACTTCTGACATTTTAGTATGTTTTAGTTTTAGATGTTATATTTAATTAGGATCAAGAATCATATAAATTGGATAAGTGTAGAAAACGTTATTAATCCAACAGTCCTAACAGGTCCTATTCCAGCTTATAAGAAATTGTAGTTATTTATTTAAACTATATTAAGAATAAATATTTTATCAATGTAATAATTATTTATATTTTCGAATTAGGGTCTCAACAAGAAGAAAAACAATAAAAGTAGACAAGCTCAAAATTTTAGATTTTGGAAAAAAGCTCCATTGAGGTTTGTACATATATGCATTTTAGTTTGCCTTGTTGCATGCTTTGTGTGTTAATTGAATAAGTGGTATATTTGAATAATGTATTAAAATGTGTAAATATGAAATGAATTGAGTGCTTAATTAAAGAAATTTCATGTTAAATGTATAGACATATGGATCAATAATTGATTGATAAAATGTAGGAAATTTTGGTTTACAATATGTAACATAATATATTTTTCAACATAGATTAGTATATGATTGATTAAAAATGGGATAATTATTAATGGTAATTATTGAATAATTAGGACAATAAAGAGTGAAGTTAGAAAGTCATGTATGACATATGTATTTGATATGAAAAGAGAGGTTATATGGCATACTTGGACTCGTAAAGTTATTATAAATTTTGGTTTTGTATTAAAAGATTTGTTGGCTTTAATTGTATAGAGAATTAAATAAAGTTTGTCAATATTACTTAAATAGTTATATATAATGGAATATCATATGATTATATGATTTTAAAATTTTATAATCATATTTTCATTACAAATGTAATGGCAATATTGATTCCAATAAATTAATATATAAAGAAAATAAATAAATAATAACATTAATTGCCCAGTTCTCAACCTGTGGACTACTTAGGGATAGATGGTGCAAATTTGCGGGGCTATTACAGTACCGATATTGATAGAACAAAGTGGTATTAGCTCCGAGAGCACCTCTATCCTGATTGTACACAGATGATGTGATTATACTTGGTCATGAGGCTTAAACTCCGCGAGCGCTCTTGACTTGAGACTATAGTGAGTAGGGTGCTTAAGCTCCGCGAGCAGCCTTACTACACGCCCTATATTCGGACAGTCTGAGAATGAGATTTGGGTTATTTATATTAAAATATTATATATAAAATAATAAAATGACATACATGTACTTGTTGAAAGATAAAATGTGTGAAATACCATGAATTATAAATATTTCTTAAGGTAAGCTAAATTTATAATTGAGTTATATATATATATATATTATCAATGAATTTGGTACTATTGTATAATCATGTGGTTGTCCCTATATAATATATGTTAGAATATTGTGTACTGTATTATAAATTATCTACATTACATTTTGGTAATTGTATGTTAAAATATTTATGCTTATATGAATTGAGATTTGAGTTAACTAAACAATCATAATTTTAGGAAAATCAATTAAATTAAAATGAGTTATGGAAACATGAGAGGAGGTAGAATGTTTAATATTTTATATATTACATATGGTTGAATATATACAGTTCATGTCCTGATACAAAAATAATGATAATATAATGGAACATAAATTTTATTTTATTATAATATTTTATAAATTTATGCAATAATTTATTTAAATTATATAATGATTATTATGACCCACATTTGTGTGACTGCATGGGAAAACTTAAATGCTTATATGTACCACTAAGCTAGAAATGGCTTAGCGTGAGTTTTTCCCGCTTAGGAACTGGAGCTTGGAAGTAGTAAACTGCGAAGTTGATAGAGAAAGTACAAGTCCATACTAGAGGAGACGCGTCAGAACAGGTTGAGGGTCGGATGCATATTATTTTTGCATTTTCTTTATTATCATGCATATGGGTTTGTTAGACATGTCTAATATATAGTTAAGAACATATTTTGTATTTTGGTATTATATCTATATAGTTAGATGTAAGGTAAAAACCATTAATTTTGATAGTTATAATGAAGTATAATATTTATGTAATATGTTGATGTATTTGATAATTAAATCCATATGTATATTTGAATATGAAAAAAATCAATTTAGTTATTAAATAAAAATTTTAAATTCAGACTAGTTTCATTTAAATTGTTTGTGTCATTCCGCTTATGTAATGAGATTATTCCTATTATATAGGCGGGATGTCACAATATTAATGCTCAACACGTAATTATTTGACTGCATGTAGGTAGTAGCTGAAAACGGGACAGGAGCAAGCGTACAAAATTTGGGAGCTAACGGAATAATATATGTTAGTAGGTTAGTATAAAAAAAATGGCATGTATATATATGTGTGGATGTGGAGTTGTAGGATTAAAATTATGTATATATTATGATAAAGAATATTTGTAAATTATTTTATTTGTAAAAAATGAAATGTTGAATTGTGGTTGAATAGAGAATATATTACATTGTATGTGCATGGTTGTGCCTAAAAATGGGTTGTGGATTGTTTGCATTGCTAGTGGCGTAGATAGATTATAACAATTATGTTACCGAAATTTTTGGAATATAAAAAAGATTATTTAAGTACTAATAATAGAATGGTCAATAAAGTAAATTAAAATAAGGAATTTTTTTTAAACACATCGCCTATAATCGCATAAGTATGTAACATACGTATAGATTAATTGATATAAGGGTGTCACAATCCTAATGTGGATTGTTGTGGTTTGCTACAACCCAACAAGGTGAAAATTTGAATAACAAATAAGAAATTACAAAGTATAATTTCTAACCTATATGTATATATAAATTAGTCTTAATGGCACAAGTATGATATTTTGTTTCAGATTTTTAAAATTTTATTTTTTCGCTGCGTTTATAAATGTGATTTGTTCCCAACAGTGGTATCAAAGCCTCATTGTGTCCATTAAAATTAATTTTAATTGAAAGTGCAATATGATTACATGTTTTACACATTTTTCTTTCTCAAATATGATCATGTGATGATTAAGGATGATTATTTTGATTGAAAAATAATTTGAATGTGATGCAAATAATTAATTTCGGATTTATTTCAAAATGCTTAAAATTGCATTGTTTATGAACATGTGTTGCTGTTTGGCTTAATTGTTAGGACTAATTATATTTATCTTGTAATTTGATTGTATAAAACTAATTTAGACATATTGAGAATGTGTTTATACTTCTAGAAGTGTCCAATAATTAATTAAAAATTATTTTAATTAATGTTTCAAACAAACACAAAAACGAGACTGTTTTATCATACCCAGTGGGGTTGTTTTGTTTGATTTTTTATTTGTATGTGTTTATTTCATTTTTAGCTCCTTGAAATATTTTTTTATGTGATTAAAAATATGTTATTTTGATGTTAGATGCATTCCAAAATTATTTTGCATGCATTTGAAATTTTAAAACAATTCTAGAAGTCGAATGAGTCATTTTAAGCGTCTAAATGTATTGGTTCGTTTGTCTTAGTAATTTTGGCTTGTGCCAAAAATATTTTTATGAACTTGAGCTGACCGAAATATGATAGGAATGATGATTTGAAGTTTTGGAAATTTTGAGAATTTTTGGTAATTAATTTTGAATTAATTTAAGTTGAGCAATTGTAATTCTAGTATGACTAAAAATTAGTATGTATATTAATATTAAATTGTTCAATTTTAACATCATAATATTTTGATTTTAAGGAAATTAATTTTGTATTAATTCTTGAAATATGAAATTTATTTGATTAAATATTAAATCTCACTTTAAAATGACATACAAAATTAAATTAATCTAAAAAATACAAGTAGACAATTTCAATTCAAGCGTTGAATCGATGTACAAATTGAAATCCAAAATTGTTATTTTTATTTTATGCATTAGAAAATGCATGTTAGGGGTGTATGAAAAGGCATGATGGATGATTATGGGCTAGGCCCAATGTGATTGAGTATGCATGGAATTGTTTTGTTTTATGGTAAATCTTTCTTTCTTATGCATTTCTCTTCTCATCTTACTCCCCTCAAATGTAAATTGAGATTATCTATACTTTGAAATATGTAATTCGATTACATAGGATTAGGATAGAATGAAGATACAAAGGAGCAAGAAGCAAAGGAGGTGGTACCATAAACAAGAAAACCTATAAATAGGAATTTGATTTCTATTTTGGATTATAAATTCATGCATATACCTAGGAAAGACCTAGTCAATTTCTCTTTGGCTCAAGAGATTGACTTTAGTATGTCCATAATCATGTCATATAGTTAATGTAACTATCTTTATATATCCATGTGATGAATGTATGATATATAAAAGCATGAAATAATAAGTTAATGAGACTTAACAAAGAAATCCCTCACTAAATAAACAATTAAGTCTTACGCCTTCCATTAATGTGGAGTGAACCAGAGTTCTTCTAAAGTTAGGGTTGTTGAATTGCCTCAAGCTCACTCTATAAAAATATGTTCAAACTATTGAAATTAGATTTCAAGATTAATGGGTTAGACTTAACCGATATTATTATCTTGTTGGATTTGCGCTGTAATATCCGCTAATTTAGACACTGAGTCGCACGTGTCGCGAATTTGACATGTTTGACCGATCAGAATTTAAATTCGGATTTTTGATCAGAATAAATCAAGTAATGACTAAATTAAATGATATATGCCTAATTAGGTGATTATAAAGTTTAAAAAAGTTGATTTACGGTAAAGGACTAAATTGCAAATTTTGAAAAATTAATAAGATTAATTGCTAATTAACATATTCATTTGGGGACATTTTAAATAGTTTGGTTGGCTACTCAATGAGAAAGAATGAGATTAAAGGGTTCTTTAAGCCTAATGTCAAGAATGGTCAAGATGGTGGGTCCCACATAAAGACTTTTGGGTACCCTATTTAATTCTTCCTTTTCTTCTTCTTCTCATTTTCTGCTCTCTTTTTCCTCTTCTACAAATTAGTCACCACGCCAACCATTTCTTTTCCTCCATAGCCAATCTTAATTTCTAGAGAGAGAAAGGAAGAGAGGAAAGGGAAAAGATCAAGACAAGATGATCTTCATAGTTTATAACTCTTAAGGAAGCTGGGAGGAGCAAGAAAGAGGAAGAAAAATCAAGGTTGGTGGAGAGAGAAAATCTCCAAAGTTGTGATCAAGTGAAGAAAAGAGTAATGTAAGAAGTGATTCTTCTTCTTCTTCATCTTTTCTTAAAGAAATTTGAATTTTTGAACTCATCCAAGACTTATATGGAAAGAGAGAGAAATTAGGGTTTTGAGAGAGAATAAGAGAGTTTAGGGTCTTGAAAAAATTAGATGATAATAATGATCTATGATGTTGTAGGAGTTCCAAGTGACAAGGAACAATGTAGCGCTCACTTACCCTACTAATCGCTAATAGGATATGGAAGTGCTACTAAGCTCATTTAATTTAAAACCAACGCTCAATTTTGTATAAATATTTTTTTTTTCAATTTAAATATATATCTAGTCATGGGAATATTGTGATTCAAAATAACTTATTCATTAAACCATGATATTTAAAAATATAACTACAATAATTCTAGATATATATAATTACCAAATCCATTACTTATAAATATTACAAGCCACAAATTTACATCAACAAAATTCTTAAAACTTAATTTTTACAACATCATTATCAAAACATACAAAAAGAACTAGACTGCTGCAATCTGATCTTGGGGTTCCCTCTTCTTCGGTCGTCCTATCGGAACAGCTACTTCTATTTATCTGCGCGTGAAACACACGCGCTAAGCTACTAGCTTAGTGGTACGTTTGGCAACTATCCAATCATTACATAAATAATTCTAAAATAAAATTTTAGAAACTACAATTAACCTATTTAGCATGCCAAATATTCAATTAATAATAAACTATTTTCTTCATGCAAAAATATTTAATTCATGAATTATGATATTTTATTCATTAAGCATGCTTGAAATTTTAACAATACAAATATAAAATTTACAATATGAATTTCATACTTCACATTTTTTTTTCTGTTATTTATTTAATAGCCCACGATATCTTAGACCGGAACTAAACACTGGATACAGGGTTTCTGCTCTCCGGCAGTATACTCGGCGCCTACATAATTATTTTATAACTCGGCGTTTAACGCCTACATTTTCAATAACAACTCAGCACCTTTTTGGTGCCTACGTAAATTTCGAACTCAGCACTAATTCTTAGTGCCTAAGTAAATTTCAACTCAGCACTATTATTTTTAGTGCCTACATAATTTTAACTCAGCACTATTATATTTAGTGCCTACATTTCTACCCTTTTATTGGCATGCCAACTTATCCTAATTTCTAGTTCTCGACTAGATGTTATAGGGCTTAAATTACATTTGTTACCTTTATTCATATTTGCATAAATTATGTAGGGAAACATTAATATAAATTCCATATAAATGCAATAATTCTCATTCAATATTTTACAACCTCATACTAGCTCATTTAATCATTATAACTATAAGAAAAATTCAATCAATACATTTTCTAACACATAAATCCACAATCAACACATTTCTACCAGCTGTCCTATTCTGGACAGCATTTCTACCTTATGTTGCTCTGCATTTTTCGTCTATTTTCAGACAGAATTTGGACATGTGATCATCTAACAAAATATAGGTACATGTCTTATCTTTAATTTCCAACTGGAATCACATCAAAACAAATTTTTTAGCAAAAGTTATAAATTTTCTCCTAAATTACGTTCGCTGCAATCTGCCCAGTATTTTACTGGACAGATTTCTGCCTTATCTTTCTATATCTTTTTCATCCATTTCTAGATGGAATTTTGACAAGTGATCAACTAGAAAAATTCAGGTACATGTCTTATCTTTAATTTCCAACTGGAATCACATTAAAAATAATTTCTTAGAAAAAGTTATGAATTGTTTTCCAACCTATGTTCACTGCAATCTGCCCAGTATTTGTTTTTTTTGGACAGATTTCTAGTTCAAAGTTTGAGTCCATTTGTCACCTAATTACAGGTATATTTAGGTCTAATGGTCTGAATGAAAGTTCAAGCCCTATGTCTTAACTTTCCAATCCAGCAAGAATCACTCAGAAATGATTTCCAGAACTCAAGTTATGACCAAAACACTAGATACTGTTCATAAAACGAATTTTCCAGCACATCAAATAATTCATACATTTTCCATTTTCATGCATCAACCTCATTTTCTAGTCTTTATTTTCACATTCATGGCATCATTTAATCACTCAATCAAATGTTCAGAATTTCATACATAAATTCACTACATCACAAAATCAAAATCAATACTTTTCTATATTGAATTTTTGCCAAATGTACATACCTCAAAGTTCTATTTTTCTTCACTTTTTCTCTTCCTCTTAGATAGCCTTTTCCTTGCCCTTACTTCCCCTTTGATTTTGGTTCAAAGGTTGTTCACTTCCTTGCCCTAACAATAAATTTTACACTAATCAAACACTAATCACACTAATCCACCCTTAATCACCATTAGCATACTAATAATCCTAATTTACTAGCTATAATGGCAACTAACCTCAAACTCAAAGAAAAGAGAAGAAGAAAGTAAGGAGATGGAAAATCTAAACTCACCTTTGATGATCTTCCAAATGGCTAAAAACTCTTTTTTTTTTTTTTTTTTTTCCTTTCTTCCTTCCTCTTCCTTAGTTTTGCTTACTTTACTTCACTTTCTTCATGATCTTGCCTTAATCCCCTTTTTTTTTCATCTAATCTTAGCTTGATTTGAAGAAAGAAAAACAAAAGTAAATGGGAGAGGAGAAGCTCACGGCAAAGAAGAAGAAAAGAGAGAGAAATGAGTTTGGTCAAGGTGAAGAAGAAGAAGAATGGTCAAAAAAGTGAAAATTTGACTTTTTATAGTTGGATTAGGTGGGTGGTTAGGATTAGTTACTAATCTTGCTTCCTATTGGTCCATTAATTTAAATCACTCTTACTTTATTTTAATCAAAAGAATATTCCTTTCATTAGATAAAGAATATTCCATTTTTATGTCTTCTTAGAATTTCTGTGCCAAAAACACTGCAATTCCAAATTTCGTTCAGTGAAAAATAATTTTTTTCCCAATTTTAATTCCAAACTTCAAAATTCTCAATTAATAATATTCAAAATATTTTTCTCCCATCTTATTATTATTTAAATTTATTTCTTTCATGTCCAAATTTAGACCCCGATCGGTTCAGCGCGCCGGATTTCGGTCAACCACGACCGTGGCCTAAATTATCGGGCATTACAAACAAACCCTAAGGAACAAAGGCAAAAAGAAACCTACCTAGAAGAGTGAAGGAGAAAGATTAAGGTTTGTGCATAACTTAAGGCAATAGCCTATCTTTGTTTGAAATAATGCATTTTAGTATGATAATTGATGATTGAAATGCATTAAGGATGACTATGGCATGAAATCATGTGTTAGAGATAAAGAATGAATTCTCTTGTGATTTGTTGAATTAAGTGATGCATGTTAAAGAATTTAATTATGATTAAGGTATTTATATGCATTAGTCATGATATGTTGAATAAAGGACTCTAGAAATGCATGAGTTGTGTTTTGATATAATTTGGTGTAATTAGAATGAATGAAATGTGAATATGCAAATTTACTACCAAAAGTCATGGGCGTGACTATCAGGTCACGGACGTGAACTTGATGGTTCACGGTTGTGACTTTGGTGTAGAAATGGTACTATTCATTCCAAAAGCGTTCATGGTTGGGAATCACGGGCGTGAACTCAGTCACGGGCATGAATGAGTAATCACGACCGTGAATGATTTGGCATGATTCATTCTAGTAGCGTTCATGGATTTGGATTACGGGCGTGAACTAATTCACAAGCATGAATTAGTAGTCATAGCCGTGAATGCTCAGTTTTCAAATAAATTATGAATATGATTATCTACTGATGTATCTAGTTAAACAAATGAAAAGATGTTATCCAGTATTTATGAGCATGATAAGATGTTTGCAAAAAAAAATTGAGATATTGATACATGTGAAAATTGATGTGTCGAAATTTAAGTATGACGATAATGTTATGTATAATAAGAGGATGATGAAATGGATGTAAATTAAAAATGTAAATAAAGATATATGATTGATGTGAAAGTACGAAGATGCCCATTACTCTACCTGCGGACTAGAATCAGGATAGATGACATGTCATTAAGAGAGCTAACGATATCGTACTATATGAGATATTCCTCAATCAATATGGCTTAAGCTCGAAGAGCGCCATTGATCTGAGATTCTTGGTCAATGTGGCTTAAGCTCATAGAGTGCCATTGACTTGATAAGCTCTGTGGAGCATATATAAATTAAGGACAAGGTGGCTTAAGCTCAGAGAGTGCCCTTGGTCTGGTTATTCATTTATGATGAAATAATACTCAATCAATGTGGCTTAAGCTCGGAGGGCACCATTGATTGAGAAGCTCTGTTGAGCCAGATATTAGACAGGGTGGCTATAGCTCTGGGAGTGCTCCTGATCCATAACCCGTATCCAGTCAATCCAAATTTAGAGTGATGTGGGCAAGATAATGAAGCTAAGTCAGAAAATAGAAAAAAAATGATGATGATGATATGAGATTGAGATATAATAATAAAGAGATTAACAGAGTAACTTACCATCAAAGATAAATGAAAAATAACATTGTATATGTGAGCATGATATTTATACTTGGATGAAATAGGAACTTGTTGATAGGAATAGCATGTAAAGATTTTAATGCATAAAATGATACATGTTAATGCTTGTTGCATGATATAGTTTACTGCCTTATTTATATGCACCACTAAACTTAGAGCTTAGCGTGAGAGTTTCCTTCCGCGCATATATAGAAATATAGCTGAAGAGGTAGATAAAGCAAGCGGTGATCCTATTCAAATTAAAGCAGCCGATCTCAAAATAGTGGGTTACAAACTTTTGAACTCTTGTAATTTGTTTTCTGCATTATATATACTTATAAGTTGTAAATTAGTTTCAAAAGGTTGTTAATTAGTAAATTGGTTTTTTCAAATACTATCTTATGTAATTAAAATGTACAATATTTATTATATAAAAAAATATATAGCGATTTAAAGTAGTAAATAAGATAGGCAGTAGCGCCTTCGCATCCGGGCACGAGTGGTTTGGGTGAGTGGGTGTTACATGTGCCAAGGTTAATATGTATTGGAGGTGAAGTTGGGTTTGTATACATGAGATGTAAACATATCAAGAGTTGATAGCCCAATGTATATGCACACATCAATAAGTTGATAACATAAGATTCGATAGTTGCATGAATAATGCAATTGGTATGGATTAGATAGCTACCAACCAAACTAAGGATAGCTTGTTGAGTTGCCTTAAGGTTATTCTTAGCTATTTGGATATCGACCCACTAAGAGAACTTCCATATAAGCTCTCTTAGGTTCATAGTGAGGGCTATGGATTCGCAATAAAATAGTGGGAGTCATAATACGATTTATTAAAGACCTAATAAACATGCATTTTTATGTACATTCTAACATGTTCTATTTTACATCTAGGTTGCTAGAATCATCATCATGACAAATGTGAATTTGTGATCACTAATGGAATCAAATAAGTTGACTGGGCGTAATTTTTTGGATTGGCTAAGAAATTTTAGAATAGTTCTCAAATCTAAGTAGACTGGCTATGTCCTAGATGAGGCACTCCTTAATCCTCTTGCTGCAAATGCTTCTAAAGATGTTCAGAAGGCATATCAAAAGCATCTTGATGATAGTGAGATGGCAAGCTACATTATGCTTGCTACTATGTCAACTAAGTTGCAAAAGCAGCATAAGGCTATGGATGCCAATTCCATAGTATACCATCTATGAAAGCTTTTTGATAAGCAAACACATTCTAAAAGATTCAGAACTAGGTTGCTCTTCCACACTAAGATGGTTAAAGGGACATCTCTAGTGTAATATGCATATAACATGAATGGCTATATTGAGTGGTTGGCCACCTTGGGATTTGTGATAGACCATGAATTAAGTATTGAGTTAATTCTAACTGGTTTGTCCGATAGTTATTCACATTTTGTGCTTAACTATAGGATGAACCAAATCGCTACCACTATTTCTGAGCTGATTAACTTGCTCAAAACAGCTGAGCCATTTTTCAAGAAGAAAGTAAGATTGTGATGCTAGTGGACTCTTCAAGTTCTAAAAAGAAGAACTTTAAGAAGAAGAAGAAACCCATGAAGCCTAAGGGAGGCATGGCCAAGAAGAAAGCCAAGGAGATTACTCCAAAGGGGACATGCTTCCATTGTAGCAAGGATGGCCATTAGAAGAGAAACTGTAAGGCTTACTTTAAGTCTTTGAAGAAGAAGGCATCTGATGCCCCATCTATTTCAGGTATTTTTGTCATTGAAATTAATAATGTTTTCGATAATAATATATGGGTATTAGATATCGGTTGTGGCTCACACATGTGCACTGATATGCAGTGCCTAAGGAACATTAAGTAGCTCAATAAGAGAGAGTCAGACCTACACATTGGAAATAGAGCAAATGTTGTTGCATTAGCTATAGGAACTTATGTATTGACCCTGCCTAGTGGGCTTATGTAAATTTGGATAATTGCTATTATGTATCTACTTTGACTAAAAACATTATTTATGTTTCAAGTCTAAATAAAGATGGTTTCCATTTAGCTTTTAGTAACAATTGTTGTTTTATTATGTTGAATGGAATTCATTATGCTAGTGGTACATTATGCAATGGAATATACATATTAGATATGTCAAATCCAATTTTAAGCATCAATGATAATAAAAGGTAAAAACAAGATATGTTGAAATCATCTTACTTATGGCATTGTCGCCTTGGTCATATAAGTGAGAAATACATGGCTAAGCTACACAAGAGTGGTAGTTTGGGGTCGTTTGATTATGAATCATATGACACATGTGAATCTTGCTTATTAGGCAAGATGACTAAATTACTCTTTAAAGGAAAGGGTGAATGTGCGAATGGACTTTTAGACTTAATACATTCAAATGTATGTGGTCCAATGTCTACACACATCAGAGGTGGTTTCATATACTTCATTACTTTTATCGATGGCTACTCACGATATGGGTACATGTATCTTATGAGATACAAATTTGAAGCTTTTGAAAAGTTCAAAGAATTCTGAAATGAAGTAGAGAAGTAACTTGGCAAAAGTATTAAAACACTTTGTTGCCCAGGCAATGAACCAATAAAGGGGGTTGAATTGGTTAGCAAATAAAAAATTCTTAATTTGAAAGTGCAGAATAAATTAAGTAGAGTAAGGAAGGAGAGATATCACACACAAAATTTATAGAGGTTCAGGTGTTAACAAAGCCTACTCCTTTCCCCAATCTTGATGGGATGTTTACTAACACACTAAGTCTTACAATTGAGCTTTTCAAGCTCACTCCCAATTATGCCTAACCCAGAAATTTTCTTGTGTTTTTCAATGTCTCACACAAGAACCAATTCCTTGTGTTTTATGGCTCACACCCTTACAAGTGTTTCACTCTTAACAAAATATACCAAAACTCACTTTTGAGTAATTGATTACATTGAAACCACTCAACAACCGACAATGCTCAGAAATTTATGAGCAATTAGGTTTTCAGAAAGAATAGAGGTTTGTTGAGAAAATTATTAATGCACAAGGCTACAACAAGATTAAAGATGTAAAGTAATTGTTGTTTTTCTTATTGGGATTCATAAATGACTTGCATTTATACTCCCTCTGTGAATTATAACCGTTTGGGTACATTTAATGTAAAAGTAGTCATTGAATCAACTCTTAATTTTGCGCCTGATATGTTTCTCTGTCCTCATTCATAGGTGTGAATATATATGTCCCAGTCATGAATGTTCTTCCTAGCTGCGGTCCAAGTGGTGACTCTGGTCGTGAAGCTCTCAAGAAGAATTTGACATGTTTTGGTCACGGGCATGACTGATTGATCATTCATGGTTGAATTGATCCTTCATGGATATAAAATTTGAATGTTAGAGAGTTAGCGCTAAGCTATATTCATGGGCGTGACACTTTGCTAATTTTTTGAATTTTAATCTTCAGAAGATGTCTTTCAATCTTGCTTCATGTTCTAGTCAAAGTATATCCTGTTTCACACACTTAGAACACAAACATTGTTAAATACATTATTGTAATTTTATTTGTAATCATCAAAATGATGGAAATACCATTAAAGGTTCAACAATCTCCCCCTTTTTGATGGTGGCAAATAATCTAGCAATATGTATTTTTGAGAAGTCTCCCCTTCAAAAGGTGCTTAAGAAAAAAATAATATAGTGTATTTGCATAATCATATTCGTGTATAGATCACATATATTGTTAGGTTCTCACCTTTTTGTCATTAGAAAAAAGTTGACAAATCAATAACATGATTGTATTAAAATTAAAGGAGAAGGATTACATTGAAATTAGAATGCATAATAAAAAATTAAAATAAAGTCCTATAACTACAAAGGTAAAGCTACTACAAGAAAACTAGGACTCTAGGTAGGCTTCAAACCTTGACAAATCATCCCTAAGGCATGCTACCTCCACCTCGAGGTTGTCCATACAAGACTGTATAAAGTCTTTGAGGTTTTCCAACCTCTCATTGATGGAAGCCTGCATCATGTCTAGGTGAGGTGCTATGAGATCAACAACCTACTGTGCCAAAGTGGATGTGGTAGAGGTCGATGATTGACCAACATCCTCAGCTACCGCTGGCATTGATATCTCATCACGAGCTCACTTTCGTTGCTGGACAGATGGACGCCAGCTTTGAAAGCATCAAATTCATGGTTTTTCCAATCAATTTCACCAGTTCGAGTGGTGAAACGGTAGTAGATATTATCTTTATAAATAATACGAACATCTGCTCCCATCTTGATAAAGGAGTGTGGATGATCTGGAATGAGAGTATAATT
Source organism: Triadica sebifera (assembly GCA_023653625.1). Classification (NCBI taxonomy): domain Eukaryota; kingdom Viridiplantae; phylum Streptophyta; class Magnoliopsida; order Malpighiales; family Euphorbiaceae; genus Triadica; species Triadica sebifera. The sequence continues at coordinate 38,967,037 of CM042892.1, read as the reverse complement.
GTGTTCATCGAGGTTCAAATAGCCTAGCTCAATGGCAAGATGAGTCAAATACCCACTAATCAAAATATCTCCTGATGGCTTCGTTGCAATGGAAAGGAGGTGATTTGCAAACCATCGTGATAATGCTACGGATAGTCCTTTTTATGCCATCTCCAACAAAAAAATCTCTAATTTTCTGATTGCCCCGTTCCTATCTCCTCAAGCAAATATACTATAGGTGAGAAACCTATGTATATACTTATGCACAAGAGACCGAAGGTGGGTGCTCTTAGTCTTTTTCACATCCCAGCTACATTCGGAGCCAAAATGTGTCCAAGCTAGAAGAGGAGCATAGAATTTGACTTCACTCTCTTTGAGGATGCCATCGGAAGGGAGCTTGAAAATAATACCAAATTATGCTGTAGTAAGAGTGTTAGGATGCCTGCAGAGCTGAAATTTGACTATTCTGCTTGGTGAGACCTGCAATGTGCTAAGGAATTTGAGAGTTGGTTCCCGTAGCATTGGACAATGTATATCCATAAACTCTCTGAGGTGACAAGCTTGTAATTGTTCAATCATGTTTGTCCCAAGACCAAGAGTCTTGATGCAACTCCACTCAAAAGATCGTGATGAGAGTAGAGGTCGTTTCTTGAGAATGGCATAGCACATATGGTATTGATCTTGAATGTCATTTAATGGATAATCGGTGTGGCATCTTAGAGCATGTGCTTTCTTCCTGATGCATTTGGAAGAACCAAATGCCATTTTGATTAGCTTTGAACAATGGAAGGAGAAGAAATTTTTAGAATAGGATTGAAAACGCTTGAGAAAAGTTGTGATTCTTTGAAGGATGAGAGTTTTGAGAGGGTTTTATTGATGCAAATGTAAGTGAGGAGGCCAGAATTTGTGAGAAAAATTGAGTGGGAGAGTTAAATGAGAGAATTTGAAGAGATGAAAATGAGAAAAGGAAAAAAATTTTGTTTTATAGTCGATCGATTCACGGCCGTGAATACCCAGTAATGGGCATGAATAATTGGGGTCACAGTTTGTTGGAGGGGCACTTTAGCCATGAAGAAGAAGATGACTCAAGTCATGGTCATGACATTAAATAGTCACGGGCATAAATTAGGCCTTTCATAGGAGTGACAAATATTGTCACGGGCATGCAACTTAGTCTTAATTACTTTTACCTGTGAGGCAAAACATGAAACAAAGCGTGAACGGTTATGGAATTATTTGCTGTTTAGGTTAATGGTCATGACGATATGTCATAGGTGTGAATTAGGCTTTTAACGAGTGTGACAAATAGAGTAACATGGGTGAAACTTAGTTTTCACTACTTTTACCCGTGAAGCACGTTGTGAAGCAAAGTGTGAAAGCTACTGGAACTTTTTGCTATTAAGTTCACGGCTGTGAATATATCTCACGGGTGTGAACCACCTTAAATCTTCAAAAAATAAAAGTCTAAAACAAGACTAAAAGATTTCTAAAAAAGTTTCTATGCCTTAAGACGTATATTTCTATCATATTAACCACTTCAAACCATTAAATCATTCAAGTAAAATGCACCATATGAAGGAATTAACATTCAAGGTTCATACAACATACAATTGGAAAAAAATAACTAAGACAAAGTTGATCCATCAAGCATAGCAAGTTCTCTTCTTATGAAACAAAAACTTTCTTCATTAAGAGGTTTGGTAAAAATGTCTACCAAATGATTGTTTGTATCGATAAATTCTAACACAACATCTCCATATTGAACATGATCCCTAAGAAAATGATGTCTAATGTCAATATGCTTACTATTAGAGTGTTGAATGGGATTCTTAGATAGGACGATGGCACTAGTTAATAATCAAGGTTGTATCAACATGTCCTCTTGAAAAATTATTTTCGAAAAGAAAAGAACTTAGTCTTTCATTTGCTCTTAGAGCTTGTTTTAAACCATACAAGGCTTTTGAAAGTTTAAAAACATGATTTGGCAAATTATGACTTTCAAAACCCGAAGGTTATTCTACATAAACTTCCTCTTTTATAAAACCATTTAAGAAAGCACTTTTGACATCCATTTGAAAAAGTTTATTATACAAATGCAAAAAGTATTCTTATGGCTTCTAATCTAGCTACTGGAGCATATGTTTCATCATAATTTATACCTCTTTCTTGATTATAACCCTTTGCAACCAACCTAGCTTTATTCCTAGTTATTGAACCTATTCATCTAACTTATTTCTAAACACCCATTTACTACCAATGATTTGATGGTCTTTGGGTCTAGGAACCACGGTCCATACCTTACTTCTCTCGAATTGGTTGAGTTCCTCTTGCATAGCAATCATCCAACTTTCATCATTAAGAGCCTCATCAATATTTTTAGGCTCAATTTGAGACATAAAAGCAAGGTTAGAATCTAAGAGTTTGAGATGAGATCTAATGTTTACACCCTTAGTAGGATCACCAATGATTTGTTCTTTGGAGTGATTCTTTGTCATTTTCCATTCCTTTGGAAGCTCTTGGTCTTGCTCTTAAGCTTGAGGCAGAGATACATCTTGTTGTTGTTTCTCTTGATCATCATCATCTTTCTCATGATCAAAAGAAAGCTTCTCCATTGTACCTACAATGTCATCAAGAACATTACCTTTCACAAGATCAAGCTTACTAGATTCATCAAAAACAACATGCATAGACTCTTCAACAACTAAAGACCTTTTATTAAAGAATCAATAAGCATTGCTAGTTGTAGAGTATCCTACAAAGATGCCCTCATCGGATTTAGGGCCAAAATTTCCAAGGTTGTCCTTGGTGTTTAATATAAAACACTTGCATCCAAATACTCTAAAGTATGATATCAAGGGTTTTCTTCCATTCCATAGCTCAAAATAAGTTTTGTTTAAAAGTAATCTTTTGAAAACTCGATTTGAAATATAACATGCAGTATTGGTGGCTTTGGCCCAAAAGTAGGTTGGTAAGCCATACTCATTGAGCATTCTTCGAGCCATTTCAATTAAGGTTCAATTGTTCCTTTCTACTACCCCATTTTGTTGAGGTGTCCTAGGAGTTGAAAAGGTTTGTGAAATACCAAATTCTAAACAAAAGTTTTCAAAATTTTCATTTTCAAATTCTTTGCCATGATCACTTCTTCTATTAGAAATCAAATAGCCTTTTTCATTTTGAACTCTTATAGCAAAATTTTTGAAAGATTCAAAAGCATAACTCTTTTGAGCTAAGAAAATTACCCAAGTGAATCTATAGTAATCGTCAACAATGACAAAAGCATAACATTTACCTTTTAAACTAGCAACTCTAGTAGGTCCAAAAAGATCTAAATGCAAAAGTTGTAGAGGCTTAAAGGTATTTACTACATTTTTGGACTTGAAAGATGACTTGTGTTATTTTCCTCTTTGGCAAGGTTCACATGTCTTATCCTTTTCAAATTTTACTTTTGGAAGTCCACTTACTAGCTCTCCTTTGTTAAGGCTTTGAATTAATTCCATGCTTGCATGACCAAGGCTTCTTTGACATAGCCAAGATTCATCACTAATAGTCATAAGATATTTAGAGGAAATGTTAGAAATTTTGTGTAAGTCTATTATGTAAGTATTGACATCTCTATCTCTCTTGAATATCTCTTGGCCACTTAAAGAGGTTATAAGACATTCATTTGAGGTAATGATAACTTGGTTTCCTTATCACATAATTGACTTACAGTTAACAAATTATCTTTCAAACCATCAACAAGAAAAATATCTTCAATAAAAGTAGTATTATTAATACCAATAGAGCCAATGCCAATTGCCTTACCCTTAGCATTGTTCCCAAAGGTTACCTTACCACCATCAATTATTTTGATGTGATTGAAGAGTTCTTTGTTTCCAATCATATGCCTTGAGCATCCACTATCCACAAGCCAAGCATTTTCCTTTATAGTGGACCTAAGGCATACCTATAAAACTATAATTCAAGTTTGGTTTTTAGGCACCCAAACAAACTTGGGTCCTTGGGGGTTAGCACTTGAAGGTTCCCAATGAGCTTTTCTTATCCAGCAATGTTTGTTAATGACCATATTTCATGCAATAATAGCATTGTTTAGCTCTAAATATATTTTTCGGTTTTGACATGCATTTTGGTCTCAACATCTTTTTAAAAGGAGTTTGTGTGTAATGACATACACATGCATGATGAATAGGCGATTTCCTAGGTGCGTGCCTCTTATATATGAATGCATGATTGGCCTTTTAAGGTTTCCCTCTTAAGCTAAGTGACTCTTAACCATTCTTTTTTATGAATAGGGGGTTTTATGTGTGTTATGATTTTAGCCCTTAGGGTTGTTACCTCAATTGTGGAGGTTTGTGGTGCACTAGACTTAACAAATGTAGTTTTTTGAGACAAAGATGATATTTCATTAAATCCGAGACCATGTCTTATTAAAGGTAGTCTTTGAGAAACTATGAGAGTATCCAAATTCTCTTTTCCTTTATGAAACCATGAAATTGAGTTTTTAAGATCATCAACTTCATTTTTCAAAATATTGTTTTCTTTAAGCAAAGATTTAGTTGAGGGTCTAGAGGAATACTTATCTAATTTACTCTGCTTCGGTTGTGGAATCAGCAGTCATTTCCTATTTGGAACTATTTCAACTAACTGCTTCGCCATTTAGTGTGAATATATAACCTAATTGAGATTTTGAGTCATCCTTGTCAGATTAGAAGCATGCATCGGTATACCCGCTCACAATAAGATCTCTATCTCCATATACTAAGAATACATCCTTAGTTCTTCTTAAGTACTAAAGGATATTCTGACAGCCACCCAATGACCATCACAAAAGTTCGATTGGTATCTACTGATGACACTCAGAGCATATGATACATCGGGTCTTATACATATCATAGCGTACATGATTGATCCTATAGCTGGAGCATATGGAATCAAACTCATGTGTGTTCTCTCATCTTGTGTCTTTGGACATAAAGACTTTGAGAGAGTAATCCCATGGTTATGGGAATATATCCCCTTTTGGACTGCTCCATGCTAAACCTCTTTAGCATCTTATCTATGTATGTAGACTGTGAAAGACCAAGCAATCTTTTAGATCTATCTCTATAGATCTTTATCTCTAAAATATAGACTGCTTCTCCAAGGTCTTTCATTGAGAAATTCTTGGATAACCAAATTTTGACTGATTGTAAGGCTAAGACATCATTTCCCATTAACAATATGTCATCTACATATGACACAAGAAATACAATTGCACTCCCACTAACCTTCTTGTAAACACAAGTTTCATCCGGATTTTGTAAGAAACAAAATGTCTGATTGTCTCATCAAACTGAATATTCCAACTCCTGGATGCTTGCTTTAATCCATAAATGGATCTTTGAAGCTTACATACCTTTTTGCCATCTTTGGATATGAAACCTTCTGGTTTTGTCATGTACACATCTTCAGTTAGATTTCTATTAAGGAAAGTTGTGTTCACATCCATTTTCCATATCTCATAATCATAATGAGTAGCAATGGCTAGGAGTATCCTTATGGATTTATGCATAGCTACTGGGCTAAAAGTTTCATCGTAGTCAATTCCTTGTCTTTGACGATAACCTTTAGCAACAAGTCTAGCTTTATAGGTAATCACATTACCATCCATGTCAGTTTTCTTTTTGAAAACCCACTTGCACCCTATAGGCTTTATTCCTTCGGGTGGGTCAACCAAAGTCCATACTTGTTTTTCATACATGGAATCCATTTCTGACTTCATGGCTTGAAGCCATTTGTCAGATTCTGAACTATTCAAAACTTCTTCATAGGTTGTAGGCTCACCATTTTCTATGAGCAATATGTCGTTTTGTTCACTAATGAGAAATCCATATCTCTCTGGAACAGTATGTGTCCTACTTGACCTACGAAGCTCTTGTGCTTTAGAAGGTTGAGCTGTTATATCATCTGTATGAGTAACAAGCTCGGGTTCAGGCAATTGATCAACATCTATTTGAGCATTTTGAACTTCCTCAAGTTCAATTTTGTTCCAAGGGGTGGTAAAATTGATATCCATATGATGTTTTTGGATATCCCACAAACAGACATCGGTCAGACTTAGCTTCTAGCTTATCTAACATTGTCAGCTTCACATAAGCAGGACATCCCCAAATTCTCATGTAAGAAAATGTGGGCCTCTTGTTATACCATATCTCATATGGAGTAACATCAACTGACTTTGAAGGAACTCCATTTAATATATAACTGGCGGTCTCTAGTGCATAACCCCAAAATGATTTAGGCAATTTCACAAAACTCATCATAGTCCTTACCATGTCTAACAAGGTTCGATTTCTTCTTTCAGCCACACCATTATGTTGTGGCGTGTAAGGTGGAGTCCATTGAAATAAAATCCCATTATCCCTAAGATAATCTAGAAACTCTTGGCTCAAGTATTCACCTCCTCGATTTGATCGAAGTGTTTTAATACTTTTGCCATGTTGTTTCTCTACTTCATTTCTGAATTGTTTAACTTTTCAAAAGCTTCAGATTTGTATCTCATAAGATACACGTATCCATATCGTGAGTGATCGATAAAAGTAATGAAGTAGATGAAACCACCTTTGGCGTGTGTAGACATTGGACCACATACATCTGAATGTATTAAGTCTAAAAGTCCATTAGCACGTTCATCCTTTCCCATAAAGGGTTATTTAGTCATCTTGCCTAATAAGAAAGATTCACATGTGTCATATAAATGAGAAACACATGGCTAAGCTACACAAAAGTGGTAGTTTGAGGTCATTTGATTATGAATCTTCATAGGTTGTAGGCTCACCATTTTCTATGAGCAATATGTCATTCTGTTCACTAATGAGAAATCCATATCTCTCTGGAACAGTATGTGTCCTACTTGACCTACGAAGCTCTTGTGCTTTAGAAGGTTGAGCTGTTATATCATCTGTATGAGTAACAAGCTCGGGTTCAGGCAATTGATCAACATCTATTTGAGCATTTTGAACTTCCTCAAGTTCAATTTTGTTCCAAGGGGTGGTAAAATTGATATCCATATGATGTTTTTGGATATCCCACAAACAGACATCGGTCAGACTTAGCTTCTAGCTTATCTAACATTGTCAGCTTCACATAAGCAGGACATCCCCAAATTCTCATGTAAGAAAATGTGGGCCTCTTGTTATACCATATCTCATATGGAGTAACATCAACTGACTTTGAAGGAACTCCATTTAATATATAACTGGCGGTCTCTAGTGCATAACCCCAAAATGATTTAGGCAATTTCACAAAACTCATCATAGTCCTTACCATGTCTAACAAGGTTCGATTTCTTCTTTCAGCCACACCATTATGTTGTGGCGTGTAAGGTGGAGTCCATTGAAATAAAATCCCATTATCCCTAAGATAATCTAGAAACTCTTGGCTCAAGTATTCACCTCCTCGATTTGATCGAAGTGTTTTAATACTTTTGCCAAGTTGTTTCTCTACTTCATTTCTGAATTGTTTAACTTTTCAAAAGCTTCAGATTTGTATCTCATAAGATACACGTATCCATATCGTGAGTGATCGATAAAAGTAATGAAGTAGATGAAACCACCTTTGGCGTGTGTAGACATTGGACCACATACATCTGAATGTATTAAGTCTAAAAGTCCATTAGCACGTTCATCCTTTCCCATAAAGGGTTATTTAGTCATCTTGCCTAATAAGAAAGATTCACATGTGTCATATGATTCATAATCAAATGACCTCAAACTACCACTTTTGTGTAGCTTAGCCATGTGTTTCTCATTTATATGACCAAGACGACAATGCCATATATAAGATGATTTCAACATATCTTGTTTTTGCCTTTTATTATCATTGATGTTTAAAATTGGATTTGACATATCCAATATGTATAGTCCATTTCATAATGTACCATTAGCATAAAGAATTCCATTCAACATAATAGAACAACAATTGTTACTAAAAGTTAAAAGGAAACCATCTTTATTTAGACTTGAAACACAAATAATGTTTTTAGTGAAAGTAGGTACATAATAGCAATTATCTAAATTTAATATAAGCCCACTAGGGAGGGTCAATACATATGTTCCTATAGCTAATGCAGCAACCCTTGCTCCATTTCCAACGCGTAGGTCTGACTCTTCCTTATTGAGCTGTCAACTGTTCCTTAAGCCCTGGATATCAATGCATATGTGTGAGCCACAACTGGTATCTAATACCCATATATTATTTTTAGAAATAGTATTAATTTCAATGACAAAAATACCTGAAGTAGATGGGGCATCAGATGCCTTCTTCTTCAAGGACTCCAAGTAGGCCTTGCAGTTTCTCTTCCCTTATCAATCCTTTCCACAATGGAAGCATATCCCTTTTGGAGTAATCTCCTTGGCCACACCTCCATTAGGCTTCATGGACTTCTTCTTCTTCTTAAGGTTCTTCCTCTTAGAACTAGAAGAGTCCACTAGCATCACAACCTTACTGTCCTTCTTCATAGATGGCTCAGCTATTTTGAGCAAGTTAATCAGCTCAGAAATAGTGGTAGAGATTTGGTTCATCCTATAGTTAAGCACAAAATGTGAATAACTATCAGACAAACCGATTAGAATTAAGTCAATACTTAATTCATGGTCCATCACAAATTCCAAGGTGGCCAACCTCTCAATATAGCCATTCATCTTTAATGCATAATGCACTGGAGAGGTCCCCTCAACCATCTTAGTGCGGAAGAGCAACCTTGAAATTTTTAACCTTTCGAAACATGCTTTCTCATCAAAAAGCTCTCTTAGATGGTATACTATGGAATTAGAATCCATAGCCTTATGCTCCTTTTGCAACTCAGCTGACATAGTAGCAAGTATAATGCAGATTGCCATCTCACTATCATCAAGATGCTTTTGAAATGCCTTATGAACATCTTCAGAAGCATTAGCAGCAAGGGGATTAGGGAGTGCCTTATCTAGGACATAGCCAATCTTTTTGGATTTGAAAACTATTCTCAGATTCCTTAGCCAATCCAAAAAATTGGGCCCAATCAACTTATTTGATTTCATTAGAAATCGCAAATTCACACTTGTCATGATGATGATTCTAGCAACCTAGATGTACATAAAATGCATGTTTATTAGGTCTTTAATAAATCGCATTATGGCTCCCACTATTTTATTGCGAATCCATAGCCCTCACTATGAACCCGAGAGAACTTATATGGAAGTTCTACTAGTGGGTCGATATACAACTAGCTAAGAATAACCTTGAGGCAACTTAACAAGCTATTCTTAGTTTGGTTGGTAGGTATCTAATCCATACCAATTGCATTATTCATTCAACTATCGAATCTTGTGCTATCAACTTATTGATGTGTGCACATACATTGGGCTATCGACTCTTGATATGTGTACATCTCATGTATACAAACCCAAATTCGCCTCTAATGCACATTAACCTTAGTGCAAATCCAACAAGTTAATAATATCGGTTAAGTCTAACCCATTAATCGTGAAATCTAATTTCAATGGATTGAACATATTCTTATAGAGTGAGCTTGAGGCAACTCAACAATCCTAACTCTAGAAGAACTCTGGTTCTCCCTATATTAATGAAAGGCGTAAGAATTAATTGTTTATTTAGTGAGGGATTTCTTTGTTATGTCTCATCAAGTTATTATTTCATGCTTTCATATATCATACATTCATCACATTGATATATAAAGATAGTTACATTAACTATATCGCATGATTATTGACATACTAAAGTCAATCTCTTGAGCCAAAGAGAAATTGACTAGGTCATACATAGGTATATGCATGAATTTACAACCTAAAATAGAAATCAAATTCCTATTTCTAAGTCTTCTTGTTTATGGTACCACCTCTTTTGCTTCTTGTTCCTTTGTATCTTCATTCTATCATAATCGTATGTAATCTAATTACATATTTTAAATTATAGAAAATCTCAATTTACATTTGAGGGGAGTATGATGAGAAAAGAAATACATAAGAAAGAAAGAGAGGTAGGGACACGCATACTCTATTTACTATAAAACAAAATAATTCCATGCATGCTCAATCACATTGGGCCTAAGTCCATAATCATCCATTATGCCTTTTCATACACCCCTAACATGCAATCTCTAATGCATAAAATAAAAATGACAATTTTGGATTTGGATTTCAATTTTAAATTGATTCAACTCTTGAACCGAAATTGTCTATTTGTATTCTTTTAGTTAATTTAATTATGTATATCATTTTAAAGTGGAATTTAATATTTAATAAAATTAAATTAAATTCCATATTTCCATAAATAATTAAAAATTAATTCTCCTTAAAATCAAAATATTATGATGTTAAAATTAAACAATTTAATTTTAATATACATACCAATTTCTAGTCATACTAGAATTACAATTGCACAACTTAAATTAATTCAAAATTAATTTCCAAAAATTCTAAAAATTTTCAGAATATTAAATCATCATTCTAATCATCTTGGGTTCAGCTCAAGTTCATCAAAATATTTTTGGCACAAGCCAAAATTACTAAGACAAACGAACCAACACACTTAGACGCTCAAAATGACTAATTCGATATCTAGAATTTTTAAAATTTTAAATGCTTGAAAACTAATTTTGGCATGCATCTAACTTCAAAATAAAAAATTTTAATCACATAAAAATTATTTCAAGGTGCTGGAAATAAAACAAACACATACAAAAAAATCAAACAAAATAGCCCCACTGGGTATGCTTAAAGAGTCCCATTTTTGTGCTTATTTGAAAAATTAATTAAAATAATTTTTAATTAATTATTGGACACTTCCAAAGGCATAAATATATTCTCAATATGTCTAAATAATATTTTCATAATTAAATTACAAGAAAAATATAACCAGCCCCATCAATTAAGCCAAACAAAAACACATGTTCATAAACAAGGCAATTTTAGGCATTTTTGAAATAAATCCGAAATTAATTATTTGAATCACATTCAAATCATTTTTCAATCAAAATAATCATTCTTAATCATCCCATGATCAGATTAGAGAAATAAAAATGTGTAAAACATATTTTACAAATTAATTTCAAATTTTCAAATCCTATTGATCCAAAATCATAAAAAACATGCAATCCCATTGCACTTTCAATTAAAATTAATTTTAATGGATACAAGGAGGCTCTGATACCAATGTTGAGTTTTGAAGAATGAATCATATTCATAAAAGCAGCGGAAAAATAAAATTTTCAAAACCCAAAACAAAAGATCATACTTGTACCATTAAAACTAATTTATATAAATGTAAATGTTAAAAATTATACCTTGTAATTTCTTATTTGTTCTTTAAATCATCACTTTGTTGGGTTATAGCAAACCATAATAATCCACACTAGGATGTCTCCAATGATAATCCATGTGAAGAATGAAGAAGAAACTAACAAGATAAATGGTTTGAACAAATTCAAAGTGCTAACTTTGAAAGTGTTCTTGAGAGAATTTTGTTGTCTTAAAAATAATTTTTTTTACAAAAAAAATATTTTCATATTTTCATGTCTATTTTCTGCCATTTGATGTCTTTTCTATTTGAATCAAATTCAAAGAAAAGATGAAAAGTCAAAAATGGAGAAAAGGGAAATGAATGAATACTAATTGGCCATAATTGGCCTAATTAAGGCCAAAACATTGGCCAACGGGTGGGAGGCAGCAGTGCCCTGGGCCTATTGCGGGCGACTGCTGGGCAACCCAGCTGGCCCGCTAGGTAGGCCATCAGCTTGCCTAGCTCGCGCGGGCCCGTGACCATCCCGAACATTTTTTTCGTGTGATCTCATCGCGATCCATCCCTAAATAATTCTTCTATATTTTGGATCCTATCTAAGACCATTTTACTCATTCTCTATATCTTCAATGCGTGTGACCCATTAGGTTCCCGATGATGTTGGCCACTTAAATTAACAATTAATTTAAGCAGGTCATGAGCAGTATCTAGCAACACGTCATGACCCCCAATTGACCGGAAAGTAAGTGGTTTGACTATGAACCTTTCCATAGACAATTTTCGTGCATTTATTCCTTTCACCATTCTATACCCCACTTGGTTCAGAGTATGGACATCTGTCAACTCCCACTAGACTAACTAAGTAACGTCTAGTCCAAGTAATGTTAGTTTTTGTCCTTGAGGCTCATTACTGTATTAGATATGTCATTGAAGACTGTCTTTATGACATTTCAACTTCGGCCAGAACATGGGTATACACTCCTATCAAGAGTGGTGAATCCTTTGTTGGTTACCCAATTACCTTCGAATACCTCAAGCTATATCCAATCACCACCCTATGAGCTACCTCTTTGAGGCAACAAGGAATAGTGTCAAAATACATAATCAATATTCAAGATATCCTTGAGTACCTCAAGTTTAAGAATACTTGCACCATTGCTATGATGAGACTATCATTGAATTTGAATAGATTATTCATATGATTGTCTCATAGTTGGTCATCCAATGTACTTAGATACACTTAGCAAGCATCCACATGTTAACTCTAAACATCTCATGTTTATAGATTATGAGATCTACTACTCGATCCAATCAAGGAGTGTAACATGTGCTAGTCTGTCTGGATTAATAATGTCTTGTCTCATTAATCCTATGTCTAGGGATAATTTTGATACTAACATAATTACACATGATAAGAATCTCAATATCATGATCTCATCATGATTTCCTTCATGCTATGTTATGTATCAAGGACTTCATTAATTGATTTAAGATCACTTATCAATTCATATATCAAATGAACATTAAATTAATGAAAAATCCTTTTATTAATCAAATAAATTTGTACAATAATTGCTAAAGGTGATTGCCTTTAGAGCACTCCTCTAGCACAAAGCCATGAAGAATAAATTGACCTCTTCTCTTTCATTATCATCGTTTTCGCTTGAAGAGTTTTCATCATCCCATGTGGCTTTGTGACCTTTCTCCCCATCATCTTTTTAAAATATTTTCTTGTGTATCTTGAGCTTTGGACATTTTGGTTTGATAGGTCCTTTCTTCCCACATTCATCAAACTTTACATCCTCTTTATTTCTTTGAGGGTCATTTGAGGAGTGTTTGAGGGTTTTTTGTTTGAAATTTCGAGAATTTCCAAGTCTCGTTTCAATTATCCTTTTTAATCTTTTTGAGAGCATGACAATGCCCTCATTTGCATCATCACTCTTTTCTTCATCGTCTTCAATTACCTCTTGAGATTTTGAAGTAGAGGCTTTGAGTGTTAAAGTCTTTCTCTTTTCTGGTCGGCTTCAAGTTCATTATCTCTTCTTATCGCCATTTCGTGTGTTAGAAGTTTTCAAATAAGCACATCGGTAGGCATAATGCTCATGTAGTGCTCCCTTACCCTACTAATCGTTAATATGATATGGAAGTGCTACTAAGCTCATTTGTTTTAAGACCAACGCTTAATTTATTGTATAAATATTTTTATTTCAATTTTCAAGTTTATTATTAGTGGAATATTTATTACCATATATTTTTTTATTTAAATATGCAACTAGTGATGTGATTAATTTAATGTAAAAGAACTCATTCAATTAAACCATAATATTTAGAAATATATTTACAAATAATACTAGATATATAAAATTACAAAATTCATTCCTTATAAATATTACATGCCACAAATTTACATTAAAAGAAATTCTTAAAATTTAATTTTCACAATATAATTTTCAAAATATACAAAAAGAAACTAGACTACTGCAATCTGATCTTAGGGTTCCCCTTGTCTTCGGTGGCCCTAACGTAATAGCTATGTCTATTTATCTACGCACGAAGCACGCAAGCTAAGCTACTAGCTTAGTGGTACGTTTGACAACTATCCAATAATTACATAAATATTTCTAAAATAAAATTTTAGAAACTACAATTAATTTATTAAGCATGCCAAATATTCAATTAATAGTAAAACTATTTTCTTCATGCAAAAATATTTAATTCATCAATTATGACATTTCATTCATTAAGCATGCTTGAAATTTTAACAATACAAGATATACAATTTGAACTATCAGTTTAATAATTAAAATTTTTTTTTCTGTTATTTATTTGATAGCCCATGACATATTAGACCGAAACTAAACGCTGAATATAGGATTTCTGCTCTTCGGCAGTATACTCGGTGCTTGCATAATTATTTTATAAATCGGCATTGGCCTACATTTTCAATAACAACTCAGTGCCTTTTTGGTGCATACATAATTTCAAACTCAGCACTATTTCTTAGTGTCTATATAATTTCAACTCAGCATTATTTCTTAGTGCCTACATTTCTACCTTTTTATTGGCACGCCAACTTATCCTAATTTCTAATTCTCGACAAGATGTTATAGGGCTTAATTATTATTACATTTGTTACCTTTATTATTATTTACATAAATTATGTAGGTAACACTAATATAAATTCCACATAAATGCAATAATTCCCATTAAAAATTTTACAACCTCATACTTGCTCATTTAATCATTATAACTATAAGAAAATAAATTAATATATTTTTCTATGACAAAATTCCACAATCAACACATATATGCAAACTGCCCTATTTTGGACATCATTTCTACCTTATGTTGCCCTGCATTTTTCATCCATTTTTAGATGGAAATTGGACAAGTGATCACCTGTAATATCCTTGACCTTCCCCACATGCATTTCATCGAACATAAGCATCTTGCATACAATTCAATTGAACACGTGCATTTCATACGTATTTTTGTAGGAACAACTTCATGGCATGCACTAGCTACGTGTCCTAGTATTTGGCAATTATATCGAGTCACACGTGTATCCTTGTAACCTAAATGAGGATAACAAAGTATTAGAAATGAATTGAATAAGGTGTATAAATTAAAGTAAGCAAAGTGATTAGATTAAGATTAGTAACCAATTACATTGTTAATTTAGTTAAATCGGGTCAAATGATTAAGTTGTATTATTGTGTGAATTAATGGAATTATAAATATATATAAATAATAATAATACTATAGACAAAATAAAATGAAAATGACACAAAAGAGAAATAGAAGAGAAGAGAAAAGAGAAATGAGAAGAGAAAAGAGAAGAGAAGAAGAGAAAATGACAAAATGACAAAAAACAAGTTGGCTTTATCTTCATCTTTCTTCCCCATTTCTGCCTTCTTCTCTAGCCCGACTTCTTCTTCAATTTCCTCCATTTCAGACTTCAATTCTTCCTTGTTTCACCTAGTTTTTGAAGCTAATTGATCCTTTTCAAGGTTGTTCTTGGTAAGTAATCAATTATTATTGCTATAGGGTTGATTTGAGTTACTTAGGTTCAATATTAGGCACTGAATTGTACCCCGATTTTGATGTTAATATAAATTTATTCTGGAAATGTGTAAAACACAAAAGTTGTTCCTTTATGTCTTATATTTGTGGATATGTAAACATTGTTTCAAGATGTTAAGTATAGGGAGAGATAAGCTCTTCGTACTGAAAGTGGGCAGGGTGTAAACCCTAACCAAGTTAGCTACTGTGTGGTTTGATTTCGAATATGTTAAAGCCATTATTTGAAGTCTCTAAAAACATACAGGTTGTAGGTATATGTGTTTTGTATCTGTCTACCAAATTTCAGGTTCATAGACCTTTTAAATTGTGAATTATGGTGAATGGAACCATGACTGTTCCATGGTTTAAACTGCATACTGAGTGCCCTGGGAAGATACAGTAATTTGGTTGGCTAATTTGAGCTTGTTAGAACTAGATTCTGTAAATGATCAAAAAATGAGAGTTATAGGTATATGTCTTATCTAACATTTTGTACTAATTTAAACTTCATTGGTTAGGTATAGACTAAGTTATGGCCTTTGTAAGCCATAATGGTCCGGAAGTCAATTCTATTCTGGACCAGTAAAATGTTTGGTATAATTAGAAGACTTTAGATACATAATTGGTAAAAGTTGTAAACACAAAACATGTTCCAAATTAACCCATATAAGTTTCTGTAAATTTTCATTAAAATAGGACTTATATATTATAAGTTATGATGAACCCAAATGAGTACCCTGAAACTGCCTAAAGGCAGAAAACAAGGCAGAAAATAGAAGACACTTAGAAATTCCACCAAATATTGTACAATAATCAAATTGGTCTGAATTTGAATATGTTCTATAATTATATGTTATATTTAATTAGGAACAAGAATCAGATTAATTGGTCAATTATAGAAAAAGTTATAGGCTAAACAGTCCCATAAGGTCACACTGCCTCATAGGAAAAATCTTAACTATTGACATGAACAATGCATATTAATTTGTTTAAGCCACATTAAGTCTCTCTAATCATCAGTTAATCGATTATGTTTTCATATTAGGCTCGCAACATATTGGAGACCCACAAGGAGCAGATAGAGAATAGGTTAGGGGTCGGAATCAAGGGAGAACGGTGAGTCTAATTATCGATTGAATTCTTTAGTGCAAATGAATGTTGCTTACTATGTGATTCATGTGATTGTCATGATTGGTCCTTGATAATGTAATGATGGATAATTTGTGACATTGTGGTACATATAAATGGTATACTTGTGGTATATTTGAGGTATATGTTTGACAAATATGATATATATACATGGTATATGTATAGTATATGCAAGGTATATGCTTGACATATGAGGTATATATGGAATATATGTATGTTGTATATGATAAAGATGCATTGGTTGATAAATGCTTAAATACAAGTGCATATGCATATGGACTAAAAAAGCGTTGTGACTAGTTAATCGATATTATAAAGCAAAAGAAGAGGCCTATGGCCCAACAAATGTGCAAATGAAACAAATGATCAAGCTAGCTAGCAAATGCAAATGCAAATGTTCACATGGCAAATATTCACATGGAAACCCAGGGCAATGTCTGTTTAATTTAGTCACAAAAAAATGAAATAAGCAAAGCATTTGCATAAATAAAGAGTAATGATTATATATTTCAACTTTATTGATACTTATATGATACTGATGAATGGAATGGAATACATGGTATATATTGGAATTGTGATTTATTACTATGAGTTTTTTGGTACTTTAGAGCTCATTGGATGGTTATTCTCACTGAGCCGCAATTCATCAATTTGCATCATTTTTCAGGTAAAGAAAAGTGATAGCTCATTTTGAGTAGCGAATAAAAGACATGGAGCACAGGTCACTGGTTGAGCCTCATCACTCTCTCTCTCCTTGCATTCCACACAAGCATGAAAACATGTCATCTGTATTTTGGACTTATATGCTTGAATATGTATTATCACTCTAGATTAGTTTTGAAATGTATTAATAGAAACAACCCGTAATCCTTTGGATGTGAAGTATATGTTTTAATATATGTGATATATCGTATTTGTGGTTTTTAATGTTGACTTGAAAAGTTATTGAATGATATTACAGGATATAAGACTTGTAAAGTCATTAGTTGATTTTACAGGATATGATATGAAAAAAAATTTTACTACTATTGTTAACAGGGTATTTTACCTTTCCAGTATGCTATGTATGATTACTTGGTACAGGGATAGGTTATACTCAAATGCATATGATGTGGTGTTACATTTTTGGTATGAGAGCCGGGATAGGTTCCATGGGAAGATGCATAAGCATAAGAGCATGATAACATATGCATCCTATGTGTTGAACATTATGTAGTGACATAATTTCATTTATTTTAGGGACATCATAAGACATAATTCACCAAGGAGGGAGAGGCCGGCCGAAATGCATTCTCATGAGGCATCACCTCATTTACATAGAGAGCAACCAGCAATAGGAGCTAGAGCTCCAGCACATGCATCACAGTCATCTCATGCAGAGGCACCCTATGAACACCCAGATCAGGAAGTATATGGTCCTGAAATGTACAAGGAAAGATGTTATGACAAGCTGAGGAAACATGGTGCAATTGATTTCAATGGCACAACAGACCCAGCAGAAGTTGAGACATGGCTAAAAAACACACAGAGGGTACTGAATATGATGAGATGTACCCCGGATGAGAAATTTGATTATGCAGTATCCTTACTGCAAGGAAATGCTTATGAATGGTGGGAGACAGTCCCTGACAGTGATGCACAACCACCGGTGTTGACATGGAATGATTTTCTCCTGGAATTTCAGAACAATTACATGCCTGAAGTATATAAAAATGAGAAGAGGAAGGAATTCCTGAATCTAAAACAGGGGAATATGTCTACTGTGGAGTATGAAGTACAATTTAACAAACTTTCCCATTATGCCACCTTCATGGTCTCTACTGAAAGAGACAAATGCAGGAAGTTTGAGGAGGGCCTCAAATATGAGATCAGAAATAGAATTACAACTACTGATCTTGATAGTTATGCTAGGCTCAGAGCTGTTGCAATCAGAGCTGAACGGTTAATGAAAGAAGCTGGGGAACAACAAATAAAAAGGCCATCACGTGAATTCTTTGGTGAGTCTAGCAGAAGGTTGGGGAAAAGAGGTAGATATATGTCTACACAATCTGGTAACAGAAGTGGGTACTCCATTTCTAGAGGTCGAGGAATGACTTTCTCTTACCCAGGCAGAGGGCAGAGCCAATATGTTGAACAGAGGCCCACATGTAGTCATTGTGGCAGACAGCATACGGGCGAATATAGAAGGCTCACAAGAGCATGTTATTTCTGTGGATCAATGGAGCACATGTATAGAGACTGTCCAATTAGAGTGAGACCAGCAGAGGCAGAGGAGTATCTGAGACTACTGTTGAGGCACCGAGGGTCTACCCTACTAGTGGGACACAAGGCATAGGAAGAGGCAGGGGCAGGACTGGTACACTAGGCAGAGGAGTGACCAGATCTGAAGGTCAGGGTTCTAGACCTCTTACTCAGGCCAGGGTGTTTGCTATGACTAGACAAGAGGCAGTGGATGCTCCCGAAGTAGTCACTGGTAATATTTATATTTCTGAAATATTAGCATATGCATTGATTGACCTAGGCTCCACTCATTCATTTATATCATTGCATATGGCATCTGAATTGCATCAAATGCATGAGCCTTTGGGGATTGACATAAATGTGAGTACGCCATTGGGAACAGTGGTAGTTGTGAATAATGTCTGTCGTGATTGCCTGATATGCATTGACAGAGTTGAGTTAATAGCCGATCTGATTTTATTGCCAATATATGAATTTGATGTGATATTGGGAATGGACTGGTTAACTAGACATCATGCAATAGTGAATTGCTTTACTAAGGAAGTAATTTTGGAATCACCAAACCAGCCAAGGGTAGTATTTCTAGGTGAAAGAAAACTTGTGCCTACATGTCTAGTGTCAGCTGTAAAGACATTTCGAATGATCAAAGGGGGATGTGAAGCATATTTGGCATATGTGACTGATACTAGAATCACTGATAGCTTGCTTGAAAATATACCAGTGGTAAGGAAATTTGCTGATGTATTCCCAGATGATCTACCTGGTTTACCACCAGATAGAGAGATAGAATTTACTATTGAACTAGTACCAGGAACTGCACCAATATCAAGGTCACCCTACAGAATGGCCCCAGTTGAGTTGAAAGAACTAAAGGCCCAATTGTAGGAGTTACTTGACAAAGGGTATATTAGACCTAGTGTATCACCATGGGGAGCTCCATTGTTATTTGTTGAAAAGAAAGATGGAACTATGAGATTGTGCATCGATTACAGGCAACTGAATAAAATGACAGTGAAGAACAAATATCTGTTGCCCAGAATAGATGATTTGTTTGACCAGTTGCAAAGAGCCCAAATATTCTCCAAGATTGATTTGAAATCAGGTTATTACCAGCTGAAGGTAGCAGAAACGGATGTTCCAAAGACTACCTTTCGAACCAGGTATGGACATTATGAATTTTTAGTAATGCCATTTGGATTGACTAATGCTCCAGCTGCATTTATGGCTTTAATGAATAAGGTGTTTCAACCGTGTTTGGATAGGTTTGTGATAGTATTTATTGATGACATATTGGCGTACTCAAAGAATAGGGGAGAACATGAACAATATTTAAAAATTGTGTTGCAAATTTTGAGGGAGAAACAATTATATGCCAAATTGAGTAAATGTGAATTCTGGTTAGATCATTTGGTGTTTCTTGGACATGTGGTGTCATGTAAGGGCATAGAGGTTGACCCAAAGAAAATTGAGGCTATGGTAAATTGGGAAGCTCCTAAAAATGTTTCTGAAATGCGTAGTTTTTTGGGTTTAGCCGGATACTACCGCAGATTTGTTGATGGATTCTCCTTAATTGCTAGCCCTTTGACTAAATTGTTGAGAAAGAATGTGCCTTTCAAGTGGACTCAAGAATGTAAGAGGAGTTTCGATGAACTAAAACATAGGCTAACCTCAGCACCAGTGTTAACCATCCCTACAGGTACAGGTGGGTTTACAGTATATAGTGATGCTTCTCACCAAGGGTTAGGATGTGTGTTGATGCAACATGGTAAGGTGATAGCTTATGCATCCAGACAACTGAGACCATATGAGATCTCATATCCAGTGCATGATTTAGAACTGGCTGCAGTCATATTTGCATTGAAGATTTGGAGGCATTATCTGTATGGTGAGACATTCCAAATCTTCACAGACCATAAAAGCTTGGGTTATTTGCTGACACAGAAAGAATTAAACATGAGGCAGAGACGGTGGTTAGAGCTATTGAAAGATTATGACTGTACAATTGAATACCATCCAGGGAAAGCCAATGTGGTAGCAGATGCATTGAGTAGGAAGGCTAGTAGCAGTGTAGCTCACTTGCAAGTATCCTCTTTTCCATATTTGATTCAATTATGATCTATGAATGTTAAATTAAATATACATGATGAAGGATCACTGATTGCTACTCCTCAAGTCAGACCTATACTAAAGGAGAGGATCAAAGAAGCACAAAGCAAAGATCCTAAATTGTGTGAGAAAATTGAATCAGTAAGGCAGGGAAACAGTAAAGATTTGCAATTGTAGGATGATGTACTGATGTTAAAATCACGCATATGTGTTCCAGACACTGAGAACTTGCATCAGGAAATAATGGAAGAGGCAGACAATGCACCGTATGCAATGCACCCAGGGATGACAAAGATGTATCACAGTTTAAGGCCTCATTACTGGTGGCCAAGAATGAAGAAAGATATAGCATAATATGTTTCCAAATGCTTGACATGTCAGCAGATTAAAATTGAACATCAGGCACCAATTGGTAAGTTACATCCATTGCCAGTGCCAGAATGGAAATGGGAAAGAATAACGATGGATTTTGTTTATGGATTGCCAAGCACTCCACGGAAAAATTATGCAGTATGGGTAATTATTGACAAATTAACCAAGTTAGCACATTTTCTACCTATCAGATGGGGTTGTACACTTGAGAGTTTGGCCAAATTATATGTGAATGAGATAGTCAGATTGCATGGCATTCCAGTGTCCATTGTGTCTGATAGAGATCCACGGTTTACCTCATGTTTTTGGGTGAGTTTACAGAATGCATTGGGAACAAAATTGAACTTTAGCACTGCATTCCACCCACAGACTGATGGACAATCAGAAAGGACTATATAGACATTGGAAGAAATGCTTAGGGCATGTTCTATGGAATTCAGAGGTGCTTGGGATTAATATATAGCATTGATTGAATTTTTTTACAATAACCAGTATCATTGCAGTATCCAGATGGCACCATATGAGGCATTGTATGGCAGAAAGTGCTGAAGCCCTATCATTTGGGATGAAGAAGGAGCACGTGCATTAGAAGGGCCAGAGATAGTGCAAGACATAGTCGATAAGATCAAGGTTGTCAAGAACAAGCTAAAGGCAGCACAGGATAGGTAGAAAAGTTATGTTGATCAGCATAGAAGGGAGATGGAATACAAGTTAGGTGAAAAGGTGTTTCTTCGTGTATCTCCATGGGAAGGGATAATCCGATTTGGCAAAAAGGGTAAATTGAGCCCAAGGTATATAGGGCCTTATTAAATTCTTGAGAAGATTGGTCCACTGGCATATAGATTGGCGTTACCACCTGAGATGGCTCAGATTCATAATGTGTTTCTTGTGAGCATGCTTAGAAGATATAGGTCAGATCCTACACATGTACTTAAAGATCAAGCCATTGAGATTGCAGAGAACATGAGTTATGTTGAGGAACCAGTGCAAATCATTGGATACAAGACTAAACAGCTAAGAAACCGGGAAATACCTTTGGTTAAAGTATTATGGCATAACCATTTACAAGAAGAGGCAACGTGGGAAACAGAAGCAAATATGAAAAAGAAATATCCACACTTGTTTTCAGGTATTAATTTCGAGGATGAAATTTTTAAAAGGAGGGGAGAATTGTAATATCCTTGACCTTCCCTACATGCATTTCATCGAACATAAGTATCTTGCATACAATTCAATTGAACACGTGCATTTCATACGTATTTTTATAGGAACAAGTTCATGGCATGCACTAGCTACGTGTCCTAGTATTTGGCAATTATATCGAGTCACACGTGTATCCTTATAACCTAAATGAGGATAAAAAAGTATTAGAAATGAATTGAATAAGGTGTATAAATTAAACTAAGCAAAGTGATTAGATTAAGATTAGTAAACAATTACATTATTAATTTAGTTAAATCGGGTCAAATGATTAAGTTGTATTATTGTGTGAATTAATGAAATTATAAATATATGTAAATAATAATAATACTATAGAAAAAATAAAATGAAAATGACACAAAAGAGAAATAGAAGAGAAAAGAAAAGAGAAATGAGAAGAGAAAAGAGAAGAGAAGAAGAGAAAATGACAAAATGACAAAAAACAAGTTGGCTTTATCTTCATCTTTCTTCCCCATTTCTGCCTTCTCCTCCAGCCCGACTTCTTCTTCAATTTCCTCCATTTTAGACTTCAATTCTTCCTTGTGTCACCTAGTTTTTGAAGCTAATTGATCCCTTTCAAGGTTGTTCTTGGTAAGTAATCAATTATTATTGCTATAGGGTTGATTTGAGTTACTTAGGTTCAATATTAGGCACTAAATTGTACCCCGATTTTGATGTTAATATAAATTGATTCTGGAAATGTGTAAAACACAAAAGTTTTTCCTTTATGTCTGAAATTTGTGTATATGTAAACATTGTTCCAGGCTGTTATGTATAGGTAGAGATATGCTCTTCGTACTGAAACTGGTCAGGGTGTAAACCCTAACCAAGTTAACTACTGTGTGGTTTGATTTCGAATATGTTAAAGCCCTTATTTGAAGTCTCTCAAAACATAAAAGTTATATATATATGTGTGTTTCATCTGTATACCAAATTTCAGGTTTATAGACCTTGTAAATTGTGAGTTATGGTGAATGGAACCATGACTGTTCCATGGTTTGAACTGCATACTGAGTGCCCTGGGAAGATATAGTAACTTGGTTGGCTAATTTGAGCTTGTTAGAACTAGATTCTGTAAATGATCAAAACATGAGAGTTATAGGTATATGTCTTATCTAACATTTTTTACTAATGGAAACTTCATTGGTTAGGTATAGACTAAGGTATGGCCTTTGTAAGCCATACTGGTCCGGAAGTCAATTCTATTTTGGACCAGTAAACTGTTTGGTATAATTAGAAGACCTTAGATACATAATTGGTAAAATTTGTAAACATGAAACATGTTCAAAATTCACCCATATAAGTTTCTATAAAGGTGCATTAAAATAGGACTTATATATTATAAGTTATGATGAACCCAAATGAGTACCCTGAAACTGCCTAAAGGCAGAAAACAAGGCAAAAAACATAACACTCTTAGAAATTCCACCAAATATTGTACAATGATCAAATTGGTCTGAAATTTGAATAAGTTCTATAATAATATGTTATATTTAATTAGGAACAAGAATCAGATTAATTGGTCAATTATAGAAAATGTTATAGGCTAAATAGTCCCATAAGGTCACACTGCCTCATAGAAAAAATCTTAACTATTGACATGAACAATGCATATTAATTTGTTTAAGCCACATTAAGTCTCTCTAATCATGAGTTAATCGATTATATTTTCATATTAGGCTTGCAATATATTGGAGACCCACAAGGAGTAGATAGACAATAAGTTAGGGGTCGGAATCAAAGGAGAACGGTGAGTCTAATTATCGATTGAATTCTTTAGTGCAAATGAATGTTGCTTACTATGTGATTCATGTGATTGTCATGATTGGTCCTTGATAATGTAATGATGTATAATTTGTGACATTGTGGTACATATAAATGGTATACTTGTGGTATATTTGAGGTATATGTTTGACAAATGTGATATATAAACATGGTATATGTATAGTATATGCAAGGTATATGCTTGACATATGAGGTATATATGGAATATATGTATGTTGTATATGATAAAGATGCAATGGTTGATAAATGCTTAAATACAAGTGCATATGCATATTGACTAAAAAGGCGTTGTGACTAGTTAATCGATATTGTAAAGCAAAAGAAGAGGCCTATGGCCCAACAAATGTGCAAATGAAACAAATGATCAAGCTAGCTAGCAAATGCAAATGCAAATGCAAATGTTCACATGGAAAATATTCACATGGAAACTCGGGGCAATGTCTGTTTAATTTAGTCACAACAAAATGAAATAAGCAAAGCATTTGCATACATAAAGAGTAATGATTATATGTTTCAACTTTATTAATACTTATATGATACTCATGAATGGAACGGAATACATGGTATATATTGGAATTGTGATTTATTACTATGAGTTGTTTGGTACTTTAGAGCTCATTGGATGGTTATTCTCACTGAGCCGCAACTCATCAATTTGCATCATTTTTTAGGTAAAGAAAAGTGATAGCTCATTTTGAGTAGCGTATAAAAGATATGGAGCACAGGTCACTGGCCGAGCCTCATCACTCTCTCTCTCCTTGCATTCCACACAAGCATGAAAAACATGTCATCTGTATTTTGGATTTATATGCTTGAATATGTATTATCACTCTAGATTAGTTTTGAAATGTATAAATGGAAACAACCCATAATCCTTCGGATGTGAAGTATATATTTTAATATATGTGATATATCGTATTTGTGGTTTTTAATGTTGACTTGAGAAGTCATTGAGTGATATTACAGGATATAAGACTTGTAAAGTCATTAGTTGATTTTACAGGATATGATATGGAAAAAAAATTTACTACTATTGTTAATAGGGTATTTTACCTTTCCAGTATGCTATGTATGATTACTTGGTACAGGGATAGGTTATACTCAAATGCATATGATGTGTTGTTACATCACCTAAACAAATGTAGGTACATATCTTATCTTTACTTTTCAACCAGAATCACATTAAAACATATTTTGTTGAAAAAGTTATGAATTTTCTTCTAAGCTACATTGATTCCAATCTGCCCAGTATTTTACTGGACAAATTTATGCCTTATATTGCTCTATATTTTTAATCCATTTTTAGATATAATTTGGACAAATGATCAACTAAAAAAATGTAGGTACATGTCCTTTCTTTAATTTACAACTAGAATCAAATTAAAAAATTTTTTTTACTAAAAGTTATGAATTTTCTTCTAAGCTACATTCATTCCAATTTGCCCAGTATTTTACTGGACAAAGTTCTACCTTATATTTATCTGTCTTTTTCATCCATTTTTAGATGGAATTTGGATAGGTGATCAACTAAAAAAATAGGTACATGTCTTATCTTTAATGTTCTACTGGAATCACATTAAAAAGAATTTTTTAGGAAAAGTTATGAATTTGCTTCGAAGCTACGTGCACTGCAATCCGCATAGTATTTTACCGGACAGATTTCTAGTTCAAACTTTGAGTCCATTTTTCACCTCATTCTATGTATATTCAGATCTAATAGTCTGAATGAAAGTTGAAGCCCTATATCTTAACTTTCCAACACAATAAGAATCACGCAAAAATTATTTCCATAACTGGTCAAAATAAGGCCTAAAAATTCTATTCATTAGATCCATAAACACTGCTGGGGCATTCGTCAGGCCAAAAGGCATTGCTAAGAACTCGTAATGACCATACCGAGTCCTAAATGCTATTTTTGAAATGTCTGATTCTCTAATTCTCAATTGGTGATAACATGATATGAGGTAAATTTTAGAAAATACCCATGCTCCTTTCAACCGATCAAACAAGTCATCTATTCTCGATAAGGGATATGTATTCTTAATTGTCATCTTGTTCAATTGATGATAATCAATAGACAAACAAAAGGTGTCATCCTTCTTTTTGAGAAATAGAACCAGAGCACCCTAAAGTGAGACACTAGGTCTGATGAACCCTTTCTCTAACAACTCTTGCAACTGCACTTTTAATTATTTTAGTTCAGCCTGGCAAAACATCCATGGCAAACTCTATCTCTCTGATAGGTGGTGACCCTGGCAAGTCTTTAGGGAAGATATCTGGATATTCACATACTGTAGGAATCTCCCTGAGATCTAGACTCCCTTTCTTGGTATCTACAACATGTTCCAAAAATGCTTCACATCCCTTTTTGATAAGTTTACGTGCCTTTGTAATAGAAATGACATTAGTTAAGTATGGTCGATTCTCACCCAAGACAATCACGTCATCTTGCCTTGAATTCTTGAAAGTCACTCTCCTATACTAACAATCTACCACTGCCTTATGTTGAGTTAACCAATCCATCCCCAAGATTGCATCAAACTCACAGAATGTCAACTCTATTAGGTCAACTGGGAATTCTTCATTTTGAGCTTTGATTGGACTGTTTTTATAGACTCAACTAACTTTCACTCCAAGAGCCAAAGGATTTGTCACTAATAAATCATAATCTAATTCCTCTGCTACCATATTCCCTTGACTAAGTGGTGACATTCATAAATGTGAATGTGTAGATCCCGAATCTATGAGTGCAAATAAATCAGTTTCATAAAGAGAAAATTTACCGATAATGACATCCGAGGCATCCTGCTCCTCATGAGCTCTTATGGAATATGCTCTGGCTAGGGCTTAACTAACTTATGCTCTATTCACTGATTCTGATACACTCTGCCCAATCCTACCACTTCTAGACTGTCCATGTCCCCTGCCTCTACCTCAAGTGATATTTTGAACCTGCACTGATACTACACCACCTGTACCTCTTCTTCTGGGGCAATCTTTCTATTTGTGCTCAGTAGATCCGCATCATAAACATGCTCTAGTAATCCAACAGTAATCACCTGCATGTGATCTTTCACAGTGCTGACATGTGACAGATATGAATCTCCTATTACCTGAAGTTGGTGCACTAGTTGTAGACCCCTCTGGCCTTGACTGTTGGCCTTACCTAGCTGAAAAGGTTGATCTAGTACCCCATGACTGGAAAAACTTAGGTGTTATTTGCCCCCTTTTACCTGATGTCTAGGCCATGCTAATTACCGATCTCCATGGTGGCTTTTCTATCCTCTTTCTCTTTGACTTCTTCTCCACACTGATCGCTGAGGATACTGGTGTAGCAAAATCCTCAAGCTGAAGGGTGGTAACCATATTCTCAATATCATCATTAAGCCCATCCTAAAATCTACAACATCTGTCTGCCTCATCAGCAATGATTCCAATTGCATATTTACTTAGTTTGGTGAATTCCATCTCATATTCGGCCACTGACATGCTTCCTTGCTTCAAGTCTTGAAACTCCCTTTTCTTTTCATTTACATAAACTCTAGGCACATATTTCTTGCTAAATTCTGCCTTGAAGAAATTCTAGAAAGGTGGTTTCGGTGTCTGCGGCTTCGATAAGATTGATTTCCACTAGTCATAGGCATGATCTTTTAAAAGGGACACTGCATACCTGACCTTCTGTTCCTCTGGACAATCGAATTCCTCAAACACCCTTTCTATCGATTCCATCCAAAACTCTGAAGCTGCTGGGTCATCCTCACTCCTTCCCATAAAATCTGTGGCCCCATATTTTCTTAGCTTATCGATCCGGGATTTTGGCTGAGGTGGAGGAGAAGGTGGAGCTAGTTATGGAACTACTTGTACTGTCCGTTTCAACAAATTTTCTATCTACACCATAAGAGGCTCCTATCCTAAATTAGCCTGTCCCTTTGCTCTCGGTGGAGCTACCCAAAAATCTCTTACTGATGGAGCTTGTCTGAGATTGGCTGAGTCCGAAAGACTATTACTCAGTTCATCTTCTGAGAAATCTTGTTTCGATCCCAAAGCCATATCTACCTATAAACCAGAAGAAGGGATCCAAATCAGATAATTGTATCATTTTATGCATATGCATGAGACACATTGTAATGCCCGATAATTTAGGCCACGGTCGCGGTTGACCGAAATCCAGCGCATTAAACTGATCGGGGTCTAAATTCGGACATGAAAGAAATAAATTTAAATAATAATAAGATGTGAGAAAAATATTTTGGATATTATTAATTGAGAATTTTGAAGTTTGGAATTAAAATTTGGAAAAAAATAATTTTTTGCTGAATGAAATTAGAAACTGCAGTGTTTTTGGCACAGATATTTTAAGACGACATAAAAATAGAATATTTTTTATCTAAGGAAATGAATATTCTTTTGATTAAAATAAAGTAAGAGTGATTTAAATTAATGGACCAATAGGAAGCAAGATTAATAATTAATCCTAAACACCCACCTAATCCAACTGTAAAAAGTCAAACTTCAACACTTGACCATTCTTCTTCTTCCTCACTTTAATCACACCCATTTTTCTCCCTTTTTCTCTCCTTTTTCGTGACTCTCCTCCTCCCTTAATGTTGTTCTTTTTGTTCTTAAATTAAAGCTAAGATTAGATGAAAAAAAGTGGGATTAAGGCAAGATCATCAAAGAAGTGAAGCAAAGTGAGCAAAATCAAGGAAGAGGAAGGAAGAAAGGAAGAGAAAAAGAGAAAGAAGACTTGGGTCATTTTAAAGATCATCAAAGGTGAGTTTAGATTTTCCATCTTCTCACTTTTCTTTTTCTCTTTTCTTTGATTTTGGGGTTAGTTGCCATTAAAGCTAGTAATTTAGGGTTATTAATATGTTAATGGTGATTAAGGGTGGATTAGTTTAGGGCTATTAATATGTTAATGGTGATTAAGGGTGGATTAGTTTAGGGTTATTAATATGTTAATAGTGATTAAGGGTGGATTAGGGTGATTAGTGTTTGATTAGTGTAAAATTTGTTGTTAGGACAAGGAAATGAACAAACTTTGAACCAAAATCAAAGAAGAAGTAAGGGCAAAGAGAAAGCTAGCTAGGAAGAAGATAAAAGTGAAGACAAGTTAAATTTTTGAGGTATGTACATTTGGCAAAAATTCAACATATAAAAATGTTGATTTTGATTTTGTGATGTGTATGAAATTCTGGATAATTGATTGAGAAATTAAGTGGTGATTAAATGATACCAGGAATGTGAAAATAAAAACTAGAATATGAAGTTGATGCATGAAAATGGAAATTGTATGATTTAATTGATGTGTTGGAAAATTCGTCTTATGAACAGTGTCTAGTGTTTTGGTCATAACTTGAGTTCTGGAAATCATTATTGCGTGATTCTTATTGGGTTGGAAATTTAAGACACAGGAATTCAACTTTCATGCAGACCATTATGCCCGACTATGCCTGGCATTAGGTGAAAAAGGGACTCAAACGTTGAACTAGAAATCTGTCTAGAAAAACAATACTAGGCAGATTACAGTGAGCATAGGTGAGAAGAAAATTCATAAATTTTGCAAACCAATTCATTTTAATGTGATTGAAGTTGGAAATTAAATATAATATGTGTACCTACATATTTCTAGTTTATCACTTGTCCAAATTCCATCTAAAAATGGATGAAAAAGACAGAGAAATATAAGACAAAATTCTGTCTAGTAAAATACTGGACAGATTGCAGTGACCGTAGCTTAGGAGAAAATTCATAAATTTTGCTGAACAATTCTTTTTAATGTGATTCCAGTTGGAAATTAAATATAAGACATGTACCTACATTTTGTTAGTTTATCACTTGTCCCATTGCCATCTAAAAAAGGACGAAAATACAGAGAAACATAAGACATAAATGTTGTCTAGAATAGGATAGGTTGTAAAAAAATGTGTTGATTACGAAATTTTCTGATAGAAAATATATTAATTGATTTTTCTTATAGTTATTGTTTCCCAGATATTAGACCAAGAAGGGGGGTTGAATTGGAATTTCAAAAATTAAACATTACGGTGCGGAAATAAAATTTTTAATTTTAGAAGGGATAGAAAAAATCAGACACAAAGATTTATAGAGGTTCGGGTATTAACAAACCCTACTTCTCTCCCCAATCGCAATTGAGAGTTTCACTAACACACTAAGTGTTATAATGGAGTTTTACAAGCTCACTCCTAACTATGGTGTTTCTCACAATGGCTCACACCTAACCCAGAAATACCTTGTGTTTTAATGGCTCACACAATAACCAATTCCTTTGGGTTTTACAGGCTCACACAAACAACCTACACTTTGTGTTTTACAGGCTCACACAAACAACCTTTTAATTTGTGTTTTGGAGGTTCACACAACTAACCCTTACAAGTATTATTCTCTTAACCCAGAACTACCCAATGCTTACTTGAGTAAAGATTTCAGAGATAACTACTTATAAATCTTTATTGCTCAAATATGAGGAGCAATAAGATTTTTACAGAGAATGAATTTGTTCTCAAAGTATAAAAGTACAAGATAGCTTGTGATTTCAAGTATATGCTAATCTTTTTTTTTTCATGTCATTCTCTTGTTTCTTAATGCATAAATGACTTCCATTTATACTCCCATGGCTGAATATAGCCGTTGGGGTGCATTAAATAAGAAACTAGCCGTTATACCAATAAAAAAATCGCGCCTGACATTTTTATCTTTCATTATTCACGGGCGTGAATATGCTTGTCACGGGGGTGACAGTTCTTCCCAAGCCGTGACTGAAGTGGTGACCTTGGTCGTGAAGCTCTCTGGTATGTTTTGACATATAGAGTCACGGGCGTGACTTTAATCAGTCACGGGTGTGACACTCTTCCCAGCCGTGAACCAAGTGGTGACTCTGGTCGTGAAGCTCTCTGGATGAAATTGAATGAAGCCTTCACGGGGGTGACACATTCATTCACGGGGGTGAACATCTTCCCAGCGGTGACCCAAGTGGTGACTCTGGTTGTGAAGCTCTCTGGAATGAAATTTGCATGAAGCTTCACAGGGGTGAGACCTTTCTTCATGGGGGTGACTGAAATGCTTCACGGTTTGGTTTTCGTTCATGGTCATGAATTTCAAATGTTGGTTTCTTGGTAACGGCTAGTTGGCTTCACAGGAGTAACTCCTAGAGTCATGACAGTGAACATGCTACTTCTTGTGTTTTGTTTCTCAAGGATTATTCTTCCAATTCTCCATTCTTGCTATTTTAATTCATGTCCTGTATAATATACTTACAAAAACAAGTATGTTAAATACAATATTGCTATATTATTTATTATCATCAAAATGACAGAAATACCCCTCAAGGTTAACAATCTCCCCCTTTTTGATGGTGACAAATAATCTAGCAATATGTGCTTTTCAGAAGTCTCCCCCTCAAAATATACTTAGAATAAAAAATATAATATGCAAGAATAGTAAATAAAGATGTAGCATTTTAACTTGTTTTTAAGTATATGCAAGTTATATGAGAAGTATATCCAATACATACCATAATTCCTTTTCAAGACATAAAGTATATGTAAGGTGTATTTAAGATATATCATGGCATATTGTAACTTGCTTTTAAGGTGTATGCAAAGTATACTTAGGGTATATTTAAAGTGTATAAATGCTCAGTTTTTCTACTTTGCATCTGAAAAGTTGAATCAAGATTTTTAAATCAATTCAAAGTCTGTTTCACTTTTTGATTCACTATTCTTATTATTGCTAGTTTGATACTACTTTCCCTTATCATATATTATCTATCATATATTGCTAGTTTTCTCCCCCTTTTGTCATCAATCAAAAAGAATATGTAGATTAAAGTAAACAAAAGCAAATATATATTATGAAGGAAAGGATATAAACTAAGAAAGAAAATTTAAGATTTCCTACATTAGCAAACAAACAACAAAAATGATCAAACATAACAAATGTAGGCTACACTCTAGCCTATATGCTAGCCAGACATCCTATCACGAGGCCTAGCTACTTCAGCCTCAAGGTTTTTTTATCCGAGACTCCATGAAGTCCTTGAGGTTTTCCAACCTCTCATCCATAGAAGTCTGCAGCTGCTCGAAACGTGGTGCCAAGAGGTCGACCACCTGCTACGCTAAAGATGGTGTGGAGGCTGAGGACTGTCCAATGTCCTGCTCGATGGTTGGAGTTGCTTCCTCAATCCTAGCCCTCTTTTTCTGCTGGACTCCCTGGAGGCCTGCTTTAAAATCCTCCGTGTCATGATCTTCCTAGATAATCTCTCCAGCAGTATCAGTGAAGCGGTAGAAGATATCGTTCTGAAAAACGATTCTGACAGCTGCTCCCATCTTGATGAATGACTCTATATCTAGCCTATCTCGTGGGTGTGCAGGAATGATGTTGAAGTGATGGTTATCCAGCTTCAAGTAATTGAGCTTCACTGCCATATGAGTGACATAAGCTCCAATCAGGATATCTCTTATAGGCTTGGTGGCGATGGAGAGAAGATGGTTTGCAAACCATCTGGAAAGCGCCACTGTGATTCCCCTGCGAGCCATCTCGAATAGGAAGAGTTCTGACTTCCTAATAGTTCCATTGCTCTCTCCCTGAGCAAAAATGCTATAGGTTAGAAACCTATGCAAATACCTGTGTACTGGGGTCCTGAGAAGTGTGCTCTTAGTTTTCTTGACATCCCAGCTGCAATCCGTGCCAAAATGTGTCCATGCTGCAGGGGCAGAGAATTCTACCTCAGTCTCATTCAGAATGCCATCAGATGGTAGGTTGAATAATTCTCCAAAAGCGATGGCACTGAGGGTGTTTTCATTTTTGCAGAGTTGGAATTTCACCACTCCAGTTGGTGAAACCTGCAAGGTGCTGAGAAATTCTAGCGTTGGCTCCCGTAGGGTTGGCAGATGAATTTGAATAAATTCTCTTAGATGACAGGTTTAAAGTTGCTCTGTCATAGCCATCTCGAGTCCGAGATTACGGACTGTCTGCCATTCGAACGACCTTGATGATAAAATAGGTCTCTTCTTCAAAGTTGCATACCGAGGATGGCAACTTTCAGGAATGATGTTCCTGAGATAATATGAATACCTCTTTGGTGCATGAGACTTCTTTTTCTTTCCCTTTGATGAAGCAGACACCATATTTGAAGAAATTTAGTAGTTGATAGAGTTGAAGAAGATTTTGACAGAAATTTTGATAAAAGACCCTAGAAGTGTATGATTTCTGCTGAAGATTCGAACTTTTTGATGATATTTATAGTGAAATATTAAGGCTTTGGGGTCAAAATCTTCAATGTCTCAATGAATGAGAGTAAATGAGAGCGGTTTTGGAAGATGAAGAGTTGAAATGAAGATTGTAACCGGATGTTTTCTTATATATTCGATACATTCACGGGCATGGCTTGGGGTGTCACAGGCATGAATAGTCATGTTCACGGTTTGCTGAAGCAGTGTTCCACCCGTGAATGAAAGCGAGAATGCATTCATGGGCGTGATCCATGAACATCACGGGCGTGCATGATCATAGGCCACGGGGGTGAATATATTGTCACGGGCGTGAACTGTTGAATTTCACTACTTATACCCGTGAAGCAAGCCGTGACACAAGGCGTGAAAGCATCTGTGAGTTTTTGGGTGTAATTAATCACAGGCATGCCACTCTGTCACGGGCATGACGGTTCTTTGCCACGGGCGTGATGAAAGTCGTGAAAACTATGTTTCACCACTTAAAGCCGTGAATCATGCTGTGACCCAAAGCGTGAAAGCTTCTGTGAGTTTTTGAAGCGTAATGGTTCATGGGAGTGAAAAAGCGTCACAGGCGTGAATATTCTTATCCACGGGTGTGACTCAAGCCGTGAAACAATGTTTCACTACTTGAAGCCGTGAAGCATGTAGTGAACCAAAGTCGTGAACGACACTACCTCTTTGAGCCACTTAAGTCACGGGCGTGAGTATAAGTCACGGGCGTGACTGCCCTATAATTTTCATCAGATTGAAATTAAGTTCTGCAACAAGACTAAATCATTTCAACAAAGATTTTACTTCATAAAGCAGAAATTCTCATCAAAAAACTTTATCTTATAACTTGTGAGATGTTTTAAGATCAACAATTAAAAATTTCATATTTTTGTAATCACAAAGTTAATCCATCAATCATACCTAGTTCTCTTCTAATGAAATTAAATCTTTTCTCATTTAGAGACTGAGTGAAAATATCTGCTAATTGCTTTTCTGTGCATACAAATTCTAATTCAACATCTCCATATTGAACATGATCTCTAATAAAGTGATGTCTAATGTCAATATGTTTACTTCAAGAGTGTTGAATAGGATTCTTTGAAAGATTTATAGCACTGGTGTTGTCACATTTTATAGGTATATGGTTCATCTCATGACCATAGTCCTTAAGTTGTTGTTTAATACAAAGAATTTGTGTACAACAACATCCAACTGCTACATATTCAGCTTCAGCAGTTGATAAAGCAACTGAAACTTGTTTCTTGCTAAACTAAGAAACCAAACATTCTCCAATGAAGTGACAAGTACCTGAAGTGCATTTCCTATCCAAAAGACTACCAGCATAGTCTGCATCTGAATATCCTATAATATCAAAAGATGAATTCCTAGGATACTATAAACCTAGATGCAATGTTCCATGTAAATATCTTAAAATCCTTTTTACAACATTTAGATGAGATTCTTTGGGATATGATTGAAATTGTGCACATAAGCAAATACTATACATAATATCAGGTCTAGAAGCAGTGAGATATAAAAGTGATCCGATCATACCTCTATAAAGCTTTTCATTAATGCTCTTACCTTTTTCATCTTTGTCCAATTTTGTTGATGTACTTATAGGAGTCTTGGCATTTTTGCATCCTTCCATACCAAATTTTTTGATTAAGTCTTTGGCATATTTGGATTGGTTGATGAATATGCCCTCATTGCTTTGTTTGATTTGTAGACCAAGGAAATACTTAAGTTCTCCCATCATGCTCATTTCAAATTCCCTAGTCATGCACTTAGCAAATTCTTGACAAAGCAGCTCATTAGTAGAAGCAAATATTATATCATCAACATAAATTTGAACAATTAGTATCTCATGCTTATGCTTTTTGATGAACAGTGTAGTGTCAACATTTCCCTTTATGAAGCTATTTTCTAGTAAAAAAGAACTTAGTCTCTCATACCAAGCTCTTGGAGCTTGTTTTAAACCATACAAAGCTTTTGAAAGTTTAAAAACATGATTTGGCAAATTATAGCTTTCAAAACCTGGTGGTTGTTCTACATACACTTCTTCATCTATATAGCCATTTAGAAATGCACTTTTCACATCCATTTGAAAAAGTTTGAAATTCATGTGACATGCATATGCTAAGAGTATTCTTATAGCTTCTAATCTAGCTACCGGTGCATATGTTTCATCATAGTCTATACCTTCTTCCTGATTATTTCCTTTTGCAACTAGTCTTGTTTTATTCCTGGTTATTAACCCTTGATCATCTAACTTATTTCTAAATACTCATTTGCTGCCTATGATTGGATGATTCTTAGGTCTTGGTACTAGGTTCCATACCTTATTTCTCTCAAATTGGTTGAGTTCCTCTTGCATGGCA
The DNA here is from genome assembly GCA_023653625.1 of Triadica sebifera. Lineage (NCBI taxonomy): Eukaryota > Viridiplantae > Streptophyta > Magnoliopsida > Malpighiales > Euphorbiaceae > Triadica > Triadica sebifera. Next base: position 38,931,243 of record CM042892.1, on the reverse strand, counting down.
ATTACCCAACTTTCATCATTAAGAGCCTCATCAATGTTTTTAGGCTCAATTTGTGAAATAAAAGCTATGTCAGTGACTAAATGCTTGAAATGAGATATAGTACTTACTCCCCTTGATAGATCACCAATTATTTGCTCTTTTGGATGATTTATGTTCATTCTCCATTCTTTTGGAAGTTCTTGCTCCATTTGTTCTTGATTTTGAGGTAGTAGATTTTCTTCATCGTTTTCTTCTTTTGCATTTACCAAGCTCTTGGAGCTTGTTTTAAACCATACAAAGCTTTTGAAAGTTTAAAAACATGATTTGGCAAATTATAGCTTTCAAAACCTGGTGGTTGTTCTACATACACTTCTTCATCTATATAGCCATTTAGAAATGCATTTTTCACATCCATTTGAAAAAGTTTGAAATTCATGTGACATGCATATGCTAAGAGTATTCTTATAGCTTCTAATCTAGCTACCGGTGCATATGTTTCATCATAGTCTATACCTTCTTCCTGATTATTTCCTTTTACAACTAGTCTTGCTTTATTCCTGGTTATTAACCCTTGATCATCTAACTTATTTCTAAATACTTATTTGCTGCCTATGATTGGATGATTCTTAGGTCTTGGTACTAGGTTCCATACCTTATTTCTCTCAAATTGGTTGAGTTCCTCTTGCATGGCAATTACCTAACTTTCATCATTAAGAGCCTCATCAATGTTTTTAGGCTCAATTTGTGAAATAAAAGCTATGTCAGTGACTAAATGCTTGAAATGAGATATAGTACTTACTCCCCTTGATAGATCACCAATTATTTGCTCTTTTGGATGATTTATGTTCATTCTCCATTCTTTTGGAAGTTCTTGCTCCATTTGTTCTTGATTTTGAGGTAGTAGATTTTCTTCATCGTTTTCTTCTTTTCCATTTTCAATGACCAGTTTTTCCATATCATCTACAACATCATTAAGAGCACTACCTTTCACAAGATCAAGTTTACTAGATTCATTAAAAACAACATGCATGGATTCTTCCACTGTTAATGATCTTTTATTAAATACTCTATATGCTTTGCTGGTTGTAAAGTATCCTAAAAAGATACCAACATCAGACTTAGAGGAGAATTTTCCAAGATTGTCCTTGGTGTTCAATATAAAACACTTGCATCCAAATACTCTAAAGTATGATACCAAGGGCTTTCTTCCATTCCATAGCTCAAATGAGGTTTTGTTTAAAAGAGGTCTTTTGAAAACTCGATTTGAAATATAACATGCAGTGTTTGTGGCTTCTGCCCAAAAATTAGTTGGTAATTCATATTCATTAAGCATTGTTCTTGCCATTTCAATTAATGTTCGATTTTTCCTTTCAACTACTCCATTTTGTTGAGGTGTTCTAGGAGATGAGAAATTATGTGAAATACCATGTTCAAGACAAAAACTTTCAAAGTTTTCATTTTCAAATTCTTTCCCATGATCACTTCTTATTTTTGAAATGCAGTACCCTTTTTCATTTTGAACTCTTTTGGTAAAGTTTTTGAAATTTTCAAAAGCGTCACTCTTTTGAGCTAAGAAAATTACCCAAGTAAATCTAGAGTAATCATCTACGATGACAAATGCATAATGTTTTCCTCCTAAGCTAGCAACCCTAGTAGGTCCAAATAAGTCTAAATGTAGGAGTTGAAGGGGTTTTGAAGTACTTACTATGTTTTTGGCTTTGAAAGATGACTTGTGTTGCTTTCCTCTTTGACAAGGATCACATGTCTTGCCTTTTTCATATTTAACTCTTGGTAATCCTTTTACTAGCTCTTCTATGCTGAGACTTTGTATTAAATCCATGTTAGCATGACCAAGTCTTCTATGCCACAGCAAAGATTCATCACCAGTAGTCACAAGACACTTAGAGGAATGGTTAGATAGTTCATGTAAGTTTATTATGTACGTATTGATATCTCTATTTCCTTTAAATATTTCTTGACCATCAATAGATATTACAAGACATTCATTTGAAGTGAAGATTACTTTGTTTCCTTGATCACATAATTGACTTACACTTAACAAGTTATGTTTCAAGCCATCAACAAGTAAAACATCCTTAATAAAAGTAGTACCATTAACACCAATAGAACCAATGCCAATTACCTTACCCTTTGCATTGTTTCCAAAGGTAACTTTACCTCCATCAATACTTTTGATTTCATTGAAGAGTTCTTTGTCTCCTGTCATATGCCTTGAGCATCCACTGTCTACTAGCCATGCATTTTTGTTTATTGTGGACTTGAGGCATACCTACAGAGTTACAAATCAAGTATGATATTTAGGTACCCAAATGAGTTTGGGTCCTTGGGGGTTAGCACATGAAGGTTGCCAATGAGCCTTCCTTATCCAACAATGTTTATTTATGTGACCAATTTTCATACAATAATTACATTGTTTCGGTCTAAACTTGTTTTTTGGTCTTACAATGTATTTGAATGCCATAATTCTATTAGACTGATTTTGAGAACAATGGCATGCACAATCATGATTAATTTTCATTTTTCTAGATGCATACTCCTTATACATAAAGGCATGATTATTCTTTTTCTGTATAGAAGGTTTAACATGTTTATTTCTTGGAGTTGTTCTAACAGGTGTGGAGATGTGAGATTCTTTAGATTTTACAAATATAGTTTTGTGAGAAGATGATGATGTGTCCTTAAACCCTAGACCATGTCTAACTAAAGGTGGTCTTTGAGACACAATGAGAGTATCTAAGCTCTCTTTACCCTTGTGAAATTTAGAAATGGAATTTCTAAGTTCTTCAACTTCATTTTTCAAAGTATTATTTTCTTTTAACAGTGAAGCTGTTGAGGGTTTTGATGAGTATTCATCTAATGACTTTTGAAGAGATTCATTAGATGATTTAAGCTTTATGTTCTCCTTTTCTAAGCCATCTATCCTATTTTTCAAATTAGAGATATTATTTCTATAGATACTAAATTTAGTTCTATATTTCTCTAATTCTATATTTAATTCTTCTATTAGGCTTTGCTCATCATCATCATCATCACTATCACTATCATTATCACTACTATCATTATTGAAAGAGTATGAGTGTAGTGATCTTACTTTGTCCGAGACGTGATCCTCAATAGCCATGAAACATAGGTTGACCTCTTCACTTTCATTATCATCTTTTTCACTTGAAGTGCTTTCGTCATCCCATGTGGCTTTCTGGCCTTCATGATAGTTTTCTAATGTTTTCCACATGCTATATGCAGTTGAATAGTGTTGTATCCTGCCACATTCTTCAATAGATAATGAACTTGAGAGAATTGTCATTGCCTTCTTATTTTTGAAATTTGCTCTTCTTTGAGGCTCTGTCCAATCATCTCTTGACAGGATTTCTTCTTTACCATTAACTCCTCTTCTAATTGGTGGTGTCCATTCTTTTTGAATACTATCCCAAGCTTCAATTCCTTCATTATCTAGATATGTCTCCATCTGAAACTTCCAATGGGCATAATTTGTTCCATCAAAGTAAGGTTTGAGACTCTGGAATCCTTCACTGGCCATATCTTACTCTTTACTGGCACTTTTTAGGCTTCAATGCTAGACAAGGCTCTGATACCAATTGTTGCCCAGATAGTAGACCAAGAAAGGGGGTTGAATTGGAGTTTCAAAAATTAAACTTTAAGGTACGGAAATAAAATTGTTAATTTTAGAAGGGATAGAGAAAATCAGACACAAAGATTTATAGAGGTTCGGGTATTAATAAACCCTACTCCTCTCCCCAATCGCAATTGGGAGTTTCACTAATACACTAAGTGTTACAATGGAGTTTTACAAGCTCACTCCCAACTATGGTGTTTCTCACAATGGCTCACACCTAACCCAGAAATCCCTTGTGTTTTAATGGCTCACACAATAACCAATTCCTTTGTGTTTTACAGGCTCACACAAACAACCTACACTTTGTGTTTTACAGGCTCATACAAACAACCTTTTAATTTGTGTTTTGGAGGTTCACACAACTAACCCTTACAAGTGTTATTCACTTAACCCAATGCTTACTTGAGTAAAGATTACAGAGATAACTACTTATAAATCTTTATTGCTCAAATATGAGGAGCAATAAGATTTTTACAGAGAATGAATTTGTTCTCAAAGTATAAAAGTACAAGATAGCTTGTGATTTCAAGTATATGCTAATCTTTTGTTTTTCTTGTCATTCTCTTGTTTCTTAATGCATAAATGACTTCCATTTATACTCCTATGGCTAAATATAGCCGTTGGGGTGCATTAAATAAGAAACTAGCTGTTATACCAACCAAAAAATCGCGCCTAACATTTTTCTCTTTCATTGTTCACGGGCGTGAATATGCTTGTCACGGGGGTGACAGTTCTTCCCAAGCCGTGACTGAAGTGGTGACCTTGGTCGTGAAGCTCTCTGGTATGTTTTGACATATAGAGTCACGGGCGTGACACTCTTCCCAGCCGTGAACCAAGTGGTGACTCTGGTCGTGAAGCTCTCTGGATGAAATTGAATGAAGCCTTCACGAGGGTGACACATTCATTCACGGGGGTGAACATCTTCCCAGCCGTGACCTAAGTGGTGACTCTGGTCGTGAAGCTCTCTGGAATGAAATTTGCATGAAGCTTCATGGGGGTGACACCTTTCTTCACGGGGGTGACTGAAATGCTTACTTCATGGTTTGGTTTTCCTTCATGGTTGTGAACTTCAAATGTTGGTTTCTTGGTAACGGCTAGTTGGCTTCACGGGAGTGACTCCTAGAGTCATGGCAGTGAACATGCTACTTCTTGTTTTTTGTTTCTCAAGGATTATTCTTCCAATTCTCCATTCTTGCTATTTTAATTCATGTCCTGTATAATATACTTACAAAAACAAGTATGTTAAATACAATATTGCTATATTATTTATTATCATCAAAATGATGGAAATACCCCTCAAGGTTAACAGTTATAATGATTAAATGAGCAAGTTTGAGGTTGTAAAATATTTAATCGGAATAATTGCATTTTTGTGGAATTTATATTAATGTTACTTACATTAATTATGTAAATAATAATAAAGGTCACAAATATAAATAAGCTCTATAATATCTAGTCGAGAACTAGAAATTAGGATAAGTTGGTATGTCAATAAAAGGATAGAAATGTAGGCACTAAAAATAATAGTGCTGAGATTTAATTTAAGTAGATACTAAGAAATAGTGCTGAGTTGAAATTACGTAGGCACTTAGAAATAGTGTTGAGTTCGAATTTACGTAGACACAAAAAAGGTGCTGAGTTGTTATTGAAAATATAGGCGTTAAACGCCGAGTTATAAAAATAAATTATATAGGCATCAAATGCAGAGTAAAAATAAAATTATGTAGGCACCGAGTATACTGCTGGAGAGCAGAAATCTTGTATCTAGTGTTTAGTTCCGGTCTAAGATGTCGTGGGCTATTAAATAAATAACAAAAAAAAAATGTGAATTATGAAATTGATATTGTAAATTTTATTTCTTGTATTGTTAAAATTTCAAGCATGCTTAATGAATAAAATGTCATAATTGATGAATTAAATATTTTTGCATGAAGAAAATAGTTTTATTATTAATTGAATATTTGGCATGCTAAATAGATTAATTGTAGTTTCTAAAATTTTATTTTATAATTATTTACGTAATTATTGGATAGTTGCCAAACATACCACTAAGCTAGTAGCTTAGCGCGTGTGTTTCATGCGCAGATACATAGAAGCAGATGTCCGATAGGGCCACCGAAGAAGAGGAAACCCCAAGATCAGATTGCAACAATCTAGTTCTTTTTGTATATTTTGAAAATTATGTTGAAAAAATTAAATTTTTAGAATTTCTCTTGGATGTAAATTTGAGGCTTATAATATTTATAAGGAATGAATTTGGTAATTATATATATCTAGTATCATTTGTAAATATATTTTTAAACATTATATTTTAATTGAATGAGTTCTTTTAAATCAAATTATTCACATCAGTAGTTGCATATTTTAAATAAAAATAAAATAAAATACGGTAATAAATATTGCGCTAATAATAAACTCAAAAATAAAAAAAAATTCAATAATTCGAACATTTGTTTTAAAATAAACGAGCTTAGTAGCACTTCCATATCATATTAACGTTTAGTAGGGTAGGGGAGCATTACACACATATTCTATTTTACACCCACTGATTAAGAACCAATTAACCTGGGCTCTGATACCACTAAATGTAGCACTACCTTACCCTACTAATCGTAAATATGATATGCAAAGTGCTACTAAGCTCATTTGTTTTAAAACCAACGCTTAATTTATTGTATAAATATTTTTATTTCAATTTTTGAGTTTATTATTTATTATGAGCGGAATATTTATTACCATATATTTTTTTATTTAAATATACAACTAGTGATGTGATTAATTTAATTTAAAAGAACTTATTCAATTAAACCATAATATTTAGAAATATATTTACAAATAATACTAGATATATAAAATTACAAAATTCATTTCTTATAAATATTACATGCCACAAATTTACATGAAAATCAATTCTTAAAATTTAATTTTTCCAATATTATTTCCAAAACATACAAAAAAAATACTAGACTGCTACAATCTGATTTTGGGGTTTTCCTTATCTTCGGTCGTCCTAACGTAACAGCTACGTCTATTTATCTGCTCGTGAAACACACGCGCTAAGCTACTAGCGTAGTGGTACGTTTGACAACTATCCAATAATTATATAAATATTTCTAAAATAAAATTTTAGAAACTACAACTAATTTGTTAAGCATGCCAAATATTCAATTAATAGTAAAACTATTTACTTCATGCAAAAATATTTAATTCATCAATTATGGCATTTCATTCATTAAGCATGCTTGAAATTTTAACAGTAAAAGATATACAATTTGAACTATCAATTTAATATTTAATATTTTGTTCTGTTATTTATTTGATAGCCCATGACTTCTTAAACTGGAACTAAACACTGGGTATAGAGTTTCTAATTTGCAGCAGTATACTCGGTGCCTACATAATTATTTTATAACTCAGCGTTTAACGCCTATATTTTCACCTCAGCACCTTTTTGGTGCCTACGTAATTTTGAACTCAACACTATTTTCTTAGTGCCTACATAAGTTGAAGTTAGCACTATTTCTTAATGCCTACATTTCTACCCTTTTATTGACATGTCAACTTATCCTAATTTCTAGTTCTCTACAAGATGTTATAGGACTTAATTACATTTGTTACCTTTATTATTATTTACATAAATTATGTAGGTAACAATAATATAAATTCCACATAAATGCAATAATTCCCATTAAATATTTTACAACCTCATACTTTCTCATTTAATCATTATAACTATATAAAAAAAATCGAATAATATATTTTTCTATCACAAAATTCTACAATCAACACATATATGCAAACTGCCCTATTCTAGATAGCATTTCTACCTTATGTTGCCCTATATTTTTCCTCCATTTTTAGATGGAAATTGGACAAGTTATGAATTTTCTTTTAAACTATGTTTATTCCAATCTGCCTAGTATTTTACTGGACAGATTTATGTCTTATATTACTCTATCTTTTTCATCCATTTTTAGAGAGAATTTGGATAAGTGAACAACAAACAAAAATGTAGGTACATATCTTATCTTTAATTTACAATTAGAATCACATTAAAAAGAATTTTTTAGCAAAAGTTATGAATTTTCTTCTAAGCTACATTCATTCCAATTTGCCCAGTATTTTACTTGACAGAGTTATGCCTTATATTTATCTATCTTTTTATCCATTTTTAGATGGAATTTGGACAAGTTATCAACTAAGAAAATGTAAATACAAGTCTTATCTTTAATTTCTTACCGAATCACATTAAAATGAATTTTTTAGCACAAGTTATGAATTTTCTTTTAAGCTACGTTCACTACAATTTGCACATTATTTTGTTGGACATATTTCTAGTTCAAACTTTGAGTCCATTTTTTACCTCATTCATGGCATATTCAGGTCTAATAGTCTAAATGAAAGTTGAAGCCCTTTGTCCCTATTTCCAACCCAATGAGAATAACTTAAAAATCATTTCCAGAACTCAAGTTATGATAAAAAAAAAAACTAGAAACTAGTCAAAAGACAAATTTTCCAGCACATAAATCAATTCATACAACTTCCATTTTTATGCATCAACCTCATATTCTAGTTTTTATTTTCACATTCATGGCATCATTCAATCACCAACTCATCATTCAATCAAATATCTAGAATTTCGTACATAATTTCACAAACATTACAAAATCAAAATCAACATTTTTCTATATTGAATTTTTGCCAAATGTACATACCTAAAAATTTTACTTCTCTTCACTTTTCTCTTCTGCCTAGCTAGCTTTCTCTTTGCCCTTACTTCCTCTTTGATTTTGGTTAAAAGTATTGGGTTTTGAAGAATCAAGCAGATTCATAAATGCAGCGGAAAAATAAAATTTTCAAAATCCAAAACAAAAGATCATACTTGTGCCATTAAAACTAATTTATATAAACATAGAGATTAGAAATTATACCTTATAATTTCATATTTGTTATTCAAATCTTCACTTCGTTAGGTTGTAGCAAATCACAACAATTCACACTAGGATGTTTCTCACGATAATCCATGCAAAAAAATGAAGAAGAAACTATCAAAAGAAATGGTTTGAACAAATTCATAGTGCTAGCTTTGAAAGTGTTATTGAGAGAATTTTGTTGTGTCATAAAACATTTTTTTCACAAAAAATATTTTATACCTATTTTATGCCATTTGATGTCTTTTCTATTTGAATTAAATTCAAAGAAAAGATGAAAAGTCAAAAATAGAGAAAAGGAAAATGAATGAATAGTAATTGGCCATAATTGGCCTAATTAAGGCCAAATTCTGCCCGTTGGCCACCAACAGAGTGGCAGCAGCTCGCTGGGCAGCTCAGCAGCTTGCCTAGTTCCCGAATAATTTTTCTCGTGTGATCTCATCACGATCCATCCTGAAATAATTCTCTCATATTTGGGATTGTACCCTGTTGCCCAGATATTGAACCAAGAAGGGGGGCTGAATTGGATATTAAAATTTTTAACTTTTAAGTGCAGAAAGAAAAGTTAAGTTGAGTAGGGATAGGAATATATCACACAGGAATTTTTATAGAGGTTAGGGCCTACTCCTCTCCCCAATCTCAATTGGGAGTTTCACTAACACACTAAATGTTACAATGGAATTTTACAAGCTCACTCCTAACGTGTTTCTAACAATGGATCACACCTAACCCAGAAATCTCTTGTGTTTTAATGGCTCACACAATAAACCAATTCCTTGTGTTTTAAAGGCTCACACAAATAACCCAATTCCTTGTGTTTTAAAGGCTCACACAAATAACTCTTACAAGTGTTGTACTCTTAACCCAAAATACCCAAACTCACTTGAGTAGTAGATTACAAAGAGAAACACTCATAAATCTATAATGCTTAGAAAATAATGAGCAAAAAGATTTTTACAGGGAATTAATGTTTGTTTTGAAAGTATTAAAATTCACAAATGGCTACAACAAGATTTTGATTTGAAGTATTAGCTATTCTCTCTTTTTGGATTCATAAATGACTTGCATTTATATTTCCATGGTGAATTATAGCCATTTGGTTGCATTTATTATGGAAATAGTCGTTGCACCAACTCTTAATTTCGCGCCTGACATGTTTCTCTTTCCCCTTTCACGGTCGTGAGTATGAGTGTCATGGTTGTGACTGTTCTTCAAAGCCGCGACTTGAATGGTGACTTTGGCCGTGAACCATTTTTGAAGGATTTGAAGTGTTTGATCATGGGCGTGACATTATTATTTCACAGGCGTAAACATCCTTCCTAGCCGTGATCCAAGTAGTGACTCTGGTCGTGAAGCTCTATGGAGGAATTTGACATGTTTTCTCACGGGCGTGACTGATATGATCATTCACGGTTGCTATCATTCTTCATGGCCATGAACTTTAAATGTTTGATAGTTGGCGCTAAGCTTCAGCACGGGCGTGACATAAAAGGTCATGGGCGTGAACATGCTATTTCTTCATTTTTACTCTTTTTAAGGTTAGTCTTCCTTTATCCATTCTTGCTATCATGATCCATACCCTGTTTAATGAACTTAGAAAATAAGTATGTTAAATACATTATTGTTATTTTAGTTGTTAGCATCAACATAATAGAAATACCCCTCAAGGTTCAACAATCTCCTCCTTTTTGATGGTGACAAATAATCTAGCAATATGTGGTTTTGAAAAGTCTCCCCCTCAAAAGATGGTTAAGATAAAAAATTACTGAAGTGCAAGAATTGTAAAGAATGATGAAGTATAGCATCCAAATATGCTTCCTAGTTAGGTATATGCAGGTTATATGCAAGGTATATCCAATGTATACCAAATTTTTACTTAAAACAAGTTAAGTATGTGCAAAGTATATTTAAGGTATATTCAAAGTATATCAAGTGCATATTCATTCATGTAACTTGCATCAAGGTATATGAAAAGTATATTTAAGGTATATTCAAGGTATATCAACTCATTTGCATACTTTCATATTCATTTGATTCAAATAAGTATTTCAAATATATTGCATTTAACTTTAAATATAATATATTGCTAGGTTCTCCCCCTTTTTTCATCAACAAAAAGATAAATCATAATGGAAAACAAAAGCAATTATATTAATATTAAAATAAGAATACAAGGATTTGAAAAGTCATTGAAAGTCCTACATCAAACAAGCTAGAAAATAACATAGCTAAAATATATTCTAGCTAGATTTGGAGCCGAACATCCCGTCCCTCAGGCGAGCTACTTCCGCCTCGAGGCTCTCTATGCGAGACTCTATGAAATCCTTGACGTTCTCTAACCTCTCGTCCATCGAAGCCTGCAATTGCTCAAAACCTAGTGCCAAAAGATCAGCCACTTGCTGAGCCAAGTTTGGTGTGGAGGCAAAGGATTGTCCAATTTCCTGCTCAACCTCTGGAGTTACCATCTCAACTCGAACTCTCTTCCTCTACTGGATTCCTTGGAGGCCAAATTTGAAGTCATCTGAATCGTTGTCCTCCCAAATAATCTCACAGCAGTGTTGGTGAAGCGGTAGTAGATGTTGTTCTCATGAACTATACTAACAGCCGCTCCCATTTTGATAAATGACTCGACATCTAGTCGGTCTCGAGGATGTGCTGGTATAAGGTTCGGGTGTTAACAAACCCTACTCCTCTTCCCAATCTCAATTGGGAGTTTCACTAACACACTAAGTGTTACAATGGAGTTTTACAAGCTCATTCCCAACTATGGTGTTTCTAACAATGGATCACACCTAACCTAGAAATCCCTTATGTTTTAATGGCTCACACAATAAACCAATTCTCTGTGTTTTAAAGGCTCACACAAATAATCCAATTCCTTGTGTTTTAAAGGCTCACACAAATAACCCTTACAAGTGTTGTACTCTTAACCCAAAATACCCAAACTCACTTGAGTAGTAGATTACAAAGAAAAACACTCACAAATCTATAATGTTTAGAGAATAATAAGCAAAAAGATTTTTACAGAGAATTAATGTTTGTTTTGAAAGTATTAAAATGCACAAATGGCTACAACAAGATTTTGATTCAAAGTATTAGCTATTCTCCCTTTTTGGATTCATAAATGACTTGCATTTATACTTCCATGGCGAATTATAGCCATTTGGTTGCATTTATTGTGGAAATAGTCGTTGCACCAACTTTTAATTTCGCGCCTGACATGTTTCTCTTTCCTCTTTCATGGTCGTGAGTATGAGTGTCAGTGGTTTTACTACGAACATTTCCATAGATAATTTTCGTGCAATTATTCCTTTCACCATTCTATACCCCACTTGGTTTAGCATATGGACATGTGTCAACTCCTACCAGACTGACTATGTCACGTCTAGTCCACATAATGTTACTTCTTGTCCTTGAGGCTCATTACTCTATTAGATATGTCATTTCCACTTTAGCCAAAGATTCCTGAGTAATGACCATGACAAGAGGCCATGGGTATACACTCCTACTATCAGGAGTGGTGAATCATTTGTTGGTTACCCAACTACCTTCGAATACCTCAAGTTGTATCCAATTACCACCCAATGAGCAACCTCCCTAAGGCAACAAGGAATAGTGTCAAAATACATAATCAATATTCAAGATATCCTTGAGTACCTCAAGTCTAAGGATTACTTATCAATTCATATATCAAATGAACATCAAATGAACATAAAATTAATCAGAAAGCCTTTTATTAATCAAATAAATTTGTACAATAAGTGCTAAAGGTGATTGCCTTTAAAGCACCCTCTAACAAGCTCCCACTTGCACTAAAGCCAATTGCCTTTCTATTTAATTCCATAGGCGAGTACATGAGAATCATATTTCTTTTATGAAATCGGCTTAATTAAAGGATCAATAATATTCTGATCAGTGGGCATTCTTTCTATCATTACATCATTCCTACTAATGATTTCTCTAATCAAATGGTATATTCTGAGTACATGTTTGGATCTCTGATGAGACCGTGGTTCCTTTGCTTGTGCAATGGCTCCATTATCATCACAATACAATTGTATTGGATCAATAATGATGGGAACCACTCCAAGTTCTATGATGAATTTCTTTATCCAAACTGCTTCCTTTGCTGCTTCAGAATGGATGATTCATGGCTGTGAATCTATCGACTATAAAAAGGATTTCTACCGTTTTTCTCACTTTCAACTTTAAAAATTCTCTCAATTAAAGCTCTCATTCAATATTTCTCACAAAATCTAGCCTCCTCATATTCTTGTCCATCTATAAAATCCTTCAAAACCTTTTTTCTTTGAAGAATCATAACATCTCTAGGTTTGTTCTCAAATCCTTAGTCAGAAATTCATTCTAAAAATTCCTATTCCAAATTATCACAATGGAACCCAGCTCATCCAAAGGAACAGGGAAGAAATCCCATGCTTTGAGATGCCACACAGACTACCTTCTCAACATCATTCTGGAGCATTGCCATCCAAGATATGTTGTTCTAAAGAAAAGACCCTACTTTTGTCTTGTTCCTTCAAGTGGAGGGTTGTCAGGACTCTCGGTATTGAGACAAGCATGATAGAACAATTGCAAGCTTCTCACCTTAAGGAGTTTATAGACATTCATCGTCCAATGCTAAGGGAACCAACTCTCAAGTTCCTTAGCAATTTGTAAGTCTATCCCACCGAAATAGTCAAATTTCAACTCTATATGGATCCGAATACTCTCACAACAATGGAGTTTGGCACTATCTTCATGTTTCCCTCAGATGGCATTCTCAATGAGAGCAAAGTGGAATTCTATGCCAATCCAGCATGGACTCATTTTGGGTTGGAATGTAGCTGGGATGTGAAGAAGACCAAGAGCACACATATTCGGTCTCCTGTGCATAAATATTTACATAGGTTTCTTACATATAGTATATTTGATAGAGGAGATAGCAATGGGGAAATCATAAAATCGGAGCTTTTTCTATTGGAAATGGCATGAAGAGGTTTAATTGTAGCACTGTCTTGTTGGTTTGCAAATCATCTTCTTTCAATTGCAACAAAGCCATCGGCAGATATCTTGATTGGTGGGTATGTGACTCACCTTGCCATTGAGCTCGGGTATCTAAAACTCGATGAGCATAATTACAATCTCATTCCAACACATTCTTGAGACCGATAAGATGTCGAGTCCTTCATAAAGGAGGGAGCAGTTGTTCGAATTATTTACGACAATAATGTTTATTACCATTTCACCACTTCAGCCGGTGAAATTGATTAGGGAAAACCAGGATTATGATGATTTCAAAGCTGGGCTTCAGGGTATCCAACAACAAAAATGAGATCGAGTGGAAACAGCGACACAAGAGGTTGGTCAATCATCGACTTCTACCACACCTAGCTCAGTGCAGTAGGTTGTTGATCTTTTAGCACCTTGCCTTGACCTAATGCAGGCTTCCAGCAATGAGAGGTTGGAAAACCTCAAGACTTCATGGAATCTCGTATGGATAGCCTCAAGGCAGAAGTAGCACGCCTTAGAGATGGTCTATCAGGCTTGAAGCCTAATTAGAGTTTTTTTTCATGTAGTAGTTTTATTTTTAAGGGTGTAGAACTTTAATTTATGTTTTTAAACTTTGTAATCTTTCTCCTTGTTTTAATATAATTACCTTATTATCATTTTATTTTTTTTGGTTTGTTTTGTTGATGACAAAAGGGGGAGAACCTAGCAATATATGCAAATTTGTAGTAAAATGCAAATGTGTTGTATAACATATTGCTTAACATATACCTCACATATACCTTGCATATGCCTAACAAGTTAGCAAACAACTTTCATATACCTTGAATATAACTTGCATATACCTAACTAGTTAGCAACAACTTTGATATACTTTCAATATACCTTGCATACACCTAACTAGTTAGCAAACAACTTTGATATACTTTGAATATACCTTGCATATACCTAACTAGTTAGTAAAGATCCATGCTATACGTCTTTCAATTCAGTGATCAATATACAGTGCAGTGCTTGTGTGGTCCTTCAGGGTCACTCTTCAATGTACTGGATTTTTGGGGTCCATATCCCATGTGTCTAGTCTAAAGATTTTCTATTGGATTGAAACTAAGGGCAAATATGACAAAAAAATAGTATAATTGTAAATATGATAAAAGTGAAAAAAAATATTTAAATAATAAAGTATAATGAAAAAGGACTAAATTGAAAGAAAATAAAAGTTTAGGATTATATTGAAAAAATAAAATAATAATAATAAAAATAAGGACTAAATAATGATTTATTTATTTAATGATAAATATGGCAAAAATGGCAAGATTGGTAAGAATTGCAAGTGGCACATTAGTAAATTGAAAAATATGGCAAAAAGGGGTAAAATTATAAGATTAATTAAGCAAAATTGCTAATCTAATAATTGTATTGAATTGTGAATTAATGGTAAATAAGAATCAAATATTGATTGAAAGGATAATTATATTCATGAAATAGATATGGAGTTTTAAGTGTATTCTTAATTAATATATTGAAGAGTAAAATTAGAATAGTGTTGTGAATATGATTTTACATGAGTGTGTGTAATTTTTAGACCAATGGAAATCCTTAGACTTATAATCACCACTAGACATTTTTAATGCTCAGGACATGGTTATTTGATTGTGTGCAGGTAATAGTTAGGAAGGCACAAGAGCAAGCATACCATTTTTTAGAAGCAGTTGAAAGGAAAAATTAACAAAGTATATTATTATGAATGACATGTATATATGAATATGTATACAGAATTTGGATTATGTATATGATATGATAAATAACTTTAATGAACTATTATATGTAAGAGTGAAATGTTGAGTTTTGTTGAATGGAAAATATCTTATATTATATTTGAGTTGTTATGCCCAATATGGGCTGTGCATTGTTTGTAGTACAGGTGGGATAGTTTGATTTATAGTTGTTTTACTGCCGAAATTTTTGGATAAAAAAAGAATAATAAAGTGGCAATGATATTATGGTCATTTAGTTAAGAGAAAACAAATTTTACACACATCGACCATAATCAATTTTAGAAGATACCAATAAACTTGGTAATTACATAAGACTACATAACGTACGTATAAAAGAATTGTTATAAGGGTGTCACACTAGCATCCTTTTTTCCATATTTGATTCAATTATGGTCCATGAATGTTGAATTGAATATGCATCATGGTGAATTATTGATTGTTACTCTTTAGGTTAGACCTATACTAAAGGAAATGATCAAAGAGGCACAGGGTAGGATCCTCAACTGTGTATGATGATTGAAATGGTAAAGCAGGAAAACAGTACGAAGTTTCATTTACAAGATGATACATTGATAATAAAGTCATGCATATGTGTTCTAAATATTGAGAAATTGCACCGGGAAATAATGGAAGAGGCACATAATGCACCCTATGTAATGCCTCCGGAGATGACCAAGATGTATCATAGCTTAAGGCTTCATTACGTGTGGCCAAGAATGAAGAAAGATATAGCAGAATATGTTTCAAAATGCTTAGCATGTTAGCAGATTAAGATTGAACATCAGACACAAATTGGTAGAATATTTCACCACGATTTTGATAATCATGGAAATAGAATTTAAAGAAGTTTCAAACATAAAAGTTATATATTTATGTCTTAGGTTTATGAATATATAAATATTTTTGAAATATTTTATGTATATGAAGAAAAATCCTCTCTTTATTGGAACCGGTTCAAGTTTGAAGCTCAACTGGAAACACCACAGTGTTTAATAGTTTCGAATATTATACAACCCTTATTTGAAACATCTCAAAATGTAAAAGTTGTAGATACTTGTATTATCTAGATTTATACAAAATATATATTCATATATTTTGTGAATGTTGAGTTATAGTGAAGAGAAACATGATTATTCCATAGTGGCTTAATGCCCTGGGCAGGTTTAGAAGAATGTTTTGTCATTTTGAGTTCCTTATCAATGGAGTCTATAATTTTTCAAAAGATTAAAGTTATGGAATATGTATTAAATAAAATCTGGTGCAAATATAAACTTAATATACTATGTATAAAGTAATATATGGCCTTCATAAATTATACTGGTCTGGAAGCCAACTCTGTTCTAGACCAGTGAAATATTTATTATAATTTGAGGACCTTAGAGACATATTTAATAAATGTTATGAACATAAAAAATGTTCCTTTTTAACCCATCTAAATTATTGTAAAGTTTCATTATAATATGACTTGTACGTTGTAAGTTATGTAAGACCAAACTTTATACCAAAAAATTGCCTAATGGTAGAAAACAAAGCAGAAAACATAACATAGTCGAAATTCCATTAAACAATTTTCAATGTTCCATTTGATATGAAATTGGAATATGTTATATAATTATATGTTAAATTTAATTAGAAATAAGAATAAAAAAATTGGATGAGTGTAAATAAATTTATGGTCTAATCAATCCCGTAAGGTCACACTGCCTCATTAGAAAAACCTAGCTATCTATATGAACCATGCATATTAATTTATTTAAACCAGATTAAGTTTCTCTAGTCATGAATTCATCAATTACATTCCCATATTAGGTTCACAACAAATTAGTGATCCACATGGAAGGGATAGTTAGAAACAAAGGAAAAAGGTGAGTTTAATTATCAAGTGATTTCTTTAGTACACATAAACATTGCTTGCTATGTGATATGTGAAGTGATTTATGGTTATGCGATTCATATGATTGCCCTAATTTTACCTTGACAATGAGATGATAGATATTTACGACATATATGGTATATGTAAGTGCTATATGTATGGTATATTTGAGGTATATGTTTGGCATACACAATATTTACATGGTATATGTATAGTATATGTGAGGTATATGTATAATATATGGCATATGTGGTATATATGAGGTATATGTCATAAGGACATAATGGATGATGAATAATTAGTTACAAATGCATATGCATAAAGACTTAAAAAGGCAATGTGACTAGTTAACCAACATTGCAAGGAAAAAGAAGAGGCCTATGGCCCGCAAATGTGCAAATGAAACAAATGTTCAAGCTAGCTAGTCAATGCAAATGTTCACATGGAAAATGTTCATATGGAAACCTAGGGCAATGTCTACTTAACTAGGTTATAACAAAATAAAATGAGCAAAGCATAAGCATAAGCAAAGAATAGTGATCATATGCCTTAATTTAGTTGTAACTATATGATATTGGTGAATGAAATGGAATACATAGTAACTATTGGATTTGTGATTTGTTATTATGAGTTGCTTGGTACTTTAGAGCTTGGTTGATGATTATTCTCACTGAGGTACAACTCATCAATTTGTATCATTTTTCAGGTAAAGAAAAGTGTGAGCTCATTTTGATTGGCATATAGAAGATATGGATCAAAGGTCACCGACAAAGCCTTATCACTCTCTCTCCTTGCATTCCATATGAATATGAAGTCATGTCATCTACATTTTGGACTTATGTGAAAGTAAATGTATATTTACTCAAGGTTGATTCTAAAATGTGTAAGGGAATGCAGTTCATAAACTTTAGATGAAAAGCTTAATTTTTAATATATGTGATATATGTTGATTGGCAAATTTATTGAATGATGATATGGATGTGATGACAAAAAATTTACTATCAATATTAACAAGATCTTACATCTTACTTGTATGCCATGTATGATTATATGATATAAGAATGGGTTGTACCTAAATGCATAAGGTATGATGTTACACAAATGTTACCATTTGATTTGGAAAATCACAGGTAGACATGATGTAAAGATAGAGAGAGTTCCCACATATCAGAATATAGTTGATTTTTTCACTAAGCCACTTCCTCAAAAGAAACATGATAGTCATGTACTTGCCTATGGTATAATGTATAATGGCAATCGACTTTAGTGCAACTGGGAGATTGTTATAGAGGTGCCTTAAAGACAATCACCTTAGGCACTTGATGTACTAATTTATTATTAATAAAATGCATTGTCATTTTATGGTATTCATTACATATGAATTGATATTGATCGTAAACTATTTAATGAAGTCCTTAGTATGTAACACAACATGAAGGAAATCATTATGATATCATGATAATGAGATTCCTATCATGTGCATTTGTGTGTATACCTAAATTATCCCTAGTCATAAAATTAACAAGATAGGACATTGTTAATCCGGATAAACTAACACATGTGATACTCCTTGACTAGGTCAAGTAGTTGATCTCATTAGTTGAAGACATGAGATGTTTAGAGTAAACATGTGGATCTTTGCTAAAGTAGCTAAGTACAATGGATGACCTGCTATTAGATATTCACATGGATATCTATTCAATGTCAGTGATAGTATCATCATAGCAATGGTGCAAATATCCTTAGACTTAAGATGCTCAAAGTTATTATGGATATTGAATCCTATACTGTAACATCCTTGACCTTTCCCATATGCATTTCATCGAACATAAGCATCTTGCATACAATTCAATTGAACACATGCATTTCATACGTATTTCTATAGGAACAAGTTTATGACACGCACTAGCTACGTGTCCTAGTATTTGGCACTTGTATCGAGTCGCACTTGTGTAATTATAACCTAAATGAAGATAACAAAGCATTAGAAATAAATTGAATAAGGTGATTAAATTAAACTAAGAAAAATGATTAGATTAAGATTAGTAAACAATTACATTGTTAATTTAGTTAAATCGGATCAAATGATTAAGTTGTATTATTGTGTGAATTAATGGAATTATAAATATATGTAAATAATAATAATAACAATATAAAATAAAATGAAAATGAAACAAAAGAGAAATATAAGAGAAGAGAAATGAGAAATGAGAAGAGAAAAGAGAAGAGAAAAAGAGAAAAAGAGAAAAAGAGAAAAGGACAAAAAACAAGTTGGCTTTATCTTCATCTTTCTTCCCCATTTCTGCCTCCTCACTTCAGCCCCGTTTTCTTCTTCAATTTCCTCCATTTCAGACTTAAATTATTCCTTGTTTCACCTAGTTTTTGAAGCTAATTGATCCCTTTCAAGGTTGTTCTTGGTAAGTAATCAATTCTTATTGCTATAGGGTTGATTTGAGTTGATTAGGTTCAATATTAGGCACTGAATTGCACCCCGATTTTGATATTAATAGAAATTGATTCTGGAAATGTGTAAAACACAAAAGTTGTTCCTTTATATCTTATATTTGTTTATATGTAAACATTTTTGCAAGATGTTATGTATAGGGAGAGATATGCCCTTCGTACTGAAACTGGTCAGGGTATAAACCCTAACCAAGTTAGCTACTGTGTGGTTTGATTTCGAATAGGTTAAAGCCCTTATTGGAAGTCTCTCAAAAAATAAAAGTTGTAGATATATATGTTTTGTATCTGTATACCAAATTTCAGGTTCATAGAGCTTGTAAATGTGGAGTTATGGTGAAGGGAACCATGACTGTTCCATGGTTCGAACTGCCTACTGAGTGCCCTGGGCAGATCCAGTACATTGGTTGGCTAATTTGAGCTTGTTAGAGCTACATTATGTAAATTCTCAAAACATAAAAGTTATAGGTATATGTCTTAGCTAAATTTTGGTACAAATTTTAGCTTAATTTGTTATCTATAGACTAAGTTATAGCCTTTGGAAGTCATACTGGTCCGGAAGCCAATTCTATTCTGGAACAGTAATATGTTTGGTATAATTAGAAGACCTTAGAGACATAATTGGTAAACGTTGTAAACATGAAACATGTTCCATATGAACCCATATAAGTTTCTGTAAATTTTCATTAAAATATGACTGATAGAGTGTAAGTTATGATGAACCCAAATGAGTACCCTGAAACTGCCTAAAGGAAGAAAACAAAGCAGAAAACAGAACACTCTTAGAAATTCCACCAAATATTATACAATGATCCAATTGGTCTGAAATTTTAATATGTACTATATATATGTGTTATTTTTAATTAGGAACAAGAATCAGAGTAATTTGTCAATTATAGAAAAAGTTATAGGCTAAACAGTCCCATAAGGTCACACTGCCTCATAGGAAAAATCTTAAGTATTGACATGAACAATGCATATTAATTTGTTTAAGCCACATTAAGTCTCTCTAATCATGAGTTAATCGATTATGTTTTCATATTAGGATCGCAACATATTGGAGAGCCACAAGGAGCAGATAGACAATAAGTTAGGGGTCGGAATCAAAGGAGAACGGTGAGTCTAATTATCGATTGAATTCTTTAGTGCAAATGAATGTTGCTTGCTATGTGATTCATGTGATTGTCATGATTGGTCCTTGATAATGTAATGATGGATAATTTGTGATATTGTGGTACATATAAATGGTATACTTGTGGTATATTTGAGGTATATGTTTGACAAATGTGATATATATACATGGTACATGTATAGTATATACAAGGTGTATGCTTGGCATATGAGGTATATAGGGAATATATGTATGTTGTATATGATAAAGATGCAATGGTTGATGGATGCTTAAATACAAGTGCATATGCATATGGGCTAAAAAGGCATTGTGACTAGTTAATCGACATTGCAAAGCAAAAGAAGAGGCCTATGGCCCAACAAATGTGCAAAGCAAAAGAAGAGGCCTATGGCCCAACAAATGTGCAAATGAAACAAATGATCAAGCTAGCTAGCAAATGCAAATGCAAATGTTCACATGGAAACCCGGGGCAATGTTCGTTTAATCTGGTCACAACAAAATAAAATGTACAAGCAAAGCATAAGTAAATAACAATTATTGAATACTTGATTTTATCTATATTTATATGTTATTGACTGATGAATGGAATGGAATACATGGTATATATTGGAATTGTGATTTATGACTATGAGTTGTTTGGTACTTTAGAGCTCATTGGATGGTTATTCTCACTGAGCCGCAACTCATCAATTTGCATCATTTTTCAGGTAAAGAGAAGTGATAGCTCATTTTGAGTAGCGTATAAAAGACATGGAGCACAGGTCACTGGCCGAGCCTCATCACTCTCTCTCTCTTTGCATTCCACACAAGCATGAAATCATGTCATCTGTATTTTGACTTATATGCTTGAATATGTATTATCACTCTAGATTAGTTTTGAAATGTATAAATGGAAACAACCCGTAATCCTTCGGATGGAAAGTTTATGTTTTAATATATGTGATATATCATATTGTGGTTTTTAATGTTGACTTGAAAAGTCATTGAGTGATATTACAGGATATAAGACTTGTAAAGTCATTAGTTGATTTTACAGGATATGATATGGAAAAAAAAATTTACTACCACTATTATCAGGGTATTTTACCTTTCCAGTACGCCATGTATGATTACTTGATATTTGGATAGGTTATACTAAAATGCATAAGATGTGGTGTTACATATACTCTGACACCATTCCTTGTTGCCTTTGATAGGTTGCTCATAGGGTGGTGATTGGGTATATAATGACGTATTTAGAGGTAATAGAGTAGTCAATAGATGACTTACTACTCCTGATAGAAGAAAAGTATACCTATGGCTTCTTGTAGAGATCATTACTCAGAAATATTTGGCCGAGATGGATATGTCTTGAAGAAAGTCTTTAAGGACATATCTAATAAAGTAATGAGTCTCATAGATAAAAACTAATATCATTTGGATTAGATCGAACATAGTCAGTCTAGTGGGAGTTGATACATAATCCATGCTTTAAACTAAATGAGGTATGACTTGGTGAAAGGATGAATTGCATAGTAATTGTCTATGGAAGATTTAAAAGTCAAACCACTAACTTTCTAGTTAATTGGGTAGTCATGATGTGTTGCTAGATACTACTCATGATTTGATACATTAAGGAAAATTAATTAGAAATCAAATATGGGTCAAAAGAGTTTGACTTGTAAAATCCTAGTTGATTTAGGATTCCTTTCGAGACTTGAGCTACCAACATAACTAGAAAACCTATTAGACCACATGCATAGAGGGAATGAAGAAAATGTAAAATGGGTTTTGGATAAGATCCAAGTGAAATAGAAAGAGAATTGAGACTTTTATAAGAGTTATAAAAATGGTCCAAATCCTATTTGGATTAGGATTGTTGACTTGGTCAACATTATGCCATATGCCTTAGGAAAATGGGTCCTTTAGGGATTTTTCTTTTCTAAGCCTAAAAGAGATTAGAGGCAATTTAAGAAAAATAAGATTTATTTTTCTCCTCTCCATTTTCTCTTTCATGAGACAATTTTCCATAGTTAGCACTGTGGACCTTTGTCACCCCATCTCCTTAGAGGTTTTCTTCTTATTCCTTCATGTGGATACTCTTATAGGCAATCCTATCTTTTGATTATTATGGTTTGTTACAACCCAACAAAGAAGGAAAAATTCACAACATGGAAGATCATAATTTGCAAATAAAGGTAATTAATTTATCCTATTGAATGGTTCAATCCAATTTTAAATTACATAGGATGTTCCATGGGTTTTGGTTTTCATTAAATTTTATAATTTCACTACCATATGTATGAAATGCATGTTCAAAACCCAATAGCTAAATATGGGTGAGAGTTAGGAAGAACAAAAGTGGAACCCTTGAACATAGTTTGGACATAGTTAAGAGAAAATGAATCTTAGGACTAAGTACATTTAACCAAAACACACTTAACGACTATTTGGAGATTTTAACCTTGAAATAGGTGTTCAAGTGATTAGAAAATAAAATATAAGGACTAAACTTAAATTTGGACTTTATGGAGAACAAAAAGGAAACATTAGCCTTAAACCATTAAGAAATGTTAGTAGAGCTATAAGATAGATAAAATAGTATAGCCAATGAAATATCTACAACACACAAATCTTTATGAAAATTATCGAATGTCAAATATCAAACCCATCTCGTAAAGTGTGAACTAAGATTATATCTCAAAAATGTTAGAAAGGGGTCAAGCATAACCTCTAATTTAACCATGATAGGAAACTTGAGATAAACATGAGAGTCATTAGAAGACAATAAAACCTCTGATATGTTAATTGATACTACCACCAACAAGCAATCTATTTACTTCATAACACATATATAAAGATCATGTGTTGAAAAATATGAAGACACAACTCTATATTAAATTAGAACATAGAACCACAATTAGATGTAAGAGACGTTGCGTTAAGTTGGTGAATAGTATTTTATTATTTGAGAGATTCATCAATATCATGAATATTTATTAATATGCATGTACTTTTGTTAGGTGCTTCTATGCCATGAGGGCGATGCTAAAACAAGGCAAGGATCCACTAGTCATAAGAAAAACTTAAACCAACTTTGTATAAGCTTTATAGAAATAGCCATCAAAGCAAAATTTATTAATAATGAGACATTGAGAGTGAAATGTGCTGACTTGTGTAGTATATCTATTACGCTTGTAATGTGATATAATTGTAGTTAGAATTATGACTAAGATTTTAATAACATAAGGAAGAACTAGAATGTTGTAATATAGAAATCTATAAGGCAATAATAGTATTACAATATGTTGTAAATGTGTATATGCCTAGTATATGTATGTCATATGAAAAGTAGATGTCCTATGTATGATTAGTGTACATTTTGTATATATCTAATATTTGTTTTGTAACAACCCACCCCTATAGTAGAACATGACCCTACTATACATGTGAATTCCATATTGTTTAATTAAAATCATAACTTTTTCCATCCTATTTAATTAAAATTATACTCATAAACTGTATAACCATACCATAACCACATCCTAAATATATTGAATAAAACAAAATCTGTGTGTGAATTGAAACCAAATTCATATCTATAAATAAATTGGTTTGGGCATATATTAGCCCTTTATTACAAAAGCATTCCTTATATAAAAACAATCAAAGTCCAAATTTCATGTTCTTATCAAATGAAAAATGAATGAGAATGAAATTGACCCAAATAAGTGTCTGTTCTGATAGGCTCGACTCCTCTTTTCGTCAACTCGGCTATCTATCAGCTCCAAACCTACGTGTAGAAGAATCTACATGTTAAGCTAATGAAAGCTTAATGGTTCATATACGCATAAACATTATAGCAAGTAATCATTTATAGTCATAGCATATAACTGAATACATACCTTTTAAATTTCAGTTATGCCATCATTGTCAACATAAAATATTACATACATTGTTTAATGGTTTAAGGCACATACAAGTCATATTACACATAACTAGATCCATAAAACCATATTAATATAACATCCATGGCATATAACATAAATTTCCTTTTTTTTATTAGATGTACCTGGTTCCTAGTTTAGCATATATACATGGAATAATTCATAAGATAAATTAATATAAACTTATCCATATATTCATTTCCATATGTTTGTTTTCATATACCAGTTTCCATATGTTTGTAAAGCATTCATGATATAAGATACAAATTTTCATTTCCTTGTTCCATTACTCGGTAACTGGTTCCCATATTCTTTTTGTAATTTCTAGCTAGTAATTGGTTTCCATATTCATTTTAACACTTTAAAGGAAGTATCTAGTTTTGATATATCTTGTTTACTTTCCCTGTTTCTATTTTTACATTGCCTAACACTTTAGACTTGAATTATCGGAAAGTAGGTTGCGAAATAGAAGTGCTTTCACCTAAGGTTAAGCCACCATACTCACTTTCTGTATATGTTTATATAAGTGCACAACCAAGTTCTTAATTCAAAAGCGCTCTCACTTGAGCTTAAGCCACTTTAATTGAGTAAAATAAATCATCAGGATTAAAGGCGCTCTCATCCAATTTTAAGCCACCTTGATTGAGCAAATAACATATTCTACGGTACCGAAAATCCACTTAATTCATGTTACGATCAAAATCTCATCTATTTTCTATGTCAATCTCGTATTTTTTCTTTGTTCACTTCATTATATCATACTTTTTCTTTTTATCAATTACATGATGCTCTTATTTCTCTTCATTCTATTTTCTTTCCATATAATATGGCGCATGAGCATTACTCATTTGCTTATCAAATACCCAAATTATGAAAAATAGAGTATTCACAGTCATGACTTCTTATTTATGCATGTGAAAAATGCCAGACACACTATCTCACAGACATGGTTATAATGTTCATGCCCATTACCCAAGCCGCAACTCAAGCCGTGAAAGAATCTAGATGAATAGTGCTATTTTCATATAAAAAGTCACTCCTATGAGTAATTATTTATTCTTGTGACTAACTGCTGAAATAATACACTTTCTTTACCATATTCATTTTAAGCTTCCTAAAACCATTAAACTACCGCAACATACATTTCCTAAAGTTCATTTTTCAACATACAAAGATTTTACCATATTCACACACACTTCGAATATACTCAAATTCCTAACATACAATATTCGAAACACAATTAAATATTATCACCTCTATCAAGTTATTTTGAAATTCATATGCAACAATTCATTTTCAATGCATTACAATCATCAACTCACATGTCAAAGATGTATATCATGTAATTTATAGTGAAACATAGGTTATTGCTTTAAACTGTGCACTAACCATTCTCTTTACTTCTCTTTCTTTACCTTTGATCTTTTAAGCTTGTTCTTTATTACTTTGAGCTCTTAAAATATCATAAAACAAATATCAAAACTATACTTCTAAATTCTATTTTATCTCTTTAGAAATCCTAAACTTTAAATGAGATCAAAACTATATATTTTTTATAAGAAGTGTAGAAGAGAATAACTTCTTACCTTTACTCTTTTCTCCCCTTAATGAACTCTTTGGAGATTTCTCTAAATGCCTTCAACTAGTATTTTCCTCTTTTCCCTCTCTCTTTCACTCTTTGGAATCAACCTTTGTCTATAGTGAATTCTGAGGAATGGATACGATTGGTTTTAGTGCTGAAAATAAAGTTAAAATGAGATAAAGATGAGGAAGAAAAGAAGATAAAGAAGAGGAGAACAAAGTCCATATGTGGGACCCACCATATGACCCAAAATCTTGATATTAAGCTTAATTAACATGTTAATTCGTCTTTCCATATAGGTGGTAGGCCATCTCATATTTTAATGTCCCAAAATTATATTTAAATGTTAAATACTTCATATAGTTCTCCAAATTTGAAAAATTTACATATTGGTCCCAAAACTTTCCAAAATTTACATTTAGGTCATTTACTAAAATTTAACTTATTTACACTTCTAATATACTTCATTTAACATTTCTCACAATTTTTAATCATTATTTTGATTAATTCCAGTCAAAATTGGAATTTAGACTCCAATTGGTCCAATGCGTCAATTCAACGACATGTGTGACTCAAGTCCTGAATTAATGGATATGACATTTTCTCCAACTTCAAATGAATTTCATCCTTAAAATTTTACCTGTTCATTTTGCACTATACAACTGGGGATATTGCCTCTTCATAACTTCTTCACTTTCCCATGTGGCTTCCTCAATAGCATGATTTCACCACAACACTTTTACTAGAGGAACTCTCTTGTTTCGAAGAACTTTCTCTTCACATGCTAAAATAACCGCTAGTTCCTCTTCGTATGTCATATATACCTATACTTTTATCTCTTATATTGGAATGATGTGAGTCGAATCGGATTGATACCTTCGTAGCATCGAAACTTGAAACACATTGTTAATCTTCTCTAGCTCTGGTGGTAGTGCTAAACAATATGCCACTAGTTTGATTCTTTCCAGAATCTCATACGGACCAATGAAACTCAGACTCAACTTAACTTTATTGCCGAACCTCAATACTCTATTCCAAGGAAAAATTTTAAGAAATACCTTATCACCTATTGCATATTCAATGTCTTGCCTCTTTAAGTAAGCGTAAGATCTCTGTCAATCCTATGCAGCCTTCAGCTTTTCTTTGATAATTTTCACTTTTTTTTCCATCTATTGAACTATCTTTGCCCCTACCAATTTCTTCTCACTAAATTGCATCCAACAAACTGGTGTCTTGCATCTTCTTCCATATAATGCCTCATACAGAACAATGCCTATGCTGGTCTGATGGCTGTTATTATAGGCAAACTCCATAAAAGGTAAATATCAATCCTAGTTTCCTTTAGACTTAAGTACACAGTTTCTCATCATGTCTTCTTGAAGTTGGACAACTAATTCTGATTGTCCATCCATCTGTGGATGAAATGTTGTGCTAAAATTGAGTTGAGTTCCCAAAGCATGTTATAAGCTCTTCCATAACTGTGATGTAAATCTAGGATCTCTGTTGGATATGATGGACATTGTTAACCTGTGGAGTCTTACAATCTCATTCATATAAATCTTTGCCAACTTGTTAAATGAATAGTCCCTCTAGACAGGTAGGAAATGGACTGACTTTGTTAGTTGGTCCACTATTACTGATATTGCATCATGTCTCTTTAGAGTCATTGACAACCCTAGGAGGAAATACATTGCAATTCTTTCCCATTTCCATTCTAGTGTGGTATTAGTTGCAACAATCCTATAGGCATTTGATGTTTGACTTTCACTTATTGGCAAGTCAAACACTTAGCCATATATTCAGTGATATCTCTCTTCATTCCTAGCCACCAGTACTAAGCTTTCAAATCTTGATACATCTTGTTCCCACCTGGATGCATGGTATATATCATCTCATGAGCTTCCTTTAAAATATCTGACTTAAGATTTTCTATACTTGGCACACAAATTCATTTTCTATAGTACACTGTGCCATCATCTTTCACTAAATATTATGACTTTTCTCCCTTTTCTGTAGCTTCAACTATCTTTCTCAATCTTTGATCTTGCTTTTGAGCCTCCTTAATCCTCTGTATAAAAGTTGGCTCCACTCGCATTTCTTCTAATATCTTTTTGCTTAAGGCATCAGCCACCACATTCACTTTTCCTGGCTAGCAGTCGATGACATAATTGTAATCTTTAATCAATTCTAACCATCTTTTTTGAATTAGGTTCAACTCTTTCTATGAAGGTAGGTACTCGAGGCTCTTATGATCAGTGTAAATATAACAATTTTCTCCATATAAATAATGTCTCTAGATTTTGAGAGCAAAAACTATCAACACAAGGTCCAAGTCATACGTCAGATAATTAAGCTTTTGTAGCTTAAGTTGTTTTGAGGCATATGCAATTACCTTGCCTTCTTACACAAGGACACAGCCTAAACTGTTGTGACTAGCATAATTGTACACAACAAAGTTTTTCTCTGGAGTAGGATGAGTCAAGACTGACGCTTCCATCAATATTGTCTTAAGTCTATCAAAGCTTGCCTGACACTTTTCCGTCCATTCAAATTGAACATCTTTCTACAGCAGTTGTGTCAAAGGAGTCACTATGGATGAAAATCCCGTTATGAACCTCCTATAATATCTAACAAATCTAAGGAAACTCCTCCGTTCTATCACATTACGGGGTGGTTTCCTTGTCACACGCCCTCACCCTAGTAGCTCGTGCCCGGATGAAGGAGTGTTATGCTGACTTCATCATTTAAAATATCTTTCTTAAATTATTTATAAATGAAAATCACTTGTATATTTTTTTTCTTAATTTATTATTTATTTACTTTGCACTATAAAAGATATCATAACAAGGAAGATAAACTACATTTTTATACCATATCATGTTCTTTACAAAACATACTGTTTATTTTACAAATATTACAAAATAAAATTCAAAAGATAATATACAAAAGTTGTGTGACCTATAGTGGTTGAAATATGCTGCTCTACGGATCAGGTCACCATTAGCTTTATCTACTATTGTCTACTTATTCTTAGCTATACCTATGCGAGAGAAACTCCCACGCTAAGTCCTTGGCTTAGTGGTGCATATAAATAAGATAATAAACTATTTTATGCAATCATGCATTATCATCTATCAACTCATGCTTAATTATTTTCTCATGCAAATATACATATCATGGTATTCTAGCATGTATAGACATCAATTATATTCTTTTATCTCATACTTATTTATTTTATTAACACGTCATTATATAACACATCATGATTAACCATGTTACAATTCATAATTCCATTTGTATTTTCCATAACTTCTTTCTTTATGCCGAAAACAGTCAATCATCTTTTCATGCAACTTATATTTCATAAATTTTATTCTTTTATATCTTATATTTATTTTACTTTATCAAATCATTGTTATCCATAACTTTTCATTGCCCATAACACCTATGAACCACTAACTAGGATAATGGAGTTGTCATCCAGGCACTTAGGAGTGCCACCCGGGCAATATGATGTGCGCATATAAGTGCCATTACCGCCTTCAATAATAGTGTCATTTCTGGCTTTAATAATATTGCCATTATCGACTTCAATAATTATGCCATTACTGGCTTCACTAATCATACCATTAATGGTTTTTATTTTTAGCATACTCCCCCTTTGCTTGGCATGCCAAACTATCCTAAGTTGGTTCTAGTTAGGTGTTCTAGACTTATACAATCTTATTAAAATTCGTAACAATTAAATTCACACTTTTCAAGCATTTAAGGTCTCAAAATAATTACATAAACACTTAATTAACTTAATATTTACATAATATAACAAGGTTCACATCATTTTACTTATTTCATTCCTCAACTCATATGTTGCCCTGTCACTAGCAGATTTTGTTCTCTATTTTGGTCCTGTTACTGTCTGAATTTAGTTACATGGTCTTCTTAACAATGTTAGTTCTGGATCTTAGATTTAATATGCAACTTGAATAACGTAATTCTGAGTTATGTATCAAAAGATATGATAAAATAAACTCTAACTGGTCACTAACAATTCTGCCCAGAATTTTCTGGACAGTAAGTCCGAACTTCATGAATTTTTCTGGACAATTATAGACATATCTGGATTTAGTGGTCTGAATAAAAATTATAGTCCTATTTCTTAGCTTTCAAACCCAATAAATAACATGAAAACCGAGTTCCAAAAATTAAGTTATAACAGTTTAAGTGCTCATTGCTCATCCATTTCCAGCAAGGGACATACAAACTAATCACATTCAATTTTTACCAAATTAAATCCTAAATCTAGTAAACTTGCATCCCCAAGATTTTCATTACAAAATACTATCAACATTCCAAATAATCAAATTATGCAAATAAAGAAAATAAAATAGGCTATTGCCTTAGGTTATGCACAAATCTCTCTTTTTCTCTTTTCTTTCTCTTTACTTCTCTTTCTCCTTTCCTTTGCTCCTTGAGTTCCTAAAATTTATAATCAGATTATTAAAACTTCATAAACCATAATCTGTCTCTTTCTCCTTACTCTCTTAAGCTTCCTTGAGTATGAAAATGGAATTTTCCCTTACTTTTTCTCTCTTTTCTCACTTTCTTTTACTAGAACTAAGCTTTGGCTATAGAAGAACAAGGGAAAAGTGGGGTTGGTTTCGGAAGGTAGAAATTTCTCAATGAAAAGGGATAAGGAAGAAGAAGAACAATTAAGTGAATAAAGATAAACTCCATAATTATGGGACACCTAAGCCATAATGTAGAAACTTTCATTAATGTCTAATTGATGTGTTCATTTTACTTTCATGTATGATGAGTCAAAAAGCAATGTGGAAGACAAATAATTGATAGGAAATTCTAGATACAAAGCGATAAGAGAGGATAAATGAGAAATTAATGACAAAATGACAAAAATCAATTAAGGATGGGGACACCTAAGGTTATTTACATTTAATGTCTAATGCATGTATGTTAATTGGCTTCTTAAAATGTGCCACTTGCTGTGGTTGGCCTCCACATGCATTTTATGTCCCAATTCATGTATTTAATTGATAATTATCCTCATTAATCCTCTAATTGTTTGGTAAATTGCAAATTGACCCCTAAACTTTTCAAAATTCACAATTTAGTCCTTTACTAAAATTTAACATCTTAACATACTTTGAACACTTTATTAGATATTTTCCATACTTAATTGCCATTATTATAATTATTTTTCGATAAAAATCCAAATTTAGACCATGGTCTAACCAACGAGTCGATTTAACAACTCACGTGACTTAGGTCTAAATTAGCAGATATGACATCCTCTCCCCCTTAAATAAATTTCATCCCCAAAATTTTACCTGTTCATTCTTTGTTAAACAACTGATGATATTGCTTCTTCTTGACTTCTTCGCTCTCCCATGTGGTTTCTTCTGTAGAATGATTCCGCCATAGTACTTTAACTAACGGAACTTTCTTATTTCTTAAAAAAATTTCTTCACGTGCTAATATAGCCAATAGTTCCTCTTTGTATGTCAAGTCCGTATGCACTTCTATCTCCTCAGTTGGAAGAACATGAGTTGAATCAAACCTATCTCTCTTTAGCATCGACATATGAAAAACATTATGGATTTTATCCAACTCTGGTGGAAGTGCTAACCAATATGCCATTAGTCCAATTCTTTCCAAAATCTCATAAGGACCAACAAACCTCGGACATAAGTTTCCCTTTTTACCAAATCTCAATACTTTCTTCCAAGGTGAAACCTTGAGAAATACTTTATCTCCCACAACATACTCTATATCTCGCCTCTTGAGGTTAGCATATGATTTTTGTTGATCTTGAGCTACTTTCAATCTTTCTTGGATAATTCTAACCTTTTCTTCTGTTTGTTGCACTAACTCTGGCCCTATCAACTTCTTTTCACTCAATTTGGTCCAACAAACTAGTGTTCTGCATTTTCTTCCATACAATGCCTCATACGGAGCCATGCCTATACTTGTCTGATAACTATTGTTGTAGGCGAACTCCATAAGAGGTAGATATCTATCCCAACTTCCTTCAAATTCAAGCACACAACTTCTCATCATATCCTCTACCAATTGAAGAACTCGCTTTGATTGTCCATCCGTCTGCAGATGAAAGGCCGTGCTGAAATTGAGTTGAGTTTCCAAATCTTGCTGTAGACTCTTTCGAGGTGATAGATACTGGAACTCCATGCAACCTCACTATCTCACTTACATAAACTTCAGCTAGCTTGTTCAATGAGTAATCCATTCTGACTGATAAGAAGTGTGCCGACTTCGTCAATCGATCTATTATCACCCACACCACATCATGCTTTCTTTGAGTCATCGGTAAACTGGACACAAAATCCATTGTGATTCTTTCCCATTTCCACTCTAAAATCGGTATTGGTTGTAACAATCCTGTGGAAAGCTAGTGTTCTGTTTTCACTTGCTGACAGGTTAGAAACCTAGCAACATACTCAATAATATCCTTCTTCATCCTTGGCCACTAGTATTGAGTTTTCAAGTCTTTATACATCTTGTTCCTGCCTGGATGCATGCCAAGCAGGGGGGGGAGTATGATGAAAATGAAAACCACTAATGGAATGATTATTGAAGCTAATAATGGTATAATTATTGAAGCTGGTAATGGCACAATTATTAAAGTCAGAAATGACACAATTATTGAAGCCAGTAATGACACTATTATTGAAGGCGGTAATGACACTTATATGTGCACATCATATTGCCCGGGTGGCACTCTAAGTGCCTGGATGTCAACTCTGTTATCCTAGTTAATGGTTCATAGGTGTTATGGGCAATGAAAAGCTATGGATAATAATGATTTGACAAAGTAAAATAAATATAAGATATAAAAGAATAAAATTTATGAAATGTAAGTTGCATGAAAAGATGATTGAGTGTTTTGTGCATAAATAAATAAGTTATGGAAAATAAAAATGGAATTATGAATTGTAACATGGTTAATCATGATGTGTTATATAATAAAGTGTTAATAAAATAGACAAGTATGACATGAAAATGTTAGAGGAGTGCTCTAAAGGAAATCACCTTTAGCACTTATTGTACAAATTTATTTGATTAATCAAAGGCTTTTCATCAATTTGATGTTCATTTGATATATGAATTGATAAGTGATCTTAAATCAATTAATGAAGTCCTTGATACATAACATAGCATGAAGGAAATCATGATGAGATCAGGATATTAAGATTCTTATCATGTGTAATTATGTTAGTATCAAAATTATCCCTAGTCATAGGATTAATGAGACGGGACATTATTAATCCAGACAGACTAGCACATGTTACACTCCTTGATTGGATCGAGTAGTAGATCTCATAATCTATAAACATGAGATATTTAGAGTTAACATGTGGATTCTTGCTAAGTGTAGCTAAGTACATTGGATGACCAACTATGAGAAAATCATATGTATAATCTATTCAAATGTCAATGATAGTCGCATCATAGCAATGGTGCAAGTATCCTTAGACTTGAGGTACTTAAGGATATCTTGAATATTGATTCT
The DNA here is from genome assembly GCA_023653625.1 of Triadica sebifera. Lineage (NCBI taxonomy): Eukaryota > Viridiplantae > Streptophyta > Magnoliopsida > Malpighiales > Euphorbiaceae > Triadica > Triadica sebifera. The sequence goes on along the minus strand of CM042892.1, from coordinate 38,897,374 downwards.
GTATTTTGACACTATTCCTTGTTGCCTTAGAGAGGTAGCTCATAGGGTGGTGATTGGATACAACTTGAGGTATTCGAAGGTAATTGTGTAACCAACAAAGGATTCACCACTCTTGATAGTAGAAGTGTATACCTATGGCTTGAAGAGATAAAGAAGAAGAAGAAGATGAACGACTTAGCTTAGTAAGGTCTGTCATGATGGTGAAAAGTTCCTCTCCACTGCTTATCAAACTAATAGTAAACCAATATAGTCTCTATGGCTCTGATACCACTATCCTTACCTGGTACGTGGCATTGTTAAACCAGTCTCACAATGGGATGATTACCGTCCTTTGCCCTAGTAGAGCGCAGAGTCTGGTATTCCAGCCTATATACCAAATAAGAATTAACAAACTCACCATAACAATGAAACTCACCAGAGAAGTCAGGAATCAAGAAACATGGTATGACTATTCCTGAAGGCACACTTTTTGGCCACTAATGGAACTATCTTGTTATGCATTCTGAACTCTTAAAACTTCAGAGTAACTTTCATTGACTAATGGCTAACTTAAATGATCGAAGAGACTGTGTATTGGCTACTATTAGCTGACTAACAGCTTAGAGGAGAGAGAGTTTAAGCATACATATTGTTTATTGCAAACTCGGTTAATTACATCCTCATATCTGTTACGGAATTTTTCCTCAGAACATCTGTTTTTCTTTTTCTGCTTCCTTTACTTTCTATTATTCCAGTCTTCAGCCTCATCTGCTATGTGTTCTGCATAACAGTCATCACAATCATATACGTCGAAGTAATTGTGATTACCATTATGAGATTTATAAATCGGTTGAGCAGAACTGGAAAAAGCATAGATAGGGATGTTTTCCCTAAGGTAAGAAGGATGCATCATGAACTGAGTTAAAAACTCCACTGGTGCTTCAGGCTAAGCTTCATTCTCCTCAAGAGAGAAGAACTGTGTTTCAACTGTACCATCCTTATGCTTAATAAACAAAGGCTTCATGGAACTGACAGGTTGGTTCTTCTGATGAAGAAGTTCATAATTTGTCAGCCACGAGTGAGGAAAGATCTGAAGAAGATCTTCCTTGTTCAGCTGTTTAGGTATCTGGACTACCTTTGGAACTTGGGTAGAGTCAACTGTGATACTCAAAGCATCAGAGGATGCTGGAATATAGAGATCCATTGCATGATTCTGAATCTTGTAAATCATTTGGTAGTGCAAAGTAGCAATATCTGTAGTTGCTACGTTCTTGACTCCAGTAATCTGTACTTGTACCTTTAATGTTGAAAACATATGAGGATCATCTAGGTTGCTAAAATCATCATCATGACAAGTGTGAATTTGCGATCGCTAATGGAATCAAATAAGTTGACTGAGCCCAATTTTTTGGATTGGCTAAGGAATCTGAGAATAGTTCTCAAATCGGAAAAGATTGGCTATGTCCTAGATGAGGCACTCCCTAATCCCCCTACTGCTAATGCTTCTGAAGATGTTCAGAAGGCATATCAAAGCATCTCGATGATAGTGAGATGGCAAGCTGCATTATGCTTGCTACTATGTCAACTGAGTTGCAAAAGCAACATGAGGCTATGGATGCTAATTCCATAGTATACCATCTAAGAGAGCTTTTTTATGAGCAAGCACGTTTCGAAAGGTTCGAAACTTCAAGGTTGCTCTTACGCACTACAATGGTTGAGGGGATATCTCCAGTGCAATATGCATTGAAGATGAATGGCTATATTGAGAGGTTGGCCAACTTGGGATTTGTGATGGACCATGAATTAAGTATTGACTTAAGTCTAACTGGTTTGTCTGATAGTTATTCACATTTTGTGCTTAACTATAGGATGAACAAAATCTCTACCACTATTCCTGAGCTGATTAACTTGCTTAAAACAGCTTAGCCGTCTGTCAAGAAGGACAGTAAGGCAGTGATGCTGGTGGACTCTTCAAGATCTAAAAGGAAGAAGAAGAAGAAGTCTATGAAGCCTAAAGGAGACGTGGCCAAGAAAAAGGCCAAGGAGATTGCACCAAAAGGGACATGCTTTCATTGTGGCAAGGATGGCCATTGGAAGAGAAACTACAAGGCTTACTTGGACTCCTTGAAGAAGAAGGCATCTGATGCCCCATCTACTTCAGGTATTTTTGTCATTTAAATTAATACTGTTTCCAATAATAATATATAGGTATTAGATACCAGTTGTGGCTTACACATATGCACTAATATGTAGGGCCTAAGGAACAGTAGATAGCTCAATAAGGGAGAGTCAGACCTACGCGTTGGAAATGGAGCAGGGGTTGCTTCATTAGCTATAGGAACATATGTATTGACCCTTCCTAGTGGGCTTATATTAAATTTGGAGAATTGCTATTATGTACCTGCTTTGACTAAAAACATTATTTCTGTTTCAAGTATAAATAAAGATGGTTTCCTTTTAGCTTTTAGTAACAATTGTTGTTCTATTTTGTTGAATGGAATTCTTTATGTTAATGGTACATTATGCAATGGAATATACATATTGGATATGTCAAATCCAATTTTAATCATCAATGATAATAAAAGGCAAAAATAAGATATGTTGAAATCATCTTATTTATGGCATTGTTGTCTTGGTCATATAAGTGAGAAACGCATGGCTAAGCTACACAAAAGTGGTAGTTTGGGGTCATTTGATTATGAATCATATGACACATGTGAATCTTGTTTACTAGGCAAGATAACTAAATTACCCTTTAAGGGAAAGGGTGAACATGCTAATAGACTTTTAGACTTAATACATTCAGATGTATGTGGTCCAATGTCTACACACGCTAGAGGTGGTTTCATCTACTTCATTACTTTTATCGATGACTGCTCACGATATGGATACACGTATCTTATGAGATACAAATCTGAAGCTTTTGAAAAGTTCAAAGAATTCAGAAATGAAGTAGAGAAACAACTTGGCAAAAGTATTAAAACACATCGATCAGATTGAGGAGGTGAATACTTGAGCCAAGAGTTTCTAGATTCTCTTAGGGATAATGGGATTTTATCTCAATGGACTCCACCTTACACTCCACAACACAATGGTGTAGCTGAAAGAAGAAATCGAACCTTGTTAGACAAGGTAAGGTCTATGATGCGTTTTGCGGAATTGCCTAAATCCTTTTGGGGTTATGCACTAGAGACCGCCATTTATACATTAAATGGAGTTCCTTCAAAGTCAGTTGATGTTACTCCATATGAGATATAGTATAACAAGAGGCCCACATTTTCTTACATGAGAATTTGGGGTTGTCCTACTTATGTGAAACGACCAATGTCAGATAAGCTAGAAGCTAAGTCTGACCGATGTCTGTTTGTGGGATATCCAAAAGCATCATATGGATATCAATTTTACCACCCCTTGGAACAAAAGGTTTTTGTTTCAAGACATGCTATCTTTTTAGAGAGAGAATTCCTTTTAAAATGAGATAGTGGGAGCAAAATTGAACTTGAGGAAGTTTAAGATGCTGAAACAAATGCTGATCAACTGCCTGAACACGAGCTTGTTACTCATACAGATGATATAACAGCTCAACCTTCTGAAGCATAAGAGCTTCGTAGGTCAAGTAGGATACGTACTGTTCCAGAGAGATATGGATTTCTCATTAGTTAACAGAACGACGTATTGCTCATAGAAAATGATGAGCCTACACTCTATGAAGAGGTTCTGAATAGTTCAGAATCTGACAAATGGCTTCAAGCCATGAAGTCAGAAATGAATTCCATATATGAAAACCAAGTATGGACTTTGGTTGACCCACCCGAAGGAATAAAGCCTATAGGGTGCAAGTGGGTTTTCAAAAAGAAAACTGACATGGATGGTAATGTGATTACCTATAAAGCTAGACTTGTTGCTAAAGGTTATCGTCTAAGACAAGAAATTGACTATGATGAAACTTTTAGCCCAGTAGCTATGCTTAAATCCATAAGGATACTCCTAACCATTGCTACTCATTATGATTATGAGATATGGCAAATGGATATGAAACAACTTTCCTTAATGGAAATCTGACTGAGGATGTGTACATGACACAACCAGAAGGTTTCATATCCAAAGATGGCAAAAAGGTATGTAAGCTTCAAAGATCCATTTATGGATTAAAGCAAGCATCCAGGAGTTGGAATATTCGGTTTGATGAGACAATCAAACATTTTGGTTTCTTACAAAATTCGGATGAACCTTGTGTCTACAAGAAGGTTAGTGGGAGTGCAATCGTATTTCTAGTGTTATATGTAGATGACATATTGTTAATGGGAAATGATGTCTCAGCCTTACAATCAGTCAAAATTTGGTTATCCAAGAATTTCTCTATGAAAGACCTTGGAGAAGTAGTCTATATTTTAGGGATAAAGATCTATAGAGATAGATCTAAAAGATTGCTTGGTCTTTCACAGTCTACATACGTAGATAAAATGCTAAAGAGGTTTAGCATGGAGTAGTCCAAAAGGGGATATATTCCCATGACTCATAGGACTACTCTCTCAAAGTCTTTGTGTCCAAAGACATAAGATGAGAGGACACACATGAGTTTGATTCCATATGCTTCAGTTATAGAATCAATCATGTGAGCGGGTATACTGATGCCAGCTTACCAATCTAACAAGGATGAATCAAAATCTCAGTTAGGTTATATATTCACACTAAATGGTGGAGCAGTTAGTTGGAAGAGTTCCAAATAGGAAAGGACTGCTGATTCCACAACCGAAGCAGAGTACATTGTAGCTTCTGAAGCAGCAAAGGAAGTAGTTTGGATAAAGAAATTCATCACAGAACTTGGAGTGGTTCCCAGCATTATTGATCCAATACAATTGTATTGTGATAATAATGGAGCCATTGCGCAAGCAAAGGAGCCACGGTCTCATCAGAGATCCAAACATGTACTCAGAAGATACCATTCGATTAGAGAAATCATTGGTCAGAATGATGTAAAGATAGAAAGAGTGCCCACTGATCAAAATATTGCTGATCCTTTAACTAAGCCACTTCCCGAAAAGAAATATGATTCTCATGTACTCGCCTATGGAATTAAAGACAAAGGAGATTGGCTTTAATGCAAGTGGGAGCTTGTTAGAGGAGTGCTCTAAAGGCAAACACGTTTAGCACTTATTGTACAAATTTATTTGATTAATAAAAGGCTTTTTCATTAATTTGATGTTCATTTGATATATGAATTGATAAATGATCTTAAATCAATTAATGAAGTCTTTGATACATAACATAGCATGAAGGAAATCATGATGAGATCATGATATTGAGATTTTTATCATGTGTAATTATGTTAGTATCAAAATTATCCCTAGTCATAGGATTAATGAGACGGGACATTATTAATCTAGACAGACTAGCACATGTTACACTCCTTGATTGGACCGAGTAATAGATCTCATAATCTATAAACATGAGATGTTTAGAGTTAACATGTGGATGTTTGCTAAGTTTAGCTAAGTACATTGGATGACCAACTATGAGACAATTATATGGATAATCTATTCAAATGTCAATGATAGTCGCATCATAGCAATGGTGCAAGTATCCTTAGACTTTAGGTACTCAAGGATATCTTGAATATTGATTCTGTATTTTGACACTGTTCCTTGTTGCCTCCAAGAGGTAGCTCATAGGGTGCTGATTGGATACTGCTTGAGGTATTCGAAGGTAATTGGGTACCCAACAAAGGATTCACCACTCTTGATAGAATGAGTGTATACCTATGGCCTCTTGTCATGGTCATTACTCAGGAATCTCTGGCCGGAGTGGAAATGTCATAAAGATAGTCTTCAATGACATATCTAATAGAGTAATGAGCCTCAAGGACAAGATCTAGCATTACTTGGACTAGATGTGATGTAGTCAGTCTAGTGGGAGTTGACACATGTCCATACTCTGAACCAAGTGAGGTATAGAATGGTGAAAGGAATAATTGCACAAAAATTGTCTATGGAAAGGTTCGTAGTCAAACCACTGACTTTCCGGTCAATTGGGGGTCATGATGTGTTGCTAGATACCGCTCATGACCTGCTTAAATTAATTGTTAATTTAAGTGGCCAACATAACCGGGAACCTAATGGGTCACACGCATTGAAGATATGGAGAATGAGTAAAATGGTCTTGGATAGGATCCAAAATATGGGAGAATTATTTTAGGATGGATCGCGATGAGATAGCACGAAAAAATTGTTCGGGAGTGTCACGGGCCCGCGCGGGCTAGGCAGGCTACTGGTCAGCCTTGTGGGCCAGCTGGGCTGCCCAGCATCAGCCCGCAACAGGCCCAGCGTACCTGCAGCTTCCATTCGTTGGCCAACGCCAGTAATTGGTCGTAATTAGGCCAATTACTATTCATTAATTACCATTTTCTCCATTTTTGACTTTTCATCTTATTTTTGAATTTGATTCAAATAGAAAAGACATAAAATGGCAGAAAATAGACATAAAATTTTTTTTTTTGTGAAAAAAATTTTTTTAAGACAAAAAAATTCTCTCAAGAACACTTTCAAAGCTAGAACTTTGAATTTGTTCAAACCATTTTCTCTTGATAGTTTCTTCTTCATTCTTTGCGTGGATTATCATTAGAGACATCCTAGTGTGGGTTGTTGTGGTTTGCTACAACCCAAAAAAGTGAAGATTTGAAAAACAAATAAAAATTACAAGGTATAATTTTTAACATTTACATTTATATAAATTAGTTTTAATGGTACAAGTATGATCTTTTGTTTTGGGTTTTGAAAAATTTTATTTTTCGCTGCATTTATGAATATGATTCATTCTTCAAAACCCAACAGAAAAAATATAATTGATGTCCATACATGCTAGAATACCATGATATGTATATTTGCATGAGAAAGTAATTATGCATGAGTTGATAGATGATAATGTATGATTGCATAAAATAGCTTATTGCCTTATTTATATGGACCACTAAGCCAAAGGCTTAGCATGGGAGTTTCTCTCGTGCAGGTATAGCAAAGAATAAGTAGACAATAGTAGATAAAGCTAACGGTGACCTGATCCGTAGAGCATCATATTTCAACCACTGTGGGTCACACAACTTTTGTATATTATCTTTTAAATTTTATTTCGTAGTATTTGTAAAATAAACAGTATGGTTTGTAAAGATATGATATAAAATGTAGTTTATCTTCCATGCTATGATTTTTTTATAGTGCAAAGTAAATAAATAGTAAATAAAAAAAATATACGAGTGATTTTCATTTATAAATAATTTAAGAAAGATATTTTAAACAATAAAGTCAACGTAGCACTCCCTCATCTAGGCACGAGCTGCTGGGGTGAGGGGGTGTGACATTCCTATTAAGGATAGCCTTGATCTTGTTAGGATCAACTCAGGTACCCTCTGATGAAACTACATGGCCTAGAAAACTTACTGTTTCAAGCCAAAACTCACATTTAGATAAATTCGCATACAATTGCTTTTCCCTCCATTTTTGTAGTACTATTTTGAAGTGTTGATCATGTTCTTCTTTGTCTCTAGAGTATACAAGGATGTCATTGATAAAGACAACCTTGAACTGATCAAGATATGGCTTGAACAATAGATTCATCAGGTCCATAAACACCGCTGGTGCATTCGTTAAGCCAAATGGCATTACTAGGAACCATAATGATCATTTAGAGTCTTGAATGCCATCTTAGGTACATTTGACTCTTTAATCTTCAGTTGATGATATCATGATAGAAGATCTATTTTTGAAAATACGCCTACTCCTTTCAACTAATCAAAAAGATCATCAATCTTAGGCAACAAGTACTTATTCTTAATAGTCACTCGATTAAGTACTTGTAATCAATGCAAAGACACAGGGTGCCATTTTTTTATGCACAAACTACATAGGGCATCCCATGGTGATACACTAGGTTGTATGAAACCCTTATCTAGAAAATCTTGCAACTACACCTTTAGCTCTATCAACTCTACATGTGCCATTTTATATGGGGTAATTGAAATAATAGAAGTGCTAGTTACCAAATCAATAGCAAACTCTATCTCTCAATCTGGTGGTAACACTAACAGCTATTTTGGAAATACATTATTAAATTCACAAATAGTAGGAATGTCAATCAACTTTAGAATGCTATTATTTTGTATCGGACACATACTCTAAATAGGCTTCACACCCCTTGCTGATGAGCTTTTTAGCTTTCAGCACTAATATCATATTATCAAGATATCCTCTATTTTCATCCATCACTATTATCTCTTATTGACCTGGAATGTAGATGTTCATCTGTCTCTTTCCACAATCCACCATCTCTTTATGATGAGCTAGCCAATCCATTCCTAAGATTATATCAAATTCATAGAATGACAACTCTATCAAATCTATTGGGAATTGCCTGCGTTGTATCTCAATAGGGCAACCCATGTACACTTTGATAACTCTCACATTGTTCCTTAATGTGTTAGTCACAAGGATTTCAAATTCTAAAGCCTCTAGTTTTAACCTTTCTTAATTTGGTTGTGGTGTGCATATGTATGAATTTGTTGACCCTGAATCTATTAGTGCATATATGTCATAGCCAAAGAGAAAGAATTTACCAATTATCACATCAGGCACATCCTATTCTTCATGGCCCTGTATAGCATATGCTTTAACTGGTGCAGCTCTACTGCCTTCAGGCCTCTCAACTATCTCTAATCTAAATTGACTAGGCCTTGCTCGGTTTCCTCTACCTTATCCAGAAAAATGCATATGTAGTGGTTCAGTGTTCCTTGAACCTTTACCATACTAAAACATAGGACAATCTCTCATCTGATGGTCATTGGAGCCACATCTCAAATAAGCTCATGTCGTCCACCAATATTCTCTTGTGTGAGGACAACCACAGTGCTGACATATAAGTAGAGGCATAGATCTGCATGTTGCCTATGTCAGTGCACTTACCACAGAAGACATGGATCTCACGGGCTATCCCGACTTAAAGAAGGATGGCCTACTAGATTCCCCAACCTAAAATCGGCCATCGAAAGGTCTAGAACTCTTGCCACTCAATGGTCCCCCACTTGGCTATGGCATGGGTCTTCTAACCCCTTTTTTCTTGTTGTGGGTGTTGTGTTGCTATAACTCTTTCAACTATTATGGTAGATGCTAACAAACAGGGGAAATTCATCAGTTCCTGGGCTAAGACCTGTAGCTTAATCGGATCCCTCAACCCATCTTCAAACTTCAACACTTGTTAGCCTCTCTAGATACAATGCTTCCAGCATACTTGTATAGATGTGTGAAGTCTCTCTCATATTCTGATATTGACATATCCTCTAACTTCAACATTATAAATTCTTTCTTCTTATCATCTGTATAAATAGGGGGAATGTAATGCTCCTTGAACTTCTCTAAAAAGAATTCTCATGTCATGGGATCAGGTGCCTTTGAGCTTTTTTACTCTGATTGACACCAATCATAGGCATGATCATGTAGTAAAGACATTGCATATTCGTACTTTTGCTCATCCATGCAATGCAATTGGTCAAACACTCTTTCCAACTTGCTATAACAAAAGCTCTGCCACAAAAGGATCATCTTACCATATAAATCTGGGGCCCCTAACTTCCGTAATCTCTCGAATTGTAGAATTGATGGGGCTGGTTGTGTTGCTCTTTGCAGGAAATCTATCATGTTTCTCATAAGCTCCATCTGTCTCATACTAGTAGTTGACTATCCATGGGATGTGCTAGCACTGGATCCCGATGCCACAGCTCGATGATGAAGCCTCTGTCTTAGTAGGCTCATTACTTTAAGCCTTTTTAGCTATAATTTGTCGTGATCCCAAAGCCATAACCTACCTATATCATAAAAGTAACAAAACTAATCAGTAAGTAGTAACTCATATACTCAATTTTGTGTACACTTATGTCAAAAATATTTTAAAAACTCTTTTTTTTTTTAAAAACCTAATACCACCCAAACTAAGCTCTAATACCAAAAACTATAACATGCCCTCACCCTAGTAGCACATGCCAAGATAAGGGAGCACTATGCCATCTTCTTCAAATAATTATTTAATAAATGTAAGAAAATGGTACATTTTTTTATCCAAATAAGGTAAAAGAAATGATAAACAATTTAGTTATAAATAAATCATTTGCGAAATGTAGAGTTAATTTACAAAATCATAAAAAAAATTATAAACCAAATATACAAAAGAACATGACCCATTGTGTTTGAGTTTGACTGTTTTACTTGGTAGGATCACCATTGATTTTATCTAGTGGCCTCCATTCACTTTTATCTAGAAGTGCGAGACAGGAAACTCCTACACTAAGCACTATGCTTAGTGGTGTATAAAGATAAGGTAATAAACTACTTTTATACAACATGCAATCATTCAAATATACTAAGTTATTCTAGTATTAAAACATTTATTTTGTTATCATGTACCTTTTTTTCATTTTTTATCCATGCATGTACCATATGATCAATTTATGCAATTTCTTTACCATTTCATATTCTTAAGTAAAAGCAAACAATTCATTTACATACACATACAATTTTCTTTATCTCATATTTATATTATTTACGCCCATAACCCCTAGGAACCACTAATTATGATATGCACATACAGTGCCATCACTGGCAATAGTATATAGGTGCCATCATTGGAATTAGTACATAGGAGTCATCACTTGTATTAATAAATGTGCCATTACCGACATTAATAATTGTGTCATCACTGAAATTAATATATCTCCTGATTGAGATGCCAAATGAGCCAAAAATCTAGTTCTAAGCTAGGTGTTCTCGATCTTAATTCATGTTACGATCAAATTCTCTTCTATTTTCTTTGTCAATCTCATTTTTTTTCTTTCTTCACTTCATTATATTATACTTTTTCTCTTTATCAATTTCATAATGCTCTTATTTCCCTTTATACCATTTTTTTCATATAATCTAGTGTATGAACATTACTTATTTACTTATCAAATGCACAAATTATGAAAAATAGGGTATTCTCAGTCATGACTTCTTATTCACGCCTGTGAACAATGCTAGACAATGCCTCACGGCCGTGCTCAAAGTGTTCATGTCTGTTACCCAAACCGCAACTTAAGCCGTGAATGAATATGGATTAATATTGCAATTTTTATACACAAAGTCACACCCATGAGTAATTATTCATGCCCAAGAACAATTCTTTACACCTATGACTAACTGTTGAAAACTTACACTTCCTTTATCCTATTCACTTTAAGCTTCCTACAACCATGAAACTACCACAAGGTATATTTCCTGAAGTTCATTATTCAACATACAAAGATTTTACCACATTTACACACATTTCCAATATACTCAAATATTAGAGGAGTGCTCTAAAGGCAATCACCTTAAGCACTTATTGTACAAATTTATTTGATTAATAAAACTCATTTTCATTAATTTGATGTTCATTTGATATATGTATTGATAAGTGATCTTAAATCAATTAATGAAGTCCTTGATACATAACATAGCATGAAAGAAATCATGATGAGATCATGATATTGAGATTCTTATAATGTGTAATTATGTTAGTATCAAAATTATCCCTAGTCATAGGATTAATAAGACGGGACAATATTAATCCAGAAAGACTAGCACATGTCACACACCTTGATTGGATCTAGTAGTGGATCTCATAATCTATAAACATGAGATGTTTAGAGTTAACATGTGGATGCTTGCTAAGTGTAGCTAAGTACATTTGATGACCAACTATGAGACAATCATATGGATAATCTATTCAAATGTCAATGATAATCTCATCATAGCAATGGTCCAAGTATCCTTCGACTTGAGGTACTCAAGGATATCTTGAATATTGATTCTGTATTTTGACACTATTCCTTATTGCCTCAGGGAGGTTGCTCATAGGGTGGTGATTGGATACAACTTGAGGTATTCAAAGGTAATTGGGTATACCTATGGCCTCTTGTCGTGGTCATTACTTGGGAATCTCTAGCCAGAGTGGAAATATCATAAAAATAGTCTTCAATGACATATCTAATAGAGTAATGGGCCTCAAGGACAAGAACTAACATTACTTGGACTATACGTGTCTTAGTCAGTCTGGTGTGAGTTGACACATGTCCATACTCTAAACCAAGTCGGGTATAAAATGGTGAAAGGAATAATTGCACGGAAATTTTTTATGGAAAGGTTTGTAGTCAAACCACTAACTTTTCAGTCAATTAGGGGTCATGATGTATTGCTAAATACCGCTCATGGCTTGCTTAAATTAATTGTTAATTTAAATGGCCAGCAAAATTGAGAACCTAATGGGTCACACGCATTGAAGATATGGAGAATGAGTAAAATGGTCTTGGATAGGATCCAAAATATGAGAGAATTATTTCGGGATTGATCTTGATGAAATCGTACAGAAAAATCATGCAGAAGGGTCATGGGGCCGTACAGGCCCACGCTGGCTATGCAGGCCCAGCTGGGCTACCCAGTAGCAGGCCGCAGCAGGCCCAGCGTGCTACTGCCTCCCACCCATTGGCCAACGGCAGATTTTGGCCTTAATTAGGCCAATGATGGCCAATTACTATTCATTCATTTCCTTTTTCTTGATTTTTGACATTTCATCTTTTCTTTGAATTTGATTCAAATAGAAAAAACATCAAATGACAGAAAATAGACATGAAAATATTTTTTTGTGAAAAAGTATTTTTAAGACAACAAAATTCTCTCAAGAACACTTTCAAAGCTAGCACTTTGAATTTGTTCAAACCATTTCTCTTGGTAGTTTCTTGTTCATTTTTCGCATGAATTATCATTAGAGACATCCTAATGTGGATTGTTGTTGTTTTCTACAACCCAACAAAGTGAAGATTTGAAGAACAAATAAGAAATTACAAGGTATAATTTTTAATCTTTATATTTATATAAATTAGTTTTAATGGCACAAGTATGATCTTTTATTTCAGGTTTTGAAAATTTTATTTTTCCGCTGCATTTATGAATTTGATTCATTTTTCAATACTCAACATCAAATTCCTAACATACAATATCTATAACACCCCCTTACCCCACTGCAGTTCAGCAAGATAAGTGAGCATTACCCATCTTACTGTTTTATAAAATTAATGAAATGAAATAAATTTTTAAAAAAAAAATTTTTTTACGAAAATATTGTAGACATTGAAATAAAAATTATTACAAGTATAAATACTCAAAATTTTATTTATTTATAAAGTACATTAATTTACATTATAATTCATGTCTATAATAATACATACTGTAGGAAATAAAACCATAATTTGATTTACAAAATTTTTGATAAAATATACCAAAAAGAAAACTAAAGCTTCTAGCTGCTTTCCTCTGGGTATCCTTCCTCTTCTGACAATTCTAATTTATACGGCTATCCTTCTAACCTGCACGAGAGGTTAAAAGAAACCACCCATGCGAAGCTACAAGCTTAGTGGTGCTTCAATCATAAAAAATTTTACATATATATATATATATATATATATATATATAATATTAATTAATCATTTCAATAACAATGCATAAAATAAAGGATTATATAAAATCAATAAATTTCAGCAACTATTCAACATTTAACAATTTTAATTAATCTAACATTAGCAAAATGACATATTTTAACATTATTATTATTTTGCAATTTTCTTGTGCCCATAACACCTATAACCGAAGTAACTAATATTAATAACGGGGTTGTCACTTCTGGCTTTCATAATATTGCGCCGAGTGCTTTCATAATAATGTCATTACCGGCTTAATAATTTTACCATTACCTGCTTAGAAATTTTGCATCGAGCGCATTTATCAATTTGCCATTACCAGCTTTTATATTTAGCACCAAGTGGAAAAAATCTCCTGATTAGCATGTCAAACTATTCTCTATTCTAGTTCTAGATTAGGTGTCATAGGGCTTAACTATTTTTTTATTAATTCACAATATTTTCAAAAATAACAATATTAATCAATTACCATAATTATACTTATTTATTTTTGTTCTTTATTCCCATTATTATTGCACTATAATCTCACACATAAGTAATTTGTTAAACATTTATAATTATCATCAAAGTAAATATTCACATGTATTATTATATATAATTATCACAATAGATGCAAAAGCCCAATATTTTATATTTTTACCTATGGCAGATTTTGGACCTATTTTTGGGCTTCATTTTTAGCCTATTTATAATGCGAATTAGGAGTTCTGGTCTTCTAACAATTTTTAGATTATTGTCTTAGATTTCAGATGCATCATAAATCACTCAAATCCTAGGTTTCTATAAAAAGTTATGATTAATTGAATACTGCATCATCACATAAATTTCTGCCCAGAATTTTCTGGACAGATTCTAGGTTTGAATGTCATGCATTGTTTTGGGAAAATCTAGACATAATTAGATTTTATGATCTAAATAAGAATTAAATCCCTGTGTCTTAGATTTCATTGACAATAAAGAACATACAAAACGGAATTCCATAACTCAAGTTATTATCAAAATAGTCAGGGCTATTCCTGGAATTCTGTACCCGAGTCATCAATTGGCATCACTCCACTTTCCAACCACATTCATCATTTGCATTCATTTTGATACTAAAATTTCCAGATGTTAACTACATTCATATGTCTCAATTATTTCACACCCTTTTGATTCCAATTCCATATAAAATATCAAAATCCACAACAAATTACACCACATATTACAAACACAAACATATCAAACCTTAATATATAATTCCATACATATTAACAAAATGTAAGATTTTTATCAATGAAGCACATACCTAATCAACATTGGTTCTTTCCTTAAACCTTCTTTCCCTTCCCTTATTAGCTAGCTTTCTCCCTGCCTTTGTCACCCTCTTGAATGCCTCTCACTTGTTCACTTATTTTTCCTACACAATCATACCATATTTCAATTCCAATATCCATTTTCAATGCTTTTCATGTCTACATAATATTCTAATGCTCCTAATATGTTTTACACCTTAATTGAGATAAAATGTACTAAGGTTCAAATTCCTTCTTAATATTTCATGGCTCCCCAAAAACCATATCCTAGTTTCCAATTCGTTTTCTTTAATTCACACTTAATCTATCACCAATTGTGGTGTTTCTATGTTAATTTCAATTTCCCCTAAATTTCTTTAACTATGACAGCCCCTCATTCGTTCCTTAACATTATTTTTCTTTAGTTTTTAATTCATAAAACAATTAATTAACATCAAATATCATCAATTCAAAGTCTAACTACAACTTTCATCAACTAATCACAAACTTAAATTCCTAATTCCAATCTTGCAACATAACCTAAATCTACCAAACCTAATCACATCTATCATCAATATGGATCTCAGTGGAAGGAAAAAGGTTGAATTTAAGAAGAATAAGCTCCCCTTAAGCCTACCTAAAGTGGACTGAAATCTGTCCCAACTCTTCTCCCTTTTTCCTTTTTCTTCCTTCCTTCATTCCTTCTTGCTCCTTTGTTCCCTTTGTAGTAAGAACTCTTTAATTTTGATTTTTCTTCTCTCAAAACTAATTTCTTTCCTTAATTTTTCAACCTTGATTTGCAGCAAAATGGTGGCTATTGGGCTGGAGAAGTGGACGACACAGAAAATGGCTTATGGAAGAATGTAGAATTTCTTCTTCCTTTTTTTTGACTTTTATACCTAAATTAAGAAGTGGGTCCCACTAATTAAAATTAATCCTAATTCTTATTGGTTCATTAAGTTAATTAATCTTGATTAACATTTAAACCTTGATAAATTCCATATTTACCACATCTTCTTCCATATTCATACTTTTTCCCCAAACAATTTCCATAATACCAATTTTGTCCATAGGAAATTTTATTTTTTTCTAATTCTACCACTAATCTTTTTAATTCCCAAATAATAATACCCTTAATTATTTTCCATTATTATTAGTCATTTTTTATGGGTTCAAATTTAGACTCCGATTGAACCAGCGCGCCTCACTACGGTCACGCATAATCGGTGCCCAAATCACTGGATGTTACAATATCCAAAACACAATTACATTTTATCATCTCTATCAAGTTATTTTGAAATTCATATGAAACAAGTCATTTTCAATGCATTACAATCATAAAATCACATGTCCAAGATGTATATCATGCAATTTAAAGTGAAACATAGGCTATTGCCTTAAACTATGCACTAACCTTTCTCTTTACTTCCTTTTCTATGCTTTCTTTTCTTTACCTTTGCTCCTTTGAGCTTGTTATTTGTCACTTTGAGCTTCTAAAATATCATAAAAAAAAAAACATCAAAACTCTACTACAGCAAAACTCTCTAAATTATATTTTCTCTCTAGAAACCCTTAACTTTCTTTCTCCTCCACCACAAGCTCTAAATTAGCACTAACTATATTTTTCTTTGGAAATAATTGTAGAAGAGAAAAAGAACTTCATACCTTTACTCTTTTCTCCCCTTAATCAAATCTTCAGAGATTTGTCTCTCCACTTCTCTCACTCTTCTTCCATCATTTTTACATTTCTTAGCTTTTCCAAGCCTTTTTATGCGTAAAAGTGGCTTCAACTTGTATATTACTATCTTCTCTCTCTTGTTCTCTCTCTAGAATCAATATTTAGATTGTAATGCCCAATAATTTAGGCCACGATCGTGGTTGACCGAAACTCGGTGCTCTAAACTGATTAGGATCTAAATTCAGACATGAAAGAAAAAAATTAAAATGATAATAAAATATGAGAAAAAATTTTTGGACATTATTAATTGAGAATTTTGAAGTTCGGAATTAAAATTTAGAAAAAAAATCATTTTT
This sequence comes from Triadica sebifera, assembly GCA_023653625.1. Classification (NCBI taxonomy): domain Eukaryota; kingdom Viridiplantae; phylum Streptophyta; class Magnoliopsida; order Malpighiales; family Euphorbiaceae; genus Triadica; species Triadica sebifera. The sequence continues at coordinate 38,880,559 of CM042892.1, read as the reverse complement.
TGCTGAACGAAATTGGAAATTGCAATGTTTTTGGCACATATATTTTAAGAAGGCAAAAAAATGGAAGATTTTTTATCTAAAGAAATGAATATTATTTTGATTAAAATAAAGTAAGAGTGATTTAAATTAATGGACCAATGAGGGACAAAATTATCTAATTAATCCTAAGCACTCACCTAATCCAACTGTAAAAAGTCAAACTCTACTTTTTTGTCATTATTCTTCTTCTTTCTCATCTAACAAATAAAAATCTCTTCCTTTCTTCTCCTTGTTGTCGTGACCTCCCTTCCCCCCTAGTTGTTCTTTTTCATTCTTCAATTAAAGCTAAAGTTAGATGGTAAAAGTTGGATTAAGGCAAGATCATCAAGAAAGTGAAGCAAAATGAGTATAACCAAGGAGGAGGAAGGAAGAAAAAAAGATAAAAAAAGAAGAAAAATTTTAGTCATTTTGAAGATCTTCAAAGGTGAGGTAAGATTTTCCATCTTGTAACTTTTCTCCTTCTCTTTTCTTTGATTTTGGGGTTAGTTACCATTAAGGATAGTAATTTAGGGTTATTATTTTGTTAATGATGATTAAGGGTGGATTAGTGTGATTAGTGCTTGATTAGTGTGAAAATTGTTGTTAGTCCAAGGAGGTGAAAAATCTTTGAACCAAAATCAAAGAGGAAGTAAGGGCAAGGAGAAAGCTATCTAGGAAGAAGAGAAGAGTGAAGAGAAGTGAATTTTTGAGGTATGTACATTTGGCAAAAATTCAATATAAAAAATGTTGATTTTGATTTTGTGATGTTTGTTAAATTGTGTATGAAATTCAGGATATTTGATTGAGTGATGAATTGAAATGATGCCATGAATATGAAAAAAAAATTAGAATATGAGGTTGTTGCATGAAAATGGAAATTGTAGGAATTAATTGAAGTGCTGGAAAATTCGTCTTATGAACAGTGTATATTGTTCTGGTCATAACTTGAGTTCTGGAGAAGCATTTTGAGTGATTCTTGTTAGGTTGGAAAGTTAAGATATAGGGATAAAATTTTGATTCGACCATTAGACTTGAATATGTCTGCAATTAGGTGAAAAATGGACTCAAAAGTTAAACTAGAAATCTGTCCAGCAAAATACTAGACAGATTTGAATGAACGTATCTTAGAGAAACATTCATAACATTTGCTACAAATTTTGGTTTAATATGATTGCCTTTAAAAATTAAAATAATACATGTACCTACATTTTTTTAGGCTATCACTTGTTGAAATTTCATCTAAAAATTGATGAACAATTCAGGGTAATATAAGGAAGAAATGCTGTCTAGAATAAGGCAGCTTGCTTATATGTATTGATTGTGAACTTTTGTGATGGAAAAAAATATTATTTCATTTTTCTTATAGTTATAATGACTAAATGAGCAAGTATGAGGTTGTAAAATATTTAATGGGAATTATTGTATTTATATGGAATTTATATTAGTGTTACCTACATAATTTATGTAAATAATAATAAAGGTAACAAATATAATTAAGATCTATAACATCTCGTCGAGAACTATAAATTAGGATAAGTTGGCATGACAATAAAAGGATACGAATGTAGGCACTAGAAAATAGTGCTGAGATTTAAGTTATGTAGGCAATAAGTAATAGTGTTGCGTTCGAAATTACGTAAGCACAAAAAAAGTACTAAGTTGTTATTGAAAATGTAGTTTTTAAACGCCAAGTTATAAAATAATTATGTAGGCGCTGAGTATACTGTCGGAGAGCAGAAACCCTTTATCTAATGTTTAGTTCTGGTATAAGATGTCGTGTGCTATTAAAAAAAGTAAAAAAAAAATGCAAATTATTAAATTGATATTTTAAATTGAATGTCTTGTATTGATAAAGAGTTTCAAACATGACAAATGAATGAAATATTATAATTAGTGAAATGTTCATTTTTGCTTGATGTAAATGGTATTAATATTATTTCAATGTTTTGGTACGCTTAGTAAATTAATTGTAGTTTCTATAATTTTATTTTAGAAATATTTAAATAATTATTCGATAGTTGTCAAACGTACCACTATGGTTCACGTGCAGATAAATAGATGTAACTATGGCATTAGGGCGACTGAAGATAAGGGGAACCACAAGATCATATTGCAACATTCTATTTCTTTTTTTATGTTTTGAAAATTGTATTGTAAAAATTAAATTTTAAGAATTTCTTTTGATGTAAATTTGTGGCATGTAGGATTTTTAAGGAGTGAATTTTGTAATTTATATGTTTGGTTTTATTTGTAAATGTAATTCCAAATATTATGCTTTAATGAATGAGTTCTTTTAAATCAAAATATTTACATCACTAGTTACATATTTAAATTAAAAAAATGAAATATAGTAATAAATTTTCCGCTAATAATAAACTCAAAAATTGGAAAAAAAAAATACAATAATTTGAGAATTTGTTATTTTTACAAAAAATGAGCTTAGTAGCACTTCTGTACTCTATTATCGATTAGTAGGGTAAGGCAGCACTATATTGCTATAATGAATTGTGAGAAGAGGAGATCAAGAGACTAAGGAAAACATGATATTGTTACCAAAACTTGAAGAAACAACACTGAATAGTGTTGAATTTCGATTTATCCTTTTATCCCTAACTCTGCCTTTTTTTAAAAGGTTGCTTTTCGCTTGATTCAAACAATTTAATCTTATTAATGGTGTGAATTTTGTGTTATTAATGTTAGGAATCGAAGCAAACTTTTTTCTAATGTTTTTGTTATGTGTCTTGTAACACCACTTCACATAACCAAGAACCGTCCTAATTATTGGAAAGAATGTTACAATGCATGAGACTCAAAAATCAGGTAATTTAAAATCTTTTTCTGCAACATGGCCATGATGACACAATAAAACATAAAAAGATAATAATACTAAATTTAAAATTTTGGATTTCTAAAAATAGGCCTAACACTTGCTTAACGTTTACACAAGAATATTTCAATAATTAGTCACAAGATTGCATGACCTTATAATCTAAACCATGTACCCTTGTAACTAATTCCATTCCCAACAAAACAATAAGGGTTGTATCACCAATCCCCAAATATTTATCCTTTTTCTCTTCCTCATGGGCATTTTCTCTATACTTGCAATCCTTGGCTCCAAACTGCATGTGAGATAAAAAAATACTCACATGCTACGCTTACCCCGCTTAATAGTATATAATAAAATATTAAATATAATAATGCATGTAACACCTTGCGATATAGTTGAAAAAACCTCACAACTATACCAACGAATGCTAGGGCTTATTTTGCGGAAAATTGATTAAATTAAAAGTTATCATATTAAAAGCCTGCTTAACATAATTATACATAAAACCACCATAATTATAAAATCCAATCCAATTATCGATATAATATAAAACCTAAAATATGTTTTCCGGCTTCACTAGCCTCGTATTATAAATACATTATATAAATATCATTAAATGTTCTTATAATCGAGATATGTAAAACAAAACCCAAAAATATCATAACGTAAACAAAAATGCATAAGATGCCATGGATGTAAATACACCCCAAATTGGGTGCACTCTGACTAATCTTTGGAGGCTTGCAACTCTTCTAGTCAACTCATGTTTACTGGCTCCAAGCCTATTGGCAGAAAACCCACATGCTAAGAAAACTAATACTTAGTGGTATCTATATGCATAAAAATTCTACATTTAAAGAATGTCATACAATGTCATGCCATTCACCTTATGATCATGCCTAGAATCATATATTATAGCCATTTCATGCTTTAATATCACATCAACATGCCTATCTCACCATAGACATACTATAAAATCTATGTATGCTATACACATATACATATATCAAATTGCTAAATACAATATCAATTACCTGATATTAGCATTACATTACCACATATTGAAACAACCAATACATTTTGTTACTTCTAGCTAGCCCAAGACTTTTTAAGCTTCCATTATTACACCTATTTCTGTCTAGAACTCTAAGCTTTCATTATTACACATGTTCCTGCCCCAAAACTCTTAGCTCGACTATCCAAATGTTGGACATGAGACAGGAGTGCTCAATAACCTAAGCTTAAGCCACACTGCTCATAAAATATTAACTCATCCAAGCCCGTCGAGTCAATGGCACTTAACAACCTGACCTTAAGCCACATTGATTGACAATAATATAACATGCTGGCAAATCCATGATCAAGTGCACTCATACACCGAGCTTTAACCATTTTTTCTTATATTGTATCAAAGTAACTCATACAGTACCGTTCACCTCCCGCAATGGTATATCATCTATCCTATGTCAAATTCAAGATTAGAGAACTAGGTATTTAACTTATAATCATTTATCTATCAATTTATTTTGTCAAATGTTATTATCAACATTATATTCCATTTATGCATTCTCATATCAACACATAAATGCCAAATCATATATTCCACTTGTTATTTTCCATGTATACATTCATCCCATAACGTGTAACCAACCTATCACATAAGGTTATAAAACAAAATGTACATATAATACATTCCTTCTGTTTTACAAGCATGAACTACTTATTCATAGCTGTGAAGATATACTTTCACAGTTAGCTTACCCATGAACCATCATGTGAAAGAAACAGAGCATTCACGAGCATGAATTAGTTATTAACAATTGTGACACCATGTCATCACGACTTCTCAACCGTGACACCAAATTGGGAAATTTTGCGTTCATGCAAGTTCATCATCCTCAACATTCATGATTGTGACACCCTTGTTCATGGGCATAAATCATGCATTTCTAGCAACCCAAAAATATAGCATTAATACATTTCATGCAAAATCTCTAATGACTAACAACATGTTTAAACAACATTTAGATCATAAAATTCATTTCTAGGTCATGCTAAACCATTTCATACCACATATATCATTTTAACACTGAAACCCCATTTTTCCATGTTATTAATATGCCATAACATGTTATTTTATCATTCTTTCATATTTACAGGATACAAAACACATCAAGATGCATGGAATATGAACTAATACACCCATATGTACATACCTTTTACTGAAATGGAGCCTTAACTAACTTTCCAAGCTTTTCAAGCTAGTGTTTCCCCTTTGTGATGTGTTTATTGCTCACTAGTTGAACCTATCATCACAAAAATGTTTCTATCAGAACCTTATAATCATAAGCAAGCTAAAAATCCCTAAGAATCGAGTTCTAGCTCTATCTTGGCAAAATTGTATCAAACCTCCATGTTTTTTGAAGCTTTCAATCTTTAGTAATGGTGTTTTAGGGTTAGAAATAGTGGATAAGATGACTAAGAAGTCTCTGAGTGTGTTAGAGGATGATCTATAATGGTGGAGATGATATTAAATCAAGATAAGATACATGCGAAACAAAAAAGTGCGGTTGCTTATGGCTAACCTACTTGTGTTCATGGGTGTGAAATGTCATTCATGGTCATAAACATCCTTCATGGGCATGAATGTCCTCTCTTCTGGAAATGATCCCGCCATGTTCAAGACTTAACCGTTTGAACCATAGCACAACTTTTCATAGGCGTGAAAGCTTTCCATTTCAAAAATTTAAACTTAAACTTTCACACACCTTAACCCTAATATTTTCCCTCTCTAAGCACATAACTCATAGGCCCTACTTTACTGGCATTACAATGCGTGTATACATGATCATCATTTTTTGAATGCCAATAAGTATGCATGAACATATGAGTTTTCCACATACATTAAGCATTTATCACATTCATCATTGCCCACTAACTCTAGGTAGGTCTAAAATGCATATGGGCATACAAAGAATCACTCTAGAGCCACTCAGAATACCTAGCTAAGGAAAAAAAGCAATATACTTGCATAAATCTCCAAGGGAGCTAGTCCAAGTTTTACCCTTACTGTAATGCCAGATAATTTAGGCCACGGTCACAGTTGAGCGAAATCCGGCATGCCGAACCCATCGGGTCTAAATTCGGACATGAAAGAAATAAATAAAAATAATAATAAGATGGGAGAAAATATTTTGGATATTATTAATTGAGAATTTTGAAGTTTTGAATTAAAATTGGGAAAAAATAATTTTTCACTTAATGAAATTAGGAATTGCTGTGTTTTTGGCACATAAATTATAAGAAGGCATAAAAATGGAATATTTTTTATCTAATGAAAGGAATATTCTTTTAATTAAAATAAATTAAGAGTGATTTAAATTAATGGACCAATGGGAAGCAAGATTAACAACTAATCCTAACCACCCACCTAATCCAACTATAAAAAGTCAAATTTCTAATTTTTTTATCATTCTTCTTCTTTTTCATCTTGACCAAACTCATTTCTCTCCCTTTTCCTCTTCTTTTTCAGTGAACTCCTCCTCCCCCAATTACTCTTCTTTTTCTTTCTTCAATTCAAGCTAAGATTAGATAAAAGAGGATTAAGGCAAAATCATCAAAGAAGTGAAATTTTTGAGGTATGTACATTTGGCAAATATTCAATGTATAAAAATGTTGATTTTAATTTTGTGATGTGTATGAAATTATGGATATTTGATTGAGAAATTAAGTGGTGATTAAATGATGCCATGAATATGAAAATAAAAACTAGAATATGAGGTTGATGCATGAAAATTGAAATTGTATGATTTAATTGATGTGCTGGAAAATTCATCTTATGAACAGTGTCTAGTGTTTTGATCATAACTTGACTTCTGGTAATCATTTATGAGTGATTCTTGTTGGGTTGGAAAGACATAGGTCTTGAACGTTCATTCAGACCATTAGACCTGAATATGCCTGGACTTAGGTGAAAAATGGACTCAAAGTTGAACTAGAAATCTGTGCAGAAAAAAAATACTGGGCATATTGCAGTGAGTATAGGTTAGAAGAAAATTTATAACTTTTGCTAAAAAAATTCCTTTTAATGTGATTCTAGTTGTATATTAAAGACAAGACATGTATCTAAATTTTCTAGTTGATCACTTGTTCCAATTCCATTTAAAAATGGATTAAAATGATAGAGAAAAATAAGGCATAATTATGTCCAGTAAAATACTGGGCAGATTGTAGTGAACGTAGCTTAGGAGAAAACATATAGCTTTTGCTACAAAATTCCTTTTAAGGTGATTCTAGTTGTATATTAAATATAATACATGTATCTAAATTTTTCTAGTTGACCACTTGTTCCAATTCCATTTAAAAATGGATTAAAATGACAGAGAAAAAAAAGGCATAATTATGTCCAGTAAAATACTGGCAGATTGCAATGAACATAGCTTAGGAGAAATCTTATAACTTTTGCTAAACAATTCGTTTTAAAGTGATTCTAGTTGGATATTAAAGATAAGACATGTACCTATATTGTGTTAGTCGATAACATGTCCAGATTCTATCTAACAATAGACGAAAAATGCATAGCATCATAAGACAGATATGCTATCCAGAATAGGATAGCTGGAAGAAATGTGTTGATTGTGAATTTATGTGACATAAAATGTATTAATTGAATTTTTCTTATAATTATAATGATTGAATGAGTTATTATGAGGTTGTAAAATATTGAATGGGAATTATTGCATTTATATGGAATTTATATTAATGTTCCCTACATAATTTATGTAAATATTAATAAAGGTAACAAATGTAATTTAAGCCCTATAACATCTAGTCAAGAACTAGAAATTATGATAAGTTGGCATGCCAATAAAAGGGGTAGAAATGTAGGCATTAAAAATAATATTGCTGAGATTTAATTTAAGTAGGCACTAAGAAATAGTGCTGAGTTGAAATTACGTAGGCACTAAGAAATAGTGCTGAGTTGAAATTAGGCACCAAAAAGGTATTGAGTTGTTATTGGAAATGTAGGCGTTAAATGTTGAGTTATAAAATAATTATGTAGGCACCGAGTATACTGCCGGAGAGCAGAAACCTTGTATCTAGTATTTAGTTTCGGTCTAAGATGTCGTGGGCTATTAAATAAATAACAGAAAAAAATGTGAATTATGAAATTGATATTGTGAATTTTATATCTTGAATTGTTAAGAATTTTCAAGCATGCTGAATGAATGAAATGTCATAATTGATGAATTAAATATTTTTGCATGAAGAAAATAGTTTTATTATTAATTGAATATTTGGCATGTGTAATAAATTAATTGTAGTTTAAAAAATTTTTATTTTAAAATTATTTATGTAATTATCATATAGTTGCCAAACGTACTACTAAGCTAGAAGCTTAGCGCGTGTGTTTCACACGCAGATAAATAGAAGTAGTTGTTTCGATAGGGCGACCAAAGAAGAGGGAGCCCCTAGATCAAATTGCAGCAGTCTAGTTCTTTTTGTATGTCTTGAAAATTATGTTGTAAAAAAATTAAATTCTAAGAATCTTTTTTGATGTAATTTGTGGCATGTAGGATTTATAATGAATGAATTTTATAATTTTATAAATCTAGTATTATTTCTAAATATTATGGTTTAATTGCATGAGTTTTTTTAAATCAAACTATTTCCATCACTAGTTATATATTTAAATGAAAAAAAATAGTGATAAATATTTCGCTAATAATAAACTAAAAAAAATTATTACAATGATTTGAACATTGGTTTTAAGATAGATGAGTTTAGTAGCACTTCCATATCCTATTAACGAATAGTAGGGTAAGGGAGCACTACATTTAGTGGTATCAGAGCTCAGGCTAATTGATTCTTAATCAGTGGGTGTAAAATTGAATATGTGTCTCATGCATATGCATAAAATGCTGCAATTATCTGACTTGGGTCCCTTCTTCTAGTTTATAGGTAGATATGGATTCAGGATTGGAACAAGATTTCTAGAAAGATGAACTAAGTGATAGCCTTTCAGACTCAGCCAATCTCAGACAACCTCCATCAGTAAGAGATTCTGGCCGAGTGTAGTAGCTCCTCTGAGAGCAGAAGGACAGGCTAATTTGGGACAATAGCCTCTTATGGAACAGATAGCAAACTTGTTGTTACGGATAGTACAAGCAGTTCCACAACCAGCTCCACCTCCTCCTCCACCTCAGCCAAAACCCCAGATTGATAAGCTGAGAAAATATGGGACCACAGATTTTATGGGAAGGAGGGAGGACGACCTAGCAGCTTCAGAGTTTTGGATGGAGTCCACAGAAAGGGTGTTTGAGGAACTTGAGTGGCTAGAGGAACAAAAGGTTAGATATGCAGTGTCCCTTTTAAAAGATCATGCCTATGACTAGTGGAAATCAATTTTATCAAAGCCCCAGACACTAAAACCACCTTCCTATATTTTCTTCAAGGAAAAATTTAGTAAGAAGTATGTGCCTAGAGTTTATGTGAATGAAAAGAAAAGGGATTTTCAAGACTTGAAGTAAGGAAACATGTCAATCGATGAATATGAGATGGAGTTCACCCGACTAAGTAAATATGCGACTGGAATCACTGCAGATAAGGCAGACAGATGTCGTAGATTTGAGGATAGGCTTAATGATGATATTGGGAATATGGTGACCGCCCTTCAGCTTGAGGATTTTGCTACACTAGTATCCTCAGCCATCAGTGCGGAAAAGAGGTCAAATAGAAGGAGGATAGAAGAGCCACCATGGAGGTCGACAATTAGCATGGCCTAGACATCAGGTAAAAGGGGACGGACAGTGCCTAGGTTTTTCCAGTCACGGGGTGCTAGATCAACATTTTCAGCTAGACAAAGCCAATAGTTGAGGCTAGAGGGGTCTACAGCTAGTGCACTAGCTTCGGGTAACAAGAGTTTCATATCTGTCATATGTCAACATTGTGGGAGATCACATGCAGGTGATTTCTAGTGGATTACTGGAGCACGCTTACGATGCATATCTACAGAACACAAACAGAAAGATTGCCCTAGAGGAAGAGGTACAGGTGGTGTGGTATCAGTGTAGGTGCAGAATGTCAGTCGAGGCAGAGGTAGGGGACATGGATAGTCTAGAAGTTGCAGGATTGGGTAGAGTATATTAGAATCAGTGAATAGAGCAGAAGGTAGTCGAGCCCCTGCCCGAGCATATGCCATGAGAGCTCATGAGGAGCAGAATGCCCCGATGTCATTATTGGTAAATTTTCTCTTTATGATACTGATTTATTTGCACTGATAGATCCGGGTTCTACACATTCATATTTATGCACGTCACCACCTAGTCAGGGGAATATGGTAGTAGAGGAATTAGATTGTGATATATTAGTGACAAATCCTTTGGGTGATGGAGTGAAAGTTAGTCGAGTCTATAAAAACAGTCCAATCAAAGCTCAGAATGTAGAATTCCCAGCTGACCTAATAGAGTTGCCATTCCATAAGTTTGATGCAATATTGGGGATGGATTGGTTAACTCAACATAAGGCAGTGGTTGATTGTCAATATAGGAGAGTGACTTTCAAGAATTTAGGGCAGGATGACGTGATTGTCCTGGGAGAGAACCGACCATACTTGACTAATGTCATTTCTGTGATGAAGGCAAGTAAGCTTATCAAAAAGGGATGTGGAGTGTTTTTGGCACATATTGTAGATACCAAGAAAGAAAGTCTAGATCTCAGGAAGATTCCTACAGTATGTGAATATCCAGATATCTTCCTTGAGGACTTGCCAGGGTTACCACCTGTTAGGGAGATAGAGTTTTCCATAGATGTTTTTTCAGGCATAGCCCCAATATCGATCACTCCTTACAGAATGGCACCTGCTGAACTAAAAGAATTAAAAGTGCAGTTGCAAGAGTTGTTAGAGAAAGAGTTTATCAGGCCCAGTGTCTCACCTTGGGGTGCTCCGATTCTATTTGTGAAAAAGAAGGATGGCGCCTTTCATTTGTGCATTGATTATCGTTAATTGAACAAGATGACAATTAAGAACAGATATCCCTTACCAAGAATAGATGACTTGTTTGATCAGTTGAAAGGAGCAGGGGTATTTGCTAAAATTGACCTCAGATCAGGTTATCACCAATTGAGAATTAAAGAATTAGACATTTCAAAAACAACATTTAGGACTCGGTATGGTCATTATGAATTCTTAGTAATGCCTTTTGGCCTAACAAATGCCTCAGTAGCAATTATGGATCTAATGAATAGAATCTTTAGGCCTTATTTGGACCAGTTTGTGGTGGTGTTCATAGATGATATCTTGGTGTACTCTAGAAGCAGAGAAGAGCATAATCAACATCTTCGTATTGTCTTCCATACCTTGAGAGAGAATCAATTGTATGTGAAGTTGTTGAAATGTGCATTCTGGTTAGATGAAGTGGCCTTTCTAGGGCATATTGTCTCAGCTGATGGGAACAGAGTTGACACCAGTAAGGTAGAGGCAATCCTCAACTGGAAACCGCCTCGGAATGTGACAAAGGTGAGAAGTTTTCATGGTTTGGCTGGTTATTATCGGAGATTTCTAAAAGGATTCTCAATGATAGCCTCACCATTGACAAAATTGCTTAGAAAGGAGACCAAATTTGAGTGGACAGACCGGTGCCAAACTAGCTTCGATAAGTTGAAGAAAATGTTGACAGAGGCACCAGTGTTGACACAACCTACTGCAGGAAAAGATTTTATGGTGTACAGTGATGCTTCCCTTAATGGTTTGGGTTGTGTATTAATGCAAGAAGGCAAAGTGATCACTTATGCTTCCAGACAACTGAAGCCTCATAAGAGAAATTATCTGACACATGATCTGGAACTAGCAGCCATTGTGTTTGCATTGAAAATATGACGACAGTACCTGTATGGTGAGCAATGTTATATCTATACAGACCATAAAAGTCTAAAATATTTGCCTTCACAAAAGGAACTCAATTTGAGACAAAGGCGATGGCTAGAATTAATCAAAGACTACAATTGTATCATTGATTATCAGCCGGGTAAGGCCAATGTGGTAGCAGACACTCTGAGTAGAAAAACTCTGGTAGGTAAATGTTAAAACGTAAATTTATTAAGTGAACAAAATAAAAAAAAAATTATTTATATATTATTTGGGCAGAATTGCAGATTCAACCCACATTAATCCAACAAGTAAAGAACAATCAGAAGCAGGACACGAAATTAAAGAAAATCTTTGAAATGGTGAAAAAGGGTGAAAAACCAGAATTTACTATTAAATTATATGGGAGTTTAAGGAAAAAAGGCAGGTTATGTGTGCCAGACATACTAGAATTGAAACAAGATATTTTGAAGGAGGCTGACAATGTTACTTATGCAATGCACCCAGGAAGCAACAAAATGTATCATGATTTGAAGGCATATTACTGGTGGCCAGGAATGAAAAGAGATATCACCGAGTATACTACCAAATGTTTAACTTGTCAACAAGTGAAAGCTGAGCATTAAGTACCCAGTGGATTATTGCAGTCAATTTCAATTCCGGAGTGGAAATGGGAAAGAGTAACAATGGATTTTCTTTCTGTTTTGCCTTTGACACAAAAGAGGCATGATTCAATATGGGTAGTGGTGGACCGGCTCACTAAATTAGCTTATTTTCTACCGATCAAGATGGATTATCCACTTAACTGTTTGGCAGAGATCTATGTCAATGAGATAATCCGTTTACATGGTGTGCCAATTTCAATCATTTCAGATCCAGACCCGAGGTTCACTTCAAAATTCTAGAAAATTTTGCATCAAGCCATGGGTACTCGACTCAATTTCAGTACAGCTTTCCACCCACACATAGATGGACAATTAGAAAGGGTCATACAAATATTGGAAGATATGTTGCGGAGTTGTGTGATAGAATTTGAATGTAGTTGGGACAAACATCTTCCATTGATAGAATTTGCCTACAATAATAGTCACCAAGCCAGTATCAGCATGGCACCATATAAAGCCTTGTATGGGAGGAAATGTAGAACACCTCTATGTTGGACTGAGCTTAGTGAAACGAAAGTAGTGGGTCCAGCTCTAGTATAGCAAACAGAGGAAAAAGTGAGAGTAATAAGAGATACGCTAAAAGCTACTGCTGATAGGCAGAAATCATATGCAGATTTGAAAAGGAGGGATATTGAGTATATATTTGGTGACAAGGTATTCTTAGAAGTCTCACCTTGGAAAAAGATTTTCTGATTTGGAAAGAAGGGAAAGTTGAGTCCTAGGTTCATTGGACCTTATGAGGTACTTGAACGCATAGGTCCTGTGGCGTACAAATTAGCTTTACCACCAGAGTTAGACAAGATTCATAATGTATTCCATGTGTCCATGTTGAGAAGATATCGATCAGATCCATCTCATATCATATCAGTAGAACCTATAGAGATACGACTAGATCTAACTTATGAAGAAGAGCCAGTGGAAATTCTAGCTCGAGAAATGAAGGAGCTACGAAACAAGAAGGTACCATTGGTAAAGGTTCTGTGGAAAAATCATAATTCAAAAGAAGTGACTTGGGAAAATGAAGAGGTGATGAAGGCCCAATATTGACAATTATTCTACTCCAGTTAAAAAGGTAAATTTCTAGGATGAAATATTTTTTAAGGAGGGGAAAATTGTAATGCCCGATAATTTAGGCCACGGTCGCGGTTGAGCGAAATCCGGCACGCCGAACCGATCGGGTCTAAATTCAGACATGAAAGAAATAAATTAAAATAATAATAAGATGGGAGAAAATATTTTGGATATTATTAATTGAGGATTAAGGCAAAAGCATCAAGGAAGTGAAAGTTTTGAGGGATGTACATTTGGCAAAAATTCAATGTACAAAATTGTTGATTTTAATTTTGTGATGTGTATAAAATTTTGGATATTTGATTGAGAAATTAAGTGGTGATTAAATGATGCCATGAATATGAAAATAAAAACTAGAATATGAGGTTGATGCATGAAAATGGAAATTGTATGATTTAATTGATGTGCTAGAAAATTCGTCTTATGAACAGTGTCTAGTGTTTGGATCATAACTTGACTTCTGGAAATGATTTCTGAGTGATTCTTGTTGGGTTGGAAAGTAAGACATAGGTATTGAACGTTCATTCAGACCATTAGACCTGAATATGCCTGGACTTAGGTGAAAAATAGACTCAAAGTTGAACTAGAAATCTGTCCAGAATAAAAACAAATACTCTGCAGATTGCAGTGAGTATAGGTTAGAAGAAAATTTATAACTTTTGCTAAAAAATTCCTTGTATATTAAATATAAGACATGTATCTAAATTTTTCTAGTTGACACTTGTTCCAATTCTATCTAAAAATGGATTAAAATGATAGAGCAAAATAAGGCATAATTCTGTCCAGTAAAATACTGGGCATATTGCAGTGAACGTAGCTTAGGAGAAATCTTATAAATTTTGCTATAAAATTCTTTTTAATATGATTCCAGTTGGAAATTAAAGATAAGACATATAACTATATGTTGTTAGTTGATCATATATCCAGATTGTAACACCCCCTCACCCCAGTAGCTCGTGCCCGAATGAGGGTGTGCTACACTGACTTCATCAATTAAAATATCATTATATAAGTTATATATAAAGCAAAATCACTCGTACATTTTTTTTTTCATTTCCAATATTCACTATTTATTTACTTTGCATTTATAAAAAAATATAAAATAAAAGTTAAACGACCTTTTCATATAGTAACATGTTCTTTACAAAACATACTGTTTATTTTACAAATACTACAAAATAAAATTTACATGATAATATACAAAAGTTGTGTAACCCACGATGTGTGTAACAGGCTGATTTACTGGATTAGGTCACCGCTGGGTTTGTCTACTATTTTCTTTTTATTCTTTACTAAATCTGCGTGAGAAAACTCTCATGCTAAGCTCTTGGCTTAGTGGTGCATATAGATAAGGCAATAAACTATTTTTAATGTCACATGCATTGTCATATAAAAATTTATGATCAAATCATGCAAACATACATTTCATAATATTCTAGTATGCATAACATGAATTTATTGTATCTCATTTTGTTTAACGTAATCAAATCATCATTCTCATGGAAATCATGGTATTCTAGCATGTATAGACATCAAATTATATTATGTTATCTCATACTTATTTATTTTATTACCACCTTATTGTATATCACTAAACCTTCTTTTTATCCATGCCACAATTCATAATTCCATTTTTATTATCCATGTCACAAATCATAATTCCCGTTTTACTTTCAATAATTCTTTTATGTTCCATAACTTCTTTATTTATGTTTTCATTTATGCCCAGGACACCTATGAACCACTGAATAGGATAACAGATTTTTCATACTTAATTACCAATATTTTCATTATTTTTCGATAAAAATCCAAATTTAGACATCGGTCAAACCGACGAGTCGATATAACAACTCGCGTGACTTTAGTCTAAATTAGCGGATATGACACAAATTCTGTCTAACAGTAGACAAAAAATGCAGAGCATCATATGGCAGATATGCTGTCCAAAATAGGACAGCTGGAAGAAATGTGTTGATTGTGAATTTATGTGACATAAAATGTACTAATTGAATTTTTCTTATAATTATAATGATTGAATAAGCTAGTATGAGGTTGTAAAATATTGAATGAGAATTATTGCATTTATATTAATGTTCCCTACATAATTTATGTAAATATTAATAAAGGTAACAAATGTAATTTAAGCCCTATAACATCTAGTCGAGAACTAGAAATTATGATAAGTTGGCATGCCAATAAAAGGGGTAGAAACGTAGGCACTAAAAATAATAGTGTTGAGATTTAATTTAAATAGGCACTAAAAAATAGTGCTGAGTTGAAATTACGGAAGCACTAAGAAATTGTGTCGAGTTCAAAATTACGTAGGCACCAAAAATGTGCTGAGTTCATATTGGAAATGTAGGCATTAAACGTCGAGTTATAAAATAATTATGTAGGCACCGAGTATACTGTCGGAGAGCAGAAATCCTATATCCAGTGTTTATTTCCGATCTAAGATGTGGTGGGCTATTAAATAAATAACAGAAAAAATATGAATTATGGAATTGATATTGTGAATTTTATATCTTGAATTGTTAAGAAATTTCAAGCATGCTTAATGAATGAAATGTCATAATTGATGAATTAAATATTTTTGCATGAAGAAAATGGTTTTATTATTAATTGAATATTTGGCATGCTTAATAAATTAATTGTAGTTTCAAAAATTTTATTTTAGAATTATTTATGTAATTATTGGATAGTTGTCAAATGTACCACTAAGCTAGAAGCTTAGCGCGTGTGTTTCACGCGTAGATAAATAGAAGTAGCTGTTCCGATAGGGCGGCCGAAGAAGAGGGAACCCCCTAGATCAGATTGCAGCAGTCTAGTCTTTTTGTATGTTTTGAAAATTATGTTGTAAAAAAATTAAATTCTAAGAATCTTTTTTTGATGTAATTTGTCGCATGTAGGATTTATAAGGAATGAATTTTATAATCTTATAAATCTAGTATTATTTCTAAATATTATGGTTTAATTGCATGAGTTCTTTTAAATCAAATTATTTCCATCACTAGTTATATATTTAAATGGAAAAAAATAGTGATAAATATTTCACTAATAATAAACTCGAAAAAAAAATTATTACAATTATTTTAACATTGGTTTTAAGATAGATGAGTTTAGTAGCACTTCCATATCCTATTACTAAATAGTAGGGTAAGGGAGCGCTACACTTACATCACAACTTCATTCTCCACTTGGCCCATCTTAGGCCTCTTGATACCATAAAACCTCAGTGGTATGTCATCTCTCCTAATTCTAGTCCTAGCTCGAGTATTGTGCATAAAAATTATACTCATAACTCAACTTCTCAATTCCATATATGCATCATACATGTATATCATCTCAATATGCATTCTCTTGCAATAATAACTCAATATTCTCATTAAAACATTTTGGCTTTTATTTAACAGAAAATTTGAAAGATTTCATGTAGGTCTTTCATGCCCGTGAATACCCATTCATGCTCATGAAGCTCATCTTTAAGGGCTTCTCTAGCCTTCAACCATGTTGTGACTCAACTCATGAATAATTTTGTCCAAATTCACCAAACAATTCACAGTCGTGAACACTAGAAAGTTTCATGAATTTAATGATTACACACCAATTTTCCATTCCACATGCAATTGTCTAAGGTTCACCAATCCTTATACACCCATATACTATTGATTAACCTCATTCACATTTATGGCATGTCTTAACCCTCATAAATGCATTTTAAATACCATAACCTTCTCATCATTTTTTTCAAAACAATGTAAGTAATAATTCAACTTAACTATCATGCAATTTACCAATTTAACATACAATTTTGTTATTACATTTAATATAAGGTTATGTACAAAACTCACACCAAAAATTGAGCCTAAAAATTCCTTAGCTCTTCCTTTCGAGCCCTTTCCTTTTCTTGAGGAGGAGTTTCCTCTCCAACAAGGGTCCCTAACAAATGATAACAATCAAATAGTAATAAAAACCAAGGTTTCTTAAGGATTTCACCCTACCCTAACCCATGTAACAAAAAAGGGGTTTTCCTAACCCTGACCCTAGGTTCCTCTCACCCACTCACAAAAGCATAAATAAAATTCTACCAAAGGAAGATTGAGAAGAAGAAAAGAGTAACTTACTCAAGCCTAGAGGTTACAAAGGTTGGGTCTTGTAATTTCCATTCTAAGCCCAAAAGTCACTTCTTCTCCTAGCTATCCTCTAAGCTAGACTTCCTTTTTTTATCCTTCCAAAAGATTATATGTTTTTCTAAGAGATATAGGTGAGTTAGAACAAGATTTGGTTTGAAGTAGCTCAAATTCCTTGAAAAATGACTGAAGGTAGGGTTACTTTCTACCACAAATGGAGAAATTGAAGGATTTCTGACTTTTATATCCCCCAATTCATGACCATGACTGATTTTCTAACAAGTGTGAATCACTCTTCATTACATAAAGCAAACTGTGATCCAAAAAGTGCCAGTTATGAAACTCATGATTTACTGCCATGACCTTTTCTTCATGGGCATGAATCACCTGTAGACACACTTTCTGTTATTAGTTTTATTTCTCTCCAAAAGCTTAACCTCACTACCCCAAACACTTGTCAAGACATTACCTTACATCATAAAAATCTCTAGAGCCTATATTACGGGCTTGACAATTCTTCCACTAGGAAGAAAATTTCAACATCAATATTTTACCTAAAGGATTATCAGAAAACAGTTGCAGGTATTGAGCTTGCATGATTTCTTCACTCTCCCAAATGGCTCCCTTTATAGTGTGGTATCTCTATAACATTTTGACTACTCTATTATTCCTCTTATTCCTCAATTTTTTTCTTTCCATGCTAAAATCTCTACTAGTTCTTCTGTATATGATAAATTCGGGTGTACCTCTATTATATCCCTTGTAATCACAAACATCAGATCAAATATGAATCTTCTAAGCATTGAGACATGAAACATATTGTGTATCTTTGCTAACTTAGGGGGTAAGGCAAGCCTATATGAAACTGACCCCACTCTTTCAAAATCTCCTATGGTCTAATGAACTAAGGACTCAATTTCCCTTTTTTCCTAAAACGAAGAAATTTTTCCATGGAGACACCTCGAGAAAGACTGTCACCCACATCATACTTTATATCCCTTATCTTCAAATCTACCTAAGATTTTTTTCTATCCACTACAGCTTTCAATAAAATCTTTCACACTAACTCAGGTCCCATATTGTTTTTCTCACTGAGCTCTGTCCAATAGAAAGGTGTCCAACACTTCCTACCATAAGGTGCCTTATAAGCTGCAATGCCAATACTAGATTGATGAGTATTGTTATAACCAAATTCCATAAGACATAAGTACTTCTTAATGACCCTCTTCGATTAGCCATTTATATATGGATGGAAAGTTGTATTGAAGTTAAGCTTGGTGCCTAAGGCCCTTTGAAGGCTACCCAAAATTTGAAAGTAAACCTAGGATCCCTAATTGATATGATAGAGAACGGCACCCTATGCCGCCAGCGTTGATCCTGAGCCAGGATTGAACTCTCCATGAGATTCTTAGTTGCATTACTTACAGCTTCCTTGTTCATAGACAAAGCTGATTCAAAATTGTCTTTCATTCCAAGGCATAACTTGTATCAAATATAACTATTTCACTAATACAATACTTTACTATTTTGTTTAAGAAGTAATCCTTACTGATTGGTAAGAAGTGAGCTGATTTGGTTAATTGTTCCATAATTACCATACAACATCACACTTCTTGGGAGTCAAAGGAAACCCAATTACAAAGTCCATTGTAATCCTCTCTTATTTCCACTTCAGTATTGAGTTTGTTATAATAACCTCGAAGGCACCTGATGTTCTACCTTAACCTATTGATAAGTTAGACATCAAGTAGTAAACTCCATAATGTGTCTTTTCATTCCTGACCACCAATATCTCTCTCTAAAATCTTGATACATCTTATTGCTTCCAGGATGCATGGAGTATTTGGATTCATTAGCCTCTTCTATGAATTTTTATTTAAAGCCTATCTCAAAAATATAAGCTTTCATCTACCTCCACTCAAAAATTCGATATCTTTCCTTTGGTAACCATTTCCATAATCTCCATTAGCTTTAAATCTGGTTGTTCAGTATACTTCACCTATTGATCCAATGTTGGTTGAATGTGGAACTCTGCCAAATATCTTCTATTTAAAGCATTAGCTACCACATTAGCTTTTCTCGGATGATAGTCAATGATGCAATTTTATTCCTTAATCAGATCTAACCATCTCCATTGCTTAAGATTCAACTCCTCTGAGTAGGAAGGTACTTCATGCTCTTATGGTCATTGAAGATGTAACACTTCTCCCCATACAGGTAGTATCACAATAGTTTCAAGGAAAACACAATTGCCACAAGTTCTAAGTCATAAGTATGGTTTGTAATGCCTGATAATTTAGGCTACGGTTGTGGTTGACCAAAATCTGGCTTGTCAAACCGATTGAGGTCTAAATTTGGACATGAAAGAAAAAAAATTAAAATGATAATAAAATATGAGAAAAATATTTTGGATATTATTAATTTAGAATTTTGAAGTTTTGAATTAGAATTTGGTAAAAAATAATTTTTCGCTAAACGAAATTGGAAATTACAGTGTTTTTGGCACAAATATTTTAAGAAGGCATAAAAATAGAATATTATTTATCTAAGGAAAGGACTATTCTTTGGATTAAAATAAAGTAAGAGTAATTTAAATTAATGGACCAATGAGGGATTAGATTATCTAATTAATCCTAACCACCCATCTAATCCAACTATAAAAGTCAACTTTCACCTTTTTGCCTTTATTCTTGTTCTTCCTCATCTTAATCAAACCAATTTCTCTCCATTTTTCTTCC
This sequence comes from Triadica sebifera, assembly GCA_023653625.1. Taxonomy (NCBI): domain Eukaryota; kingdom Viridiplantae; phylum Streptophyta; class Magnoliopsida; order Malpighiales; family Euphorbiaceae; genus Triadica; species Triadica sebifera. Next base: position 38,860,241 of record CM042892.1, on the reverse strand, counting down.
CTTTTTCCATGACTCTCCTCTTCCCCTTTGATCTTTTTTTTTTATTCAATCAAAGCTAAGATTAGATGGAAAAAAGTGGGATTAAGGCAAGATCTATAAGGAAGTGAAACAAAGTGAGGTTAGATTTTGGTCATTTTGAAAATCTACAAAGATGAGGTTCGATTTTCCATCTTCTCACTTTTATTCTTCTATTTTCATTCATTTTGGGGTTAGTTACCATTAAAGTTAGTAATTTACGGTGATTATTATGTTAATGGTGATCAAGGATGGATTAGTATGACTAGTGCTTGATTAGTGTGAAATTTGTTGTTATGCTAAGGAGGTGAACAATCTTTAAACCAAAATCAAAGAAGAAGTAAGGGCAAGGAGAAAGCCAATTACAAGGAGAGAAGAGTGAAAAGAAGTAGACTCTTTTTGAGGTATGTACAATTGGCAAAAATTCAATATGGAAAATGTTAATTTTGATTTTGTGATGTTTGTGTAATTGTGTATGAAATTCTTGATATTTTGATTGAGTGATGAATTGGTGATTAAATGATTCCATGAATGTGAAAATAAAAATTAGAATATGAGATTGATGCATGAAGATGGAAATTGTAGGAATTGATTGAAGTGCTGGAAAATTCATCTTATGAAAGGTGTCTAGTTTTCTAGTTATAACTTTAGTTTTGGAAATGCTTTTTGAGTGATTCTTATTGGGTTGGAAATTAAAGACATAGGGCTTCAACTTTCATTCAGACTATTACACCTGAATATGCCTGGAATTAGGTAAAAAATAGACTCAAAATTCAAACTAGAAATTTGTCCAATAAAATACTGGGCAACTCTTCTCAAATGACTTTAGCTGTCTAGAAGCATATGCCATAACTTTCCCTTCTTGCATCAAAATATAGCCCAACACATTATGTAAGGCATCATTAAAAATGACAAAATCTCTATCAAGTATTGCTTGTGTCGAAATCAAACCCTTAGTCAACATGCTTTCCATCCTATCGAAATTGACTTGACACCTGTCATCGCATTCATAATTTATATTTTTTTCTCAATAATTGTGTCAACTGAGAAGCAATGATAGAATAACATTTACCGAATCTCATATAATACCCTAATAAGCCTAGAAAACTCATGATCTCGGTCACATTTATGGGTGGCTGCCAGCTTGTGAATGTCTATCTTACTAAGATCCATTCTAACCCTCTCTATTGATATGATATGCCTAAAGAAAGTGACTTCATCAAGCCAAAATTCACACTTAGAGAGTTTAGCATATAACTTATGTTCCCGAAGATAATTAAATCCATAAAAATTGCTACAGCTTTGGTTAGCCCAAAAGGCATAACCAAATACTCATAATAGTCATATCTTGTTCTAAAAGCAATTTTGGAAACATCCTATCGCTTAATTCTCAACTTATGATATCCTGATCGTAGATCCATCTTAGAATACACTCCAGCTCCTTTCAACTAATGACAGAGATCATCTATCCATGGCAAAGGCTATTTGTTCTTTATCTTCACTTTATTCAATTGTTGATAGTTTGTGCACAACCTCATAGACCCATATTTCTTCTTAACAAAAAGGTCTAGTGTTCCCCAAGGATAAACTATTGGTCTAATAAAATCCTTGTTCAACAGTTCTTCTAACTGTTCTTTCAATTCTCTCATGTCAGAATGAGCCATTCTATATGGTGCTGCTGAGATATGAACAATACCTAGTAGGAGTTATATGGAGAAATCTACCTCTCTTTTAGGTCGCAACCTTGGTAGTTCTTCTGAAAATACCTCTAGATATTCATTCACCATCGGAATGCTTTCCAAGCCCATATTCTCTTTCCTCGATTCAATCATATGAGCTAGGCAAGCCTCACCTATTTTATAAATCATTTTATATTCCTTCATCATAGAGATCATTCTCAATGGTTTGGAGAACTCCTCACCTTGAACTACCACTATTTCTCCTGTAGGGGTTTTCAAACTAACAATCTTTTTCTTGTAGCCAACCACTGTACTGCGTTGATAGAGCCAACCCATACTAGGATGGCATCGTACTCATGAAAAAGTAATTCAATCAAGTATGCAAGAAAACTCCTTTCCTTGGACCATAACAAGGCAATATTTATTCACGGGATCTACAACCGCATTATGCACTTAAGGATTGGTGACTTCTATAAAAAAATCCAATTTTCCTACTCGCATGCTATACTATTAAAGAAAATAATTCAGAGTGAAAGAATAAAAATGTACTAATAACCACATTTGTGGTGCTCTGATCTTCACGAGCTCTCATAGAATAATCCCCATCTGGTGTCCGACTAGATCCTAGTCTATTCACTATCTCAAAAACTACCAATCTATGCCCATCTCTACCACTGCTGGCTTGATCTTGGCCTTTACCTTGAGCTGATATTAATGCATGTGTCTATGTAGGGGCTTCATTAGTCTAAATAGGGCAATCCCTTTTGTAATGGTCTCTGGAATCATATATGAAACAAACCCTACAATGTCTGTAGCACTTCACTCCATATCTTTTACCATATGATAGGCATTCCAGTGTTGGCTCTTTCTATGTCTGACTGCTAATAGCAATAGAGATAGCTCTATGAGATGTTGTTTGCCTAGAGGATGCTGAATGGCCTCCATTCAGGCTCGGTCCCCTAGCCTGAAGTTGTTTAGAACTCATACGAGCCTTATTGCTTGAAGAATGTGTGGCACTAAAAGAGGACTTCCTATGGTCTATCCCCAATGGTTCACTAGGCTTCTTAAGGCTCTTCATCATCTCCACACTAATCGCTAAAGATACAAATTTGGATAATTCTTGATATTAGTGGGAGACCACATGGAACTTGTATCAGGATCGAGTCCTTCCTTAAGATGGTAGAATTTGTTCACCTTATTATCAATCAAACCGGTTGCATACCTGCTCAGCCTGGTAAACTCCTGATTAAACTTGATCATTTTTTGGCTCCTCTATCTTAAGTTTAGAAATTCTTACTTTTTTCCATCCATATAAACCCTTGGTATATACTTATTTATGAACTTTGTTATAAAGAACTTCTAACTGAGATATTCTAGTACCTATGGATTGATTGTGACTAACTTCCTCTAGTCTTATGCATCTTTAGAAAGCAAAGAGACTGCATATCTTGCCTAAAGCTCTTCTAGACACATGAGCTCCTCGAATACCCTTAAGTCTTTTCCAACCAATACTCCGCAGTTGTGGGATCATCCTTACGCTTGCCCAGGAAATTTGCAGTCCCAAATTTTCGTACTTAGTCCATCTATGGTACCAACTGTAATGGTGGTTATGGAACTGTTTGTGCTATTCTCTATATGAGTGTAACCAATTATTGCATTACTAGATCAAGGAACTAACCCACCAACCCTTCCGTGGGTAGGGGTGAAGGATCTGTTGGTGGGGGAACAACACCTGGTCCCTACACACTAGCTTGGCTTGATGGATTTTGAGACTTATTGTCTATAGGGCTACTATTGTCATTCCAATTTTAATGATCACCTTTTATGGTCTTTACTTAAACCTACACACCAATGGAGAAGATCCCACATTAGAGTTATATGAAATAAAATCCAGGTTGTGTTATACACCCCTTTACCCCATCTAGGATCAAAATCAAATAAACTTAAGCTCTGATACTAACTAAATGTAATACCCCTTCACATAACTTTGAACCATCCTCATTATATGAAAGAATATTACAAAGGATAAGACTCCAAAATTGGTTAATTTAAAATCCTTTTATGCACCATGGTCATGCTAACTTAATAAAACATAAAAAGATAATGATACTAAAATTTAAATTTTAGATTTATAGAAATAAGGCCAACACTTGCATAACGTTTACACAATAATATTTCAATAATTAGTTATAAGATTACATGAACTTATAATCTAAACCATATACAATAGTAACTAATCCCATTCCCAACAAAATAATAAGGGTTATGTAATGTCACACCTTATGCATTTCAGTATAACCTATCCCTGTATCAAGTAATCATACATGGCATACTGGAAAGGTAAAATACCCTGTTAACAATAGTAGTAAAATTTTTTTTCATATCCTGTAATATAATTCAATGACTTTGCATTTGCAAGTCTCATATCCTATAATTTCATTCAATGACTTGCAAGTCTCATATCCTGTAATATTATTCACTGACTTTGCAAAGTTAACACTGAGGTTTTCACCACAATATAATATATCACATATATCAAAACATAAACTTTACACATATGTATTTTCGAGTTGATTTCATTTATACATTTTTAGACTCATTCCAAAATAACTATACATATTCAAGCACGTAAATACAAAACGCATATGACATATTTTCATGCTTGTGTGGAATGTAAGGAGAGAGAGTGATGAGGCTCGGCCAATGACCTGTGCTCCATGTCTTTTATACGCTACTCAAAATGAGCTATCACTTTTCTTTACCTGAAAAATGATGCAAATTGATGAGTTGAGGCTCAGTGAGAATAACCATCCAATGAGCTCTAAAGTACCAAACAACTCATGGTAATAAATCACAATTCCAATATATACCATGTATTTCATTCCATTCATCAGTATCATATAAGTATCAATAAAGTTGAAACATATAATCATTACTCTTTATGTATGCAAATGCTTTTCTTATTTCATTTTGTTGTGACCAAGTTAAACAGACATTGCCCCGGGTTTCCATGTGAACATTTGCCATGTGAACATTTGCATTTGCATTTGCTAGCTAGCTTGATCATTTGTTTCATTTGCACATTTGTTGGGCCATAGGCCTCTTCTTTTGCTTTACAATATCGATTAACTAGTCACAACGCCTTTTTAGCCCATATGCATATGCACTTGTATTTAAGCATCCATCAACCATTGTATCTTATCACATATAATATACATATACCACATATATACCTCATATGCCACACATATACCTTGCATATACCTTACATATACCATATATATATATCACATATGTCAAATATATACTTCAAATATACCACAAGTATACCATTTATATGTAGCACAACGTCACAAATTATCCATCATTACATTATCAAGGACCAATCATGACAATCATATGAATCACATAGCAAGCAACATTCATTTGCACTAAAGAATTCAATCGATAATTAGACTCACCGTTCTCCTTTGATTCTGACCCCTAACTTATTATCTATCCGCTCCTTGTGGGTCTCCAATATGTTGCGAGCCTAATATGAAAACATAATCGATTAACTCATGATTAGGGAGACTTAATGTGGCTTAAACAAATTAATATGCATTCTTCATGTCAATAGCTAAGATTTTTCCTATGAGGCAGTGTGACCTTATAGGAATGTTTAGCCTATAACTATTTCTATAATTGACCAATTAATCTAATTCTTGTTCCTAATTACAAATAACATATAATTATAGAACATATTAAAATTTCAGACCAATTTGATCATTTTACAATATTTGGTGGAATTTCTAAGAGTGTTCTGGTTTCTGCCTTTAGGCAGTTTCAGGGTACTCATTTGGGTTCATCATAACTTACAATATCTAAGTCCTATTTTAATGAACATTTACAGAAACTTATATGGGTTCATATGGAACATGTTTCATGTTTTCAACTTTTATCAATTATGTCTCGAAGGTCTTCAAATTATAACAAACATTTTACTGGTCCTGAATAAAATTGGCTTCCAGACCATTATGACTTCAAAAGGACATAGCTTAGTCTATACATAACCAATTACTACCACAATTTAGCTATGACATCTACCTATAACTTTTCAGTTTTGACAATTTACAGAATATAGCTCTAACAAGCTCAAATGGGCCAAACAAGTTGGTGGATCTGCCCAGAGCACTCAATTGGCAGTTCAAGTCATGGAACAGTCATGGTTCCATTCACCATAACTCACAATTTACAAGGCCTATGAACCTGAAATTTGGTAGACAGATACCAAACACATATATATACAACTTGTAAGTTTTGAGAGACTTTAAATAAGGGCTTTAACATATTTGAAATCAAACCACACAGTAGCTAACTTGGTTAGGGTTTACACCCTGACCAGTTTCAGTACAAAGAGAATATCTCTCCCTATACATAACATCTTGCAAATGTGTTTACATATCCATAAATATAAGACATAAAGGAACAATTTTTGTGGTTTACACATTTCCAGAATCAATTTCTATTAACATCAAAATCAGGGTGCAATTCAGTGTCGAATATTGAACCTAAGTAACTCAAATCAACCCTATAGCAAAAAGAATTGATTACTTACCAAGAACAACCTTGAAAGAGATCAATTAGCTTCAAAAACTAGGTGAAACAAGGAATAATTGAAGTATAAAATGGAGGAAATTGAAGAAGAAAACGGGGCTGAAGTGAGGAGGCAGAAATGGGGAAGAAAGATGAAGATAAAGACAACTTGTTTTTTGTCCATTTCTCTTTTTCTCTTTTTTTTTTCTTTTTCTCTTCTCTTTTCTCTTCTCATTTCTCATTTCTCTTCTATTCTATATCTATTTTGTTTCATTTTCATTTTATTTTGTATTGTTATTATTATTATTTACATATATTTATAATTCCACTAATTCACACAATGATACAGCTTAATCATTTGACCCGATTTAACTAAATTAGCAATGTAAATGTTTACTAATCTTAATCTAATCATTTTGATTACTTTAATTTAGTCACCTTATTCAATTCATTTCAAATACTTTGTTATCCTCATTTAGGTTACAATTACACAAGTGCGATTCGAAACAAGTGCCAAATACTAGGACACGTAACTGGTCTGTCATAAACTTGTTTCTAAGAAAATATGTGTGAAATGCAGGTGTTCAATTGAATTGTATGCAAGATGCTTATGTTCAATGAAATGCATGTGGGGAAGGTCAAGATGTTACAATTCTCCTCTCCTTTTAAAAATTCTGCCCTTGAAATTAATACCCCAAAACAGGTGTGGATATTGCTTTTTCATATTTTCTTCTGTTTCCCATGTTGCCTCTTCTTGTAAATGGTTACGCCATAATACTTTAACCAAAGGTATTTCTCGATTTCTTAGCTGTTTAGTCTTCTATCCAATGATTTGCACTAGTTCCTCAACATAACTCATGTTCTCTGCAATCTCAATGGCTTGATCTTTAAGTACATGTGTAGGATCTGACCTGTATCTTCTAAGCATGCTCACATGAAACACATTATGTATTTGAGCCATCTCGGGTGGTAAATCCAACCTATAAGCCAATGGACCAATCTTGTTAAGAATTTCATAAGGCCCTATGTATCTTGGGCTCAATTTACCCTTCTTGCCAAATCGGATTATCCCTTTCCATGGTGATACACGAAGAAACACCTTTTCACCTAACTCATATTCCATCTCCCTTCTATGCTGATCAACATAACTTTTCTGCCTATCTTGTGCTGCCTTTAGCTTGTTCTTGACAACCTTGATTTTATCCACTGTGTCTTGCACTATCTCTGGCCCTTCTAATGCACGTGCTCCTTATTCATCCCAAATGATAGGGCTTCGGCACTTTCTTCCATACAATGCCTCATATGGTGCCATCTGGATACTGCTATGATACTGGTTATTGTAAGCAAATTCAATCAATGCTATATATTCATCCCAAGCACCTCTAAATTCCATCGAACATGCCCTAAGCATGTCTTCCAATGTCTGTATAGTCCTTTCTGATTGTCCATCAGTCTGTGGGTGGAATGCAGTGCTGAAATTCAATTTTGTTCCCAATGCATTCTGTAAACTCACCCAAAAATGTGAAATAAACCATGGATCTCTATCAGACACAATGGACACTGGAATGCCATGCAATCTGACTATCTCATTCACATATAATTTGGCCAAACTCTCAAGTGTACAGCCCCATCTGATAGGTAGAAAATGTGCTGACTTGGTTAATCTGTCAATAATTACCCATACTGCATCATTTTTCCGTGGAGTTCTTGGCAATCCATAGACAAAATCCATCGTTATTCTTTCCCATTTCCATTCTGGCACTGGAAATGGATGTAGTTTACCAACTGGTGCCTGATGTTCAATTTTAATCTCTCTGACATGTCAAGCATTTGGAAACATATTCTGCTATATCTCTCTTCATTCTTAGCCACCAGTAATGAGGCCTTAAACTGTGATACATCTTTGTCATCCCTGGGTGCATTGCATACGGTGCATTGTGTGCCTCTTCCATTATTTCCTGACGCAAGTTCTCAGAGTCTAGAACACATATGCATGATTTTAACATCAGTGTATCATTCTGCAAATGAAACTCTGTATTATTTCCCTGCCTTACCACATCAATTTTCTCACATAATTCAGAATCTTTGCTTTGTGCTTTTTTGATCCTTTCCTTTAGTATAGGTCTGACTTGAAGAGTAGCAATCAGTGATCCTTCATCATGTATATTTAATTCAACATTCATAGATCGTAATTGAATCAAATATGAAAAAGAGGATATTTTCAAGTGAGCTATACTGCTACTAGCCTTTTCTACTCAATGCATCTGCTACCACATTGGCTTTCCCTGGATGGTATTCAATTATACAGTCATAATCTTTCAATAGCTCTAACCACTGTCTCTGCCTCATGTTTAATTCTTTCTGTGTTAGCAAATAACCCAAGCTTTTATGGTCTGTGAAGATTTGGAATGTCTCACCATACAGATAATGCCTCCAAATCTTTAATGCAAATACAACAGCAGCCAATTCTAAATCATGCACTGGATATGAGATCTGATGTGGTCTCAGTTGCCTAGATGCATAAGCTATCACCTTATCATGTTGCATTAATACACATCCCAAGCCTTGGTGAGAAGCATCACTATATACTGTAAACCCACCTGTACCTATAGGGATAGTTAACACTGGTGCTGAGGTTAGTCTGTGTTTTAGTTCATCGAAACTCCTTTGACATTCTGGAGTCCACTTGAAAGGCTCATTCTTTCTTAACAATTTAGTCAAAGGGCTAGCAATTAAGGAGAATCCATCAACAAATCTGCGGTAGTATCCGTCTAAACCCAGAAAAATACGCATCTCTGAAATATTTTTAGGAGATTCCCAATTTACCATAGCCTCAATTTTCTTTGGGTTAACCTCTATGCCCATACACGACACCACATGTCCAAGAAACACCAAATGATCTAACTAGAAATCACATTTACTCAATTTGGCATATAATTGTTTCTCCCTCAAAGTTTGCAACACAATTTTTAAATGTTGTTCATGTTCTCCCCTATTCTTTGAGTAAACCAATATGTCATCAATAAATACTATCACAAACCTATCCAGATATGGTTGAAACACCTTATTCATTAATGCCATAAATGCAGCTGGAGCATTAGTCAACCCAAATGGCATTACTAAAAATTCATAATGTCCATACTTGGTTCAGAAGGCAGTCTTTGGAACATCCGCCTCTACTACCTTTAGTTGGGAATAGCTTGATTTCAAATCAATCTTGGAGAATATTTGGGTTCCTTGCAACTGGTCAAACAGATCATCTATTATGGGCAACGAATATTTGTTCTTCCCTGTCATTTTATTCAGTTGTCTGTAATCGATGCACAATCTCATTGTTCCATCTTTCTTTTTAACAAATAATACTAGAGCTCGCCATGGTGATACACTAGGTCTAATATACCCTTTGTCAAGTAACTCCTGCAATTGGGCCTTCAGTTCTTTCAACTCAACTGGGGCCATTCTGTAGGGTGACCTTGATATTGGTGTTGTTCCTAGTACTAGTTCAATAATGAATTTTATCTCTTTATCTGGTAGTAAACCAGGTAGATCATCTGGGAATACATCAGCAAATTCCCTTACCACTGGTATATTTTGAAGCAAGCTATCAGTGGTTCTAGTATCAGTCACATATGCCAAATATACTTCACATCCCTCTTTGATCATTCAAAATGCCTTTACAGCTGAGACTAGACATGTAGGCACAAGTTTTTTTCACCTAGAAATACTACTCTTGGCTAGTTTAGTGATTCCAAAATTACTTCCTTAGTAAAGCAATTCATTATTGCATGATGTCTAGTTAACTAGTCCATTCCCAATATCACATCAAATTCACATATTGGCAATAAAATCAGATCAGCTATTAACTCAGCTCTGTCAATGCATATCAGGCAATCACGACAGACATTATTCACAACTACCACGGTTCCCAATGGCGTACTCACATTTATGTCAATCCCCAAAGTCTCATGCATTTGATGCAATTCAGATGCCATATGCAATGATATAAATGAATGAGTGGAGCCTGGGTCAATCAATGCATATGCTAATATTTCAGAAATATAAATATTACCAGTGACTACTTCAGGAGCATCCACTGCCTCTTGTCTAGTCATAGCAAATACCCTGGCCTAAGTAGGAGGTCTAGAACTTTGACCTTCAGATCTGGTCACTCCTCTGCCCATTGTACCAGTCCTGCCCCTGCCTCTTCCTTTGCCCTGTGTCCCACTAGTAGGGTAGGCCCTCGGTGCCTCAACTGTAGTCTCAGATACTCTTCTACCTCTGCTGGTCTCTGCTGGTTTGGCTGTATTTGGATAGTCTCTATACATGTGCTCCATCGATCCATAGAAATAACATGCTCCTGTGAGCCTTCTACATTCGCCCGTATGTTGTCTGCCACAATGACTACATGTGGGCATCTGTTCAACATATTGGCTCTGCCTCCTGCCTAGGTAAGAGAAAGTCATGCCTCGACCTCTAAAACTTGAGTACCCACTTTTGTTGCCAGACTGTTCAGGCATATATCTACCTCTTTTTCCTGACCTTCTGCTAGACTTACCAAAGAACTCACGTGATGGCCTTTTTATTTGTTGTTCCCCATCTTCTTTCATTAACCGTTCATCTCTTATTGCAGCAGCTCTGAGTCTGGCATAATTATCAAGATCAGTAGTCGTGATTCTGTTTCTGATCTCATATTTGATGCCCTCCTCAAACTTCCTGCATTTGTCTCTTTCAGTAGAGACCATGAAGGTGGCATAATGGGAAAGTTTGTTAAATTGTACTTCATACTCCGTAATAGACATATTCCCCTGTTTCAGATTCAGGAATTCCTTCCTCTTCTCATCTTTATATGCTTCAGGCATGTAATTGTTCTGAAATTCCAGGAGAAAATCATTTCAGGTCAACACTGGTGGTTGTGCATCACTGTTAGGGACTGTCTCCCACCATTTTATGTTAGAAAGTGTAGAAATCCTATCATTTGGGATGAAGAAGGAGCACGTGCATTAGAAGGGCCAAAGATAGTACAAGAAATAGTGGACAAGATCAAGATTATCAAGAAAAATCTAAAGGCAGCACAAGACAGATAGAAAAGTTATACTGATTAGCATAGAAGGGAAATAGAATATGAGTTTGGTGAAAAGGTGTTTCTACTAGTATCTCTATGGAAAGAGGTAACTTCATTTGGCAAAAAGGGAAAATTAAGCCCAAGGTACATAGGGCCTTATGAAATTCTTGAGAAAGTTAGTCGATTGGCATACAAATTGGCTTTACCACTAGAGATGGCTCAGATTCATAACGTGTTTCATGTGATCATGCTTAAAAGATACAGATCAACCCTCACACATGTGCTTAAGGATCATGCCAATGAAATTGCAGATGATATGAGTTGTGTAGAAGAACCAGTGGAAATCATCGGATACAAGACTAAACAACTGAGAAACTAAGAAATACCTTTATTTAAGGTATTATGAAGAATACATTTACAAGAAGAGGCAACATTGGAAACATAAGAAAATATGAAAAGGCAATATCCACACCTATTTCCAGGTAATAAATTTTGAGGACAAAAGTTTTAAAAGGAGGAGAGAATTATAACATCCTTGACTTCCCACATATGCATGTTTACATGCATTTCATTTGAGCATATGTATTTTTATATATTTCACTTGAACACGTGCATTTTATATGTATTTCTATAGGGACAAGTTCACGACACGCAATAGCAATGTGTTTGAGTATTTTGCCATTGTTCTGAATTGGCTGTGTCCAATTTATAATTTAGTTGAGGATGACATGAAATTGGAATTTATGTGAATAAAATTATTATATAAAATAAATGAAGAAAAATGAAAAGAAACAAAAAAAAAGGAAGAAAAAAAAACAAAGAGAGAAGATGAAAAAAGTGAGAAGGTGGGAGGTGGACCTTATCTTCCTCCTTACCATTTCGCCTCCCTCACTTCATATTCATTTCTTCTTATTCTCCCTCCCATTTCAGCCTTCTTTTCTTTCTTATTTCACTTCAGTTTTGTATGCCTTTCAATTTCGTCTTGGTAAGTAATATTCTCTCCATTGTTCTACTATTGCTTAAGCTGTTAGGGTTAAGTTGCAACAGTGTTTTGCACCCCAATTTTGCTACTAATAGAAACTAATTCTAGAAAAGTTTAAACAATGAAAGTTGTTTTTTTATGTCTTAGGTTTACAGATATATAAATATTTTTGCAAGATTTGGTGTATAATAAAAATTTATTGGCATCTTATTGGAACTGGTTTAGGTGTAAACCCTACCTGAGTTTGCTACATTTTATGTTGGTTTTGAATATGATAGAGCTCGTATTTTAGGAAGCTCAAAACATGAAAATTATAAATAAATGTGTTATACACATTTATACCTAATGTCATGTTCATATATCTTGTGTAGAGTTATGGTGAATGGAACCATCACTATTCCTTAGTTTGAATTGCCTGCTTAGTGCCTTGTTCTGATCTAGAATATTTTTTAGCCATTTTGAGCTCCTTAGATATGGATTCTGTAAATTATCAAAGTGAAAGTTCTATTTTTATGTATTAGATAAATTTTTGTATAAATATTAATATAATATGTTATGTATAGAGTGAGATAGGGCCTTTACAAGTCATACTGATCGAGAAGCCAGGTCTGTTTTGGACTTGTGAAATATTTCTTATAATTGGAGGACCTTAGAGGCATAAATGATAAATGTTTTAAACATAAAAAATGTTACATTTTAACCCATATAAGTGCACACCAAGTTTCATTATAATCTAACTTATATATTGTGATATATGAAGAACCAAAATGGGTACCCTAAAATTGTCAAAGGGCATAAAACAAGGTAGAAAAATAACACAATTAGAAATTCCAACAAATTTGTACAATACGCCAATTGTTCTGAAATTTTAGTATGTTATATAATTATATGTTAAATTTAATTGCAATTAAGAATCAGATTGATTGGTGAAGTATGAAAAAATTTATTAGCTAACCAGTCCTAGAAGGTTACACTGCCCTTTAGGAAAACCTATGTATATGAACTATGCAAATTAATTTGTTTAAGCAGCATTAAGTTTCTTTAGTCATAAATTAATCGATTATATTTCCATATTAGGCTCACAACATAATGGAGACCTACAAAGAGGGGATAATAAATAAGTTCAAGGTCGGAATAAATGAGAAAGGTGAGTATAGTTATCAAACGATTTCTTTAGTGCATATGAATATTGCTTACTATATGATATGTGTGATGATTTATGGTTATGTGATTTATATGATTGTCATGATTTGATCTTGGTAATGAGATGATGGATAATTTGGGACATATGTGGTACATATAAGTGACATATGTGTGGTATATTTGATATATATGTTTGACATACATGATATATACATGTGTTTTCCAGACAATGAACCAAGAAGGGGGTTGAATTGGTTCGTAAATAAAATTTTCTTAACTTTAGGGTGTGGAATAAAATAAATAAAGTAGGGAGGCAGAAAATTCACACACAAGATTTATAGAAGTTGGGATATTAACAAACCCTACTCCTCTCCCTAATCTCAATTGGGTGTCTCAGTAAGACTCTAAGTGTTACAATGGAGTTTTACAAGCTCACTCCCAACTATGGTGTTTCTCTTAATTGGATAACACCTAACCCAGAAATTACTTTGTGTTTTTCAATGGCTCACACAAAAGCTAATTCCTTGTGTTTTATGACTCACACAATAAACCCTTACAAGTGTTTCACTCTTAACCCAATATACCCAAACTAACTTGAGTAATTGATTACAATGAAACACTCACCAACCTACAATGCTCAGAAATTATGAGCAATTAGGTTTAAACAAAGAATAGAAGTTTGTTGAGAGAAATAACTAATGCACAAGTCTACAATAAGATTAATTGATAGAAAGTAATTGTTTTTCTTGTTCCTCTTCTTGTTAGGATTCATAAATGACTTCCATTTATACTTCCTTTGTGAATTATAGTCGTTTGGTTGCATTTAATGTGAAAATAGCCATTGAACCAACTCTTAACTTTGCATCTGACATGTTTCTCTGTCCTCATTCACAGGTGTGAACATATGTCTCACGGTCGTGAATGTTCTTCCAAGCCGTGGTCTAAGTAGTAACACTGGCCATGAAGCTCTCTGGTAGAATTTGAATTGTTTGATCATGGGCATGACTTTATACTTTCACGGGCATGAATATTTTTCCAAGCCGTTGTCCAAGTGGTGACTCTGGCTATGAAGCTCTCTAGAAAATTGGCATGTTTTGTTACAAGCGTGAATATTGTTTCATGGGCGTGACTGAATGATCATTGACGGTTGATATGATCCTTCATGGCTGTGAACTTTAAATGGTTAAAAGTTAGCACTCATCTATATTCACAGGCATGACATAATTAGTCACGGGCGTGACTTTGCTAATTCTTTTAATCTTCATATGTTGTCTTTCAATCTTGCTTCAAGTTCCAATCAAGATATTATCCTGTTTAACACACTTAGAACAAAAACATTGTTAAATTGTCATATTGCTATTTCATTTGTTTACAATGAAATGACAGAAATACCACTAAAGGTTCAACAATCTCCCTCTTTTTGATGGTGACAAATAATCTAGCAATACGTATTTTTAAGGAGTCTCTCCCTCAAAAGGCGCTTAAGATAAAATAATAGATTGCAAGAATTGAATGATATATACCGAAGGTATTTGCAAACTCATAAGGTATATGCAAGATATATCTTAAGTATATCTCAACTTTTAACATATATAACAAATGTATTCAAAGTATATGTGAGATATATGTTAATTATATCTTGTGCATCAAAGATGAGTTCAGAATGAGTTCAAGTTTGCAAAGTATATGTGAGATATATGTGAGGTATATCTTATGAACATTATCAATTAAGGAAAAGTTTTACATATTCCACACATTGCATATATTGCTAGGGCGAATAATTGTATTAAAAGAAGGGGAAATATTACAAATTTTTACAAAACATAAAATAAAGTCCTATAACATTAAATAAATCTACTACATGAAAACTAGGACTCTAATTAGGCTTCAAGCCTGACAAACC
Source organism: Triadica sebifera (assembly GCA_023653625.1). Taxonomy (NCBI): domain Eukaryota; kingdom Viridiplantae; phylum Streptophyta; class Magnoliopsida; order Malpighiales; family Euphorbiaceae; genus Triadica; species Triadica sebifera. The sequence goes on along the minus strand of CM042892.1, from coordinate 38,844,882 downwards.
ATCCCTAAGGCATGCTACCTCTGCCTTGAGGCTGTCCATACGAGATTCCATGAAGTCTTTAAGGTTTTCCGACCTCTCATTGATGGAAGCTTGCATCATGTCAAGGCGAAGCGCTATAAGATCAGCAACCTGTTGTGCCAAGCTAGATGTGGTAGAAGCCGATGTCTGACCAACATCTTCCAGTACTGCCGGTATCGATGTTTCGTCATGGGCTCGCTTTTGTTACAGGACATACTGGGGACCAGCTTTGAAGGTATCAGAATCATGATCTTCCTAGTCTATTTCACCAGTGCGCTAGGCCTGCTGCGGGCTACCGCTGGGCAGCCCAGCAGCCTGCTTACACTCCCAAATGATTTTTCCCATGCGATCTCATCGCGATTCATCCCAAAATAATTCTCTCATATTTTGGATCCTATGCAAGACCATTTTACTCATTCTCCATATCTTCAATGCGTGTGACCCATTAGGTTCCCGGTTATGTTGGCCACTTAAATTAATAATGAATTTAAGCAAGTCATGAGTTGTATCTAACAACACATCATGACCCCCAATTGATCGAAAGGTCAGTGGTTTGACTAAGAACCTTTCCATAGACAATTTTCGTGCAAGTATTCCTTTCACCATTCTATACCCCACTTGGTTCAAAGTATGGAGATATGTCAACTCCCACTACACTGACTACGCCACGTCTAGTCCAACTAATGTTAGTTCTTGTCCCTGAGGCTCATTACTCTATTAGATATGTCATTGAATACTATCTTTATGACATTTCCACTCAAGCCAAAGATTTCTGAGTAATGAACCCGACAAGAGGCCAAGGGCATACACTCATTCGATCAGGAGTGGTGAATCCTTTGTTGTTAACCCAATTACCTTCGAATACCTCAAGCTGTATCCAATCACCACCCTATGAGAAACCTCCCTGAGGCAACAAGGAATAGTGTCAAAATACAAAATCAATATTCAAGATATCCTGAGTGCCTCAAGTTTAAGATTACTTGCACCATTGCTATGATGAGGCTATCATTGGCATTTGAAAAGATTATCCATGTGATTGTCTCATAGTTGGTCATCCAATGTACTAAGCTACGCTTAGCAAGCATCCATATGTTAACTCTAAATATCTCATGTTTATAGATTATGAGATCTACTACTCGATGCAATCAAGGAGTGTAACATGTGCTAGTTTGTCTGCATTAATAATGTCCCATCGCATTAATCCTATGACTAGGGATAATTTTGATACTAACATAATTACACATGATAAGAATCTTAATATCATGATCTCATCATGATTTCCTTCATGCTATGTTATGTATCAAGGACTTCATTAATTGATTTAAGATCACTTATCAATTCATATATCAAATGAACATCAAATTAATGAAAAAGCCATTTATTAATCAAATAAATTGGTACATTAAGTGCTAAAGGTGATTGCCTTTATAAAACTCCTCTAACAAGCTCCCACTTGTACTAAAGCCAATCGCCTTTGTATTTAATTCCATAGGCGAGTACATGAGAATCATATTTTTTTTTGGGGAAGTGGCTTTGTTAAAGGATCAGCAATATTCTGATCAGTGTGCACTATTTCTATCTTTACACCATTCCTACGAATGATTTTTCTAATCAAAGGGTATCTTCTGAGTACATGTTTGGATCTCTGATGAGACCGTGGCTCCTTTGTTTGTGCAATGGCTCCATTATTCTCCCAATACAATTGTATTGGATCAATAATGCTGAAAACCACTCCATATTCTATGTCCATATTCTGTGATGAATTTCTTTATCCAAACTGCTTCCTTTGCTGCTTCAGAAGCTGTAATGTACTATGCTTCGGTTGTGGAATCAGTAGTCGTTTCCTACTTGGAACTCTTCCAACTAACTGCTCCACCATTTAGTGTGAATATAAAACCTGATTGAGATTTTGTGTAATCCTTTTTAGATTGGAAGTTGGCATCGATAGACCCGCTCATAATAAGATCTCCATCTCCATAAACCAAGAATACATCCTTGGACCGCTCCATGCTAAACCTCTTTAGCATCTTATCTATGTATGTAGACTGTGAAAGACCAAGCAATCTTTTAAAAATATAGACTGCTTCATAGAGAAATTCTTGGATAACCAAATTTTGACTGATTGTAAGGCTGATACATCATTTCCCATTAAAAATATGTAATCTACATATAACACGAAATACGATTGCAGTCCCACTAACCTTCTTGTAAACACAAGGTTCATCCAGATTTTGTAAGAAACCAAACTATTTGATTGTCTCATGAAACCGAATATTCCAACTCCTCGATGCTTGCTTTAATCCATAAATGGATCTTTGAAGCTTACATACCTTTTTGCCATCTTTGGATATGAAACCTTCTGGCTATGTCATGTACACATCCTCAGTCAGATTTCCTTTAAGGAAAGTTGTCTTCATATCCATTTGCCATATCTCATAATCATAATGAGTAGCAATGGCTAGGAGTATCCTTATGGATTAAAGCATAGCTACTGGGCTAAAAGTTTCATCATAGTCAATTCTTTGTCTTTGACAATAACCTTTAGCAACAAGTCTAGCTTTATAGGTAATCACATTATCATCCATGTCAGTTTTCTTTTTGAAAACCCACTTGCACCCTATAGGTCTATTTCCTTTTAGTGGGTCAACCAAAGTCCATACTTGGTTTTCATACATGGAATCCATTTCTCACTTCATGCCTTGAAGCCATTTGTCAGATTCTAAACTATTCAGAACTTCTTCATAGGTTGTAGGCTCATCGTTTTCTATGCGCAATACATAATTCTGTTCACTAATGAGAAATCCATATCTCTCTATAATAGTATGTATCCTACTTGACCTACAAAGCTATTGTGCTTCAGAAGGTTGAGTTGTTATATCATCTATATGAGTGATTTCCACCAATCATAGGCATGATATTTTAGAATGGACACTGCATATCTGACCTTTTGTTCCTCTAGACACTTGAGTTCCTCAAACACCCTTTCTATCGATTCCATCCAAAACTCTGATGTTGCTGGGTCATTCTCTCTCATTTCCATAAAATCTGCGACCCCATATTTTTCAGTTTATCAATCCAGGGTTGTGGCTGAGGTGGAGGAGGAGGTGGAGCTGGTTGTAGAACTGCTAATACTATCCATGCAGACACATAAACATGTGTCATAAAAATCATGACATAATTTAAATAAATCATTGCATAGCAATTTAGAAAATATTATAATAAAATAAAATTTATGTTCCATTATATTATCATTATATTTGCATCAAGACATGAATTGCATATATTCAACCATATGTAATATATAAAATATTAAACATTCTACCTCCTCTCATATTTCCATATTTTATTACATTTCTTACTATGTCCTTTAAATTATTTATTAAATTTCCACCTATAGACTTAATTTAAATAAATTTATTTTATATATTATTTTAATTTAATTAGTTTCCATAACTCATTTTAATTTAATTGATTTCTCTAAAATTATTTTACTTTAGTTAACTCAAATCTCAATCCATATAAGCCTAAATGTTTTAACATACAATTGCCAAAACTGCATAGTAGATAATTCATAATGCAATTCACAATAATCCTACATTATACAGGAACAAACATATGACTATACAATATTACCAAATTCATTGTTAATATATATATAACTCAATTATAAATTTAACTTACCTTAAGCCTTATGACCGAGTGTAATCACATCATCTGTATACAATTAGGACAGGGGTGCACTCGGGGCTATCACTACTCTGTTCCTAAAGCATATCAATATTGATATTGTAATGCCCTTGTAATGGTGCACCATCTATCCCTAGTTAGTCCACAAGTTGAGAACTGGGCAATTAAGTTTATTACATATTTAATTTCTTTATATATTAATTTACCGGAATCAATGTTCCCTTTACATTTATAATGAAAATATGATTATAAAACTTTAAAATCATATAAGCATATCATATGCCATTATATATCACCATTTAAGTAACATTGGCATACTTTAATTAGTTTTTCATACAATCAAAGCCAACAAATCTTTTAATACATAGGCAAAATTTATAATATCTTTATGAGTCCAAGTATGTCATATAACCTCTCTTTGCATATCAAATACATATGTCGTACAGGACTTTCTACCTTCACTCTTTATTGTATTAATTATTCAATAATTACGATTAATAATTATCACATTTTTAATCAATCATATACTAATCCATATTGAAAAATATATTATGTTACAGCTTCTACATTCACACCCTTTTAACACACATTTACAATCTTAAACCAAAATTTTCCTACATTTTATCAATCAATTATTCATCCATATGTCTATACATGCATTAACACGAAATTTCTTTAGTTAAGCACCCAATTGATTTCATTTAATCCTCAACCTAAGTTGCATGTTATGATAATCACACAACATTTTATCAATAATTCAATGTTCGTAAATAGGTTTTACAAACCTTCAATCACAACAATCATTTATATATTCATATATTCTTTAACATCTTATTTATCATATTTTATATGCCACCTACATTACTTTTTCTCTCATTTATATTTCCTAGTAGGTCATCTTACCCCTTGTAATCCATTTCATATTTACACATTTTAACACATTATTCAAATATGCAACTTATTCAATTAACACACAAGCATGCAATAAGGCAAACTAAAATGCATATATGTACAAACCTCAAGGGAGCTTTTCCAAAATCTAAAATTTGGAGCTTGTCTATTTTTGTTGTTCTTTCTCTTGTTGAGGGCCTAATATAAAAATATAATTGATTAATACCTTGTTAAAATACTTATTTTTATTATAGTTTAAATAAATAACTAAATTTTCTCTTAAACGGTCATATGACCTTTGAGGACTATTAGCTCTATAATGTTTTGTACACTTATCCAATTTATATGATTCTTCTTCCTAAATATATTTACCATGTAAGAATAAAACATACTAAAATTTCTAAATTTTTGAACCATTACATAATTGTTAGTATAATTTTAAATATTACTCTATTTTCTGCCCTTAGATAGTTTTGGGATGCTATATTTAAAAATTTATATCTTTTACCATGTATATTAAATTATTATGAAAAGTTTTATATAGTTAGATACATTAATTTGAAACATTGTTCTCATTTACCATATGTCAAGATTCGGCCTCTAAGGTTCTCAAATAATAGAAGATCTATAACTAGTTCAGAATAGAATGACAACTTGACCAGCTCATTTGTTAAGGTCATAACTCACCAATTAAACAAAAGTTTTAGGTTATTCATTCAAAAAAACTTAGATAAGATATAAAAATAAAAATTTCATGTTTTAAACTTTGGAAATTTCGACCTTTAAGATGCTAAAAAACGAACACTAATTCACCTGAACTGCACAGATATGAGGAAACAGCTCAATCAAGGAACAACCATAATTAATTTTTATATAACTCAGCTTAAATAAGAGATATTTATACAACATTTTATAAACACCTAAATAATACATATATCTACAACTTTTATGTTTTACAAAACTTAGATTTAACCATTAAGATGATCAAAGTAAGCAAAAACCGTAGGTTATTCTGTTGACACATCTCCCTAAACCAGTCTCACTCAAACCAGTTAATCTCTTTATATACCCAAAATAATTTCATGAAATTTCACAAACATATAAAAAAACACATTTATGAACAACTTTTAGGTTTTACACTTTTTCAAATTCGGTTGATAACTCGCTCAAAACTAGAGTGCAAAAGACTGATACTTCACAGTCCTAATAACTTGAAAAATGCAAGAACAATTGAGAGAGGATTACTTACCAAGAAAAAATATATTTGGAGTGAATTTATTACAAATCATTAAGGAGAGGATGAAGAAATAGAGGGTGGTGGTTTGAGGAAAAAGAATAATGGAGATAAGGTTGCTAGAATTGTGTAGAAGTTGCAATAAATATAATTAATCCAAATACATTCCCCTCTCCCAATATAACCACATTTGGATCCCTTATCTCCTTTTTTTTTTACAAGTACCAAATTCCAGTAGCTTTTATTAAACTATAATTTCATTATGTAATATGTTTAATTTAATCAAATTTATCATGTCAATCAATTTAATTTATTTTAATTTCTAATTTAGTCATTTATTCCATCTATTTTGATCTCTATTATCTATCATGAGTTTCCTATGTACATCACATACTTATTCTAACTTAAACTAATTAGTGGGCATTCTAAGTCCTCATATAGAGAATGGCCATTTAAAGTTCATAACTAATTATCCATTTCATTTCACAATCCATTACATGTTTTCCACATGTTATCTGCATAATACTTTGTGATTTTAAAACATATAAAACATAATCATACTCTTGTTCATGTTTTCAAACTATATACAATCATGCCTCATCATATAAGGTGTGTGTGCATGCCAATTCCATGTTAAATCATCATAAAAATTGGTTAATAAATCTATGTCAAGGCTTCACGGGTGGTCTACCTGTGACTCAAGCTGTGATTATTTTCTAAGGCATCATTTAGGGGCATGAACATTATGTCACAACCATGAATCTTCATTCTGCAACATTTTCAGCACCAAATCAAGGCAATTAATCACACCACACATAATGGCTGTAAGGCTAACCAATGTTAGCTACTCATATCAACACATTTCAACATACTGCATCATTTCACAAGATAAAAACATTCATATTACAATAATTAACCAATCAAACTAGATTTTATGCCTCAATTGTCAATGATAACATCAAATAATTTCAATCATCATTATTCCTTTTGAATTTCACATTTAACATATCATATGTATTGATTTCATGCATTTCATAAACTATTTTCATGCCAAATAATGTCCCAATATCACAATTTTCACACAACATGCTATAAAAGCGAATTTAAATGCATATATGTAAAAACCCAAATTGGAGCCTTAATAACCAGCCTATCTAGCATGACTAATCCCTCTAGTGGGTTTCTCCAAATTCCTTATCATCTCTTAAACAAAATCATAAATGACTTTATTATCTATTCTAATAAAGAACAATTTATTTGGCAAAAAATAAATCAATCCTTAACTTTAACAATCAATATATGTCTTTAATCGCTATTATCATTTAAAATCGATTTAAACTTCATAAGAGACTAAAAAAACATGATATTCTTATCAAAACTTGAATAAATAACATTGATTAGGGTTCAATTTTGACTTCTCCTTTTATTCCTAATTTTACCCTATTTGAAAAGGTCACTCTCTCTTAATTCTAATAATTTAATCTTGTTAATGGTGTGAAGTTCATGTTATTAATGTTAGAAATAGAAAGGTAATCATAGGGAACTCATTTATGGTATGTGTCTAGGGTTTAGAGGTGTAAAAATCACGAGTGTTTGACAAAATGATAAAACTGTTTAATTTAAATTGCATGGCTTCATGGGCATGACTATGCCTTTCAAAACCGTGAAGCTATTAAGCTTAAGATTTCTTATTTTGTGATGTTCATGGTTGTGAGTCTATAATCATAGGTATAAACCCTATGACACCTTATTCCTTTTTTTTAAAAACTATTTCCATGTCCCAAAACCTATGACCCCTCATTTATTGCTTATATACTCTTAAAACATGTTATTTCTAGGCACTAAATTATGGGAATTATATGTCTACTATAAGCAAAATATGTTAATACATTCATGCTTTCTACGTATGAATCTATACTATAAGTTTGAATAAATATGTCATGTCTAATATGTTTTTCAGAATACATGATGAGTGGTTGATAAGTTTGAGACGCATGAAAAAAGATGCATGTGCATGAGCCTATGTATGATGATATGTAAATTTTTGTTATTTGTCTAACAAATGTAATTACCTTTGACAAGTTTAGATGTGTGTAATTTCATTATGTGATTGTATATCTGTAAGATATGAGATTTGTATAAAACATGTCAAGAAAAACTTTACATATGATATGTCAAATAGTGAATGTGCCAACACGAATTCTACAAGAATATTTATGCATCAACCCATAATTAAGCCTAGACTAGAGTAGGATAGACTTATTAGCATGCTAATAAGGACATTATATGTGTGTTTGTGTGAGACTTATGGGTTCGGCTAAACCATTTGACTTCTAAGTCATAATTATCTAATTTTGTTTCTAAATATGCACACGTTCAAATGTCTAGATGCACCTCATCTGATAGGTAACTTATTTATACTGACCTTTGGGTTCAGCTACCCTTCGTGTCTCTCGAAAGTCTAGTATAAGAAATTATTTATGGGATAAGTTATATGAATGAATATATGACATCCTATGTTATGCCTTTGATCTATATGTAGTCTGATTTTTGTTTAACACACTTGTGCATTATCTGTTATCAGTTTAAAGAGGTATGGTTCTTTGCAATCTTTTCTACACAAGAATGTTAAAGCCATGAGATACTCACATGTGTTTTAATGCTCTAATGTAGTAGTGCATGATTTCTTGTAAGTTTCTTTAAATGCTAATGTGTTAGAAGGCATGCATGGTTATTGAAATAATTTTTTATATAAATGTTATAATCTATTTCGATATAGTACGCATCACAGGGCGTTAGCTCAACGTAGGAGTTTGTTTTTTTCTCACATAGGTGGGAGATAAATAATGGATAACATCAAATAAATAGAGAGTGTTGCAGATCTAGTGAACCCTATAGGATGATCGTAAAAGCAATAACAGAGCTAGCTACCCTGTTAGGGTTGGTCCCATATTCTGATCATGTCATGTATATGAGTCAACCATTGCGTACATCATGTATACTTTAAGAATAAGTAGTTATACATATATTATGTAAATATGAATTGTGTAATAATACAACTTTGTCTTTTGTACAATATATATGTCATATATCATGGATAGGTTTTGGTATGAGTGCTGTATGCCTATAAGTCATGTACAAGCATGTCAGTTAGTGATTCGCTAATACGATCTTACCTAATTGTGAGACAAAAGTGTAAAGGGGTTTTACATTACATGCCATAAATATAATAGGGACTCAAGCATATAACTACAAACATAAACTTTATTAATACTCAATTTACTTGTGAATAAAGTAGTGTTTCATATGTGAACCAACTATAGGTTTCATATATGTGACTTACCCTTCACGACTGTGAACCTGGTTGTGAACCTAATTGTGAAACTACTCATGAATAGGTCGATTTCATCCAAAAATTCCATAACACAGCATGTATAACAGTGAACTACCTGTTTACGACTATGAATCTGGAAAATTTTCCAAAAAACATATCAAACTAGAGTATACCATTTTTACATGCAATATCTCTCTAAGATTGATCAATGTCAATCACCTTATAAACATTATAGCATATATCTCATCAATCAGAAGCCATTAACAATATTTAACATTGTTAATGAACAATTTGTCACATTTGCCAAATCAAATCTACCATAACCACATTATAGCATTTTAAACCCCATAATGCATTTTAAACTAAAAAATCATTCATTTTTAACATTCAATAGCCTGCCTAAGCATATATTCAAGGCATCCTAACATACAAATGCAATTGATGGAGTTAAATATGGTTATGTACATACCTTACACCTACAGCCTTAACCAAATATTCTAAGCTTTTCAAATATGCCTTCCTCATTGGGATGCAACTTCAAGTCCTTTTCTAGCTTCTAAACATGCCAAAAAATTCTTCTTATATCACCAAGCTAGAAAATGAGCTCTTAACATCCTAAAATTGAGCTTTTCTCCCAACCTTCAAAAATACTATCTTTTTCTTTTCTTTTTTGCTATGTTTAGTTTTAATATTATATCCTTGTGTAAAAATGGAGTGGAAAGGTTGTTCATGATGAAGAGAGTGGAAAGGTTGTTCTGAAAGTCAATGAGTAGATATGGAGGCATGGTAGAAGAAGAAAAATCATGTTTACTTCATTTGCTCCTAACTGACAAATATTCACACTTAACTCATGGGCATGGATACCTTCATTTGACAAATTGTCATGATTGTGAATTGAAAACCATGGCATTCACTATTATGAAAACCTCTTTCATGGGTGTGGATCTACTCGAAACATTATCATTTTAATCCATAATTGTTTTATGGGAGAGAATTATAATTCACAAGCATGAAAGCACTAACATACTACACTTAATCTTTTTTTCAAACTATACCCTTCTCCTAACTCTCTCTAACCACCAAAATAACTTATTGGCCTTCATTAACAAGAATTACATCCAGATGAGGCCAAAGAAGATAAGAAATGAGAGGAATATAGGCTAAAAAGGGAAGAGAGAAACCTTACTTGGTTCGACTATTGTAGAAGCTGTTGGGTTTTGAAGAATGAATCATATTCATAAACGCAGTGGAAAAATAAAATTTGTAAAACCCAAAACAAAAGATCATACTTGTACCATTAAAACTAATTTACATAAATATAAATTTTCAAAATTATACTTTGTAATTTCTTATTTGTTCTTCAAATCTTCACTTTGTTGGGTTGCAGTAAACCACAACAATCCAAACTAGGATGTCTCTAATGATAATCCATGCAAAGAATAAAGAAGAAACTATCAAGAGAAATGGTTTGAACAAATTCAAAGTGCTTTGAATGTGTTCTTCAGAGAATTTTGTTGTGTCTTAAAAATATTTTTTTCACAAAAAAATATTTTCATGTCTATTTTATGCAATTTGATATCTTTTATATTTGAATCAAATTCAAAGAAAAGATGAAATGTCAAAAATGGAGAAAAGGGAAATTAATGAATATTAATTGGTCATAATTGGCCTAATTAAGGCCAAAATCTGTCGTTGGCCAACGGGTGGGAGGCAGCAACGCGCTGGGCCTGCTGCGGGCTGCTGTTGGGCAGCCCATCTGGCTCCTACGCGGGCCCGTGTCTCTCCCAAACAATTTTTCCATGTGATCTCATCGCGATCAATCCCGAAATAATTCTCTCATATTTTGGATCCTATCCAAGACCATTTTACTCATTCTCCATATCTTCAATGCGTGTGACCCATTGTTCCCGGTTATGTTGGTCACTTAAATTAATAATTAATTTAAGCAGGTCATGAGCGGTATCTAGCAACACATCATGACCCCAATTCACCGGAAAGTCAGTGGTTTGACTACGAACCTTTCCATAGACAATTTCCGTGCAATTATTCCTTTCACCATTTTATACCTCACTTGGTTCAAAGTATGGACATGTGTCAACTCCCACTAGACTGACTACATCATGTCTAGTCCAAGTAATGTTAGTTCTTATCCTTGAGGCTCATTACTCTATTAGATATGTCATTGAAACTATCTTTATGACATTTCCACTCTGTCCAAAGATTCCCGAGTAATGACCATAACAAGAGGCCATAGGTATACACTCCTTCTATCAAGAGTGGTGAATCCTTTGTTGGTTACCCAATTACCTTCGAATACCTGAAGTTGTACCCAATCACCACCTTATGAGCTACCTCTCTGAGGCAACAAAGAATAATGTCAAAATACATAATCAATATTCAAGATATCCTTGAGTACCTCAAGTCTAAGGATACTTGCATCATTGCTATGATGAGACTATCAATGACATTTAAATAGATTATCCAATGTACTTAGCTACACTTAGCAAGCATCCACATGTTAACTCTAAACATCTCATGTTTATAGATTATGAGATCTACTACTCGATCCAATCAAGGAGTGTAACATGTGCTAGTCTGTCTGGATTAATAATGTCCCGTCTCATTAATCTTATGACTAGGGATAATTTTGATACTAAGATTATTACAGATGATAAGAATCTCAATATCATGATCTCATCATGATTTCCTTCATGCTATGTTATGTATCAAGGACTTCATTAATTGATTTAAGATCATTTATCAATTCATATATCAAATGAACATCAAATTAATGAAAAAGCCTTTTATTAATCAAATAAATTTTTACAATAAGTGCTAAAGGTGATTGCCTTTAGAGCACTCCTCTAATAAGCTCCCACTTGCACTAAGGCCAATCGCCTTTGTATTTAATTCCATAGGCACACATGAGAATCATATTTCTTTTTGGGAAGTGGTTTAGTTAAAGGATCAGTAATATTCAGATCAGTGCGCACTCTTTCTATCTTTACATCAATTCTATCAATGATTTCTTTATTCAATTGGTATCTTCTGACTATCTCTGATGAGACCGTGGCTCATTTGCTTGCACAATGGCTCAATTATTATCATAATACAATTGTATTGGATAAATAATTCTGGGAAGCACTCCAAGTTCTGTGATGAATTTCTTTATCCAAACTGCTTCCTTTGCTACTTCAGAAGATGCAATGTACTCTACTTCGGTTGTGGAATCAGCAGTCCTTTCCTGTTTGGAACTTGTTGCCAAGATATTAGACCAAGAAGGGGGGTTGAATTGGAATTTAAAAAAATTAAACTTTAAGGTGCGGAAATAAAATTGTTAATTTTAGAAGGGATAGAGAAAATCAGACACAAAGATTTATAGAGGTTCGGGTATTAACAAACCTTACTCCTCTTCCTAATCGCAATTGGGAGTTTCACTAACACACTAAGTGTTACAATGGAGTTTTACAAGCTCACTCCTAACTATGGTGTTTCTCACAATGGCTCACACCTAACCCAGAAATCCCTTGTGTTTTAATGGCTCACACAATAACCAATTCCTTTATGTTTTACAGGCTCACACAAACAACCTACACTTTGTGTTTTACAAGCTCACACAAACAACCTTTTAATTTGTGTTTTGGAGGTTCACACAGCTAACCCTTACAAGTGTTATTCTCTTAACCCAGAACTACCCAATGCTTACTTGAGTAAAGATTACAGAGATAACTACTTATAAATCTTTATTGCTCAAATATGAGAAGCAATAAGATTTTTACAGAGAATGAATTTGTTCTCAAAGTATAAAAGTACAAGATAGCTTGTGATTTGAAGTATATGCTAATCTTTTGTTTTTCTTGTCATTCCCTTGTTTCTTAATGTATAAATGACTTCCATTTATACTCCCATGGCTGAATATAGTCATTGGGGTGCATTAAATAAGAAACTAGCCGTTATACCAACCAAAAAATCGCGCCTGACATTTTTCTCTTTCATTGTTCACGGGCATGAATATGCTTGTCACGGGGGTGATAGTTCTTCCCAAGCCGTGACTGAAGTGGTGACCTTGGTCGTGAAGCTCTCTGGTATGTTTTGACATATAGAGTCACGGGCGTGACTTTAATCAGTCATGGGCGTGACACTCTTCCCAGCCCTGAACCAAGTGGTGACTCTGGTCGTGAAGCTCTCTTGGTGAAATTGAATGTAGCTTTTACGGGGGTGACACATTCATTCACGGGGGTGAACATCTTCCCAGCCATGACCCAAGTGGTGACTCTGGTCGTGAAGCTCTCTCGAATGAAATTTGCATGAAGCTTCACGGGGGTGACACCTTTCTTCACGGGGGTGACTGAAATGCTTACTTCACGGTTTGGTTTTCCTTCATGGTCATGAACTTCAAATGTTGGTTTCTTGGTAACGGCTAGTTGGCTTCACGGGAGTGACTTCTAGAATCATGGCAGTGAACATGCTACTTCTTGCTTTTTGATTCTCAAGGATTATTCTTCCAATTCTCCATTTTTGCTATTTTAATTCATGTCCTGTATAATATACTTACAAAAACAAGTATGTTAAATACAATATTGCTATATTATTTATTATCATCAAAATGACAGAAATACCCCTCAAGGTTAACAATCTCCCCCTTTTTGATGGTGACAAATAATCTAGCAATATGTGATTTTGAGAAGTCTCCCCCTCAAAATATACTTAGAATAAAATATATAATATGCAAGAATAGTAAATAAAGATGTAGCATTTTAACTAGTTTTTAAGTATATGCAAGTTATATGAGAAGTATATCCAATTCATACCATAATTCCTTTTCAAGACATAAAGTATATATAAGGTGTATCATGGCATGTTTTTATTTGTAACTTGCTCTTAAGGTGTATGCTAAGTATACTCAGGTTATATTTAAAGTATATAAAAGCTCAGTTTTTCTACTTTGCATCTGAAAAGTTGAATCAAGATTTTTAAATCAATTCATAGTCTGTTCACTTTTTGATTCATAATTCTTATATTGCTAGTTTGATACTACTTTCCCTTATCATATATTATCTATCATATATTGCTAGTTTTCTCCCCCTTTTGTCATCAATCAAAAAGAATATGTAGATTAAATAAACAAAAGCAAATATATATATTATGAAGAAAGGGATACAAACTATGAAAGGAAATTTAAGATTTCCTACATAAGCAAACATAACAAACTTAAAATGATCAAACATAACAAATTTAGGCTACACTCTAGCCTATATCCTAGCCAGACATCCTATCACGAAGCCTAGCTACTTCAGCCTCAAGACTGTTGATCTGAGACTCCATGAAGTCCTTGAGGTTTTCCAACATCTCATCCATAGAAGTCTGCAGCTGCTCGAAATGTGGTGCCAAGAGGTAGACCACCTGTTGCGCTAAAGATGGTGTGGAGGCTGAGGACTGTCCAATGTCCTCCCCGATGGCTAGAGTTGCTTCCTCAATCCTAGCCCTCTTTTTCTGCTGGACTCCCTGGAGGCCTGCTTTAAAATCCTCCGTGTCATGATCTTCCTATATAATCTCTCCAGCAGTATCAGTGAAGCGGTAGAAGATATCATTCTAAAAAATGATTCTGACAGCTGCTCCCATCTTGATGAATGACTCTATATCCAGCCTATCTCATGGGTGTGCAGGAATGATGTTGAAGTAATGGTTATCCAGCTTCAAGTAATTGAGCTTCACTGCCATATGAGTGACATAAGCTCCAATCAGGATATCTCCTGTAGGCTTGGTGGCGATGGAGAGAAGATGGTTTGCAAACCATCTGGAAAGCGCCACTGTGACTCTCCTGCGAGCCATCTTGAATAGGAAGAGTTCTGACTTCCTAATAGTTCCATTGCTCTCTCCCCGAGCAAAAATGCTATAGGTTAGAAACCTATGCAAATACCTGTGTACTGGGTCCTGAGATGTGTGCTCTTAGTTTTCTTGACATCCCAGCTGCAATCCGTGCCAAAATGTGTCCATGCTGCAGGGGCAGAGAATTCTACCTCAGTCTCATTCAGAATGCCATCAGATGGCAGGTTGAATAATTCTCCAAAAGCGATGGCACTGAGGGTGTTTTCATTTTTGCAGAGTTGGAATTTCACCACTCCAGTTGGTGAAACCTGCAAGGTGCTGAGAAATTCCAGCGTTGGCTCCTATAGGGTTGGCAGATGAATTTGAACAAATTCTCTTAGATGACAGGCTTGAAGTTGCTCTGTCATAGCCATCTCGAGTCCGAGATTACGGACTGTCTGCCATTCGAAGGACCTTGATGATAAAATAGGTCTCTTCTTCAAAGTTGCATACCGAGGATGGCAACTTTCGGGAATGATGTTCATGAGGTAATCTGAATACCTCTTTGGTGCATGAGACTTCTTTCTCTTTCCCTTTGATGAAGCAGACTCCATATTTGAAGAAATTTAGTAGTTGATGGAGTTGAAGAAGATTTTGACAGAAATTTTGATAAAAGACCTTAGAAATGTCTATTTTTTGCTAAAGATTCGAACTTTTGATGGTATTCATAGTGAAATATTAAGGCTTTGGGGTCAGAATCTTCAATGTCTCAATGAATGAGAGTAAATGAGAGCGGTTTTGGAAGATGGAGAGTTGAAATGAAGATTGTAACCATATGTTTTCTTATATATTCGATACATTCACGGGCGTGGCTTGGGGTGTCATGGGCATGAATAGTCGTGTTCACGGTTTGCTGAAGCAATGTTCCACCCGTGAATGAAAGTGTGAATGCATTCACGGGTGTGATCCATGAACATCACGGGCGTGAATGATCATAGGTCACGGGGCTGAATATATTGTCACGTGCGTGAACTGTTGAATTTCACTACTTATACACGTGAAGGAAGCCGTGACACAAGGCGTGAAAGCGTCTGTGAGTTTTTGGGTGTAATTAATCACGGGCATGACACTCTATCACTGGCGTGAAGGTTTTTTGCCACGGGCGTGATGCAAGCCGTGAAACTATGTTTCACCACTTTAAGTCGTGAATCATGTCGTGACCCAAAGCGTGAAAGCTTCTGTGAGTTTTTGAGGCATAATGGTTCACGGGAGTGAAAAAATGTCACGGGCGTGAATATTCTTATCCACGGGCGTGACTCAAGCCGTGAAACAATGTTTCACTCCTTGAAGCCGTGAAGCATGTCGTGAACCAAAGTCGTGAACGACACTGCCTCTTTGAGCCACTTAAGTCACGGGCATGAGTATAAGTCACGGGCGTAACTCCCGTATAATTTTCATCAGATTGAAATTAAGTTCTGCAACAAGACTAAATCATTTCAACAAAGATTTTACTTCATAAAGCATAAATTCTCATAAAAAAACTTTATCTTCTAACTTGTGAGATGTTTTAAGATCAACAATTAAAAATTTTATATTTTTGTCATCACAAGGTTAATCCATCAATCATACCTAGTTCTCTTCTAATGAAATTAAATCTATCCTCATTTAGAGACTTAGTGAAAATATCTGCTAATTGCTTTTCTATGCATACAAATTCTAATTCAACATCTCCATATTGAACATGATTTCTAATAAAATGATGTCTAATGTCAATATGTTTACTTCTAGAGTGTTGTATAGGATTCTTTGAAAGATTTATAGCACTGGTGTTGTCACATTTTATAGGTATATGGTTCATCTCATGACCATAGTCCTTAAGTTGTTGTTTTATCCAAAGAATTTGTGTACAACAACATCCAACTGCTACATACTCAGCTTCAACAGTTGATAAAGCAACTGAAACTTGTTTCTTGCTAAACCAAGAAACCAAACATTCTCTAATGAAGTGACAAGTACCTGAAGTGTTTTTCCTATCCAAAAGACTACCAGCATAATCTGCATCTGAATATCCTATAATATCGAAAGATGAATTCCTAGGATACCATAAACCTAGATGCAATGATCCATGTAAATATCTTAAAATCCTTTTTACAGCATTTAGATGAGATTCTTTGGGACATGATTGAAATCGCTCACATAAGCAAATTCTTAACAAAACAGCTCATTAGTAGAACCAAATATTATATCATCAACATAAATTTGAAGAATTAGTATCTCATGCTTATGTTTTTTGATGAACAGTGTAGTGTCAACATTTCCCTTTGTGAAGCTATTTTCTAGTAAAAAAGATCTTAGTCTCTCATACCAAGCTCTTGGAGCTTGTTTTAAACCATACAAAGCTTTTGAAAGTTTAAAAACATGATTTGGCAAATCATAGCTTTCAAAACCTGATGGTTGTTCTACATACACTTCTTCATCTATATAGCCATTTAGAAATGCACTTTTCAGATCCATTTGAAAAAGTTTGAAATTCATGTGACATGCATATGCTAAGAGTATTCTTATAGCTTCTAATCTAGCTACGGGTGCATATGTTTCATCATAGTCTATACCTTCTTCCTGATTATATCCTTTTGCAACTAGTCTTGCTTTATTCCTGGTTATTAACCCTTGTTCATCTAACTTATTTCTAAATACCCATTTGCTGCCTATGATTGGATGATTCTTAGGTCTTGGTACTAGGTTCCATACCTTATTTCTCTCAAATTGGTTGAGTTCCTCTTGCATGGCAATTACCCAACTTTCATCATTAAGAGCCTCATCAATGTTTTTAGGCTCAATTTGTGAAATAAAAGCAATGTCAGTGACTAAATGCTTGAAATGAGATATAGTACTTACTCCCCTTGATAGATCACCAATTATTTGCTCTTTTGGATGATTTCTGTTCATTCTCCATTCTTTTGGAAGTTCTTGCTCCATTTGTTCTTGATTTTGAGGTAGTAGTTTTTCTTGATCGTTTTCTTCTTTTCCATTTTCAATGACAAGTTTTTCCATATCATCTACAACATCATCAAGAGCACTACCTTTCACAAGATCAAGTCTACTAGATTCATTAAAAACAATATGCATGGATTCTTCCACTGTTAATGATCTCTTATTAAATACTCTATATGCTTTGCTGGTTGTAGAGTATCCTAAAAAGATACCATCATCAGACTTAGAGGAGAATTTTCCAAGATTGTCCTTGGTGTTCAATATAAAACACTTGCATCCAAATACTCTAAAGTATGATACCAAGGGCTTTCTTCCGTTCCATAGCTCAAATGTGGTTTTGTTTAAAAGAGGTCTTTTGAAAACTCGATTTGAAATATAACATGCAGTGTTTGTGGCTTATGCCCAAAAATAAGTTGGTAATTCATATTCATTAAGCATTGTTCGTGCCATTTCAATTAATGTTCGATTTTTCCTTTCAACTACTACATTTTGTTGAGGTGTTCTAGGAGATGAGAAATTATGTGAAATGCCATGTTCAAGACAAAAACTTTCAAAGTTTTCATTTTCAAATTCTTTACCATGATCACTTCTTATTTTTGAAATGCAGTACCCTTTTTCATTTTGAACTCTTTCAGCAAAGTTTTTGAAATTTTCAAAAGCATCACTCTTTTGAGCTAAGAAAATTACCCAAGTAAATCTAGAGTAGTCATATATGATGACAAATGCATAATGTTTTCCTCCTAAGCTAGCAACCCTAGTAGGTCCAAATAAGTCTAAATGTAGGAGTTGAAGGGGTTTTGAAGTACTTACTATGTTTTTGGCTTTGAAAGATGACTTGTGTTGCTTTCCTCTTTGACAAGGATCACATGTCTTGCCTTTATCATATTTAACTCTTGGTAATCCTTTTACTAGCTCTCCTATGCTGAGACTTTGTATTAAATCCATGTTAGCATGACCAAGTCTTCTATGCCACAGACAAGATTCATCACTAGTAGTCACAAGACACTTAGAGGAATGGTTAGATAGTTCATGTAAGTTTATTATGTACGTATTGATATCTCTATTTCCTTTAAATATTTCTTGACCATCAATAGAGATTACAAGACATTCATTTGAAGTGAAGATTACTTTGTTTCCCTTATCACATAATTGACTTACACTTAACAAGTTATGTTTCAAGCCATCAACAAGTAAAATATCCTTAATAAAAGTAGTGCCATTAACACCAATAGAACCAATGCCAATTACCTTACCCTTTGCATTGTTTCCAAAGGTAACTTTACCTCCATCAATACTTTTGATTTCATTGAAGAGTTCTTTGTCTCCTGTCATATGCCTTGAGCATCCACTGTCTACTAGCCATGCATTTTTGTTTATTGTGGACTTGAGGCATACCTACAGAGTTACAAATCATTGAGGAAGAATGAGATTAATGGGTTCATTAAGCCTAATGTCAAGAAATGGTCAAAATGGTGGGTCCCACATGAAGACTTATGGGTACCCTATTTAATGCCTTCTTTTCTTCTTCTTCTTCTCTTCATTTTCTGCCATCTTCTCTCTCTTTTATAGCAGTCACGCCAGCCCCATCTCCTCCATAGCCAATCTTGAATTCTAGAGAGAGAAAGGAAGAGAATAGAGGTGAAAGAACAACAACAAGTGATCTTCATGGTCCGTAACTCCTAAGGAAGCAGGAAAGAACAAGAAAGAGGAAGAAAAATCAAGTTTGGTAAAGAGAGAAAATCTCCAAAGTAGTGATTTAGTGAAGAAAAGTGTAAGGGAAGAAGCATTTCTTCTTCTTCATCATCTTTTCTTAAAGGAAGTTCGAATTTTGAGCTCATCCAAGACTTATATGGAAAGAGAGAGAAACTAGGGATTTGAGAGAGAATAAGAGAGTTTAGGGTCTTGAGAAAATCATATGATAATAATGATTTATGATGTTGTAGGAGTTCCATGTGACAAGGAACAAGCTCTAAGGAGCAAAGGAAAAGAGAAAGCTACCTAGAAAAGTGAATGAGAAAGATTAAGATTTGTGCATAACTTAAGGCAATAGCCTATTTTTGTTTGAAATAATGCAAGCTGAACATGATTTTAGATAAATGCATTTCAAGAATGATGATGATTATGGCATGAAACCATAGGTTTAGACATGTATGAATGAGATCCTTGTGTGACATTGGATTAATGATGCATGTTAGAAAATCTTGTATCATCAAGACATTTAATTGTATTAGAAATTAATAAGTTGAGTAAAGAACCTTAGAAATGCATGAAATAGAATTTGGTATGATTTGGATGATGTTAGAATGAATTAAAAGTGAATATGTAGATTTCCTACTTAAAGTCATGGGCGTGACTATTGAGTCACAGGTGTGAACTTGAGGATTAACGGTTGTGACTGATTGTTTCACGGTTGTGACTTCTGGGTGGAAATGGTACTATTCATTCCAGAAGCATTCACGGGTTGGAATCACAGACATGACCTTATTCACGGGCGTGAATGAGTAATCACGACCGTGAATGCTTTTGGGCGATTCATTCCAGTAACGTTCACGGCTTGGGATTACGGGTGTGAACTAATTCATGGGCTTGAAATTAGTAATCACAGCTGTGAATACTCTGTATTTGTAATTATGAATGTGGTTATCAAATGAGGAATTCAGGTAAGTAAATGAAAGTCATTGTCTATCCAGTGAAATAAGAATGATATGGATATATATATATATATATATATATATATATATATATATATATTGATGTGAGAACCTATTATGTTGTGATATAGAAAAATGAAATGTCATGGATGATATATGAAATCTGATACGGGTGATAAACATAAGAATATTGCGGTACCTAGTTAAATAAATGAAAAGATGTTATCTAGTCTATATGAGTATGACTATATGTTTGCAAAACAAGAAAATTGAGATGTTGATAAACATGAGAATTATGATTGATGTGAAAATAGAAAGAAGCCCATTACTCTATATGCAGACTAGAATCAGGATAGATGACATGTCATTAAGGGGGCGAACAGTACCGTACTATTCCTCAACAAATATGGCTTAAGCTTTGGGAGTGCCATTGGCCTAAGATGCTCGGTCAATGTGCCTTAAGCTCTGGGAGTGCTATTGACTTGAGAAGCTCTGATGAGAACATGTAAATGAGGACAAGGTGGCTTAAGCTCGGGGAGCGCCCTTGGTCTGGTTATTCATCTATGATGAAATTATACTCAATCAATAATGCTTAAGCTCAGGGAGCGCCATTGATTTGAGAAGCTCTTATGAGCCAGTTAGTGGATAGGGTGGCTTAAGCTCTGGGAGCGCTCCTGATCCATAACCTGTATCTAGTCAGTCCAAATTTAGAGTGATGTGGGCAAGATAATGAGGATATGTCAGAAAATAAGAAAAGAAAATAATAAGAAAATGATGATGATATGAGATTGAGATATAATAATAATAAAGAAATTAACAGAGTAATTTATCATCGAAGTTAAATAAAAATAATATTGTCTATGTGAGCATGACATTTATACTTGTACGAAATAGGAATATGTTGATAGTCATGGCATGCAAACATTTTAATTTATAAAATTATACATGTTAATGCTTGTTGCATGATATAGTATATTACCTTATTTATATGCATCACTAAGCTTAGAGCTTAGTGTGGGAGTTTCCTTCCGCGCAGAAATAGAAAGGTAGTTGAAGGTGATAGATAAAGCAAGCGGTGATCCTATTCAAGTAAAGTAGCCGAACCTTGAGAATGTGGGTTACAAGCTTTGAAATTTATGTGTTTGGCTTTTTATTTTAAAGAGTTTTAGAGTTTGTAAAACTTACTTTTAAAATTTGTTTAAGAATTAATTTGATGTTTAAAATTACTATCTTATGTAAATAAATTGTACTCTGGTTTTTGTATATATCAATATATAGATGAGTGTTGAGAAAATAAAGGTATAATAATAATAATAGTGATTTGAAGAAGTAAAGAAGACAGTCATTAGCGCTTCCTTATCCGGGCACGTGGTGATCAGGTGAGGGGGTGCTACACACTATCTCCTTTTAGAAGGAATTCTCTCTCTAAAAAGATAGCATGTCTTGAAACAAAAACCTTTTGTTCCAAGGGGTGGTAAAATTGACATCCATATGATGCTTTTGGATATCCCACAAACACACATCGGTCAGACTTAGCTTCTAGCTTATCTAACATTGTCCGCTTCACATGAGCAGGACAACCCCAAATTCTCATGTAAGAAAATGTGGGCCTCTTGTTATACCATATCTCATATGGAGTAACATCAACTGACTTTGAAGGAACTCCATTTAATATATAAATGGCGGTCTCTAGTGCATAACCCCAAAAGGATTTAGGCAATTCAACAAAACTCATCATAGACCTTACCATGTCTAACAAGGTTCGGTTTCTTCTTTCAGCCACACTATTGTGTTGTGACGTGTAAGGTGGAGTCCATTGAGATAAAATCCTATTATCTCTAAGATAATCTAGAAACTATTGGCTCAAGTATTCACCTCCTCGATCTGATCGATGTGTTTTAATACTTTTGCCAAGTTGTTTCTCTACTTCATTTCTGAATTCTTTGAACTTTTCAAAAGCTTCAAATTTGTAACTCATAAGATACACGTACCCATATCTTGAGCAGTCATCGATAAAAGTAATCAAGTAGATGAAACCACCTATGGTGTGTGTAGACATTGAACCACATACATCTGAATGTAATAAGTCTAAAAGTCCACTAGCACGTTCACCCTTTCCCTTCAAGGGTAATTTAGTCATCTTGCCTAATAAGCAAGATTCACATGTGTCATATGATTCATAATCAAATGACCCCAAACTACCACTTTTGTGTAGCTTAGCCATGCGTTTCTCACTTATTTGACCAAGAGGACAATGCCATAAATAAGATGATTTCAACATATCTTGTTTTTGCCTTTTATTATCATTGATGTTTAAAATTGGATTTGACATATCTAATATGTATATTCCATTGCATAATGTACCATTAGCATAAAGAATTCCATTCAACATAATATAACAACAATTGTTACTAGAAGCTAAAAGGAAACCATCATTATTTAGACTTCAAACAGAAATAATACTTTTAGTCAAAGCAGATACATAATAGCAATTATCCAAATTTAATATAAGTCCACTAGGGAGGGTCAATACATATGTTCGTATAGCTAATGCAGCAACCCTTGCTCCATTTCTAGCACATAGGTCTGACTCTCCCTTATTGAGCTGTCTATAGTTCCTTAGGCTCTGCATATCAGTGCATATGTGTGAGCCACAACCGGTATCTAATACCCATATATTATTATTGGAAACAATATTAATTTCAATGACAAAAATACCTAAAGTTGATGGGGCATCAAATGCCTTCTTCTTCAACAACTCCAAGTAAGCCTTGCAGTTTCTCTTCTAATGGCCATCCTTGCCACAATGGAAGCATGTCCCTTTTGGAGCAATCTCCTTGGCCTTATTCTTAGCCACGCCTCCCTTAGGCTTCATGGACTTCTTCTTCTTCTTAAGGTTCTTCCTTTTAGAACTTGAAGAGTCCACCAGCATCACAGCCTTACTGTCCTTCTTGACATATGGCTCAACTATTTTAAGAAAGTTAATCAGCTCAGGAATAGTGGTAGAGATTTGGTTCATCCTATAGTTAAGCACAAAATGTGAATAACTATCAGAAAAACCGGTTAGAATTAAGTCAATACTTAATTCATGGTCCATCACAAATCCCAAGGTGGCCAAACTCTCAATATAGCGATTCATCTTCAATGCATATTGCACTGGAGATGTCCCCTCAACAATTTTAATGCGGAAAAGCAACCTTGATGTTTTGAACCTTTCGGAACGTGCTTGCTCATCAAAAAGCTCTCTTAGATGGTATACTATGGAATTAGCATCCATAGCCTCATGCTGCTTTTGCAACTCAGCTGACATAGTGGCAAGCATAATGCATCTTGCCATCTCGTTATCATCAAGATGTTTTTGATATGCCTTTTAAACATGTTCAGAAGCATTAGCAGCAGGGGGATTAGGGAGTGCCTCTTCTAGGACATAGCCAATCTTTTTGGATTTAAGAACTATTCTCAGATTCCTTAGCGAATCCAAAAAATTGGATCCAGTCAACTTATTTTATTCCATTAGCGATCGCAAATTCACACTTGTCATGATGATGATTCTAGCAATCTAGATGTAAAATAGAACATGTTAGAATGTACATAAAATGCATGTTTATTAGGTCTTTAATAAATCGCATTATGGCTACCACTATTTTTATTGCGAATTCATAGCCCTCACTATCAACCCGAGAGAACTTATATGGAAGTTCTCCTAGTGGGTCGATATCCAACTAGCTAAGAATAACCTTGAGGCAACTCAACAAGCTATCCTTAGTTTGGTTGGTAGGTATATAATCCATTCCAATTGCATTATTCATGCAACTATCGAATCTTGTGCTATCAACTTATTGATGTGTGCACATACATTGTGCTATCGACTCTTGATATGTGTACATCTCATGTATACAAACCCAACTTTGCCTCCAATACACATTAACCTTGGCGCAAATCCAACAAGTTAATAATATCGGTTAAGTCTAACCCATTAATCATGAAATATAATTTCAATGGATTGAACATATTCTTATATAGTGAGCTTGAGGCAACTCAACAACCCCTAACTCTAGAAGAACTCTGGTTCTCCCCATATTAATGGAAGGCATAAGACTTAATTGTTTATTTAGTGAGGGATTTCTTTGTTAAGTTACATCAAGTTATTATTTCATGCTTTTATATATCATGCATTCATCACATTGATATATAAAGATAGTTACATTAACTATATGGCATGATTATGGACATACTAAAGTCAATCTCTTCAGCCAAAGAGAAATTGACTAGGTCTTACCTAGGTATATGCATATATTTACAACCATCATACATAAGAAAAAAGAGAAGAGACATACATAAGAAAAAAAAAGAGAAGAGACATACATAAGAAAAAAAAAGAGAAGAGACATACATAAGAAAAAAAAAGAGGTAGGAACACGCAGACCCTATTTACCATAAAACAAAATAATTCCATGCATGCTCAATCACATTGGGCCTAAGTTAATAATCATCCATCATACCTTTTCATACACCCCTAACATGCATTCTCTAATGCACAAAATAAAAATGGCAATTTTGGATTTCAATTTGTAAATCGATTCAACGCTTGAACCGAAATTGCCTATATGTGTTATTTCGGTTAATTTAATTTTGTATGTCATTTTAAAGTGGAATTTAATATTTAATCAAATTAAATTACATTTCATATTTCCAGAAATAATTCAAAATTAATTCTGCTTAAAATCTGAATATTATGATGTTAAAATTAAACAATTTAATTTTAATATACATACCTATTTCTTGTCATACTAAAATTACAATTGCACAACATAAATTAATTCAAAATTAATTTCTTTAAATTCTAAAAATTTTCAGAACATCAAATCATCATTCTAATTATTTTTAGGTCAGCTCAAGTTCATCAAAATATTTTTGGCATAAGCCAAAATTACTAAGACAACCGAACCGACACACTTAGACGCTTAAAATGACTAATTCTATATCTAGAATTTTTAAAATTTCAAATGCTAGTAAAATAATTTTGGCATGCATCTGACATCAAAATAACATATTTTTAATCACATAAAAATTATTTCAAGTTTCTGAAAATAATATAAACACATACAAAAAAATTATACAAAACAACCTCACCGGGTATGCTTAAACAGTCCCGTTTTTGTGCTTGTTTGAAAAATTAATTAAATTAATTTTTAATTAATTATTGGACACTTATAGAGGTATAAAAATATTCTCAATATGTATAAATAATTTTTTTCATAATTAAATTACAAGAAAAATATAATCAGCCGCATCAATAAAGCCAAACAACAACACATGTTCATAAACAAGGCAATTTTAGGCATTTTTGAAATAAATCTGAAATTAATTATTTGAATCGCATTCAAATCATTTTTCAATCAAAATAATCATTCTTAATCATCCCATGATCAGATTAAAGAAATAAAAATATGTAAAACATATTTTACAATTAATTTCAATTTTTCAAATCCTATTGATCTAAAATCATCAAAAATATGCAATCCCATTGCACTTTCAATTAAAATTAATTTTAATGGATACAAGGAGGCTCTGATACCAATGTTGGGTTTTGAAGAATGAATAATATTCATAAATGCAGCAGAAAAATAAAATATTCAGAATCCAAAATAAAAGATCATACTTATACCATTAAAACTAATTTATATAAATATAAATGTTGAAAATTGTACCTTGTAATTTCTTATTTCTTCTTCAAATCTTCACTTTGTTGGATTGTAGCAAACCACAAGAATCCACACTAGGATGTGTCTGATGATAATCCACGTGAAGAATGAAGAAGAAACTATCAAGAGAAATGGTTTGAACAAATTCAAAGTGCTTGCTTTGAAAGTGTTCTTGAGAGAGTTTTGTTGTGTCTTAAAAATATTTTTTTCACAAAAAAGTATTTTCATGTCTATTTATTGTCGTTCGATGTCTTTTCTATTTGAATCAAATTCAAAGAAAAGATGAAAAGTCAAAAATGGAGAAAAGGGAAATGAATGCATAGTAGTTCGCCATAATTAGCCTAATTAAAGCCAAAATCTGTCGTTGCCCAATGGGTGGGAGGCAACAGCACGCTGGGCCTACTGCGCGCTGCTGCTAGGTAGCCCAGCTGGCCTGCTAGGCCGACCAGTAGCCTAAATAGCCTGTGCGGGTCCATGTCCCTCCCGAATGATTTTTCAGTGTGATCTCATTGCGATCCATCGCGAAATAATTCCCCCAAATTTTGGATCCTATCCAAGACCATTTTACTCATTCTCCATATCTTCAAAGTGTGTGACCCATTAGGTTCTCGGTTATGTTGATCACTTAAATTAACAATTAATTTAAGCAGGTCATGAGCGGTATCTAACAACACTTCACTACCCCCAATTGACCGGAAAATCAGTGGTTTGACTACGAACCTTTCCATAGACAATTTTCGTGCAATTATTCCTTTCACCATTCTATACCCTACTTGGTTCAGAGTATGGATATGTGTCAACTCTCACTAGATTGAATACGTCACATCTAGTCCAAGTAATGTTAGTTCTTGTCCTTGAGGCTCATTACTCTATTAGATATGTCATTGAAGACTATCTTTATTACATTTCCACTCTGGCCAGAGATTCCCAAGTAATGACCATGAAAAGAGGCCATGGGTATACACTCCTTCTATCAAGAGTGGTGAATCCTTTGTTGGTTACCCAATTACCTTCGAATACCTTAAGTTGTATCCAATCACCACCCTATGAGGTACCTCTTTGAGGCAACAAGGAAAAGTGTCAAAATACAAAATCAATATTCAAGATATCATTGAGTACATCAAGTCTAATGATACTTGCACCATTGCTATGATGAGACTATCATTGACATTTGGATAGATTATCCATATGATTGTCTCCTAGTTGGTCATCTAATGTACTTAGCTACACTTAGCAAGCATCCATATGTTGACTCTAAACATCTCATGTTTGTAGATTGTGAAATCTACTACTCGATCCAATCAATGAGTGTAACATGTGCTAGTCCGTCTGGATTAATAATGTCTCATCTCATTAATCCTATGACTAGGGATAATTTTGATACTAATATAATTACACATGATAAGAATCTCAATATCATGATCTCATCATGATTTCCTTCATGCTATGTTATGTATCAAGGAATTCATTAATTGATTTAAGATCACTTATCAATTCATATATCAAATGAACATCAAATTAATGAAAGGAGAAGGTAATTGCCTTTAAAGCACTCCTCTAATAGAAGCAAGGAGAAGGTGACTAGTTTCCTTTCATATCTACCTTTTTCTTTAAAGAAAAATTGTGTTTTAAGGTCATTTAGAGTTTATGTTCATGAGAGATAACCTATGTAAGTAAGGGTTTTAAAGGGTTTTGGTGATGGAAAGATGTATGTAGAGTATTAAAAGGCCTTCAAAAGAAATAAGGTTCAGATTAGGATGGTTAATGAAGCTTAAATACATATTATGTGAAGAGAGATAATTTAGGGATTATAGTTAAAGAGAGAAAAAAATAGAGCAAAGGTTTATACGCAGGTAATGAAGCAGTTTATATAGAATTTTGCATGTTTTAGGTGTTCTTTGAGAGTGAAACAACAATAAAAGGATGAAGGAAGCAAGGGAAAAGTAAAAAGGAGGAAAATGAGGCCAAATAAGAAAGTGAAAAGGTTAGTGCATGCTCTTAAAGCTATAGCCTTTAGCCGTTATGAAATTTGTATATTTGATTTTGACTTTGTATGTGATAAGTAAATTGAGTATGTATGATTCCATATTAAAAAAATGAATTAGTGATATTCATGTAATTTAATATTAAACTATGGCGAAATGATAGAATAATAGTAGAATTTGTGTTACAACAAAGATTGACTAGTTGACTTAATCTAGGGCTATAGGAGATTTTAGATATTGGCAGACGATAATCAGGATTCCATAATAGGATGAGATAGTAGTCAAGAGTGAGAATAAAAGGTATTAAGATAATGTGATACCATTAATGGAAGCTCAAAAACTTCTTAACAAGGGATACAAAGTATACCTTTCTTTTTTTGTAAATATAAAGATGTGTGAACTGAAGCTAGTGGATATCCCTACGAGTTATGAGCTACTAGATTTTTTTTGATTAAGTTGCCAAGGTTGCTACCTAGTTGAGAGATAGAATTTGCTTTCAATTTGGTGTCTCATACCATTTCAATTTATATAACTTCCTTATGCAATGACTTCGATAAGATTAAAAGAGCTATAGGCATAACTGCAAGAGTTGTTTGACAAAAGATTTTATTTAATTTTGTGCGTTGCTTGAGATGCTTCAGTGTTGTTTATGAAAAGGTAATATGATACTTTATTTTTTTTATAAATATTATAGGTGGCTTTATAAGTGATTTTCAAGAATACACACCTACTACCCTAAGGTTTATGACTTAATTGATCAACAAAAAGAGAGCAGCGATATTCTATAAAATAGATAATTGTTTAGGATATCATCAGTGGTAGATTGAGGATTCAAATGTACCTAAGATAGCCCTCAAAACTCGAGATAGATATTATGAGTTCCTGTAAATACTCTTTTGATTGGACAAAAGAATCAATTGTATTCACATATTTGATTAATTGGTTGTTCAAATTTAACTTGGATTGGTTAGTGATTGTGGTTATTAAGGATTCTAATGTATTCCAGAGATAGAGAAGAGCACGACTAGTGCCACAAAATCGTGTTACTAATTTTTAGAGAAAAGAAGTTATATGTAAAGTAATCAAGTGTGATTTTTGACAAAAGGAAGCTAGCTTCTTGAGCCATCTAATGTCAATTGAAGGTATTTATGTAGATCCTAGAAAAGATGAAATTGTTCATATTTGGAAGTCACCTTAATATGTGGCAGAAGTGAAAAATTTTACTCGAGTTAGTTGGTTGTTATTGACAGACTGTAAAGGGATTTCTTCCATCACAACCTTTTGACATGGTTGTTTCAAGAAGATTCTTGTTTTGAATGGGGAGATAATGTCAAACAAGTTTTGATTAATTAAGTATAACATTGATTAAATCATCTATTTTAAAATTATCCACTAAAAAGGAATATTTTGTTATAAATAATGATGTTATTGATATCGAACTATGTAGTGAATAGATATAAGCAAACGAGGTTATAATATATACTTTTAGATAACTGAAACTACACAAACTTAAATATTTTGTAAATGACTTGAGGCTGTTATTGTAGTCTCACATTAAATATTTGGCAACATTATTATATAACATAAGTGTTTTATTTATATACATAACACATAAAAGTTGAAGTGTTCTTCCTCAATGAAAGAGTTAAATTAGAGGTTCATAAGATAGTTGGAATTGACTAAGAACATAATGTTGTGTACAACTATCGATCAAGAAATGATAAGATGATAGTTGATATACTGAGAGAGGAAACTCATAGTGAAGATATGGGCATGATCCATCCTAATATAGAAGAAAAAGACATCCCACAAAAAGATGAGAAGTTGATTGAAATGGTAGTCACATAAAAAAATTGATGGAATCATTCAACAGAGGTAGTCATATAAAAAAAAGTGAGAAAACGATGAAGAGGCAATATGTGAAATTTTCCAAGACCAAGTAAATTTCGAGAATAAAATTTATTTTAAGGGAGAGAAAACGTCATATCTGCTAATTCAAAGCCTAAATTTGAATTTTAACTGGAAATGAGGTAAAGTAAGGATAAATAATTTATGGAATTAATTAAAATGTGTCAATTCAGAGAAAAATTGATCGAGAATGTTAAAGGAAGTAATTGCAAAAGTTGGAAAGTCTTGGAACAAAATTTTAAATTATCCATATATATATGAGAATAAAACATAATTATTGAAATATTACATTAGTTTGCATAAAAATCACATAATAGTCAAATTGGTGGATCCCTTTCTGGAAAATTTTGTCTTTCTTCTCTCTTTTTATCTTCTCCCACCTTTATTTCTCTTAATTCCTCTAGAAATTTCTACAAATAATCTCTCTTCATCCTTTTCCCAACATCCTCCATCGTTAAAGATTGGTTTTAGAGAGAGAAAGTGAGGAAAGAGTGAGAAATGGCAAGAAAAGTCATTTTCATACACCAAAGACTAAGAGGAAGCCAAATAAGCCAAGAAATGAGAGGAAGAAAAGGTTAAAAAAAAGGGAGTGAAACCTTACTTGGTTCGGCCATAGTGAAAGCAAGATGAAGGTAAGTAGTTTCCTTCCATCTCTACCAAAGTATATTTTAAGCTCATTTAGAGCTTATATTTATGAGAGATAATCTATGTGTAAGTAAGGATTTTAGAGAGTTTAATGATAAAAGGATGTATGAACAGTGTTAGATGGCCTTAAAAAGAAATGAGGTTGAGATTAGGATGGCTAATGAAGCTTAATTGCAAGTTATATGGAGAGAGAGAATTAGAAAAATAGAGTGAAGGTGTAGATGCAAGTAATGAAGTAATGATTATAGAATTTTGCATGTGTTGTGTGTTCTTTGAGAGTTAAAAAAGAATAAAAGGAAGAAGGAAATAAGGGAAAACTAAAGAGGAGGAAAATGAGGCCAAAAAAGAAAGCAAAAATGTTAGTGCATGCTCTTAAAGCTATAGCCTATAACCTTTATGAAATTTGCATGTTTGATTTTGATTTCGTATGTGATAAAACAAATTGAGTGTGTATGATGCCATATTAAAAAAATTAATTAGTGATATTCATGTAATTTAATATGGAACTATGTGGAAATGATATAATAAAAGGAGAATTTGAGATATTTGCAAAATAAAAGTTTGAAATTCAGTGTTAGAGGCTTGTTAAATAACAATCATGTGTTTGTGAATGCTTTGGAATGATTTAGCTTCATTTTGGGTGTGCATTAGAATAAAATCGAGATGAAAAATAGCTTTCTAACAGTTATTCGTGGGCTTGAATTCCTACATAAGAAGGTTACTATTCATCCCATATTCATTCATAGCTCAGACCAAGATAAGGGCCTAGGGTGAGAAGTTAAATCACAAGTGTGAACAATTAGTCATGATCTTAAAATAGTTTCCAAGCTGTTCACGAGTTGTTGACAAATTATTCATTGTTATGAAGCAACATTTGTCAAGGGAGTAAGAAGGTAAGTCGCGATCAAGAATACTCTATTTTGAACAATAAATTTATTTATAAAATATTTAATGATAAATTGAAAAGTGAAGTAGATATCATAAAATTTATACTTAAGTACATGAATTAAATAGAAACAATATGAAATAACAGAAAAATGGTGGATATAGAATGTAACACCCCCTCACCCCAGCCTCAAGTGACTGAATAAGGAAGTATTACACCGACTTCTTCAAATCATTATTCTAATAAATGCTAAAAAGCCATTTGTTTTACTTAAAGCTCAAAGATATAAAAAATATTATGTATATTTTATTTACATAAAATAATAGTTACAAAACTTCTGGTTAATTACAAAACCATACAAAATAATTTATACATCTAAAATAAAGAAATAGAAATACAAAATACAAATATGTTATGACCCATATTTTCACTATTGACAGTTTTACTAGATTAGGCCATAACTAGCTTTACCTACAATTTTCAACTACCTTTCAAAATCTGCGCGGAAGGAAACTCCCACACTAAGCTCTAAGCTTAGTGGTGCATAAAGATAGAGTCAATATACTATATCATGTTGTTCATAACATATAAAAATTCATGTAATATGCTTTATCATGCTTTTATGGTGAACATTTTTCATACAATTTATTATCTCATTGTTCATTAGCATATATATATATATGCATAAGCACTCCTAGGCAACACAATATGATGAATGAGAATCTTGAATATGAAATTGAGGTTACAAATCCTTTAGGGCATAACATGATAGTGAATTGAGTATATAGAGGTTGTCATTTGATTGTACATGGAAAAGAGTTCCCGACAGACTTGATAGCGTTGCCTTTTTGGGAGTTTGATGCCATTTTGGGCATGGATTGGCTTGCATTGCACAATGCAGTTGTAGACTGGAAGCAAAAGTTTGTGATGTTGAAAACACCTAAACAAGTAGATATGAAGATGGAAGGTGAGTTGTTCCTATAACCTCCATGAGTTTTTTTAATGATGAAGGTAGAGAAAATGTTGAGAAAGGGATGCAAAGCCTTTTCGGCTCATATTGTTGACACTAGAAAGGGAGGTCCAAAACATCGAGATATCCCTATTGTTAATGAATTCCCATATGTATTTCCTGAAGATATATCGGGTTTACCATCTTACATAGAGGTTGAGTTCACTATAGAGCTCACCCCAGGCACAACACCCATATCAATAGTGTCATACAAAATGGCACCATCAGAATTGGAAGAACTTAAATCTCAACCACAAGAATTGTTAGCGAAAGGGTATATCAGACCAAGTGTATCCCCATGGGGTGCACCGGTATTATTTATGAAATAGAAATATGGGTCTATGAGGTTATGTATAGACTACAGATAGATGAACAAGGTGACATTGAAGAACATATATCTGTTACCATGGATTGATGACCTATTTGATCAGTTGAAGGTTGTAGGTGTATTTTTGAAGATTGATTTGAGATCGGGGTATTACCAATTAAGATTTAGGGCCAAAGATATAAGCAAGATGACATTCAGAACCAGATACGAGCATTTATGAATTTGAGATTATGCCTTTTGGGTTAACTAATGCTTTAATAGTGTTTATGGACTTAAAGAATAGGGTATTCAGACCCTACCTAGACTAGTGTGTTGTAGTCTTCATTGATGACATTCTGGTGTATTCTAAGACACCTAACGGGCATGATCAACACCTGAGAATAGTGTTACAAACGCTTAAGGAGCAGAAATTGTATGCCAAGTTCTTAAAATGTGAATTTTGGCTAGATGAGATAGCTTTTCTAAGACAATTGTGTTGTCAGATGTTATATGGGTTGATCCTAGGAAGTTAGAGGCAAATATGAGTTATAAGCCTCCCTACAATATGACAAAGATCAAAAGTTTTCTTGGGTTAGCTAGTTACTATAGGAGGTTTATTAAATGA
The DNA here is from genome assembly GCA_023653625.1 of Triadica sebifera. Taxonomy (NCBI): domain Eukaryota; kingdom Viridiplantae; phylum Streptophyta; class Magnoliopsida; order Malpighiales; family Euphorbiaceae; genus Triadica; species Triadica sebifera. Next base: position 38,811,195 of record CM042892.1, on the reverse strand, counting down.
TTCTCTATGATTGCTTCTCCTTTAACCATACTATTGATAAAATATGTGAAATATGAGTGGACTAAGAAATGCCAGGAGAGTTTTGATAGTATGAAAATGTAACATCCTTGACCTTCCCCACATGCATTTTATCGAACATAAGCATCTTGCATACAATTCAATTGAACACGTGCATTTCATACGTATTTTCGTAGGAACAAGTTTATGACACGCACTAGCTACGTGTCCTAGTATTTGGCACTTGTATTGAATCACACACGTGTAATTATAACCTAAATGAGGATAACAAAGTATTAGAAATGAATTGAATAAGGTGTCGAAATTAAAGTAAGCAAAATGATTAGATTAAAATTAGTAAACACTTACATTGCTAATTTAGTTAAATCGGGTCAAATGATTAAGCTGTATCATTGTGTGAATTAGTGGAATTATAAATATATGTAAATAATAATAATAAAAATATAAAATAAAATGAAAATGAAACAAAACAGAAATAGAAGAGAAGAGAAATGAGAAATGAGAAGAGAAAAGAGAAGAGAAAAAGAGAAAAGGACAAAAAATAAGTTGGCTTTATCTTCATCTTTCTTCCCCATTTCTGCCTCCTCACTCCAGCCCGACTTCTTCTTCAATTTCCTCCATTTCAGACTTAAATTATTCCTTGTTTCACCTATTTTTTGAAGCTAATTGATCCCTTTCAAGGTTGTTCTTGGTAAGTAATCAATTCTTATTGCTATAGGGTTGATTTGAGTTGCTTAGGTTCAATATTAGTCATTGAATTGCACCCCGAGTTTGATATTAATAGAAATTGATTCTGGAAATGTGTAAAACACAAAAGTTGTTCCTTTATATCTTATATTTGTGGATATGTAAACATGTTTTCATGATGTTATGTATAGGGAGAGATATACTCTTCGTACTGAAACTGGTCAGGGTGTAAACCCTAACCAAGTTAGCTACTGTGTGGTTTGATATAGAATATGTTAAAGCCCTTATTTGAAGTCTCTCAAAACATAAAAGTTGTAGATATATGTGTTTTATATCGGTATACCAAATTTCAGGTTCATAGGTCTTGTAAATGGTGAGTTATGGTGAATGGAACCATGACTATTCCATGGTTTGAACTGCCTACTGAGTACCCTGGGCAGATCCAGTACATTGGATGGATAATTAGAGCTTGTTAGAGCTACATTATGTAAATTCTCAAAAACTTAAAGTTATAGGTATATGTCTTAGCTAAATTTTGGTAATAATTTTAGCTTAATTGGTGATATATATACTAAGTTATGGCCTTTGGAAGTCATACTGATCCGGAAGCCAATTCTATTATGGCACAGTAATATGTTTGATATAATTATAAGACCTTAGAGACATAATTGTTAAATGTTGTAAACATGAAACATGTTCCATATGAACCCATATAAGTTTCTGTAAAGTTTCATTAAAATAGGACTTATAGAGTGTAAGTTATGATGAACCCAAATGAGTACCATGAAACCGCCTAAAGGCAGAAAAAAGAACACTATTAGAAATTCCACCAAATATTATACAATGATCCAATTGGTCTGAAATTTGAATATGTACTATAAATATGTGTTATTGTTAATTGGGAACAAGAATCAGAGTAATTGGTCAATTATAGAAAAAGTTATAGGCTAAACAGTCCCATAAGATCACACTGCCTCATAGGAAAAATCTTAACTATTGACATGAACAATGCATATTAATTTGTTTAAGCCACATTAAGTCTCTCAAATCATGAGTTAATTGATTATGTTTTCATATTAGGCTCACAACATATTGGAGAACCACAAGGAGCGGATAGACAATAAGTTATGGGTCGGAATCAAAGGACAACGGTGAGTCTAATTATCGACTGAATTCTTTAGTGCAAATGAATGTTGCTTGCTATGTGATTCATGTGATTGTCATGATTGGTCCTTGATAATGTAATGATGGATAATTTGTGACATTGTGGTACATATAAATGGTATACTTGTGCTATATTTGAGGTATATGTTTGACAAATGTGATATATATACATGGTACATGTATAGTATATACAAGGTATATGCTTGACATATGAGGTATATAGGGAATATATGTATGTTGTATATGATAAAGATGCAATGGTTGATGAATGATTAAATACAAGTGCATATGCATATGGGCTAAAAAGGCGTTGTGACTAGTTAATCGACATTGCAAAGCAAAAGAAGAGGCCTATGGCCCAACAAATGTGCAAAGCAAAAGAAGAGGCCTATGGCCCAACAAATGTGCAAATGAAACAAATGATCAAGCTAGCTAGCAAATGCTAATGAAAATGTTCACATGGAAACCCGGGGCAATGTTCGTTTAATCTGGTCACAACAAAATAAAATGTACAAGCAAAGCATAAGTAAATAACAATTATCGAATACTTGATTTTATCTATATTTATATGTTATTGACTGATGAATGGAATGGAATACATGGTATATATTGGAATTTTGATTTATGACTATGAGTTGTTTGGTACTTTAGAGCTCATTGGATGGTTATTCTCACTGAGCCGCAACTCATCAATTTGCATCATTTTTCAGGTAAAGAAAAGTGATAGCTCATTTTGAGTAGCGTATAAAAGACATAGAGCATAGGTCACTGGCCGAGCCTCATCACTCTCTCTCTCCTTGAATTCCACACAAGCATGAAAACATGTCATCTGTATTTTGACTTATATGCTTGAATATGTATTATCACTCTAGATTAGTTTTGAAATGTATAAATGGAAACAACCCGTAATCCTTCGGATGGAAAGTTTATGTTTTAATATATGTGATATATCGTATTGTGGTTTTTAATGTTGACTTGAAAAGTCATTGAGTGATATTACAGGATATAAGACTTGTAAAGTCATTAGTTGATTTTACAGGATACGATATGGAAAAAAATTTACTACCACTGTTATTAGGGTATTTTCTCTTTCCAATATGCAGGATGTGATTATTTGATATAGAAATAGGTTATATTTAAATGCATAAGATGTGGCGTTACATTTTTGGTATCAGAGCAGGGATAGGTTCCATGGGAACATGCATATGCATAAGCGCATGATAACATATGCATCATATGTGTTGAACATTATGTAGTGACATACTTTCATTTATTTTAGGGACATCATAAGACATGATACACCAAGGAGGGAGAGGCCGGCCGAAATGCATTCTCATGAGGCATCACCTCATTTACATAAAGAGCAACAGCACTAGGAGCTAGAGCTCCAGTACATACATCACAGTCATCTCATGCAGAAGTACCCCATGAAAACCTAGAACAAGAAGTATATGGTCCTGAAATGTACAAGGAAAGACGCTATGACAAGCTGAGGAAACATGGTGCAACTGATTTCAATGGCACAACAGACCCAGCAGAAGCTGAGACATGGCTGAAAAGGACACAGAGGGTACTGAATATGATGAGATGTACTCCAGATGAGAAATTCGATTATGCAGTATCCTTACTGCAAGGAAATGCTTATGAATGGTGGGAGACAGTCCCTGACAGTGATGCACAACCACCGGTGTTGACATGGAATGATTTTCTCCTAGAATTTCAGAACAATTATATGCCTGAAGCATATAAAGATGAGAAGAGGAAGGATTTCCTGAATCTGAAATAGGGGAATATGTCTATTGCGGAGTATGAAGTACAATTTAACAAGCTTTCCCATTATGCCACTTTCATGGTCTCTACTGAAAGAGACAAATGCAGGAAGTTTGAGGAGGGCCTCAAATATGAGATCAGAAACAGAATCACAATTACTGATCTTGACAGTTATGCTAGGCTCAGAGCTGCTGCAATCAGAGCTGAACGGTTAATGAAAAAAGCTGGGGAACAATAAATAAAATGGCCATCACGTGAATTCTTTGGTGAGTCTACCAGAAGGTTGGGGAAAAGAGGTAGATATATGCCTGCACAATCTGGTAACAGAAGTGGGTACTCCAGTTCTAAAGGTCGAGGAATGACTTTCTCTTACCCAGGCAGAGGGCAGAGCCAATATGTTGAACAGAGGCCCACATGTAGTCATTGTGGCAGACAGCATACGGGCGAATGTAGAAGGCTCACAGGAGCGTGTTATTTCTGTGGATCGATGGAGCACATGTATAGAGACTGTCCAAATAGAGCCAAACTAGCAGAGACTAGCAGAGACAGAGGAGTATCTGAGACTACTATTGAGGCACCGAGGGTCTACCCTACTAGTGGGACACAAGGCAGAGGAAGAGGCAGGGGCAGGACTGGTACACTGGGCAGAGGAGTGACCAGATCTGAAGGTCAGAGTTCTAGACCTCCTACTCAGGCCAGGGTGTTTGCTATGACTAGACAAGAGGCAGTGGATGCCCCCAAAGTAGTCACTGGTAATATTTATATTTCTGAAATATTAGCATATGCATTGAGTGACCCAGGCTCCACTCATTCATTTATATCATTGCATATGGCATCTGAATTGCATCAAATGCATGAGACTTTGGGGATTGACATAAATGTGAGTACGCCATTAGGAACCGTGGTAGTTGTGAATAAGGTCTGTCGTGATTGCCTGATATGCATTGACAGAGCTGAGTTAATAGCTGATCTGATTTTATTGCCAATATATGAATTTGATGTGATACTGGGAATGGATTGGTTAACTAGACATCATGCAATAGTGAATTGCTTTACTAAGGAAGTAATTTTGGAATCACCAAACCAGCCAAGGGTAGTATTTCTAGGTGAAAGAAAACTTATGCCTACATGCCTACTTTCAGCTGTAAAGGCATTTCGAATGATCAAAGGGGGATGTGAAGCATATTTGGCATATGTGACTGATACTAGAACCACTGATAGCTTGCTTGAAAATATACCAGTGGTAAGGGAATTTGCCGATGTATTCCCAGATGATCTACCTGGTTTACCACCAGATAGAAAGATAGAATTTACTATTGAACTAGTACCAGGAACTGCACCAATATCAAGGTCACCCTACAGAATGGCCCTAGTTTAGTTGAAAGAACTAAAGGCCCAATTGCAGGAGTTACTCGACAAAGGGTATATTAGACCTAGTGTATCACCATGGGGAGCTCCAGTGTTATTTATTAAAAAGAAAGATGGAACTATGAGATTGTGCATCGATTACAGGCAACTGAATAAAATGACAGTGAAGAACAAATATCCATTGCCCAGAATAGATGATTTGTTTGACCAGTTGCAAGGCGCCCAAATATTCTCCAAGATCGATTTGAAATCAGGCTATTACCAGCTGAAGGTAGCAAAAGCAGATGTTCCAAAGACTGCCTTTCGAACCAGGTATGGGCATTATGAATTTTTAGTAATGCCATTTGGATTGACTAATGCTCCAGCTGCATTTATGGCTTTAATGAATAAGGTGTTTCAACCATGTTTGGATAGGTTTGTGATAGTATTTATTGATGACATATTGGTGTACTCAAAGAATAGGGGAGAACATGAACAACATTTAAAAATTGTGTTGCAAACTTTCAGGGAGAAACAATTATATGCCAAATTGAGTAAATGTGAATTCTGGTTAGATCATTTGGTGTTTCTTGGACATGTGGTGTCGTGTAAGGGCATAGAGGTTGACCCAAAGAAAATTGAGGCTATGGTAAATTGGGAAGCTCCTAAAAATATTTCAGAAATGCGTAGTTTTTTGGGTTTAGCCGGATATTATCGTAGATTTGTTAATGGATTTTCCTTAATTGCTAGCCCTTTGACTAAATTGTTGAGAAAGAATGTGCCTTTCAAGTGGACTCCAGAATGTCAGAGGAGTTTCGATGAACTAAAACACAGGCTAACCTCAGCACCAGTGTTAACCATCCCTACAGGTACAGGTGGGTTTACAGTATATAGTGATGCTTCTCACCAAGGCTTGGGATGTGTGTTGATGCAACATGGTAAGGTGATAGCTTATGCATCCAGACAACTGAGACCACATGAGATCTCATATCCAGTGCCTGATTTAGAACTGGCTGCAGTCGTATTTGCATTGAAGATTTGGAGGCATTATCTGTATGGTGAGACATTCCAAATCTTCACAGACCATAAAAGCTTGGGTTATTTGCTGACACAGAAAGAATTAAACATGAGGCAGAGACAGTGGTTAGAGCTATTGAAAGATTATGACTGTACAATTGAATACCATCCAGGGAAAGCCAATGTGGTAGGAAGGCTGGTAGCAGTGTAGCTCACTTGCAAGTATCCTTTTTTCCATATTTGATTCAATTACGATCAATGAATGTTGAATTAAATATACATGATGAAGGATCACTGATTGCTACTCTTCAAGTCAGACCTATACTAAAGGAGAGGATCAAAGAAGCACAAAGCAAAGATCCTAAATTGTGTGAGAAAATTGAATAAGTAAGGCAGGGAAACAGTAAAGATTTTCAATTGCAGGATGATGTACTGATGTTAAAATCATGCATATGTGTTCCAGACACTGAGAACTTGCGTCAGGAAATAATGGAAGAGGCACACAATGCACCGTATGCAATGCACCCAGGGATGATAAAGATGTATCACAGTTTAAGGCCTCATTACTAGTGGCCAAGAATGAAGAAAGACATAGCAGAATATGTTTCCAAATGCTTGACATGTCAGCAGATTAAAATTGAACATCAGGCACCAATTGGTAAGTTACATCCATTGCCAGTGCCAGAATGGAAATGGGAAAGAATAACGATGGATTTTGTCTATGGATTGCCAAGAACTCCACGAAAAAATGATGCAGTATGGGTAATTATTGACAGATTATCCAAGTCAGCACATTTTTTACCTATCAGATGGGGCTGTACACTTGAGAGTTTGGCCAAATTATATGTGAATGAGATAGTCAGATTGCATGGCATTCCAGTGTCCATTGTGTCTGATAGAGATCCACGGTTTACTTCACGTTTTTGGGTGAGTTTACAGAATGCATTGGGAACAAAATTAAACTTTAGCACTGCATTCCATCCACAGACTGATGGACAATTAGAAAGGACTATACAGACATTGGAAGAAATGCTTAGGGCATGTTCTATGGAATTCAGAGGTGTTTGGGATGAATTTATAACATTGATTGAATTTGCTTACAACAATCAGTATCATAGCAATATCCAGATGGCACCATATGAAGCATTGTATGGCAGAAAGTGTCGAAGCCCCATCATTTGGGTTGAAGAAGGAGCACGTGCATTAGAAGGGCCAGAGCTGGTGCAAGACACAGTGGATAAGATCAAGGTTGTCAAGAACAAGCTAAAGGCAACACAAGATAGGCAGAAAAGTTATGTTGATCAGCATATAAGGGAGATGGAATACGAGTTAGGTGAAAAGGTGTTTCTTCGTGTATCACCATGGAAAGGGATAATTCGATTTGGCAAAAAGGGTAAATTGAGCCCAAGGTATATAGGGCCTTATGAAATTCTTGAGAAGATTGGTCTATTGGCATATAGATTGGCGTTACCACCCGAGATGGCTCAGATTCATAATGTGTTTCATGTGAGCATGCTTAGAAGATACAGGTCAGATCCTACACATGTACTTAAAGATCAAGCCATTGAGATTGCAGTGGACATGAGTTATGTTGAGGAACCAGTGCAAATCATTGGATACAAGACTAAACAGCTAAGAAATCGTGAAATACCTTTGGTTAAGGTATTATGGCGTAACCATTTACAAGAAGAGGCAACATGGGAAACAGAAGAAAATATGAAAAAGCAATCTCCACACCTGTTTTCAAGTATTAATTTCTAGGATGAAATTTTTAAAAGGAGGGGAGAATTGTAACATCCTTGACCTTCCCCACATGCATTTCATCGAACATAAGCATCTTGCATACAATTCAATTGAACACGTGCATTTCATACGTATTTTCGTAGGAACAAGTTTATGACATGCACTAGCTACGTGTCCTAGTATTTGGCACTTGTATTGAATCGCACATGTGTAATTATAACCTAAATGAGGATAAAAAAAAGTATTAGAAATGAATTGAATAAGGTGTCTAAATTAAAGTAAGAAAAATGATTAGATTAAGATTAGTAAACAATTACATTGCTAATTTAGTTAAATCGGGTCAAATGATTAAGCTGTATCATTGTGTGAATTAGTGGAATTATGAATATATGTAAATAATAATAATAAAAATATAAAATAAAATGAAAATGAAACAAAACAGAAATAGAAGAGAAGAGAAATGAGAAATGAGAAGAGAAAAGAGAAGAGAAAAAGAGAAAAAGAGAAAAGGACAAAAAACAAGTTGGCTTTATCTTCATCTTTCTTCCCCATTTCTGCCTCCTCACTCCAGCCCGACTTCTTCTTCAATTTCCTCCATTTCAGACTTCAATTCTTCCTTTCTTCACCTAGTTTTTGAAGCTAATTGATCCCTTTCAAGGTTGTTCTTGGTAAGTAATCAATTCTTATTGCTATAGGGTTGATTTGAGTTGCTTAGGTTCAATATTAGGCACTGAATTGCACCTCGATTTTGATATTAATAGAAATTGATTCTTGAAATGTGTAAAACACAAAAGTTGTTCCTTTATATCTTATATTTTTGGATATGTAAACATTTTTTCATGTTGTTATGTATAGGGAGAGATATACTCTTCGTACTGAAACTGGTTAGGGTGTAAACCCTAACCAAGTTAGCTACTGTGTGGTCAATATCGAATATGTTAAAGCCCTTATTTGAAGTCTCTAAAAACATAAAAGTTATAGATATATGTGTTTTGTATCCGTATACCAAATTTCAGGTGCATAGGTCTTGTAAATGGTGAGTTATGGTGAATGGAACCATGACTATTCCATGGTTTGAACTGCCAACTGAGTACCCTGGGCAGATCCAGTACATTGGTTGGATAATTTGAGCTTGTTAGGGCTACATTCTGTTAATTCTCAAAACATTAAAATTATATTTATATGTCGTAGCTAAAATTTGGTACTAATTGTAGGTTAATTGGTTATCTATAGACTAAGTTATGGCCTTTGGAAGTCATACTGGTCCGGAAGCCAATTCTATTTTGGAACAGTAATATGTTTGGTATAATTAGTAGACCTTAGAGACATAATTGGTAAACATTGTAAACATGAAACATGTTCCATATGAACCCATATAAGTTTATGTAAAGTTTCATTAAAATAGGACTTATAGAGTGTCAGTTATGATGAACCCAAATGAGTACCCTGAAACTGCCTAAAGGCAGAAAACAACGCAGAAAATAGAACACTCTTGGAAATTCCACCAAATATTATACAATGATCCAATGGGTCTGAAATTTGAATATGTACTATAAATATGTGTTATTGTTAATGAGGAACAAGAATCAGAGTAATTGCTCAATTATAGAAAAAGTTATAGGCTAAACAGTCCCATAAGGTCACACTGCCTCATAGGAAAAATCTTAACTATTGACATGAACAATGCATATTAATTTGTTTAAGCCACATTAAGTCTCTTTAATCATGAGTTAATCGATTATTTTTTCATATTAGGCTCGCAACATATTGGAGAACCATAAGGAGTGGATAGACAATAAGTTAGGGGTCGGAATCAAAGGAGAACGGTGAGTCTAATTATCGATTGAATTCTTTAGTGCAAATGAATGTTGCTTGCTATGTGATTCATGTGATTGTCATGATTGGTCCTTGATAATGTAATGATGGATAATTTGTGACATTGTGGTACATATAAATGGTATACTTGTGGTATATTTGAGGTATATGTTTGACAAATGTGATATATATACATGGTACATGTATAGTATATACAAGGTATATGCTTGACATATGAGGTATATAGGGAATATATGTATGTTGTATATGATAAAGATGCAATGGTTGATGAAGGCTTAAATACAAGTGCATATGCATATGGGCTAAAAAGGCATTGTGACTAGTTAATCGACATTGCAAAGCAAAAGAAGAGGCCTATGGCCCAACAAATGTGCAAAGCAAAAGAAGAGGCCTATGGCCCAACAAATGTGCAAATGAAACAAATGATCAAGCTAGCTAGCAAATGCAAATGCAAATCTTCACATGGAAACCCGAGGCAATGTTCGTTTAATCTGGTCACAACAAAATAAAATGTACAAGCAAAGCATAAGTAAATAACAATTATTGAATACTTGATTTTATCTATATTTATATGTTATTGACTGATGAATGGAATGGAATACATGGTATATATTGGAATTGTGATTTATGACTATGAGTTTTTTGGTACTTTAGAGCTCATTGGATGGTTATTCTCACTGAGCCGCAACTCATCAATTTGCATCATTTTTCAGGTAAAGAAAAGTGATAGCTCATTTTGAGTAGCGTATAAAAGACATGGAGCACAGGTCACTAGCCGAGCCTCATCACTCTCTCTCTCCTTGCATTCCACACAAGCATGAAAACATGTCATCTGTATTTTGACTTATATGTTTGAATATGTATTATCACTCTAGATTAGTTTTGAAATGTATAAATGGAAACAACCCGTAATCCTTCGGATGGAAAGTTTATGTTTTAATATATGTGATATATCGTATTGTGGTTTTTAATGTTGACTTGAAAAGTCATTGAGTGATATTACAGGATATAAGACTTGTAAAGTCATTAGTTGATTTTACAGGATATGATATGGAAAAAAATTTACTACCACTGTTATCAGGGTATTTTCTCTTTCCAATATGCAGGATGTGATTATTTGATACAGAAATATGTTATATTTAAATGCATAAGATGTGGCGTTACAGAAAAAGTTGTTAACAGAGGCTCTAATTTTTACACACCCAATTTGTAATAAGAAGTATGTCGTCTATAGTGATGCTTCTCACAATGGACTAGGGAGTGTATTGATGCAAGAGGGCAAGCTAGTGGCATATGCATCTAGACAGCTAAAGATACATGAGAAGAATTACCACACACATGACTTAGAGTTGGCGGCCATTGTCTTTACATTAATGATATGACATCATTATCTATATGGGGATAAATGTTCTATCTATATAGATCATAAGAGTCTGAAATACCTTCACACATAGAGACACCTTAATATTAGGTAGAGGTAGTGGCTAGAGTTGATAAAAATTATAACTGTGTTATTGACTACCACCTAGGCAAGGCCAATGTAGTGGTTGATGTTTTGAGCAAGAAGATGGTGGCCGAGTTACACATTTGGCCAATGTTGAATTAGGAGATTATTGATGCATAGAGGTAGGATAATAAATTGATTGAGACAATTGAGTTAATCTCAAAGGGGGAGAGACCTAGTTACACAATCGAGACTAAAGGTGGATTATACTACAAGGGTCATTTATACATGCCTAGTGTTGTTAATATGAGATAGAAGATATTATAGGAAACACATAAGACCAGACATATTATGCATCGGGGAAGTATGAAAATGGACTTGAAGAGTAAGTACTGATGGGTAGGTATGAAATGAGATATTGCAGAGTATATGACTAGATGTTTGATTGTCAGTAGGTCAAGGAAGAACATTAAGACTATTGTAACCTATTACTGTACTAGAATGAAAATGGGAGCAAATTACTATGGACTTTATGATTGGGTTGCCAGTGACTTCTCAGAAATATGATGTTGTTTGGGTTATAATGGATAAACTTATGAAGTCAGCTCACTTCTTGCCTATCAGGAGTGTTTTCCCTTTGAATAGGCTAGCAAAGCTTTATGCCAATGAGATAGTAAGACTACATGAAGTGTTAGCCTCTATTATTTTAGATAGAGACCCTAGGTTTACTTCTCAGTTTTGGGGTACTCTATAGAGAGCTTTGGGTACAAAGCTCAACTTCAATATAACTTTTTACCTCTAGAAAGATGGGCAATCAAAGAGGGTCATACAAATCCTCGAGGATATGATGAGGAGTTGCGTGATTGAATTCGAAGGCAGCTGGGACAAACATATTCCATTGATGAATTTTGCTTACAATAATAGCTATCAATCTAGTATCAAGATGGCTCCTTATGAGGTACTATATGACAGAAAGTGTCAAACACCCTTATGTTCGACAGAACTCAACAGGATTACGGGTTGTTTCCATTTATACATTTCAAAACTAATCTAGAGTAATAATACATATTCAAGCATATAAGTCCAAAATACAGATGACATGTTTTCATGCTTGTGTGAAATCCAATGAGAGAGAGTGATAAGGCTCAGCCAATGACTTGTGCTCCATGTCTTCTATACACTACTCAAAATGAGCAATCACTTTTCTATACCTGAAAAATGATGCAAATTGATGAGTTGCGGCTCAGTGAGAATAATCATCCAATGAGCTCTAAAGTACCAAATAACTCATAGTAATAAATCACAAATCCAATAAATACCATATATTCCATTGCATTCATCAGTATCATATATGTATCAATATAGTTGAAACATATAATCATTACTCTTTATGTATGCAAATGCTTTACTTATTTCATTTTGTTGTGACCAAGTTAAACAGACATTGCCCCAGGTTTCAATGTGAACATTTTCCATATGAACATTTGCATTTGTATTTGCTAGATAGCTTGATCATTTGTTTCATTTGCACATTTATTGGGCCATAGGCCTCTTCTTTTGCTTTACAATATCGATTAACTAGTCACAACGCCTTTTTATTCTATATGCATATGCACTTGTATTTAAGCATTCATCAACCATTGTATCTTATCACATATAATATACATATACCACATATATACCTCATATGCCACACATATACCTTGCATTTACTATATATATACCATGTATATATATCACATATGTCAAACATACACTTCAAATATACCCCAAGTATACCATTTATATGTACCACAATATCACAAATTATCCATCATTACATTATCAAGGACCAATGATGACAATCATATGAATCACATAGAAAGAAACATTCATTTGCACTAAAGAATTCAATTGATAATTAGACTCACCGTTCTCTTTTAATTCTGACCCTTAACTTATTGTCTATCCGCTTCTTGTGGGTCTCCAATATGTTGCGAGCCTAATATGAAAACATAATCGATTAACTCATGATTAGGGAGACTTAATGTGGCTTAAACAAATTAATATGCATTATTCATGTCAATAATTAAGATTTTTCCTTTGAGGCAGTGTGACCTTATAGGAATGTTTAGCCTATAACTTTTTATATACTTGACCAATTAATCTTATTCTTATTCCTAATAAAAAATAACATATAATTATAGAACATATTAAAATTTCAGACCAATTGGATCATTGTACAATATTTTGTGGAATTTCTAATTGTGTTCTATTTTCTGCCTTGTTTTCTGCCTTTAGGCATTTTCAGGGTACTCATTTGGGTTCATCATAACTTGTAATCTATAAGTAATATTTTAATGAAAATTTACAGAACCTTATATGGGTGCATATGAAACATTTTTCATGTTTTCAATGTTTATCAATTATGTCTCTAAGGTCTTTAAATTATAACAAACATGTTTCTGGTCTAAAATAGAATTGGCTTCCGGACAAGTATGACTTCCAAAAGCCATAACTTAGTCTCTACATAACCAATGAAGCTGAAATTAGTCCCAAACTTTAGCTAAGACATATACCTAAAACTTTCATGTTTTTATCATTTACATAATCTAGCTCTAATAAGCTCCAATTAGCCAAACATATTACTAGTTCTGCCCAGGGCACTTAGTAGGCAGTTCAAACTATGGAACAGTCATGGTTCCATTCACCATAACTCAAACTTTACAAGATGTATGAACCTGAAATTGGGTATACAGATAAAAAACACATATTTATACAAATTTTATGTTTTGAGATACTTCAAATAATGGCTTTAACATACTCGAAATCAAATCATACAGTAGCTAACTTGGTTAGGGTTCACACCCTGACCCGTTTCCGTAGAGAGAGGATTTCTCTTCCTATACACAAACTCATGCAAAAAAGTTTACATATCCATAAATATAAGACATAAAGGAACAACCTTTGTGTTTTAAACTTTTCTAGAATCAATTTCTATTTGGATCAAAATTGGATTGAAAATCAGTGCCTATTAATGAACCTAAGCAACTCAAATCAACCCTATAGCAATAGGAATTGATTACTTACCAAGAACGAACTTGCAAGAGATCAATTTGTTGCAAAAACTAGGTGAAACAAGGAAGAATGGAAGTATGAATGGAGGAAATTGAAGAAGAAGTCGAGCTGGAGAAGAAGGCAGAAATGGGAAGATAAAGCTAACTTTTTGTTTTTTGTCTTTTTATCTTTTTCTCATCTCTTTTCTCCTTTCTCTTCTCTTTTCTCTTCTCTTCTCTTTTATTTCTCTTTTGTGTCATTTTCATTTTATTTTTTCTATATTATTATTATTATTTACATATATTTATAATTCCACTAATTCACACAATAATACAACTTAATTATTTGGTCCGATATAACTAAATTAACAATGTAAATGTTTACTAATCTTAATATAATTATTTTGCTTACTTTAATTTAGTCACCTTATTCAATTCATTTCTAATACTTTGTTATCCTCATTTAGGTTATAACTACACAAGTACGACTCAATACAAGTGCCAAATACTAGGACACGTAGCTAGTGCGTGTCATAAACTTGTTCCTATGAAAATACATATGAAATGCACGTGTTCAATTGAATTGTATGCAAGATGCTTATGTTCAATGAAATGCATGTGGGGAAGGTCAAGGATATTACAATTCTCCCCTCCTTTTAAAAATTTCGTCCTCAAAATTAATACCTGAAAACAAGTGTGGATATTGCTTTTTCATATTTTCTTCTGTTTTCCATGTTGCCTCTTCTTGTAAATGGTTACGCCATAATACCTTAACCAAAGGTATTTCTCAATTTCTTAGCTGTTTAGTCTTGTATCCAATGATTTACACTAGTTCCTTAACATAACTCATGTCCTCTGCAATCTTAATGGCTTGATCTTTAAGTACATGTGTAGGATCTGACCTGTATCTTCTAAGCATGCTCACATGAAACACATTATGTATCTGAGCCATCTCGGGTGGTAAAGCCAACCTATAAGCCAATGGACCAATCTTCTCAAGAATTTCATATGGCCCTATGTATCTTGGGCTCAATTTACCCTTCTTACCAAATTGGATTATCCCTTTCCATGGAGATACACGAAGAAACACCTTTTCACCTAACTCGTATTCCATCTCCCTTCTATCCTGATCAACATAACTTTTTTTATCTATCTTGAGCTGCCTCTAACTTGTTCTTGACAACCTTGATCTTATCCACTGCATCTTGCACTATCTCTGGCCCTTCTAATCCACGTGCTCCTTCTTCATCCCAAATGATAGGGCTTCGGCACTTTCTGCATTACAATGCTTCATATGGTGCCATCTGGATACTACTATGACACTGGTTGTTGTAAGCAAATTCAACCAATGCTATATATTCATCCCAAGCACCTCTGAATTCCATAGAACACACCCTAAGCATTTCTTCCAATGTCTGTATAGTCCTTTCAGATTGTCCATCAGTCTGTGGGTGGAATGCAGTGCTAAAGTTCAATTTTGTTCCCAATTGGCATTCTGTAAACTCCCCTAAAAATGCGAAGTAAACCGTGGATCTTTATCAGACACAATAGACACTGGAATGTCATGCAATCTGACTATCTCATTCACATATAATTTGGCCAAACTCTCAAGTGTACATCCCCATCTGGTAGGAAGAAAATGTACTGACTTAGTTAATCTATCAATAATTACCCATACTCTATCATTTTTTCGTGGAGTTCTTGGCAATCCATCGATAAAATCCATCGTTATTCTTTCACATTTCCATTCTGGCACTAGCAATGGATGTAGTTTACCAATTGGTGCCTGATGTTCAATTTTAATCTGCTGACATGTCAAGCATTTGGAAACATATTCTGCTATGCCTTTCTTCATTCTTGCCACCAGTAATGAGGCCTTAAATTGTGATACATCTTTGTCATCCCTGGGTGCATTGCATACAGTGCATTGTGTGCCTCTTCCATTATTTCCTGATGTAAGTTCTCAGTGTCTGGAACACATATGAATGACTTTAACATCAGTGTATCATTCTGCAAATGAAACTCTGCATTATTTCCCTGCCTTACCACATCAATTTTCTCACATAATTCAGGATCTTTGTTTTGTGCTTTTTTAATTGTCTCCTTTAACATAGGTCTGACTTGAAGAGTAGCAATCAGTTATCCTCTATCATGCATATTTAATTCAACATTCATGGATCGTAATTGAATCAAATATGGAAAAGAGGATGTTTGTAAATGAGCTACACTGCTGCTGGCCTTCCTACTCAATGCATTTGCTACCACATTGCCTTTCCCTGGATGGTGCTCAATTGTACAGTCATAATCTTTCAATAGCTCTAACCATCTTTGCCTCATGTTTAACTCTTTTTGTGTCAGCAAATAACCCAAACTTTTGTGATCTGTGAAGATTTGGAATGTCTCAACATACAGATAATGCCTTCAAATCTTCAATGCAAATACAACTGCAGCCAATTCTAAATCGTGCACTGGATAAGAGATCTCATGTGGTCTCAGTTGCCTAGATGCATAAGCTATCACCTTACTGTGTTGCATTAATACACATCCTAAGCCTTGGTGAGAAGCATCACTATATACTGTAAACCCACCTATACCCGTAGGGATAGTTAACACTGGTGCTGAGGTTAGATTGTGTTTTAGTTCCTCAAAACTCCTTTGGCAATCTGGAGTCCACTTAAAAGGCACATTCTTTCTCAACAATTTAGTCAAAGGGCTAGCAATTAAGGAGAATCCATCAACAAATATGCGGTACTATCCGGCTAAACCCAGAAAACTACGCATTTCTGAAATATTTTTAGGAGCTTTCCAATTTACCCTGGCCTCAATTTTCTTTGAGTCGACCTCTATGCCCTTACACAACACCACATGTCCAAGAAATACCAAATGATCTAACCAGAATTCGCATTTACCCAATTTGGCATATAATTGTTTCTCCCTCAAAGTTTGCAACATAATTTTTAAATGTTGCTCATGTTCTCCCCTGTTCTTTGAGTACACCAATATGTCATCAATAAATACTATCACAAACCTATCCAGATATGGTTGAAACACTTTATTCATTAATGCCATAAATGCAACTGAAGCATTAGTCAACCCAAATGGCATTACTAATAATTCATAATGTCCATACCTGGTTCGAAAGGCAGTCTTTGGAACATCCACTTCTGCTACCTTCAGCTGGTAATAGCCTGATTTCATATCAATCTTGGAGAATATTTGGGCTCCTTGCAACTGGTCAAACAAATCATCTATTCTAGACAATGGATATTTGTTCTTCATCATCATTTTGTTCAGTTGCCTATAATTAATGCACAATCTCATTGTTCCATCTTTCTTTTTAACAAATAATACTGGAGCTCCCCAAGGTGATACACTAGATCTAATATACCCCTTGTCAAGTAACTCCTGCAATTGGGCCTTTAGTTCTTTCAACTCAACTGAGGCCATTCTATAGGGTGATCTTGATATTGGTGCTGTTCCTGGTACTAGTTCAATAGTGAATTCTATCTCTCTATCTGGTGGCAAACCAGGTAGATCATCTGGGAATACATCAGCAAATTCCTTATCACTGGTATATTTTCAAGCAAGCTATTAGTGGTTCTAGTATCAATCACATATGCCAAATATGCTTCACCTCCCCCTTTGATCATTCGAAATGCCTTTACAACTGAAACTAGACATGTAGGCACAAGTTTTCTTTCACCTAGAAATACTACCCTTGGCTGGTTTGGTGATTCCAAAATTACTTACTTAGTAAAGCAATTCACTATTGCATGATGTCTAGTTAACCAGTCCATTCCCAATATCACATCAAATTCATATATTGGCAATAAAATCAGATCAGCTATTAACTCAGCTCTGTCAATGCATATCAGGCAATCACAACAGACATTATTCACAACTACCACTGTTCCCAATGGTGTACTCACATTTATGTCAATCCCCAAAGGCTCATGCGTTTGATGCAGTTTAGATGCCATATGCAATGATATAAATGAATGAGTGTAGCCTGGGTAAATTAATGCATATGCTAACATATCATAAATGTAAATATTACCGGTAACTACTTCGGGAGCATCCACTACCCATTGTACTAGTCCTGCCCCTACCTCTTCCTCTGCCGTGTGTCCCACTAGTAGGGTAGACCCACGGTGCCTCAACTGTAGTCTTAGATACTCCTCTACCTCTGCTGGTCTCTGCTAGTTTGGCTCTATTTGGACAGTCTCTATATATGTGCTCCATCAATCCTCAGAAATAACATGCTCCTGTGAGCCTTCTACATTTGCCCGTATACTGTCTACCACAATGACTACGTGTGGGCCTCTGTTCAACATATTGGCTCTGCCCTCTGCCTGGGTAAGAGAAAGTCATGCCTCGACCTTTAGAACTGGAGTACCCACTTTTGTTGCCAGACTGTGCAGGCATATATCTGCCTCTGTTTCCCGACCTTCTGCTAGACTCACTGGAGAACTCACGTGCTGCCCTTTTAATTTGTTGCTTTCCAGCTTCTTTCATTAACCGTTCATCTCTGATTGTAACAGCTCTGAGTCTGGCATAATTATCAAGATTAGTAGTCGTGATTCTATTTCTGATCTCATATTTGAGGCCCTCATCAAACTTCTTGCATTTGTCTCTTTCAGTAGAGACCATGAAGGTGGCAGAATGGGAAAGTTTATTAAATTGTACTTCATACTCCGCAACAGACATATTCCCCTGTTTCAAATTTAGGAATTCCTTCCTTTTCTCATCTTTATATGCTTCAGGCATGTAATTGTTCTCAAATTCCAGGAGGAAATCATTCCATGTCAACACTGGTGGTTGTGCATCACTGTCGAGGACTGTCTCCCACCATTCATAAGCATTTCCTTGTAGCAAGGATACTGCATAATCGAATTTCTCATCTGGGGTACATCTCATCATATTCAATACCCTCTGTGTCCTTTTCAGCCATGTCTCAACTTCTGCTGGGTCTGTTGTGCCATTGAAATCAGTTGCACCATGTTTCCTCAACTTGTCATAACGTCTTTCCTTGTACATTTCAAGACCATATACTTTCTGTTCTAGGTTTTCATGGGGTACTTCTGCATGAGATGACTATGATGCATGTACTGGAGCTCTAGCTCCTAGTGCTAGTTGATCTCTATGTAAATGAGTGATGCCTCATGAGAATGCATTTCAGCCGGCCTCTCCCTCCTTGGTGAATCATGTCTTATGATGTCCCCAAAATAAATGAAATTATGTCACTACATAATGTTCAACACATAGGATGCATATGTTATCATGCTTTTATGCATATGCATGTTCCCATGGAACCTATCCCTGCTCTGATACCAAAAATGTAACACCACATCATATGCATTTAAGCATAACCTATTTTTGTAGCAAATAATCACATACTGCATGTTGGAAAGAGAAAATACCCTGATAACAGTGGTAGTAAATTTTTTTTCTTATCATATCCTGTAAAATAAACTAATGCCTTTACAAGTCTTATATCCTGTAATTCTATTCAATAACTTTGCAAGTCTCATATCCTGTAATATCACTCAATGACTTTTCAAGTCAACATTAAAAACCACAATACGATATATCACCTATATTAAAACATAAACTTCCCATCCGAAGGATTACGGGTTGTTTCCATTTATACTTTTCAAAACTAATCTAGAGTAATAATACATATTCAAGCATATAAGTCCAAAATACAGATGACAAGATTTCATGCTTGTGTGGAATCCAAGGAGAGAGAGTGATGAGGCTCGGCCAATGACCTGTGCTCCATGTCTTCTATACACTACTCAAAATAAGCTATCACTTTTCTTTACCTGAAAAATGATGCAAATTGATGAGTTGCGGCTCAGTGAGAATAATGATCCAATGAGCTCTAATGTACCAAACAACTCATAGTAATAAATCACAAATCCAATATATACCATATATTCCATTCCATTCATCAGTATCATATATGTATCAATAAAGTTGAAACATATAATCATTACTCTTTATGTATGCAAATGCTTTGCTTATTTCATTTTGTTATGACCAAGTTAAACAGACATTGCCCCGGGTTTCCATGTGAACATTTGCATTTGCATTTGCATTTGCTAGATAGCTTGATCATTTGTTTCATTTGCACATTTTTTGGGCCATAGGCCTCTTCTTTTGCTTTACAATATCGATTAACTAGTCACAACGCCTTTTTAGTCCATATGCATATGCACTTGTATTTAAGCATTCATCAACCATTCTATCTTATCACATATAATATACATATACCACATATATACCTCATATGCGACACATATACTATACATATACCATGTATATATATCACATATGTCAAACATATACTTCAAATATACCACAAGTATACCATTTTTATGTACCACAATGTCACAAATTATCCATCATTACATTATCAAGGACCAATCATGACAATCATATGAATCACATACCAAGCAACATTCATTTGCACTAAAGAATTCAATTGATAATTAGACTCACCATTCTCCTTTGATTCCGACCGCTAACTTATTGTCTATCCGCTCCTTGTGGGTCTCCAATATGTTACGAGCCTAATATGAAAACATAATCGATTAACTCATGATTAGGGAGACTTAATGTGGCTTAAACAAATTAATATGCATTATTCATGTCAATAATTAAGATTTTTCCTATGAGGCAGTGTGACCTTATGGGAATGTTTAGCCTATATCTTAATCTTATTATTATTCCTAATTAAAACTAACATATAATTATAGAACATATTAAAATTTTAGACCAATTGGATCATTGTACAATATTTTGTGGAATTTCTAAGTGTGTTCTATTTTCTACCTTGTTTTCTGCCTTTAGGCATTTTTAGGGTACTCATTTGGGTTCACTATAAATTATAATATATAAGTAATATTTTAATGAAAATTTACAGAAACTTATATGGGGGCACAAGGAACATTTTTCATGTTTTCAATTTTTATCAATTATGTCTCTAAGGTCTTTAAATTATAACAAACATTTTTCTGGTCTAGAATAGAATTGGCTTCCGGACTAGTATGACTGCCAAAAGCCATAACTTAGTCTCTACATACCCAATGAAGCTCAAATTAGTCCCAAACTTTAGCTAAGACATATACCTAGAACTTTCATGTTTTTTTAATTTACATAATCTTGCTCTAATAAGCTCAAATTAGCCAAACAATTTACTGGTTCTGCCCAGGGCACTCAGTAGGCAGTTCAAACTATGGAACAGTCATGGTTCCATTCACCATAACTCACACTTTACAAGAAGTATGAACCTGAAATTGGGTATAAAGATACAAACCACATATATATACAACTTTTAATTTTTGAGATACTTCAAATAATGGCTTTAACATATTCGAAATCAAAGCATACAGTAGCTAACTTGGTTAGGGTTCACACCCTGACCCGTTTCAGTAGAGAGAGGATTTCTCTTCCTATACACAAAATCATGCAAAAAAGTTTACATATCCATAAATATAAGACATAAAGGAACAACTTTTGTGTTTTAAACTTTTCCAGAATCAATTTTTATGTGGATCAAAATCAGATTGCAAATCAGTGCCTATTAATGAACCTAAGCAACTCAAATCAACCCTATAGCAATAGGAATTGATTACTTACCAAGAACGAACTTGCAAGAGATCAATTTGGTGCAAAAAATAGGTGAAACAAGGAAGAATTGAAGTCTGAAATGGAGGAAATTGAAGAAGAAGTCGGGCTGGAGAAGAAGGCAGAAATGGGAAGATAAAGCTAACTTTTTGTTTTTTGTCTTTTTATCTTTTTCTCATCTCTTTTCTCCTTTCTCTTCTCTTTTCTCTTCTCTTTTATTTCTCTTTTGTGTCATTTTCATTTTATTTTGTCTATATTATTATTATTATTTACATATATTTATAATTCCACTATTCACACAATAATACAGCTTAATCATTTGGTCCGATTTAACTAAATTAACAATGTAAATGTTTACTAATCTTAATCTAATCATTTTGCTTACTTTAATTTAGTCACATTATTCAATTCATTTCTAATACTTTTTTACCCTCATTTAGGTTATAACTACACAAGTACGACTCGATACAAGTGCCAAATACTAGGACACATAGCTAGTGCGTGTCATAAACTTCTTCCTACGAAAATACGTATGAAATGCACGTGTTCAATTGAATTGTATGCAAGATGCTTATGTTCAATGAAATGCATGTGGGGAAGGTCAAGGATGTTACATCCTCAGTTAGATTTCTATTAAGGAAAGCTATCTTCACATCCATTTGCCATATCATATCTCATAATCGTAATGAGCAGCAGTGGCTAGGAGTATCCTTATGGATTTAAGCATAACAACTAAGGTAAAAGTTTCATCAAAGTCAATTCCTTATCTTTGATGATAACCTTTAGCTATAAGTCTAGCTTTATAGGTAACCACATTACCATCCATGTCAGTTTTCTTTCTGAAAACCCTTTTGCACCCTTTAGGCTTTATCCCTTTAGGTAACCACATTACCATCCATGTCAGTTTTCTTTCTGAAAACCCTTTTGCACCCTTTAGGCTTTATCCCTTTAGGTAACCACATTACCATCCATGTCAGTTTTCTTTCTGAAAACCCATTTGCACCCTTCTGACTTCATAGCTTGAAGCCATTTGTTAGATTCTAAACTATTCAGAACTTCTTCACAAGTTGTAGGCTCATCATTTTCTATGAGCAATATGCTGTTTTGTTCACTAATGAGAAATCCATATCTTTATGGAACAGTACGTATCCTGCTTGACCTATGAAGCTCTTGTGCTTTAGAAGGTTGAGGTATTACATCATTTGTATGAATAATAGGCTCGGTTTTAGGTAGTTGATTAGCATTTACTTGAACATCTTAAACTTCTTCAAGTTCAATTTTACTCCCAGTCTCTCCTTTCAGAAGAAATTATCTTTCTAAAAAGATAACATGTCTTGAAACAAACACCTTTTGTTCTAAGGGGTGTTAGAATTGATATCCATATGATGCTTTTGGATATTCAATAAACAAACATCAATTAGACATAGCTTCCAGGTTATCTGACATTGTCAACTTCACATAAGTAGGACAACCCCAAACACTTATGTAAGAAAGTGTGGGCTTCTTGTTATTCCACATCTCATATAGAGTAACATCAACTGACTTCGAATGACTCCATTTAATATATAAATGGCAGTCTCTAGTGCATCACCCCAAAAGGATTTAGGGAGCTTGACCAAGCTCGCCATAGACCTTACCATGTCTAATAGGGTTCAATTTCTTCTTTCAACCATACCATTGGGTTGTGGCATGTAAGGTGGAGTCCATTCAGATAATATCCCATTATCCTTAAGATAACCTAGAAACTTTTGGCTCAAGTATTTACCTCCTCAATATGATTGAAGTGTTTTAATTCTTTTGCCAAGTTGTTTCTCTAATCCATTTCTTAATTCTTTGAACTTTTCAAAAGATTCAGATTTGTATGTCATAAGACACACATACCCATATCATGAGTAGTCATCGATAAAAGTAATGAAGTAGATGAAACCACCTTTGGCGTGTGTTGACATTAGTCCATATACATCCAAATGTATTAAGTCTAAAAGCCCATTAGCACGTTCACCCTTTCCCTCATCTTGCCTAATAAGCAAGATTCACATGTGTCATATGATTCATAATCAAATGACCCAAAACTACCATTCTTGTGTAGCTTAGCCATGCATTTCTCACTTATATGACCAAGGTGATAATGCCATAAGTAAGGCGATTTCAACATATCTTGTTTTTGCCTTTTATTATCATTGATGTTTAAAATTGGATTTGACATATCTAATATGTATATTCCATTGCATATTGTACCGTTATCATAAAGAGTACCATTCAACATAATAGAACAACAATTATTACTAAAAGCAAAATGAAAACCATCTTTATTTAAACTAGAAACATAAATAATGTTTTTGGAAGCATATCCCCTTTACACCAATCTCTTTGGCCTTTTTCTTGGCAGGACCTCTATGAGGCTCATGGACTTCTTCTTCTTAAGGTTCTTTTTCTTATAACCAGAAGAATCCACTAGCTTCACAATCTTACTATCCTTCTTGACAAATGACTCTACTGTCTTAAGCATGTTGATCAACTCAAGAATAGTGGTGGAGATTTGGTTCATCCTATAGTTAAGCACAAAATTTAAAAAAACTATCGGAAAAACCAGTTAGAAATAAGTCAATACTTAATTCATGGTCCATCACAAATCCCAATGTTGCCAACCTCTAAATATAACCATTCATCTTCAATGCATATTGAATTGGAGATGTCCCCTCAACCATCTCGGTGTGGAAAAGCAGCCTTGAATTTTCAAACCTTTTGGAACTTGCTTGCTCATCAAAAACCTCCCTTAGATGGTAGACTATGGAATTAGCATCCATAGCCTCATGCTACTTTTGTAACCCAACTGACATAGTGACAAACATAATGCAACTTGTCATCTCACTATCATTGAGATGTTTTTGATATGCCTTCTAAACATCTTTAAAAGCATTAGCAGTAGGGGGATTGGGGAGTCCCTCATCTAGGACATAGTCAATCTTTTCAGATTTGAGAATTATTCTCAAATTCCTTAGCCAATCTAAAAATTTAGGCCCAGTCAACTTATTTGACTCCATTAGTGATCGCAAATTCACACTTATCGATATGATAATTCTAGCAATCTAGATGTAAAATAGAGCATGTTAGAATATACATTTTTATTAGGTCTTGAATAAATCACATTATGACATCCACTATTTTATTGCAAATCCATAGCCCTCACTATGAACTCGAGAGAACCTATAAGAAGTTCTTCTATTGGGTCGATATCCAACTAGCTAAAAATATCCTTGAGCCAACTCAACAAGTCATCCTTAGTTTGATTGGTAGGAATCTAATCCATACCAATTGCATTATTCATGTAACAATCAAATATTGTGCTATCAATTAATTAATGTGTGCACATACATTGGGCTAACAACTATTGATATGTGTACTTCTCATGTACATTAACCCTACTTTGCCTCTAATGCACATGAACCTTGCTGCAAATCCAACAAGCTAATGATATTAGTTAAGTTTAACTCATTAATCGTAATAACTTCAATGGTTTAAACATATTATTATAGAGCGAGCTTAAGGCAACTCAATAACCCTAACTCTATAAGAATTCTGGTTCTTCCTATTATAATGAAAAGCGTAAAACTTAATTATTTATCTAGCGAGTGATTTCTTTGTTAAGTTTCATCATGTTATTATTGCATGCTTTTATATACGTTCATCACATGGATATATAAAGATATTTACATTAACTATATGGTGTGATTATGGCCATACTAAAATTAATCTCTTGAGCTAAAAAGAGATCAATAGATTGACTTGGTCTTACCTAGGTATATGCATTAATTTAAAAATCCAAAACAGAAATCAAATTCCTGTTTCTAAGTCTTCTTGTTTATGGCACAACCTCCTTCCCTTCTTACTCTTTTCTATTACCATTTTATCATAATCCTATGTAATCTAATTACATATTTCAAAGTATAGAAAACATCAATTTACATTTGAGGGTAGTAAGATGAGAAAATAACTGCATGAGAAAGATAAAGAGGTAGGGACACGCATGCCCTATTTACCATAAAACAAAATACATCCATGCATACTCAATCACATTGGGCCTAAGTACATAAATCATCCATCATGCTTTTTGATACAACCCTAACATGCATTCTTTAATGCACAAAATAAAATATAATTGACAATTTTGGATTTCATGGAAAATTGATTCAACGTTTGAACTGAAATTGTTTCCTTGTATTATTTCGGTTAATTAAACTTTGTATGTAATTTTAATATGGAATTTGATAATTAATGAAATTAAATTAAAGTCCATATATCAAAAATTAATTTAAAATTAATTCACCTTAAAATCAAAATATTATGATATCAAAATTAACAAATTTAATTTAAATATACAAACCAAATTATAGTCATACTAAAATTATCATTGCTCAATTTAAATTAATTAAAAATTAATTTCCAAAAATTCTAAAAATTCCAAAAACTCAAATAATCATTCTAAGCATCTTTAGGTCAGCTAAAATTCATCAAAATATTTTTATCACAAGCTAAAATTACTAAGACAAACGAAGCAACACACCTAAATGCTCAAAACAACTCATTCGATATCTTTTTTTTTTTTAAGTTTTAAATTGAAGACAAATAGTTTTGGTATGAATATAACATCAAAATAACATATGTTAATCACATAAAAATTATTTGAAGGTGCTGAAAATAAAATAATCATATTCAAAAAAATCAAACAAAAATAGTCTCACCAGGTATGCCAAAACAGTTTTGTTTTTGTGTTTGTTTGAAAAAATAATTAAATTTTTTTAATTAATTATTAGATACTTCCATAGGTTTAAATACATTCTAAATATGTATAAATATTTTTTTCATGCTCAAATTACACAAAACATATAAACATCCCTATCAATTAATCCAAACAACAACACATGTTCATAAATAATACAATTTTCAATATTTTTGAAATAAATCAGAAATTAATTATTTCAATCACATTCAAACTATTTTTCAATCAAAATAATCATCCTTAATCATTTAATGATCATATCAAAGAAATAAAAATATTTGAAACAAATTTTACAAATTAATTTAAAATTTTCAATCCTATTGATCCGAAACCATAAAAATCATACAATCCCATTGCACTTTCAATTAAATTAATTTTAATGGACATAAGGGGGTTTTGATACCATTATTCGGTTTTGAAGGCAAATCACATTCATAAACACAGCAGAAAAAAAATTTCAAAATCCTAAACAAAATATCATACTTGTGCCATTAAAACTAATTTATTAATCATAGAGGTAAGAAATTATACCTTGTAATTTCTTTATTTTTATTCAAATATTCACCTTATTGGCTTGTAGCAAACCACAACAATCCACACTAGAATATCTCTAATGATAATCCATGCAAATATATGGAGAAGAAACTCTAAAAAGAGATGGTTTGAACAATATTCAAAGTACTAGCTTTCAATATATTGTTGAGAGAATTATTGTCTCTCAAAAAAAATATTTGTATGCCTCTTTCCTGCCTTTTGATATTTTTTTTATCTGAATCAAATTCAAAATGAAGATCAAAAATAAAAAGAGAAGAAAAATGACTTGAATGAATAGTGATGGCCATAACTGGCCTAATGGCATCAGCGTAGTGCAAGCCCAGTTTGCCTGCCAGCCCAGCGGCCCGTGACCTCTTCTAACTGATTAGTTCTTTCAAATTTTTGGATCACATCCAAGACTATTTTACTCATTCTCCACTTCTCCAATGTGTGTAACCCATTACGTTGCCGAAATGTAAATGTCATGAGTGGTATCTAACAACACATTATGCCCCCCAATTGACCAAAAAGTCAGTGGTTTGACCACAAACATTTCCATAGGAAATTTATGTGCAATTATTTCTTTCACCATTCTATACCCCATTTGGTTTAAAGTATGGACATGTGTCAACTTCCGCTAGACCGACTATATCATATCTAACCCAAGTAATGTTATTTCTTGTCCCAGAGGCTCATTACTCTGTTAGATAGGTCATAGAAGACTATCTTCATAAAATTTCCATTCCGGCCATAGATTCCTGGGTAATGACCCCATGTCATATCTACTAATTTAGACCTAAATCACACGAGTTGTTAAATCAACTCGTCGATTTGACCGAAGTCTAAATTTGGATTTTTATCAAAAAATAACTAAAATAATGGCAATTAAGTATGAAAAATATCTAATAAAGTGTTCAAAATATTTTAAGATGTTAAATTTCGGTAAAGGACTAAATTGTAAATTTTGAAAAGTTTAGGGGTCAATTTGCAATTTACCAAAAATTGGAAGATTAATTGGGATAGCCATGAATTAAATGCATGATTGGGACATTAAACACATGGACTGGGCTAGCCACACCAAGTGGCACATTTTTAGAAGCCAATTAACATGCATGAACACATTGCTTAGTCATCAAATTCATAAGGCTTATGTGTCCCCATTATTAATTAATTTTGTCATCTTTCTCTTAATTGCTTTCTCTTTCTTTCTTATCACTTAACGTCTAGAACACTCTATTCTCTACACTAGCCCCACGTTTCCCCTTGTTCTTCCATAGCCAAACCTTGTTCTAAGAAGAGAAAGTGACAAAGAGAGTGAGAAAGGCATGGAAGAGTAAATGGCGAGGCTCAGCAGGTGACCTTTGATCCATGTCCTCTATAAGCTAATCAAAATGACCTATCACTTTTCTTTACTTGAAAAATGATGCAAATTGATGAGTTGCGGCTGAATAAGAGTAATCATCAAATAAGCTCTAAAGTATAAAGCAACTCATAGTAACAAATCAAAAATCCAACCCATACCACGTATTTCATTTCATTCATCGGTATCATATAGTTACCAATAAAATTAAAGCATATGGTCACTATTCTTTACTTATTCTTATGCTTTGCTCATTTGATTTTGTTGTGACCAAGTTAAATAGACATTGCCTTAGGTTTCCATGTTAACATTTTCCATGTGAACATTTGTATTTCTAGCTAGCTTGATAATTTGTTGCATTTGCATATTTGTTGGGCCATAAGCCTTTTTTTTTGCCTCGCAATGTCAATTAACTAGTCACAATGCCTTTTTAAGTCCTCATGCATATGTATTTGTAACTAAGCATTCAACAACCATTATATCCTTATCACATATACCATTATGTATATACCTTGCATATACTATACATATACCATGCATACATCACGTACACCACACATATACCTCAAATATATAATACATATACACCTTATGTACATTAAATACATCACAATTATCCATTATCTCATTATCAAGGTCAATCAAGGTAATCATATGAATCGCATAATCACAAGTCAATTCACATTTCATATAGCAAGTGATGTCAATGTGCACTTAAGAAATCGTTTGATAATTAAACTCACCATTCTCCTTTGATTCTGACCCTTAACTTATTGTCTATCCCATCTTTGTGGGTCCCTAATTTTTTATGAGGCTAATATGGAAATATAATTGATTAATTTAGCACTAAAGAAACTAAATGTGGCTTAAAAAAATTAATGTACATAGTTCATATACATAGTTAGGGTTTTTCCTGTGAGGTAGTATGACCTTATGGGAATGATTAGACCATAAATTTTTTCTACTGGACCAATTAATCTAGCTCTTCTTTCTAATTAAATTTAACATATAATTATATAATATATTAAAATTTCAAAGAAATTGGAGCTTTCCAATATTTATGGTGTAATTTCTAAATGTGTTATTTTTTCTAACCTTAGGCAGTTTGAGGGTACCAATTTTGGTCCTTCATATCTTATAACATGAAAGTCATATTGTAATGAAACTTGGTAAAAACTTAGATACATAAAAAATGGAACATTTTTTATTTTTAAACTTTTATCAATTACGTCTCTAAGTTCCTCAAATTATGAGAAACATTTCACTGGTCCATAATAAAGTTGGCTTCTAGATCAGTATGATTTTTTGAAGGACATGTCTTACTCTATAAATAACATATTAAGGTGAAATTTTTACCAACGTTTAGATATGATATAATTCGATAACTTTCATGTTTTGAGAAATTATAGATTCCATATAGAAGGAGTTCAAAATGAGCAAATAATCTTCTAGACCTACTTAGGCCACTAAGTTGGCAGCTCAAAGTACGGAACAATCATGGTCACATTCACCATAACTATCCACAAGACATATGAACCTGAAATATGATATCAAGATAGATAAACATGTATCTACAACTTTCATGTTTTGAGCTTCTTAAAATAAAGGCTTTATCATATTCAAAACAAAGAAACACAATATCTAACTCAACTAGGGTTCCCACCGAGACTAGTTCTAATTAGATGCCAATATATTTTCATTAACAAAAAATCTTAGAAAAATATTCATATATCTAAAAACCTAAGACAAAAATGAAAAATTTTTATGTTTGAAACTTCTACAAATTCGGTCCATAAGGTATCGAAATCAAAGTTCAAAACACTGCAACAAACACAACCTTAATAGTTCAAACCAATATCAGAACAATGGAGAGAAGATTACATACAAAGAACAAACTTGAAAGGGATGAATTTGTTACAAAACATAAATGAAATAAGGAAGAAAAAAAGGCTGGAATAGGGGAAGAAGAAGAAGAAGAAATGAAGCTAAAGTGAGGGAGGCAGAATAGTGAGGAGGAAGATAAGGTCCACCTCTCACCTTCCAGCTTTTATCACTTTCCCATTTTTGTTTCTTCCTTTCTTTTCTATTTCTTTCTCTTTTTATTTTTTTTTTTGTTTCTTTTCATTTTTCTTCATTAATTTGATCTAATAATTTTATTCACATAATTTCAATTTCATGTCATCCTTAACTAAATTGTAAAATGGACACTTGCAATTCGGCATAATTGCAAAATACTCAGACACATAGCTAGTGTGTGTCGTGAACTTGTCCTTATAAAAGTACATATGAAATGCACGTGTTCAAGTAAAATATAGGCAAATGCATATGTCCAAATGAAATGAATGTTAAAATGCATATGTGGGAAGTCAAGGATGTTACAATTCTCCCCTCCTTTTAAAATTTCATCCTCGAAATTTAATACCTAGAAATAGGTGTTGATATTGCCTTTTCATATTTTCTTTTGTTTTCCATGTTGCCTCTTCGAGTGAATGGTTACTCTATAATAGCTTAATTGATGGTATTTCTCGGCTTCTCAACTGTTTAGTCTTATATCCGATGACTTCCACTTGTCATTCAACATAACTCATGTCTTCTGCAATTTCAATGGCTTGATCCTTAAGCACATATGTGGGATCTTATTTGTATCTTCTAAGCATGCACACAGGAAACACGTTATGAATCTAAGCCATCTTTAATGGTAAAGTCAATTTGTATGTCAATAGACTAAGCTTCTCAAAAATTTCATAAGGCCCTATGTACCTTGGGCTCAATTTACCCTTCTTGCCAAATCGGATTACCATTTTCCATGGAGATACTCATAGAAATACCTTTTCACCTAACTTATATTCCATATCCCTTCTATGTTGATCAATGTAACTTTTTATCTGTCTTGTGATGCTTTTAGCTTGTTCTTAACAACCTTGATCTTATCCATTGTGTTTTGTACTATCTCTTGCCCTTCTAATGCATATGCTCCTTCTTCATCCCAAATGATGGGGCTTTAACACTTTCTACCATACAATGCCTCATATGGTGCCATATGGATACTGCTATGATATTGGTTGTTGTATGCAAATTCTATCAATGCTATGTATTCATCACAAGTTCCTCTAAGTTCCATAGAACATACCCTAAGCATTTCTTCCAATGTCTATATAGTCCTTCCTTATTGTCCATCAATCTGTAGGTGGAATGCAGTGCTAAAGTTCAATTTTATTCCCAATGCATCTTGTAAACTCACCCAAAAGTGTGGAGTAAATCATGGATCTCTATCAAACACAATGGACATTAGAATGCCATGTAATATGACTATCTCATTCACATATGATTTTGCCAAACTCTCAAGTGTACACCCCCATCTGATAGGTAGAAACTGTGTCGAGTTAGTTAACCTCTCAATAATTACCCATATTGCATGATTTTTCTGTGGGGTCCTTAGCAATCCATAAACAAAATCAATTGTTATTTTCTCTCATTTCCATTCTGGCACTGATAATGGATGTAGTTTACCAACTGGTACCTGATGTTCAATTTTAATCTACTGACATGTCAAGCATTTAAAAACATGTTATGTTATGTCTTTCTTTATTCTTGGTCACCAGTAATAAGGTCTTAAGCTATGACACATCTTGGTCATCCCTGGGTACATTGCATAAGGTGCATTGTGTGCCTCTTCCATTATTTCTTGGAGAAAATTATCAGTGTCCGGAACACATATGCGTGACTTCAACATTAGTGTATCATCCTACAAATGAAACTCCATATTGTTTCCCTACTTTACCATCTCAATTTTCTCACACAATGGAGGATCTCTACCTTGTGCTTCTTTGATCCTCTCCTTTAGTATAAGTCTGACTTGAAGAGTAGCAATTAATGAGCCTCCATCATGCATATTGAATTCAACATTCATATATCGTAATTGAATCAAATATGGAAAATAGGATGTTTGCAAGTGAGCTACACTGCTACTAGACTTTCTGCTCAGTGCATCTGCTACTACATTGGTTGTCTTTAGGTGATATTCAATTATGCAGTCATAATCCTGCAATAGCTCTAACCATCACCTCTGTCTCATGTTTAACTCTTTCTGTGACAGCAAGTAATCCAAACATTTATGGTCTGTAAAGATCTAGAATGTCTCAATTGTAGCTGATTCTAGATCATGCACTAGATATGAGATCTCATATGGTCTCAACTTTCTAGATGCATAAGTTATCACCTTACCATGCAATATCAATACACATCCTAAACCCTAGTGAGAAGCATCACTATATATTGTAAATCCATCTGTACCCGTAGGAATAGCTAACACTAGTGCTGAGATTAACCTTGGTTTTAGCTCATCAAAACTCATTTGGCATTCTAGAGCCCATTTGAAATGCACATTCTTTTTAAGTAATTTATTTAAATGGCTGGCAATCAATGAAAATCAATCAACAAATATGTGATGGTATCCTGCTAAACCCAAGAAACTATGCATTTCTGAAACATTTTTAGGAGCTTCCCAATTTACCATGGCCTCTATTTTCTTTGGTCTACCTTATGCCCTTACCCGATACCACATGTCTAAGAAATACCAAATGATCCAACCAGAATTTCCATTTACTTAGTTTAAAATACATTTATTTCTCCCTCTAAGTTTGTGACACAATTTTTAAATGTTGTTCATGTTCTCCCCTATTCTTTGAGTACACAAACATGTCATCAATAAATACTATCACAAATTTGTGTAAATATGGTTGAAACACTTTATTCATTAATGCCATAAATGCAACTAGAGCATGAGTCAACCCAAATGGAATTACTATGAATTCATAATGTCTATTCTTGGTTTGAAAGGTAGTCTTTGGGACATCTATCTCTGTTACCTTTAGCTAGTGATAGCCTAATTTCAAGTCAATTTTAGAGAATACCTGGGCTCCCTACAACTTGTCAAACAAATCATCTATTCTGAGCAATGGATATTTTTTTTAATTGTCATTTTCTTAAGTTTCCTATAGTCAATGCATAACCTCATGGTTTCAAATTTCTTTTTAACAATTAATATTAGAGCTCCCCAAGGTGATACACTAGGTCAGATATACCCTTTATCATGTAATTCCTACAATTGGGTCTTCAATTCTTTCAAATCAACTAGGGCCATTTTGTTGGGTGACAGTGATATTGGCATTGTTCATAGTACCAGTTCAATACTGGATTCTATCTCTCTATCAGGTGGTAAACGAAGTAGATCATTTGGGAATAAATCAGAAAATTCCCTCACCACTGGTATATTTTCAAGCAAGCTATCAGTGGTTCTAGTATCAGTCATGTATGCCAAATATACTTCATCCTCCTTTGATCATTTGGAATCCTTTTACAATTGAGATTAGATATGTAGGGACAAGGTTTCTTTCACCTAGAAGGACAACCCTTGGCTGGTTCGATGATTCAAAAATTACTTCCTTAGTAAAGCAATTTACTATTGCATGATGTTTAGTTAACTAGTCCATTCCCATTATCACATCAAATTCATATAGTGGTAATAAGATCAAATTAGATATCAATTCAGCTTTATTAATGCATATCAAGCAATCATGATAGACATTATTTACAACTACTACTATTCCTAGTGGAGTACTCACATTTATGTCAATCCCTAGAGGCTCATGCTGTTGACGCAATTTGGATGCAATATGAAATTATATAAATGAATGTGTGGAACCAGGGTCAATCAATGCATATGCTAATATATCATAAATATAAATATTACCGGTGACTACTTCATGAGCATCAACTGCCACCTTCCTAGTCATGGAAAATACTATAGCTTGTGTAGGGGGTCTAGAACTTTTGACCTTCAGATTTGGTCACTTCTCTGCCTATTGTACCAGTTCTACCTCTACATCTACTTTTTGTCCCACTAGTGGTGTTATTCCTTAGTTCCTTAATTGTCTTCTCTGACACCCATCTGCCTCTACTGGTCTTTGCTAATTTGGTTCTTTCTGGACAGTCTCTATACATATGCTCCAATGACCCATAGAACTAACATGCTCCTATGAGCCTTCTCCATTTGCCCATGTGTTGTCTACCACAATGAGTACATGTAGGGCTTCCTTCTTCATATTGGCTCTGTCCTATAGCTGGATAAAAAAAAGTCATGCCACAACCTCTAGAGCTCAAGTATCCACCTCTGTTACTCGACTGTACTAGCATGTATCTTCCTCTCTTTCCCTGCTTTCTACTAGACTCTTTACAAAACTCTTGTGTTGCTTTTTTTAAATTATTGTTCTCTAGCTTCTTTCATTAACTTTTCAACTCTAATTGTTGCACCTCTGAGCCTGGTATAGCTTTCAAGATCAATAGTTGTGATTCTATTTATAATCTCATATTTGAGGCCCTCCTCAAACTTCCTCCATTTGTCTCTTTCAATAGAGACCATAAAAGGTGGCATAGTGAGAAAGTTTGTTAAACTACAACTCATAATCAGCAACAAACATGTTCCCCTGTTTTAGATTTAGGAATTATTTTCTCTTCTCATCCTTATATGCCTCAGGCATGTAATTATTTTGAAACTCCTGGAGGAAATCATTCCATGTTAGAAACGACGGTTGTGCATCACCATCTGGTATTGTCTTCCACCATTCATAGCCATTGCCTTGAAGTAAGGACACTGCATAATCAAATTTCTCCTCTGGTGCACATCTCATCATATTTATTACCCTCTATGTTCTTTTAAGCCATGTCTCTGCTTCTACTGGGTCTGTTGTGCCATTAAAATCAACTACACCTTGTATTCTCAACTTGTCCTAACGTCTTTTCTTATATATTTTATGCCCTTATACTTTATGTTTGGGGTTTTCATAGGGTACTTCTACAAGTGATGATTGTGATGCATGTACTGAAGCCTTAGCTCCTAGTGCTAGTTGATCTCTATACAAATAAGGCGATGCCTCATGAAAATGCATTGTGGCCACCCTCTACCTCTTTAGTGAATCATTTCTTATGTTGGCCCTAAAATACATATAATTATGTTGCTACATATGTTTCAACACATTGGATGCATATGTTATCATGATCTTATGCAAATGCATGTTCCCATGGAACATATCCCTGTTCTGATACCAAAACTTTAACATCATACCCTATAAACCTATCCCTGTGTCAAATAATCACATATGGCATACAAATAAGACATTTTTCTTCCGTCATATCCTATAATATCACTTGATGAATCTGTAAATCAATATTGACATTTTCACCGCAACATAATATATCAAATATATTAAAACTTAATTTTTACATATGAACGATTACGAGTTTGACTTATTTATACATTTTAAACCAATCTTGAGTAACTATACATGTACATTCATATAAGTCCAAAACATAGATGTAATGATCTCATGTTTGTGTGGAATGCAAGGAGAGAGACGGTGAGGCTCGGCCGGTGCTTTGATCAATGTCTTCTATATGCCAATCAAAATGAGATTCACTTTTCTTTTCCTGAAAAATATTGCAAATTGATGAGTTGCAGCTCAGTAAGAGTAATCATCAAACAAGCTCTAAAGTACCAAGCAACTCATAGTAACAAATCACAAATCCAATGCATACCAAGTATTTTATTTCATCCATCAGTATCATATAGTTACTAGTAAAATTAAAGCATATGATCGCTATTCTTTGCTTATTTGATTTTGTTGTGACCAAGTTAAATAGACATTGCCTTGGTTTCCATGTGAACATTTACATTTGCTAGCTAGTTTGATCATTTGTTTCATTTGCACATTTTTTTGGCCATAGGCCTCTTCTTTTACCTTGCAAAGTCAATTAACTAGTCATAACACCTTTTTAAGTCCTTATGCATATACATTTGTAACGAAGTATTCATCGACCAATATATCCTTATCACATATACCATTAATATACCATATATATACCTCATCTACCACACATATACCTTGCATATACTATACATATACTGCATACATCACGTATGCCACACATATACCTCAAATATGCCATACATATACTACTTATATATACCACCTACGTCACAATTATCCATCATCTCATTATTAAGGTCAATCATGACAATAATATGAATTGCATAATCCCAAGCCAATTCACATTTCACATAGCAAGCGATGTTAATGTGCACTAAAGAAATCATTTGATAATTAAACTCACCTTTCTCCTTTGATTCCGACCATTTACTTACTGTCTATCCTCTTTTTGTGGGTCTCCAATTTGTTGTGAGCCTAATATGAAAATATAATAGATTAATTTATGACTAAAGAAACTTAATGTGACTTAAACAAGTTAATGTGCATAGTTCATATACATAGTTAGGGTTTTTCCTCTGAGGTAGTCTAACCTTATGGGAATGGTTAGACCATAACTTTTCTATACTTGACCAATTAATTTGATTATTGCTTCTAATTAGATTTAACATATAATTCATACAATATTTAAATTTCATAGAAATTGGAGCATTGTAAAATTTATGGTAGAATTTCTAATAATGTTCTATTTTCTACCCTTAGGCAGTGTTAGGGCACCAACTTTGGTCTTTCATATCTTTCAATATGTAAGTCATAATATAATGAATTAATAGACACTTAGATAGGTTAAAATGGAACATTTTTTTGCTTATAACTTTTATCAATTTTGTCTCTAAAGTCTTCAAATTATTAAAAAAAAAAACATTTCACTAGTCTTGAACAAATTTGGCTCCGAATCAGTATGACTTGTGAATGTCATATCTTACTTTGTACATAACTTATTAAGGTGAAATTTTAGAAACGTTTAGCTAAGATATAACTCTATAACTTTCATGTTTTGATGAATTACAAATTCCATCTATAAGGAGTTCAAAATGACCAAAGAAGTTGTTAGACATGCCCAGGCCACTAAGTAGGCAGCTCAAACTATGGAAGAGTCATGATTACATTCACCATCACTCAATATCCACAAGACATATGAATTTGAAATTTGATATCACGATAGATAACATATGTAGCTACAACTTTCATGTTTTAAGTTTCTAAAAACATTAAACACATGTATCTATAATACATGAATTATAGGCTCTATCATATTCAAAACAAACATACACAGTAGCTAACTCGGCTAGGGTTCGCACCCACACTAGTTTCAATTAGATGCCAATATCTTTTGAAATACACAAATTCTTGCAAAACTATTCATTTATCCATAAACCTAAGACATAAATGAACAACTTTTATGTTTGAAACTTCTCCAAATTCGGTCCATAAGGTCATCCAAATTAGAGTGCAAAATACTGCTACAACACAACCTTAACAGTTCAAACCAATACTAGAACAATCGAGAGAATATTGCTTACCTAGAATGAACTTAAAAGGGATAGATTTGCTACAAAACTTCAGTGAAATAAGGAAGAAAAGAAAGCTGAAATGGGGGAAGAAGAAGAAGAAATGAAGCTAAAGTTAGGGAGGCAAAATAGTGAGGAGGAAGATAAGTTCAACCTCCCACCTCCTCACTTTTGTCATTTTTCCCTTTTTGTTTCTTCCTTTCTTTTCTTTTTATTTCCTTTTTTATTGTTTTTTTTTGTTTCTTTTAATTTTTTTCATTAATTTGATATAATAATTTTATTCACATAAATTTCAATTTCATGTCATCCTCAACTAAATTATAAAATGGACAGGTGCAATTTAGTACAATTACAAAATATTCGGACACATAGCTATTGTGTGTCGTGAACTTGTCCCTATAAAAATACATATGAAGTGTACATGTTCAAGTAAAATATGGGCAAATGCATATGTCTAAATGAAATTCATGTAAAAATGCATACATGGAAAGTCAAGGATGTTACAGTATCTCCAGAAGGGTTTTGAAGTTGAATCTCATTCATAAACACATCAAAAGATTAAAATTTTCAAAACCCGAAAAAGGATCTTGCTTGTGCAATTTAAACTAATTCATCAAAAGATAAAGATTATAAATTATATCTTGTAATTTCTTTATTTGTTCTTTAAATGTTCACCTTGTTGGGTTGTAACAAACCACAACAATCCACACTAGGATATCTCTAATGTTAATTCATGTAAAAATGTGAGAAAAAACTAGAACAAAAATGGTTGAACATACCTTAAAGTGTTAGCAGTAGTGTATGCTCTATTTTTGAGAGAACATGAAAAATAACTATTATTTTTCATTTTGAATTTATTTTTTTCTATAAACAATATTATGATTTTCTAATTCTTCAAAAATGCTTGTACCCTAAAAGTAGTCTAGGTATAAAGTGCACAAGAGAAGGGGAGAGATTTTGGGGATTTTTCCTTAATTGGCTAATTAAGGGCAATTAAGCCAGTAGCCTAGTAGCCCATGCAAGCCCGTGACCCCTCGGATCAATTTTTCCATATGATCTCATTGCGAATCGACCTAAAATAATTCTCTCATAGTTTTGGATTTCATCCAATACCATTTTACTCATACTTCACATCTCTAATGCATGTGACCCATTAGGTTCCTGATTATGTTGGCCACTTAAAATAACAATTAATTTCATCAAGTCATGAGCGGTATCTAGCAACACATCATGACCCCCAGTTGACCAAAAAGTTAGTGGTTTTGCTATGAACCTTTCCATAGACAATTTATGTACAATTAATCCTTTAACCATTCTATACCCCACTTGGTTTAGAGTATGAATATGTGTCAACTCCCACTACACTGATTACATCACATCTAGGTGGAGTAATGTTAGTTTTTGTCCCTAAGTGTAACATCCTTGACCTTCCCCACATGCATTTCATCGAACATAAGCATCTTTCATACAATTCAATTGAACACATGCATTTCATACGTATTTTTGTAGGAACAAGTTCATGGCACGCACTAGCTACGTGTCCTAATATTTGCCAATTATATCGAGTCACACGTGTATCCTTATAACCTAAATAAGGAAAACAAAGTATTAGAAATGAATCGAATAAGGTCACTAAATTAAAGTAAGAAAAATGATTAGATTAAGATTAGTGAACATTTACATTGCTAATTTAGTTAAATCGGATCAAATGATTAAGCTGTATCATTGTGTGAATTAGTGGAATTATAAATATATGTAAATAATAATAATAACAATATAAAATGAAATGAAAATGAAACAAAAGAGAAATAGAAGAGAAGAGAAATGAGAAAAGAGATGAGAAAAGAGATGAGAAAAAGATAAAAAGGACAAAAACCAAAAGTTTGCTTTATCTTCCCATTTCTGCCTTCTTCTCCAGCCCTACTACTTCTTCAATTTCCTCCATTTCAGACTTCAATTCTTATTGCTATAGTGTTCATTTGAGTTGCTTAGGTTTAATATTAGGCACTGAATTGTACCCCGATTTTGATGTTAATATAAATTGATTATGGAAATGTGTAAAACACAAACATTGTTCCTTTATATCTTAGATTTATGGATATGTAAACATTTTTGCAAGATGTTATGTATAGGGAGAGATATGCTCTTAGTACTGAAACTGGTCAGGGTGTAAACCCTAACCAAGTTAGCTACTGTGTGGTTTGATTTCGAATATGTTAAAGCCCTTATTTGAAGTCTCTCAAAACATAAACATTGTAGATATACGTGTTCTATATCTGTCTA
This sequence comes from Triadica sebifera, assembly GCA_023653625.1. Lineage (NCBI taxonomy): Eukaryota > Viridiplantae > Streptophyta > Magnoliopsida > Malpighiales > Euphorbiaceae > Triadica > Triadica sebifera. Next base: position 38,771,211 of record CM042892.1, on the reverse strand, counting down.
CCAAATATCAGGTTCATAGACCTTGTAAATTGTGAGTTATGGTGAATGGAACCATGACTATTCCATGGTTTGAACTGCATACTGAGTGCCCTGGGAAGATACAGTAACTTGTTTGGCTAATTTGAGCTTTGTTAGAGCTAGATTCTGTAAATGATCAAAACATGAGAGTTATAGGTATATGGCTTAGCTAAACTTTGGTACTAATGGAAACTTCATTGGTTATGTATAGACTAAGGTATGGCCTTTGGAAGCCATACTGGTCCTGAAATCAATTCTATTCTGGACCAGTAAAATGTTTGGTATAATTAGAAGACCATAGAGACATAATTGGTAAAAGTTGTAAACATGAAACATGTTACAAATGCACCCAGATAAGTTTCTATAAATTTTCATTAAAATAGGACTTATATATTATAAGTTATGATGAACCCAAATGAGTACCCTGAAACTGCCTAAAGGCAGAAAACAAGGCAGAAAACTAAACACTCTTAGAAATTCCACCGAATATTGTACAATGATCACATTGGTCAGATATTTGAATATGTTCTATAATTATATGTTATTTTTAATTAGGAATAAGAATCATATTAATTGGTCAATTATAGAAAAAGTTATAGGCTAAACAGTCCTATAAGGTCACACTGCCTCATAGGAAAAATCTTAACTATTGACATGAACAAAGCATATTAATTTGTTTAAGCCACATTAAGTCTCCCTAATCATTAGTTAATCGATTATGTTTTCATATTAGGCTCGCAGCATATTGGAAAGCCACAAGGAGTAGATAGACAATAAGTTAGGGGTCAGAATCAAAGGAGAACGGTGAGTCTAATTATCGATTGAATTCTTTAGTGCAAATGAATGTTGCTTGCTATGTGATTCATGTGATTGTCATGATTGGTCCTTGATAATGTAATGATGGATAATTTGTGACATTGTGGTACATATAAATGGTATACTTGTGGTATATTTGAGGTATATGTTTGACAAATGTGATATATACACATGGTATATGTATAGTATATGCAAGGTATATGCTTGACATATGAGGTATATATGGAATATATGTATGTTGTATATGATAAAGATGCAATGGTTGATGAAAGCTTAAATACAAGTGCATATGCATATGGGCTAAAAAGGCGTTGTGACTAGTTAATCGATATTGTAAAGCAAAAGAAGAGGCCTATGGCCCAACAAATGTGCAAATGAAACAAATGATCAAGCTAGCTAGCAAATGCAAATGCAAATGCAAATGTTCACATGGCAAATGTTCACATGGAAACCCGGGGCAATGTCTGTTTAACTTGGTCACAACAAAATGAGATAAGCAAAGCATTTGCATACATAAAGAGTAATGATTATATGTTTCAACTTTATTGATACTTATATGATGCTGATGAATGGAATGGAATACATGGTATATATTGGAATTGTGATTTATTACTATGAGTTGTTTGGTACTTTAGAGCTCATTGGATGGTTATTCTCACTGAGCCGCAACTCATCAATTTGCATCATTTCTCAGGTAAAGAAAAGTGATAGCTCATTTTGAGTGGCGTATAAAAGACATGGACCACAGGTCACTGGTCGAGCCTCATCACTCTCTCTCCTTGCATTCCACACAAGCATGAAAATATGTCATATGTGTTTTGTATTTATGTGCTTGAATATGTATTATCACTCTAAATTAATTTTGAAATGTATAAATGGAAACAACCCGTAATCCTTCGGATGTGAAGTATATGTTTTAATATATGTGATATATCGTATTTGTGGTTTTTTTAATGTTGACTTGAAAAGTCATTGAGTGATATTACAGGATATAAGACTTGTAAAGTCATTAGTTGATTTTACAGGATATGATATGAAAAAAAATTTTACTACTATTGTTAACAGGGTATTTTACCTTTCCAGTATGTTATGTATGATTACTTGGTACAGGGATAGGTTATACTCAAATGCATATGATGTGGCGTTACACTAAGGCTCATTACTCTGTTATATATGTCAATAAAGATTATCTTCATGACATTTCCACTATAGCTAGAGGTTCCCGAGTAATGACCTTAACAAGAGGCCATGGGTATACACTCCTTCTATCTGGATTGATAAATCCTTTACTGGTTATCCAATCATCTTTGAATACCTCAAGATGTACCCAATCACCACCCTATGAGCAACCTCCCTGAGGCAACAAGCAATAGTGTCAAAGTATAGAATTAGTATCCAAGATATCCTTGAGTACCTCAAGTCTAAGGATACTTGCATCATTGCAATGATGAGACTATCACTGACATTTGAATAGATTATCCATATGATTTCTTATAGTAGGTCATCCAATTTACTTAGCTACACTTAGCAAGCATCCACATGTTAACTCTAAACATCTCATGTTTATAGATTATTAGATCTACTTCTCGATCCAATTAAGGACTATAATATGTGCTAGTCTATCAGGATTAATAATGTCATGCCTCATTAATTCTATGACAAGGGATAATTTAGATACTAATATAATTACACATGATAAGAATCTCAATATCATGATCTTATCATGATTTCCTTCATGTTATGTTATGTATCAAGGACTTCATTAATTGATTTAAGATCATTATAAACTCATATATCATATGAATATAAAATTAATGAAAATTCCTTTCATTAAAAAAATAAATTTGTACAATAAGTGCTCAAAGCGATTGCCTTTAGAACACTGCTCTAACAACCTCCCACTTACACTAACGCCAATCGACTTTGTTTTTAATTCCACAGGCGAGCACATGAGAATCATATTTCTTTTAGGGTAGTGGCTTAGTTAAAGGATCAACAAGATTCTGATGAGTGGGCACTCTTTCTGTCTTTACGTCATTCCTATTAATGATTTCCCTAATCAAATGGTATGTTATGAGTACATGTTTGGATCTTTGATGAGATTGTGACTTTTTTGCTTGTGCAATAACGGATCAACATTGCTAGAAACCACTCCAAATTCCATGATGAATTTTTTTATCCAAATTGCTTCTTTTGCTGCTTTAAAAGTTGCAATGTACTTTTTTTCGGTTGTGGAATTAGCAGTGATTTTCTGTTTGGAAATTTTCCAACTGACTACTCCACCATTTAATGTGTCATCCTTCTCAAATTGGAAGCTCGCATCGATATACCCGCTCAAAAGAAGATCTCCATCTCCATATATCAAGAATACATCCTCAGCATTCTTAAGTACTTAAGAATATTCTTGATAGCCACCCAATGACCCTCACCAAGGTCTGATTAGTATCTACTCATGACACTCATAGTATATGAAACATTGGGTATTATTCATAACATAGTGTATATGATTGATCTTATAATTGAAGCATATGGAATCAAACTATAACATCCAGTGATTTAGGCCCCGATTGCACGTGACCGTAGTGGGGTGCACTGGTTCATTCGGAGTCTAAATTAGAACCCATAAAAAGATGACAAATAATAAGAGAAAATAATAAAGGGTATTATTATTTGGGAATTAAAAGGATTAGTACTAGAATTGGAAAAAAATAAAATTACCCTACGAACAACATCGATATTATTAGAATTATTGAGGGGAAAACGGTGAATAAGAGAAAATTGGTGGAAAATAAGGAATTTCTTAAAATTAAAAGTTAATCAAGATTAATTAAGTTAAAGAACCAATGGAAATTAGGATTAAGTTTAATTAGTGGGACCCGCTCAATCTGAGTATAAAAGTCAAAAAGAGAAAGAATTCTACATTCTTCCACCTAAAAATCTAAATCATTTTCTTCTTCCTTTCTTTCACTATTTGGCCGTCCACCATAGCTCTACAAAAGCCACCATTTTTCTTCAATTAAAGCTTGAAAAAGAGAGAAAAAATTAGTTTTGAGAGAGGAAAATTCAGAAATAAAGAGTTATTTCCATAAAGGGAGCAAAGAGTAAGAAGGAATGAAGAAATAAGACAAGAAAAGGGAGGAACTTTGGGATAGATTCGGTCCACCTTAGAAAACCATTAAGTTGAGTTTATTCTTCTTAAATTCAATATTTTTCCTTCCATTTGAGACTCATAAGGAAGATATTTATGATTAGGATTGGTAGATTGAGGTCATGTGGCAAGATTGGAACAAGAAATTTAAAGTTACAACTAGTTGAAGAAAAGTGTAGTTAAACTTTTAATTAATGATAATAGATGTTAGTTAATTATTTTATGACTTAAAAACTAGAGAAAGGTAACTTTAATGCAGGAATGAGAGGTTGCCTTGGTTAAGTTAATTTGGGAAAAATTGAAATTAACCTAGTAGCAATACAATTGGTGATAGATGAAGTGTGATTAGAGTGTTGATTTGAAGAAAATAAATTGGGACCTATGATAAGATTTTTGGGCAGCCATAACATATGAAGAAGGAAGTTTAACTTTAGTACGTTTTGGCTAAATTAAAGTATAAAACATATTTGGAGCATTGGAATTTTATGTAGGCATGAGAAGTTTTGATAATGGATGATAAAAATGAGATATGGTATGGTTGTGTAGGAAAACCAAGTGAACAAATGAGAGGCCCTCTGGAGGGTGACAGAGGCAAGGAGAAAGTAAATTAGTTAGGGGAGGAAAAAATGGAAAAACGGAAGCTCCAAGGCTGATTAGGTATGTGCTTCATTGATAAAAATCTTACATGTTATTCAAATGTGTGTAATTATGTATTAAAGTTTGCTATGAATGTGGTTTGATATGGAATGTGATTAGATATGGAATGTGATTAGTTGTTGTTTTTCATGTTTTATATGGTAATGAGACCAAATTGTGTGAAATCATTAAGATATGTGAATGTAATTGTGATCTCGTAACTTTGGCATAAAAATGAATGCATATGATAGATGTAATTAATAGTTAAGGTTATGCTAGCTAATGTCCCTACTGTACAAATTTTGGAATAGTCTCGACTATTTTGATCATAACTAATGCTCTGGTAATGATATTGAGGAGAAATCAGTTGAAAATGAAAGTGGACTCATAATGATAAAACTTTCATTCATAACTAAGTTCAAAATCTAATTGCTAATGGGCTAAATATTGGGCAAAATATCCAGGACTTGTAGGTACCCAAAAAATACTAGGTAAAATTAATGGAACGCCCTTCAGTAAAAGGGCCATAACTCTTTATAGAAAACTTGGAGTTAAGTGATTCATGATAAATTTGAAAAGTAAGACATTAAACTACAAAATATTACAAGACCATAACTTCAAATTCAAATTATAAATTATCTAAAAATGATGCCCAAAATCAGGGCCGAAATCTGTCAGAGACAAAAATGTGATTTATTAGGCTTTTGCATGTAGTATCATGAATATATATAGTAATTAATGTGAATTTTGACTTAAATTATAATTATAAATATTTAATATATTATTTATGTGTGATTTTCTAATGCAATAATAATAGAAAAATAATAAAAATAAATAAACATATATGTGAAAATGTGATACAATTGTTATTTTTGAAAATATTGTGAATAAATGTAAAAATAGTAAGCCCTAAGACACCTAATCTAGAACTAGAATAGACAATAATTTGGCATGCCAATCAAGGAAGTTGCGTCACTCGGTGCCAAATATAAAAGCCGATAATGACAAATTTATAAATGCGTTCGGCCTTAAATTATTAAATCGGTAATGGCAATATTACAAAAGCTAGTTTTGGCACTATTATGAATGCGCTGGCGCAATATTATGAAAGCCGGTAATGACAACCCCGTTATTCTTATTAGTTAGTCCGGTTATAGGTGTTATAGGCACAAGAAAAATGAAAAATAACAATAATATAAAAGTATGTCATTTCGATAATGTTATGTTCAATTAAAATTGTTAAATATGAAATGTTTGATGAAATTTATTTGTTTTCATATAATTCTTTTATTTTATGCCTTATTTATGAAATTATTAATTGACATGTAAGAAAATATATGTATGTAAGATTTGTATCCTTGAAGCACCACTAAGCTAGTAGTTTAGCATGGATGGTTTCCTCTTGCGCAGGTTCTAAACGGTAGCTGTAGCTAGTAAAATTTATAGAAGAAGAAGGGTATCCAGACGAAAGCAGCTAAAAGCTTTGGACTTCTTTTTGGTATATTTTATCAAAAACTTTGTAAATTAAATTATAGTTTTTATCTCATCTAGTATGTATCGGGGATGTGTAACTTCAGTGTAATGGACATAGTTGGATGTAAAATAATATATTTTATAAATAAATAAAATTTTGAATATCAATGTTGGTAATAAATTTATTTTATTGTTCGTAATATTTGTACAAAAAAATATTAAAAAATTTTATACTTCATTTAGCTAAGCTTATAAGATAGTCGGGTAATGCTCATTTACCTTATTGAACTAAAGTGGGGTAAGGGGGTGTTACAATTTTTGATATCAAAGCTATATATAGGTTTAGATAGTTCTTACTTAGTGGGTATGGGAAGATAAGTGCATGTTTTCAGTATTTTCATTGTTTTAAGCTGTTATATTATGGTAAGGGACCCTTCTTCTGACAATATAGGTCTTAATGGATTCGGAATCAAGACAAAGTCATGAAGAACAAGAAGGTGATAATATAGCTAACTCGACTGCTCATAGACAGTCAGCATCAATTAGAGCCTTAGAACCTTGTATTATAGCTCCACAACATGCTGAAGAACAGGTTGATCCGGGTTAGGTACCCCTTATGCAACAGATGCCTACTTTGTTACAACAAATAGCACAAGCTATCCCACCACCTCGCCCACCTCAACCAAAACCCCAGATTGATAAACTAGAAAATATGGGCTACATATTTTATAGGTAAGAAAGAGGATGACCCAGTAGCAGCAGAGTTTTGGTTGGAAAAGACAAAACGGGTTTTTGAGAAGTTTTAATGTCTGAAGGAGTACAAGGTTAGATATGCAGTGTCCTTCCTGCAGGAGCATGCCTATGACTAGTGGAAGTTAGTATTAACAAAACCCTAGACTAACGTGGGATTTTGTTATGGCAGAGTTTAAAAAGAAATATGTGCCAAAAGTCTATGTTGATGAGAAAAGGCGAGAGTCTCTAAACTTGAAGCAGAGGGGTATGACAGTAGCTAAGTATGAGATGGAGTTCACCAGGCTGAGAAAGTATGCAATAGGGATTATTGGAGATGAAGTTGATAAATGTCATCGATTTAAAGATGGCCTCGATGAGGATATTGGATATTTAGTGGCTTCCCACCAATATATAGACTTTGCTACACTAGTCCCTTGCCATTAGTGTTGAAGGAAGAAAAAAGCTAAAGATAGAAGAGCTCTCCAAGAAATCAATGGCTAGTGTGGGCCACACATTTGGTAGGAAAGACTGAATAGTACCCAGACCATTTCAGTCACGGATTATTGGGCAAACATTTTCTGGTAGGTGGTGTCAGCATTTTAGGCTTATAGTATCATCTGCTCATTCACGAGCATCATATTCCAATAGACCAGCTCCTGCTATGTGTAAGCATTATGGTAGATCTCATATATGAGGGTGTTGGTGGTTGACTAGGGCATTCTTGAGATGTGGAGCTATTGACCATATGAAGAGAGATTGTCTTACCTTAGTACAGGTAGTATGGCACCAGCACAGATTATGACACCAGTACAGAGTCGTGGTAGAGGTCGAAGCCAGTTTAGAGATGGTCATACCAGACAAACTCAAGGGATATCAGATGTTGGGTTTCGAAGAACAAATCACATTCATAAACGCAATGGAAAAATAAAATTTTTAAAACCCGAAACAAAAGATCATACTTGTATTGTTAAAACTAATTTATATAAACATAGAGGTTAGAAATCATACATTGTAATTTCTTATTTGTTATTCAAATCTTAACCTTGTTGGGTTGTAGCAAACCACAACAATCCACACTAGTATATTTCTAATGATAATCCAGATGAAGAATGAAGAAGAAATTATCAAAAGAAATGGTTTGAACAAAGTCAAAGTGCTAGCTTTAAAAGTGTTATTGAGAGAATTTATTGTCTTAAAAAAAATTTCACAAAAAAATATTTTCATGTCTATTTTCTACCATTTGAAGTATTGTCTATTTGAATCAAATTAAAAAGAAATATCAAAAGTAAAAAATGGAGAAAAGGAAACTTGAATGAATAGTAAATTTGCTTAGTGGCCATAATTGACCTAATTAAGGCCAAATTTACCCATTTGCCAACAGAAGGCAACAGCACGCGCGCTGGGCCTATTACAGGTCTACCTAGCCTACGTGGGACCATACAGACCCGTGACCCTCCCTAATGATTTTTCTCGTGCGATCTCATTGCGATTCATCCCAAAATAATTCACTCATATTTTGGGTCCCATCCAAGACCATTTTACTCATTCTCCATATCTTCAATGCGTGTGACCCATTAGGTTCCCGATTATGTTGGCCACTTGAATTAAAAATTAATTTAAGCAAATTATGAGTGGTATCTAGCAACACATAATGGCCCCCAATTGACCGGAAAGACAGTGGTTTGACTACAAATATTTCCATAGGCAATTTTTGCGCAATTACTCCTTTCACCATTCTATACCCCATTTGGTTCAGAGTATGGACATGTGTTAACTCCCACTAGACTGATTACATCATGTCTAGTCCAAGTAATGTTAGTTCTTGTCCCTGAGGCTCATTACACTATTAGATATGTCATTGAAGACTATATTTATGACATTTCCACTCTAACTAGAGATTTCTGAGTAATGACCACGATAAGAGGACATGGGTATACACTCCTTCTATCAGAAGTGTTGAATCCTTTATTGGTTACCCACTTACCTTTGAATACCTCAAGTTGTATCCAATCACCACCCTATGAGAAACCTCCCTGAGGCAATAAGGAATAGTATCAAAATACAGAATCAGTATCCAAGATATCGTTGAGTACCTCAAGTCTAAGCATACTTGCACCATTGCTATGATGAGACCATCATTGACATTTGAATAGATTATCCATATGATTGTCTCATACCTGGTCATCCAATGTACTTAGCTACACTTAGCAAGCATCCACATGTGAACTCTAAACATTTCATGTCTATAGATAATTAGATCTACTACTCGATCCAATCAACGAATGTAACATGTGCTAGTCTGTTCGGATTAATGAGATGAGACATTGTTAATTAAATAATTTTGATAATTTTGATTAACAATTGTCATCTCATTAATCCTATGACGAGGGATAATTTTGATACTAACATAATTACAGATGATAAAAAATCTCAGTATCATGATCTCATCATGATTTCCTTCATGCTATGTTATGTATCAAGGACTTCATTAATTGATTTAAGATCACTATCAATTCATATATCAATTGAACATTAGATTAATGAAAATGTTTTTTATTAATCAAATAATCTTGTACAATAAGTGCTAAAGATGATTTCCTTTAGAGCACTCCTCTACCATTAGTGACAGTGGCTAAACCTGGAGGTAGTAGAGCTCCAGCTTGAGCATATGTGATGAGAGCTCATGAGGATCGGGATGCACCAGACATCATAGTTGGTAAACTTTCTTTATTTGACTTTGATTTGCATGCATTGATAGATCCTCGTTCCACATATTCATACATAAGCACAACTAAACTTAAATAAGGGAACATGATACGTGAGACCTTAGAATATGAGATAGTTGTGACAAATCCATTAGAACATAGTGTGAAAGTGAATTCGATCTATAGAAACAGTTGAATAATAATTTAGGATAGAGAATTTCCAACAGACTTAATAAAATTACCTTTTCATGAATTCAATGTCATTCTGGGCACGGATTGGTTGACTAAGCATGAGATTAATGGGTTCATTAAGCCTAATTTCAAGAAATGGTCAAAATGGTGGGTCCCACATGAAGACTTATGGGTACCCTATTTAATGCCTTTTTTTCTTCTTCTTCTTCTCTTCATTTTCTGCCATCTTCTCTCTCTTTTATACCAGTCATGCCAGCCCCATCTCCTCCATAGCCAATCTTGAATTCTAGAAAGAGAAAGGAAGAGAATAGAGGTGAAAGAACAAGAACAAGTGATCTTCATGGTCCATAACTCCTAAGGAAGCAGGAAAGAACAAGAAAGAGGAAGAAAAATCAAGTTTGGTAAAGAGTGAAAATCTCCAAAGTGGTGATTTAGTGAAGAAAAGTGTAAGGTAAGAAGCATTTCTTCTTCTTCTTCATCTTTTCTTAAAGGAAGTTCGAATTTTGAGGTCATCCAAGATTTATATGGAAAGAGAGAGAAACTAGGGTTTTGTGAGAGAATAAAATAGTTTAGGGTCTTGAGAAAATCATATGATAATAATGATTTATGATGTTGTAGGAGTTCCAAGTGACAAGGAACAAGCTCTAAGGAGCAAAGGAAAAGAGAAAGCTACCTAGAAGAGTGAAGGAGAAAGATTAAGGTTTGTGCATAACTTAAGGCAATAGCCTAGTTTTGTTTGAAATCATGCATGCTGAACATGATTTTAGATAAATGCATTTCCAGAATGATGATGATTATGGCATGAAACCATAGGTTTAGACATGTTTGAATGAGATCCTTATGTGACATTGGATTAATGATGCATGTTAGAAAATCTTGTATGATCAAGACATTTACATGTATTAGAAAGTAATAAGTTGAGTAAAGAACCTTAGAAATGCATGAAATAGAATTTGGTATGATTTGGATGATGTTAGAATGAATGAAAAGTGAATATGCAGATTTCCTGCTGAAAGTCATGGGCATGACTATTGAGTCACGGGCGTGAACTTAAGAGTTCACGGTTGTGACTTCTGGGTGGAAATGGTACTATTCATTCCAAAAGCGTTCACGGGTTGGAATCACATACGTGAACTTATTCACGGGCGTGAATGAGTAATCACTACCGTGAATGCTTTTGGGGGATTCATTCTAGTAGTGTTCACGGCTTAGGATTACGGGCGTGAACTAATTCACGGGTGTGAAATTAGTAATCACGGCCGTGAATGTTCTGTATTTGTAATTATGAATGTGGTTATCAAATGAAGAATTCAGGTAAGTAAATGAAAGTCATTGTCTATCCAGTGAAATAAGAATGATATGGATATATATATATATATATATATATTGATATGAGAACGTGTTATGTTGTGATATAGAAAAATGAATTGTCACGGATGAAATATGTAATATCCGCTAATTTAGGTCTCGAGTCGCACGTGTTGCGAAGTTGACGCGTGTGACCGATCGAAGTCTAAATTCGGATTTTTATAAAAACAATTGATTATGTAATGGCTAAATTAAATTATAAATGCCTAAATAAGTGATATTTAAGTTTAAAGAAGTTGATTTACGGTAAAAGACTAAATTGCAAAATTTGATAAGTTTTGGGGTCAAATTGCAAATTACCAAAAATTGGAGGATTAATGAGATTAATTGCTAATCAACATATTAATTTTGGGCACATTTTGATAGTGTTGGCCGGCCATGATACTAAAGGAAGTGAATTAATATTGATTAAGTGTAAAATTGGGAGAAAATGGTCAAATGGTGGGTCCCACATGAAGACTTTTTGGGTACCCTATTTAAGGCTTTCTTTTTTTCTTCTTCTTCTCTTCATTTTCTGCTCCTTCTCTCTTTTCTTTACTAGTCACGCCAGCTTCATCCATTCCTCCATAGCTCACCTTGATTCTAGAGAGAGAAAGGAAGGGAAGAGAAGGGAAAGAGCAAGACAAGGTGATTTTCATGTTCCATAACTCTTAAGGAAGCTGGAAAGAACAAGAAATAGGAAGAGAAATCAAGTTTGGTAGAGAGAGAAAATCTCCAAAGTGGTGATTTAGTGAAGAAAAGTGTAAGGTAAGAAGCATATCTTCTTCTTCTTCATCTTTTCTTAAAGGAAGTTCGAATTTTGAGCTCATCTAAGACTTATATGGAAAGAGAGAGAAAATAGGGTTTTGAAAGAGAGAAATAGAGTTAGGGTCTTGAGAAAATCAGATGATGATGATAATAATTTATGATGATGTAGGAGTTCCAAGTGACAAGGAACAAGCTCTAAAGAGCAAAGGAAAAGAGAAAGCGACCTAAAAGAGTGAAGGAGAAAGATTAAGGTTTGTGCATAATTTAAGGCAATAGCCTATTTTTGTTTGAAATAATGCATGCTGAACATGATTGTAGATAAATGCAATTTCAAGAATGATGATGATTATGACATGAAATGTAGCGCTCACTTACCCTACTAATCGCTAATAGGATATGGAAGTGCTACTAAGCTCATTTAATTTAAAACCAACGCTCAATTTTGTATAAATATTTTTTTTTTCAATTTAAATATATATCTAGTGATGGGAATATTGTGATTCAAAATAACTTATTCATTAAACCATGATATTTAAAAATATAACTACAATAATTCTAGATATATATAATTACCAAATCCATTACTTATAAATATTACAAGCCACAAATTTACATCAACAAAATTCTTAAAACTTAATTTTTACAACATCATTATCAAAACATACAAAAAGAACTAGACTGCTGCAATCTGATCTTGGGCTTCCCTCTTCTTCGGTCGCCCTATCGGAACAGCTACTTCTATTTATCTGCGCGTGAAACACACGCGCTAAGCTACTAGCTTAGTGGTACGTTTGGCAACTATCCAATCATTACATAAATAATTCTAAAATAAAATTTTAGAAACTACAATTAACCTATTTAGCATGCCAAATATTCAATTAATAATAAACTATTTTCTTCATGCAAAAATATTTAATTCATGAATTATGATATTTTATTCATTAAGCATGCTTGAAATTTTAACAATACAAGATATAAAATTTACAATATGAATTTCATACTTCACATTTTTTTTTCTGTTATTTATTTAATAGCCCACGACATCTTAGACCGGAACTAAACACTGGATACAGGGTTTCTGCTCTCCGGCAGTATACTCGGCGCCTACATAATTATTTTATAACTCGGCGTTTAACGCCTACATTTTCAATAACAACTCAGCACCTTTTTGGTGCCTACGTAAATTTCGAACTCAGCACTAATTCTTAGTGCCTAAGTAAATTTCAACTCAGCACTATTATTTTTAGTGCCTAAATAATTTTAACTCAACACTATTATATTTAGTGCCTACATTTCTACCCTTTTATTGGCATGCCAACTTATCCTAATTTCTAGTTCTCGACTAGATGTTATAAGGCTCAAATTACATTTGTTACCTTTATTCATATTTGCATAAATTATGTAGGGAAACATTAATATAAATTCCATATAAATGCAATAATTCTCATTCAATATTTTACAACCTCATACTAGCTCATTTAATCATTATAACTATAATAAAAATTCAATCAATACATTTTCTAACACATAAATCCACAATCAACACATTTCTACCAGCTGTCCTATTCTGGACAGCATTTCTACCTTATGTTGCTCTGCATTTTTCGTCTATTTTTATACAGAATTTGGACATGTGATCACCTTACAAAATATAGGTACATGTCTTATCTTTAATTTCCAACTGGAATCACATCAAAACAAATTTTTTAGCAAAAGTTATACATTTTTTCCTAAGTTACGTTCGCTGCAATCTGCCCAGTATTTTCCTGGACAGATTTCTGCCTTATATTTCTATATCTTTTTCATCCATTTCTAGATGGAATTTGGACAAGTGATCAACTATAAAAATTCAGGTACATGTCTTATCTTTAATTTACAACTGGAATCACATTAAAAATAATTTCGTAGCAAAAGTTATGAATTGTTTTCCAACCTATGTTCACTGCAATCTGCCCAGTATTTTTTTTTCTGGACAGATTTCTAGTTCAAAGTTTGAGTCCATTTTTCACCTAATTCCAGGAATATTTAGGTCTAATGGTCTGAATTAAAGTTCAAGCCCTATGTCTTAAATTTCCAATCCAGCAAGAATCACTCAGAAATGATTTCCATAACTCAAGTTATGACCAAAACACTAGACACTGTTCATAAGACGAATTTTCCAGCACATCAAATAATTCATACATTTTCCATTTTCATGCATCAACCTCATTTTCTAGTCTTTATTTTCACATTCATGGCATCATTTAATCACTCAATCAAATGTTCAGAATTTCATACATAAATTCACTACATCACAAAATCAAAATCAATACTTTTCTATATTGAATTTTTGCCAAATGTACATACCTCAAAGTTCTATTTTTCTTCACTTTTCTTTTCCTCTTAGATAGCCTTTTCCTTGCCCTTACTTCCCCTTTGATTTTGGTTCAAAGGTTGTTCACTTCCTTGCCCTAACAATAAATTTTACACTAATCAAACACTAATCACACTAATCCACCCTTAATCACCATTAGCATACTAATAACCCTAATTTACTAGCTATAATGGCAACTAACCTCAAACTCAAAGAAAAGAGAAGAAGAAAGTAAGGAGATGGAAAATCTAAACTCACCTTTGATGATCTTCCAAATGGCTAAAAACTCTCTCTTTTTTTTTTTTTTCTTCTTTTCTTCCTTCATCTTCCTTAGTTTTGCTCACTTTACTTCACTTTCTTCATGATCTTGCCTTAATCCCCTTTTTTTTCATCTAATCTTAGCTTGATTTGAAGAAAGAAAAACAAAAGTAAATGGGAGAGGAGAAGCTCACGGCAAAGAAGAAGAAAAGAGAGAGAAATGAGTTTGGTCAAGATGAAGAAGAAGAAGAATTGTCAAAAAAGTGAAAATTTGACTTTTTATAGTTGGATTAGGTGGGTGGTTAGGATTAGTTACTAATCTTCCTTCCTATTGGTCAATTAATTTAAATCACTCTTACTTTATTTTAATCAAAAGAATATTCCTTTCCTTAGATAAAGAATATTCCATTTTTATGCCTTCTTAGAATTTCTGTGCCAAAAACACTGCAATTCCAAATTTCGTTCAGCGAAAAATAATTTTTTTTCCCAATTTTAATTCCAAACTTCAAAATTCTCAATTAATAATATTCAAAATATTTTTCTCCCATCTTATTATTATTTAAATTTATTTCTTTCATGTTCAAATTTAGACCCCGATCGGTTCAGCGCGCCAGATTTCGGTCAACCGCGACCGTGGCCTAAAATATCGGGCATTACAATTTTCCTCTCCTTAAAAAAAAATTTCATCCTCGAAATTTACCTTTTTAGCTGGAGTGGAATAATTGTGGATACTGAGCCTTTATCACCTCTTCATTTTCCCAAGTTGCCTCTTCTGACTTGTGATTTTTCCACAGGACCTTCACCAATGGTACCTTTTTGTTTCGTAGCTCTTTCATATCTCGAGCTAAAATTTCCACTGGTTCCTCTTCATAAGTTAAATCTGGTCGTATCTCTATAGGTTCTGTTGATATGATATGAGATGGATCTGATCGATATCTTCTCAACATGGACACATGGAATACGTTGTGAATCTTGTCTAACTCTGGTGGTAGAGCTAATTTGTACGCCACTGGACCTATGCGTTCAAGTACCTCGTATGGTCCAATGAACCTAGGACTCAACTTTCCTTTCTTTCCAAATCGGAAAATCCTTTTCCAAGGTGAGATTTTTAAGAACACTTTGTCACCAACTGTATATTCAATATCTCTCCTTTTCAAATCTGCATATGATTTCTGTCTATCAGCAGCAGCTTTTAGTCTATCTCTTATTACTTTCACTTTTTCCTCTGTCTGTTGAACTAGATCTGGACCCATTACTTTCTTTTCACTAAGCTCGGTCCAACCTAGAGGCGTTCTACATTTTCTCCCATATAAGGCTTCATATGGTGCCATACCGATACTGGCTTGGTGACTATTATTGTAGGCAAATTCTATCAATGGAAGATATTTATCCCAACTACCTTCAAATTCTATCACACAACTCCTCAACATATCTTCCAATATCTGTATGACCCTCTCTGATTGTCCATCTGTTTGTGGGTGGAACGCTGTGCTGAAATTGAGTCGAGTACCCATGCCTTGATGCAAACTTTTCCAGAATTGTGAAGTGAACCGCGGGTCTCGATCTGAAATGATTGAAACTGGCACACCATGTAAACGGATTATCTCATTAACATAGATCTCTGCCAAACGGTTAAGTGGATAATCCATCTTGATCGGTAGAAAGTGAGCTGATTTGGTGAGCCGGTCTACTACTACCCATACTGCATCATGCCTCTTTTGTGTCAAGGGCAAACCAAAAACAAAGTCCATTGTGACTCTTTCCCATTTCCACTCCGGAATTGAAATAGACTGCAATAATCCACTTGGTACTTGATGCTCTGCCTTCACTTGCTGACAAGTTAAACATCTAGTAGTATACTCCGTGATATCTCTTTTCATTCCTGGCCACCAGTAATATGCCTTCAAGTCATGATACATTTTGTTGCTTCCTGGGTGCATTGCATAAATAACGTTGTGAGCCTCCTTCAAAATATCTTGTTTCAATTCTGGTATGTCTGGCACACACAACCTACCCTTATGCCTTAAACTCCCATCTGCTTCAATAGTAAATTCTGGTTTTTCACCCTTTTTCACCATTTCAAAGATTTTCTTTAATTTCGTGTCTTGCTTCTGATTGTCCTTTACTTGTTGGATCAATGTGGGTTGAATCCGCAATTCTACCAAAATAATATATAAAGAACTTATTATTCCTTTTTTTTTTCACTTAATAAATTTAAGTTTTAACATTTACCTGCAAGAGTTTTTCTACTCAGCGCGTCAGCTACCACATTGGCCTTACCGGGCTGATAGTCAATGATACAATTGTAGTCTTTGATCAATTCTAGCCATCTCCTCTGTCTCAGATTGAGTTCCTTTTGTGAAGGCAAATATTTCAAACTTTTATGGTCTGTATAGATATAACATTGCTCACCATACAAGTAGTGTCGCCATATTTTCAATGCAAACACAATGGCTGCTAGTTCCAGATCATGTGTTGGATAATTTCTCTCGTGAGGCTTCAGTTGTCTGGAAGCATAAGCGATCACTTTGCCTTCTTGCATTAGTACACAGCCCAAACCATTAAGGGAAGCATCACTGTACACCACATAATCTTTTCCCGCAGTAGGCTGTGTCAACACTGGTGCCTCTGTCAACATTTTCTTCAACTTATCAAAACTAGTCTGGCATCGTTCTGACCACTCAAATCTGGTCTCCTTTCTAAGCAATTTTGTCAGTGGTGAGGCTATCATTGAAAATCCTTTCACAAATCTCCGATAATAACCAGCCAAACCAAGAAAACTTCTCACCTCTGTCACATTCCGAGGCGGTTTCCAGTTGAGGATTGCCTCTACCTTATTGGTGTCAACTCTGATCCCATCGGCTGAGACAATATGCCCTAGAAAGGCCACCTCATCTAACCAGAATGCACATTTCGACAACTTCGCATATAATTGATTTTCTCTCAAGGTATGGAAGACAATACGAAGATGTTGATTATGCTCTTCTTTGCTTCTGGAGTACACCAAGATATCATCTATGAACACCACCACGAACTGGTCCAAATAAGGCCTAAAGATTCTATTCATTAGATCCATAAATGCTGCTAGGGCATTCGTCAAGCCAAAAGGCATTACTAAGAACTCGTAATGACCATACCGAGTCCTAAATGTTATTTTTGAAATGTCTGATTCTTTAATTCTCAATTGGTGATAACCTGATCTGAGGTCAATCTTAGAAAATACCCCTGCTCCTCTCAACTGATCAAACAAGTCATCTATTCTAGGCAAGGGATATCTGTTCTTAATTGTCATCTTTTTCAACTGACGATAATCAATGCACAATCGAAAGGTGCCATCTTTCTTTTTCACAAATAGAACAGGAGCACCCCAAGGTGAGACACTAGGCCTGATAAACCCTTTCTCTAACAACTCTTGCAACTGGACCTTTAATTCTTTTAGTTCAGCAGGTGCCATTCTGTAGGGAGTGATCGATATCGGGGCTGTGCCTGGCAAAACATCAATGGCAAACTCTATCTCTCTGATAGGTGGTAACCCTGGCAAGTCCTCAGGAAATATATCTAGATATTCACATACTGTAGGAATCTCCCTGAGATCTAGACTCTCCTTTTTGGTATCTACAATATGTGCCAAAAATGCTTCACATCCTTTTTTGATAAGCTTACTTGCCTTCGTCACAGAAATGACATTAGTCAAGTATGGTCAGTTCACGCCTAGGACAATCACATCATCCTGCCCTGAATTCTTGAAAGTCACTCTCCTATACTGACAATCCACCACTGCCTTATGCCGAGTTAACCAATCCATCCCCAAGATTGCATCAAACTCACGGAATGGCAACTCTATTAGATTAGCTGGGAATTCTACATTCGGAGCTTTGATTGGACTATTTTTATAGACTCGACTAACTTTCACTCCATGACCCAAAGGATTGGTCACTAATATATCATAATCTAATTCCTCTGCTACCATATTACCGTGACTAGGTGGTGACATACATAAATATGAATGTGTAGAACCCGGATCTATCAGTGCAAATAAATCAGTATCATAAAGAGAAAATTTACCAATTATCACATCCGGGGCATCCTGCTCCTCACGAGCTCTCATGGCATATGCTCGGGCTGGGGCTCGACTACCTTCTGCTCTATTCACTGATTCTGATATACTCTGCCTAATTCTGCCACTTCTAGACTGTCCTTGTCCTCTGCCTCTGCCTCGAGTGACATTCTGAACCTGAACTGATATTACACCACCTGTACCTCTTCCTCTCGGGCAATCTTTCTGTTTGTGCTCAGTAGATCCGCATCATAAGCATGCTCCAGTAATCCACCAGCAATCACCTGCATGTGATCTCCCACAATGTTGACATGTGACAGATATGAATCTCCTATTACCCGAAGCTGGTGCACTAGCTGTAGATCCCTCTGGCCTCGACCGCTGGCTTTGCCTAGTTGAAAAGTTTGATCTAGTACCCTATGACTGGAAAAACCTAGGCGCTGTCCGCCCCCTTTTACCTGATGTCTGGCCCATGATAAATGTCTGTCTCCGTGGTAGCTCTTCTATCCTCTTTCTCTTTGACCTCTTTTCCACACTAATGGCTGAGGATACTAGTGTAGCAAAATCCTCAAGCTGAAGGGCGGTCACCATATTCCCAATATCATCATTAAGCCCATCCTCAAATCTTCGGCATCTGTCTGCCTCATCAGCGATGATTCCAGTCGCATATTTACTTAGTCGGGTGAATTCCATCTCATACTCGGCGACTGACATGCTTCCCTGCTTCAAGTCTTGAAACTCCCTTTTCTTTTCATTCACATTAACTTTTGGCACATATTTCTTGCTAAATTCTGCCTTGAAGAAATTCCAGGAAGGTGGCTTCGGTGTCTGGGGCTTTGATAAAATTGATTTCCACCAATCATAGGCATGATCTTTTAAAAGGGACACTGCATATCTAACCTTCTGTTCCTCTAGACACTCCAATTCCTCAAACACCCTTTCTGTGGATTCCATCCAAAACTCTGAAGCTGCTGGGTCATCCTCTCTCCTTCCCATAAAATTTGTGGCCCCATATTTTCTCAGCTTATCAATCCGGGGTTTTGGCTGAGGTGGAGGAGGAGGTGGAGCTGGTTGTGGAACTGCTTGTACTATCCGTTGCAATAAATTAGCTATCTGCTCCATAAGAGGCTCCTGTCCTAAATTGTCCTGTCTCTCTGCTCTCGGAGGAGCTACTACACTTGGCCCAGAATCTCTCACAGATTGAGGTTGTCTGGGATTGGTTGAGCGTGAAGGACTATTACTCAGTTCATCTTCTGAGAAATCTTGTTCCGATTCCGAATCCATATCTACCTATAAACCAAGAGAAGGGACCCAAATCAGATAATTGCAGCATTTTATGCATATAAATGAGACACATATTCTATTTTACACCCACTGATTAAGAATCATTAACCTGGCTCTGATACCACTAAATGTAGCGCTCACTTACCCTACTAATCGCTAATAGGATATGGAAGTGCTACTAAGCTCATTTAATTTAAAACCAACGCTCAATTTTGTATAAATATTTTTTTTTTCAATTTAAATATATATCTAGTGATGGGAATATTGTGATTCAAAATAACTTATTCATTAAACCATGATATTTAAAAATATAACTACAATAATTCTAGATATATATAATTACCAAATCCATTACTTATAAATATTACAAGCCACAAATTTACATCAACAAAATTCTTAAAACTTAATTTTTACAACATCATTATCAAAACATACAAAAAGAACTAGACTGCTGCAATCTGATCTTGGGCTTCCCTCTTCTTCGGTCGCCCTATCGGAACAGCTACTTCTATTTATCTGCGCGTGAAACACACGCGCTAAGCTACTAGCTTAGTGGTACGTTTGGCAACTATCCAATCATTACATAAATAATTCTAAAATAAAATTTTAGAAACTACAATTAACCTATTTAGCATGCCAAATATTCAATTAATAATAAACTATTTTCTTCATGCAAAAATATTTAATTCATGAATTATGATATTTTATTCATTAAGCATGCTTGAAATTTTAACAATACAAGATATAAAATTTACAATATGAATTTCATACTTCACATTTTTTTTTCTGTTATTTATTTAATAGCCCACGACATCTTAGACCGGAACTAAACACTGGATACAGGGTTTCTGCTCTCCGGCAGTATACTCGGCGCCTACATAATTATTTTATAACTCGGCGTTTAACGCCTACATTTTCAATAACAACTCAGCACCTTTTTGGTGCCTACGTAAATTTCGAACTCAGCACTAATTCTTAGTGCCTAAGTAAATTTCAACTCAGCACTATTATTTTTAGTGCCTAAATAATTTTAACTCAACACTATTATATTTAGTGCCTACATTTCTACCCTTTTATTGGCATGCCAACTTATCCTAATTTCTAGTTCTCGACTAGATGTTATAAGGCTCAAATTACATTTGTTACCTTTATTCATATTTGCATAAATTATGTAGGGAAACATTAATATAAATTCCATATAAATGCAATAATTCTCATTCAATATTTTACAACCTCATACTAGCTCATTTAATCATTATAACTATAATAAAAATTCAATCAATACATTTTCTAACACATAAATCCACAATCAACACATTTCTACCAGCTGTCCTATTCTGGACAGCATTTCTACCTTATGTTGCTCTGCATTTTTCGTCTATTTTTATACAGAATTTGGACATGTGATCACCTTACAAAATATAGGTACATGTCTTATCTTTAATTTCCAACTGGAATCACATCAAAACAAATTTTTTAGCAAAAGTTATACATTTTTTCCTAAGTTACGTTCGCTGCAATCTGCCCAGTATTTTCCTGGACAGATTTCTGCCTTATATTTCTATATCTTTTTCATCCATTTCTAGATGGAATTTGGACAAGTGATCAACTATAAAAATTCAGGTACATGTCTTATCTTTAATTTACAACTGGAATCACATTAAAAATAATTTCGTAGCAAAAGTTATGAATTGTTTTCCAACCTATGTTCACTGCAATCTGCCCAGTATTTTTTTTTCTGGACAGATTTCTAGTTCAAAGTTTGAGTCCATTTTTCACCTAATTCCAGGAATATTTAGGTCTAATGGTCTGAATTAAAGTTCAAGCCCTATGTCTTAAATTTCCAATCCAGCAAGAATCACTCAGAAATGATTTCCATAACTCAAGTTATGACCAAAACACTAGACACTGTTCATAAGACGAATTTTCCAGCACATCAAATAATTCATACATTTTCCATTTTCATGCATCAACCTCATTTTCTAGTCTTTATTTTCACATTCATGGCATCATTTAATCACTCAATCAAATGTTCAGAATTTCATACATAAATTCACTACATCACAAAATCAAAATCAATACTTTTCTATATTGAATTTTTGCCAAATGTACATACCTCAAAGTTCTATTTTTCTTCACTTTTCTTTTCCTCTTAGATAGCCTTTTCCTTGCCCTTACTTCCCCTTTGATTTTGGTTCAAAGGTTGTTCACTTCCTTGCCCTAACAATAAATTTTACACTAATCAAACACTAATCACACTAATCCACCCTTAATCACCATTAGCATACTAATAACCCTAATTTACTAGCTATAATGGCAACTAACCTCAAACTCAAAGAAAAGAGAAGAAGAAAGTAAGGAGATGGAAAATCTAAACTCACCTTTGATGATCTTCCAAATGGCTAAAAACTCTCTCTTTTTTTTTTTTCTTCTTTTCTTCCTTCATCTTCCTTAGTTTTGCTCACTTTACTTCACTTTCTTCATGATCTTGCCTTAATCCCCTTTTTTTCATCTAATCTTAGCTTGATTTGAAGAAAGAAAAACAAAAGTAAATGGGAGAGGAGAAGCTCACGGCAAAGAAGAAGAAAAGAGAGAGAAATGAGTTTGGTCAAGATGAAGAAGAAGAAGAATTGTCAAAAAAGTGAAAATTTGACTTTTTATAGTTGGATTAGGTGGGTGGTTAGGATTAGTTACTAATCTTCCTTCCTATTGGTCAATTAATTTAAATCACTCTTACTTTATTTTAATCAAAAGAATATTCCTTTCCTTAGATAAAGAATATTCCATTTTTATGCCTTCTTAGAATTTCTGTGCCAAAAACACTGCAATTCCAAATTTCGTTCAGCGAAAAATAATTTTTTTTCCCAATTTTAATTCCAAACTTCAAAATTCTCAATTAATAATATTCAAAATATTTTTCTCCCATCTTATTATTATTTAAATTTATTTCTTTCATGTTCAAATTTAGACCCCGATCGGTTCAGCGCGCCAGATTTCGGTCAACCGCGACCGTGGCCTAAAATATCGGGCATTACAATTTTCCTCTCCTTAAAAAAAAATTTCATCCTCGAAATTTACCTTTTTAGCTGGAGTGGAATAATTGTGGATACTGAGCCTTTATCACCTCTTCATTTTCCCAAGTTGCCTCTTCTGACTTGTGATTTTTCCACAGGACCTTCACCAATGGTACCTTTTTGTTTCGTAGCTCTTTCATATCTCGAGCTAAAATTTCCACTGGTTCCTCTTCATAAGTTAAATCTGGTCGTATCTCTATAGGTTCTGTTGATATGATATGAGATGGATCTGATCGATATCTTCTCAACATGGACACATGGAATACGTTGTGAATCTTGTCTAACTCTGGTGGTAGAGCTAATTTGTACGCCACTGGACCTATGCGTTCAAGTACCTCGTATGGTCCAATGAACCTAGGACTCAACTTTCCTTTCTTTCCAAATCGGAAAATCCTTTTCCAAGGTGAGATTTTTAAGAACACTTTGTCACCAACTGTATATTCAATATCTCTCCTTTTCAAATCTGCATATGATTTCTGTCTATCAGCAGCAGCTTTTAGTCTATCTCTTATTACTTTCACTTTTTCCTCTGTCTGTTGAACTAGATCTGGACCCATTACTTTCTTTTCACTAAGCTCGGTCCAACCTAGAGGCGTTCTACATTTTCTCCCATATAAGGCTTCATATGGTGCCATACCGATACTGGCTTGGTGACTATTATTGTAGGCAAATTCTATCAATGGAAGATATTTATCCCAACTACCTTCAAATTCTATCACACAACTCCTCAACATATCTTCCAATATCTGTATGACCCTCTCTGATTGTCCATCTGTTTGTGGGTGGAACGCTGTGCTGAAATTGAGTCGAGTACCCATGCCTTGATGCAAACTTTTCCAGAATTGTGAAGTGAACCGCGGGTCTCGATCTGAAATGATTGAAACTGGCACACCATGTAAACGGATTATCTCATTAACATAGATCTCTGCCAAACGGTTAAGTGGATAATCCATCTTGATCGGTAGAAAGTGAGCTGATTTGGTGAGCCGGTCTACTACTACCCATACTGCATCATGCCTCTTTTGTGTCAAGGGCAAACCAAAAACAAAGTCCATTGTGACTCTTTCCCATTTCCACTCCGGAATTGAAATAGACTGCAATAATCCACTTGGTACTTGATGCTCTGCCTTCACTTGCTGACAAGTTAAACATCTAGTAGTATACTCCGTGATATCTCTTTTCATTCCTGGCCACCAGTAATATGCCTTCAAGTCATGATACATTTTGTTGCTTCCTGGGTGCATTGCATAAATAACGTTGTGAGCCTCCTTCAAAATATCTTGTTTCAATTCTGGTATGTCTGGCACACACAACCTACCCTTATGCCTTAAACTCCCATCTGCTTCAATAGTAAATTCTGGTTTTTCACCCTTTTTCACCATTTCAAAGATTTTCTTTAATTTCGTGTCTTGCTTCTGATTGTCCTTTACTTGTTGGATCAATGTGGGTTGAATCCGCAATTCTACCAAAATAATATATAAAGAACTTATTATTCCTTTTTTTTTTCACTTAATAAATTTAAGTTTTAACATTTACCTGCAAGAGTTTTTCTACTCAGCGCGTCAGCTACCACATTGGCCTTACCGGGCTGATAGTCAATGATACAATTGTAGTCTTTGATCAATTCTAGCCATCTCCTCTGTCTCAGATTGAGTTCCTTTTGTGAAGGCAAATATTTCAAACTTTTATGGTCTGTATAGATATAACATTGCTCACCATACAAGTAGTGTCGCCATATTTTCAATGCAAACACAATGGCTGCTAGTTCCAGATCATGTGTTGGATAATTTCTCTCGTGAGGCTTCAGTTGTCTGGAAGCATAAGCGATCACTTTGCCTTCTTGCATTAGTACACAGCCCAAACCATTAAGGGAAGCATCACTGTACACCACATAATCTTTTCCCGCAGTAGGCTGTGTCAACACTGGTGCCTCTGTCAACATTTTCTTCAACTTATCAAAACTAGTCTGGCATCGTTCTGACCACTCAAATCTGGTCTCCTTTCTAAGCAATTTTGTCAGTGGTGAGGCTATCATTGAAAATCCTTTCACAAATCTCCGATAATAACCAGCCAAACCAAGAAAACTTCTCACCTCTGTCACATTCCGAGGCGGTTTCCAGTTGAGGATTGCCTCTACCTTATTGGTGTCAACTCTGATCCCATCGGCTGAGACAATATGCCCTAGAAAGGCCACCTCATCTAACCAGAATGCACATTTCGACAACTTCGCATATAATTGATTTTCTCTCAAGGTATGGAAGACAATACGAAGATGTTGATTATGCTCTTCTTTGCTTCTGGAGTACACCAAGATATCATCTATGAACACCACCACGAACTGGTCCAAATAAGGCCTAAAGATTCTATTCATTAGATCCATAAATGCTGCTAGGGCATTCGTCAAGCCAAAAGGCATTACTAAGAACTCGTAATGACCATACCGAGTCCTAAATGTTATTTTTGAAATGTCTGATTCTTTAATTCTCAATTGGTGATAACCTGATCTGAGGTCAATCTTAGAAAATACCCCTGCTCCTCTCAACTGATCAAACAAGTCATCTATTCTAGGCAAGGGATATCTGTTCTTAATTGTCATCTTTTTCAACTGACGATAATCAATGCACAATCGAAAGGTGCCATCTTTCTTTTTCACAAATAGAACAGGAGCACCCCAAGGTGAGACACTAGGCCTGATAAACCCTTTCTCTAACAACTCTTGCAACTGGACCTTTAATTCTTTTAGTTCAGCAGGTGCCATTCTGTAGGGAGTGATCGATATCGGGGCTGTGCCTGGCAAAACATCAATGGCAAACTCTATCTCTCTGATAGGTGGTAACCCTGGCAAGTCCTCAGGAAATATATCTAGATATTCACATACTGTAGGAATCTCCCTGAGATCTAGACTCTCCTTTTTGGTATCTACAATATGTGCCAAAAATGCTTCACATCCTTTTTTGATAAGCTTACTTGCCTTCGTCACAGAAATGACATTAGTCAAGTATGGTCAGTTCACGCCTAGGACAATCACATCATCCTGCCCTGAATTCTTGAAAGTCACTCTCCTATACTGACAATCCACCACTGCCTTATGCCGAGTTAACCAATCCATCCCCAAGATTGCATCAAACTCACGGAATGGCTACTCTATTAGATTAGCTGGGAATTCTACATTCGGAGCTTTGATTGGACTATTTTTATAGACTCGACTAACTTTCACTCCATGACCCAAAGGATTGGTCACTAATATATCATAATCTAATTCCTCTGCTACCATATTACCGTGACTAGGTGGTGACATACATAAATATGAATGTGTAGAACCCGGATCTATCAGTGCAAATAAATCAGTATCATAAAGAGAAAATTTACCAATTATCACATCCGGGGCATCCTGCTCCTCACGAGCTCTCATGGCATATGCTCGGGCTGGGGCTCGACTACCTTCTGCTCTATTCACTGATTCTGATATACTCTGCCTAATTCTGCCACTTCTAGACTGTCCTTGTCCTCTGCCTCTGCCTCGAGTGACATTCTGAACCTGAACTGATATTACACCACCTGTACCTCTTCCTCTCGGGCAATCTTTCTGTTTGTGCTCAGTAGATCCGCATCATAAGCATGCTCCAGTAATCCACCAGCAATCACCTGCATGTGATCTCCCACAATGTTGACATGTGACAGATATGAATCTCCTATTACCCGAAGCTGGTGCACTAGCTGTAGATCCCTCTGGCCTCGACCGCTGGCTTTGCCTAGTTGAAAAGTTTGATCTAGTACCCTATGACTGGAAAAACCTAGGCGCTGTCCGCCCCCTTTTACCTGATGTCTGGCCCATGATAAATGTCTGTCTCCGTGGTAGCTCTTCTATCCTCTTTCTCTTTGACCTCTTTTCCACACTAATGGCTGAGGATACTAGTGTAGCAAAATCCTCAAGCTGAAGGGCGGTCACCATATTCCCAATATCATCATTAAGCCCATCCTCAAATCTTCGGCATCTGTCTGCCTCATCAGCGATGATTCCAGTCGCATATTTACTTAGTCGGGTGAATTCCATCTCATACTCGGCGACTGACATGCTTCCCTGCTTCAAGTCTTGAAACTCCCTTTTCTTTTCATTCACATTAACTTTTGGCACATATTTCTTGCTAAATTCTGCCTTGAAGAAATTCCAGGAAGGTGGCTTCGGTGTCTGGGGCTTTGATAAAATTGATTTCCACCAATCATAGGCATGATCTTTTAAAAGGGACACTGCATATCTAACCTTCTGTTCCTCTAGACACTCCAATTCCTCAAACACCCTTTCTGTGGATTCCATCCAAAACTCTGAAGCTGCTGGGTCATCCTCTCTCCTTCCCATAAAATTTGTGGCCCCATATTTTCTCAGCTTATCAATCCGGGGTTTTGGCTGAGGTGGAGGAGGAGGTGGAGCTGGTTGTGGAACTGCTTGTACTATCCGTTGCAATAAATTAGCTATCTGCTCCATAAGAGGCTCCTGTCCTAAATTGTCCTGTCTCTCTGCTCTCGGAGGAGCTACTACACTTGGCCCAGAATCTCTCACAGATTGAGGTTGTCTGGGATTGGTTGAGCGTGAAGGACTATTACTCAGTTCATCTTCTGAGAAATCTTGTTCCGATTCCGAATCCATATCTACCTATAAACCAAGAGAAGGGACCCAAATCAGATAATTGCAGCATTTTATGCATATAAATGAGACACATATTCTATTTTACACCCACTGATTAAGAATCATTAACCTGGCTCTGATACCACTAAATGTAGCGCTCACTTACCCTACTAATCGCTAATAGGATATGGAAGTGCTACTAAGCTCATTTAATTTAAAACCAACGCTCAATTTTGTATAAATATTTTTTTTTTCAATTTAAATATATATCTAGTGATGGGAATATTGTGATTCAAAATAACTTATTCATTAAACCATGATATTTAAAAATATAACTACAATAATTCTAGATATATATAATTACCAAATCCATTACTTATAAATATTACAAGCCACAAATTTACATCAACAAAATTCTTAAAACTTAATTTTTACAACATCATTATCAAAACATACAAAAAGAACTAGACTGCTGCAATCTGATCTTGGGCTTCCCTCTTCTTCGGTCGCCCTATCGGAACAGCTACTTCTATTTATCTGCGCGTGAAACACACGCGCTAAGCTACTAGCTTAGTGGTACGTTTGGCAACTATCCAATCATTACATAAATAATTCTAAAATAAAATTTTAGAAACTACAATTAACCTATTTAGCATGCCAAATATTCAATTAATAATAAACTATTTTCTTCATGCAAAAATATTTAATTCATGAATTATGATATTTTATTCATTAAGCATGCTTGAAATTTTAACAATACAAGATATAAAATTTACAATATGAATTTCATACTTCACATTTTTTTTTCTGTTATTTATTTAATAGCCCACGACATCTTAGACCGGAACTAAACACTGGATACAGGGTTTCTGCTCTCCGGCAGTATACTCGGCGCCTACATAATTATTTTATAACTCGGCGTTTAACGCCTACATTTTCAATAACAACTCAGCACCTTTTTGGTGCCTACGTAAATTTCGAACTCAGCACTAATTCTTAGTGCCTAAGTAAATTTCAACTCAGCACTATTATTTTTAGTGCCTAAATAATTTTAACTCAACACTATTATATTTAGTGCCTACATTTCTACCCTTTTATTGGCATGCCAACTTATCCTAATTTCTAGTTCTCGACTAGATGTTATAAGGCTCAAATTACATTTGTTACCTTTATTCATATTTGCATAAATTATGTAGGGAAACATTAATATAATTTCCATATAAATGCAATAATTCTCATTCAATATTTTACAACCTCATACTAGCTCATTTAATCATTATAACTATAATAAAAATTCAATCAATACATTTTCTAACACATAAATCCACAATCAACACATTTCTACCAGCTGTCCTATTCTGGACAGCATTTCTACCTTATGTTGCTCTGCATTTTTCGTCTATTTTTATACAGATTTTGGACATGTGATCACCTTACAAAATATAGGTACATGTCTTATCTTTAATTTCCAACTGGAATCACATCAAAACAAATTTTTTAGCAAAAGTTATACATTTTTTCCTAAGTTACGTTCGCTGCAATCTGCCCAGTATTTTCCTGGACAGATTTCTGCCTTATATTTCTATATCTTTTTCATCCATTTCTAGATGGAATTTGGACAAGTGATCAACTATAAAAATTCAGGTACATGTCTTATCTTTAATTTCCAACTGGAATCACATTAAAAATAATTTCGTAGCAAAAGTTATGAATTGTTTTCCAACCTATGTTCACTGCAATCTGCCCAGTATTTTTTTTTCTGGACAGATTTCTAGTTCAAAGTTTGAGTCCATTTTTCATCTAATTCCAGGCATATTTAGGTCTAATGGTCTGAATTAAAGTTCAATCCCTATGTCTTAAATTTCCAATCCAGCAAGAATCACTCAGAAATGATTTCCATAACTCAAGTTATGACCAAAACACTAGACACTGTTCATAAGACGAATTTTCCAGCACATCAAATAATTCATACATTTTCCATTTTCATGCATCAACCTCATTTTCTAGTCTTTATTTTCACATTCATGGCATCATTTAATCACTCAATCAAATGTTCAGAATTTCATACATAAATTCACTACGTCACAAAATCAAAATCAATACTTTTCTATATTGAATTTTTGCCAAATGTACATACCTCAAAGTTCTATTTTTCTTCACTTTTCTTTTCCTCTTAGATAGCCTTTTCCTTGCCCTTACTTCCCCTTTGATTTTGGTTCAAAGGTTGTTCACTTCCTTGCCCTAACAATAAATTTTACACTAATCAAACACTAATCACACTAATCCACCCTTAATCACCATTAGCATACTAATAACCCTAATTTACTAGCTATAATGGCAACTAACCTCAAACTCAAAGAAAAGAGAAGAAGAAAGTAAGGAGATGGAAAATCTAAACTCACCTTTGATGATCTTCCAAATGGCTAAAAACTCTCTCTTTTTTTTTTTTCTTCTTTTCTTCCTTCCTCTTCCTTAGTTTTGCTCACTTTACTTCACTTTCTTCATAATCTTGCCTTAATCCCCTTTTTTTTCATCTAATCTTAGCTTGATTTGAAGAAAGAAAAACAAAAGTAAATGGGAGAGGAGAAGCTCACGGCAAAGAAGAAGAAAAGAGAGAGAAATGAGTTTGGTCAAGATGAAGAAGAAGAAGAATGGTCAAAAAAGTGAAAATTTGACTTTTTATAGTTGGATTAGGTGGGTGGTTAGGATTAGTTACTAATCTTCCTTCCTATTGGTCCATTAATTTAAATCACTCTTACTTTATTTTAATCAAAAGAATATTCCTTTCCTTAGATAAAGAATATTCCATTTTTATGCCTTCTTAGAATTTCTGTGCCAAAAACACTGCAATTCCAAATTTCGTTCAACGAAAAATAATTTTTTTTCCCAATTTTAATTCCAAACTTCAAAATTCTCAATTAATAATATTCAAAATATTTTTCTCCCATCTTATTATTATTTAAATTTATTTCTTTCATGTTCAAATTTAGACCCCGATCGGTTCAGCGCGCCAGATTTCGGTCAACCGCGACTGTGGCCTAAAATATCGGGCATTACATGAAATTATAGGATTAGACATGTATGAATGAGATTCTTGTGTGACATTGAATTAATGATGTATGCTAGAGAATCTTGTGTGATCAAAACATTTACATGTATTGGAAAGTAATAATTTGATTAAAGAGCCTTAGAAATGGATGAAATAGAATTTGGTATGATTTGGATGATGTTAGAATGAAGGAAATGTGAATATGCAGATTTCCTGCTGAAAGTCACGGGTGTGACTATTGAGTCACAGGCGTGAACTTGAGGGTTCACGGTTGTGACTGATTGTGTCACGGTTGTGAATTTCTGGGTGGAAATGGTACTATTCATTCCAGAAGCGTTCACGGGTTGGAATCACGGAATTCACGGGCTTGAATGAGTAATCATGACTGTGAATGTTTTTGGGCGATTCATTCCAGTAGCGTTCACGGCTTGGGATTACGGACGTGAAAGTAGTAATCACGGCCGTGAATGCTCTGTATTTGAAATTATGAATATGGTTATTAAATGAGAAATTCAGGTAATTAAATGAAAGTTATAGTCTATCCAGTGAAATAAGAATGATATGGACATGGATATATGTATATATATATTGATGTGAGAATGTGATATGTTGTGATATAGAAAAATGAATTGATGTAGAAAAAAATGAATTGTCATGGATAATATATGAAATCTGAAACATGAGAATATTGATGAATCTAGTAAATGAATGAAAAGATGTATGAGTATGATTATATGCTTGTAAAACAAGAAAATTGAGATGTTGATAAATATGAGAATAATGATTGATATAAAAATATAAAGAAGCTCATTACTTTACTTGCGAACTAGAATCAGGATAGATGACATGTCATTAAGGGGGCAAACGGTACCGTACTATACCTCAACCAATGTGGCTTAAGCTCAGAGAGCGCCATTGGTCTGGGATGCTCGGTCAGTGTGGCTTAAGCTCGGAGAGTGATACGGACTTGAGAAAGCTCCGATGAGCACATATAAATGAGGATAAGGTGGCATAAGCTTGTGTGAGCGCCCTTGATCCGGGTATTCATCTATGATGAAATTATACTCAATCAATGTGGCTTAAGCTCGGAGAGCGCCATTGATTTGAGAAGCTCTTTTGAGCCAAATAGTGGACAGGGTAGCTTAAGCTCGGAGAGCGCTCCTGATCCATAACCCGTATCCAGCCAGTCCAAAAATTTAGAGTGATGTGGGCAAGATAATGAGGATATGTCGGAAAAATAAGAAAAAGAAAAAATAAGAAAATGATGATGATATGAGATTGAAATGTAATGACAAAGAGATTTACAGAATACCTTGCCATTAAAGATAAATGGAAATAACATTGTCTATATGAGCATGACATTTATACTTGTATGAAATAGGAATATGTTGATACTCATGCATGCAAACATTTTAATGCACAAAATGATATTTGTTAATACTTATTGCATGATATAGTATATTGCCTTATTTATATGCACCACTAAGCTTAGAGCTTAGCGTGGAGTTTAATTTCCACGCAGATATAGAAAGGTAGCTGAAGATGCTAGATAAAGCAAGTGGTGATCCCATTCAAGTAAAGCAGCCGAATCTTGAGAAAGTGGGTTACAAGTTTTGAAACTTTTGTATTTGGTTTTTATATTAAAGAAATGTTTGAGTTTGTAAAAATTTACTTTTAAAGTTTGTTAATAATTACTCTGATGTTAAAAATACTATTTTATATAAATGAATTGTACTCTGATTTTTGTTTATATCCATATATACATGAGTAAACAAAAATTTGCTTTTTCAAGAAGGAAGACGGACATTAGCGCTCCCTCATCCGGGCACGTGCGGTTCGGATGAAGAGGGCGTGACAAGTTTTGTGCGACTCGGGACCTAAATTAGCGGATATTACAAAATATGTGAATTGTCATGGATGATATATGAAATCTGATGCGGATTATGAGCATGAGAATATTGATGTACCTAGTTAAATAAATGAAAAGATGTTATCCAGTATGTATGAGTATGACTATATGTTTGCAAAACAAAAAAATTGAGATGTTGATAAACATGAGAATTATGATTGATGTGAAAATATAAAGAAGCCCATTACTCTACCTACGGACTAGAATCAGGATAGATGACATGTCATTAAGGGGGCGAACGGTACCATACTATTCCTCAACCAATGTGGCTTAAGCTCGGAGAGCGCCATTGGTCTGAGATGCTCGGTGAATGTGGCTTAAGCTCAGAGAGTGCCATTGACTTGAAAAGCTCTGAAGAGCACATATAAATGAGGACAAGGTAGCTTAAGCTCGAAGAGCGCCTTTGGTCGGGTTATTCATCTATGATAAAATTATACTCAATCAATGTGGCTTAAGCTCGGAGAGCGCCATTGATTTGAGAAGCTCTTATGAACCAAATAATGGACAGGGTAGCTATAGGTCTAGGAGCACTCCTGATCCATAACCTGTATCCAATCAATCCAAATTTAGAGTGATGTGGGCAAATAATGAGGATATGTTGGAAAATTAGAAAAGAAAAGAATAAGAAAATGATGATAAGAGAAGATTGAGATATAGTAATAAAGAGATTAACAAAGTAATTTACCATCAAAGATAAATGAGAATAACATTGTATATGTGAGCATGATATGTATACTTGTATGAAATAGTAACGTGTTGATAGAAATAGCATGCAAACATTTTAATGCATAAAATGATACATGTTAATGTTTGTTGCATGATATAGTATATTGCCTTATTTATATGCACCACTAAGCTTAGAGCTTAGCGTGGGAGTTTTCTTCCGCGCAGATATAGAAAGGTAGCTGAAGGTGATAGATAAAGCAAGTGGTGATCCTATTCAAGTAAAGTAGCCGAACCTTGAGAAAGTGGGTTTCAAGCTTTGAATTTTTTTGTATTTGGCTTTTTATACTAAATAATTTTAGAGTTTGTAATACTTACTTTTAAAATTTGTTAAGAATTAATTTGATGTTTAAAATTACTATCTTATGTAAATAAATTGTACCCTGATTTTTGTATATATCTATATATACATGAGTGTTGAGAAAATAAAGGTAAAATAATAATAATAGTGATTTGAAGAAGTAGATAGACAGGCATTAGCGCTCCCTTATCCGGGCACATGTTGATCGGGTGAGGGAGTGCTACAATGAAAATATAATTATAAAATTTTAAAATCATATGATATTCCATTATATATAATCATTTAAGTAATATTGACATACTTTAATTAGTTTTCCATACAATCAAAGTTAACAAATCTTTTAATACATAACCAAAATTTATAATACCTTTCTGAATCCAAATATGTTATATAACCTCTCTTTTCATACCAAATACATATGTCATACATGAGTTTCTAACTTCACTCTTTATTGTCGTAACTATTCAATAATCATCATTAATAATTATCACATTTTCAATCAATCATATGCTAATCCATATTGAAAAATATATTATGTTACATATTCAACATTCATACCCCTTAACACGCATTTACAATCTTAAACCAAAATTTCCTACATTTTATCAATCAATTATTCGTCCATGTAATCCCCGATAATTCAGGCCACAGTCGCGGTTGAATGAAATTTAGCACTCCGAACCTATCAGGGTCTAAATTCGGACATGAAAGAAAAAAATTAAAATGATAATAAAATATGAGAAAAATATTTTGCATATTATTAATTGAGAATTTTGAAGTTCATAATTAAAATTTGGAAAAAAATAATTTTTCGCTAAACGAAATTGGAAATTGCAATGTTTTTGTCACAGATATTTTAAGAAGGCAAAAAAATGGAATATTCTTTATCTAATAAAAGGAATATTCTTTTCATTAAAATAAAGTAAAATGATTTAAATTAATAGACCAATGAGGAACAAGATTATATAATTAATCCTAACCACCCACCTAACCCAACTGTAAAAACTCAAACTCTACTTTTTTGGTCATTATTCTTCTTCTTCCTCATCTAACCAAAGAAAACTCTCTTCTTTTTCTCTATTGTAGCTATGACCCTCTTCTCCCCCTTGTTCTTCTTTTTCTTTCTTCAATTAAAGTTAAAGTTAGTTGGTAAAAGTTGGATTATGGCAATCTCATCAAGAAAGTGACGCAAAGTGAGCATAACTAAGGAAAAGGAAGGAATAAAAGAACAGAAAAGGAGAAGTAAAAATTTTTAGTCATTTAGAAGATCTTCAAAGGTGAGGTAAGATTTTCCATCTTCTCACTTTTCTCCTTCTCTTTTCTTTGATTTTGGAGTTAGTTACAATCAAGGGTAGTAATTTAGGGTTATTATTATGTTAATGATGATTAAGGGTGGATTAGTGTGATTAGTGCTTAATTAGTGTGAAAATTGTTGTTATCCAAGGAGGCGAAAAATCTTTGAACCAAAATCAAAGTGGAAGCAAGGGCAAGGAAAAAGTTAGCTAGGAAGAAGTGGAAAGTGAAGAGAAGTGAATTTTTTAGGTATGTACATTTGGCAAAAATTCAATATAAAAAAATGTTGATTTTAATTTTGTGATGTTTGTGAAATTGTGTATGAAATTCTTGATATTTGATGGAGTGATTAAATGATGCCATGAATGGGAAAATAAAAATTAGAATATAAGGTTGATGCATAAAAATGGAAATTGTAGGAATTAATTGAAGTGCTGGAAAATTCGTCTTATAAATAGTGTCGATTTTTCTGGTCATAACTTGAGTTTTGGAAATGAATTTTAAGTGATTCTTGTTGGGTTGGAAAGTTACGACATAGGAATTCAAATTTCATTTGGACCATTAGACTTGAATATGTCTGAACATAGGTGGAAAATGGACTCTAAGTTTGAACTATAAATCTGTCCAGCAAAATACTGGGCAGATTGGAATGAATGTATCTTAGAAATAAATTCATAACTTTTGCTACAAAATTTAGTTTAATATGATTGCAGTTGAAATTCAAGATAAGTCATGTATCTACAATTTGATAGTTGGTCACTTGTCTAATTCCATCTAAAAATGGATGAAAGATACAGGGCAATATAATGCAGAAATGCTATCTAAAACAGGATAGCTTGTAAATATGTGTTAATTGTGGAATTTGGTGATAGAAAAATATATTAGTTGGTTTTTCCTGTAGTTATAATGATTAAATGAGCATGTATGAGGCGGTAAAATATTTAATGGAAATTATTGCATTTATATGGAATTTATATTAGTGTTACATATATAATTTATGCAAAAAATGATAAAGATAACAAATATAATTAAATTCTATAATATCTAGTCAAGAACTAGAAATTAGGATAATTTGGCATGCCAATAAACAGGTAGAAATGTAGGCAGTAGAAAATAGTGCTGAGATTTAATTTACGTAGGCATTAAGAAATGGTGCTGAGTTGAAATTACGTAGCCACTAAGAAATAGTGTTGAGTTCGAAATTTACATAGGCATCAAAAAAGGTGTTGAGTTATTATTGAAAATGTAGGTATTAAATACCGAGTTATTAAATAATTATGTAGGCACCGAGTATATTGCTGGAGAGCAGAAACCATGTATCTAGTGTTTAGTTCTGGTTTAAGATGTCGTGGGCTATCAAATAAATTATAGAAAAAATGTAAATTATTAAATTGATATTTCAAATTGTATATCTTGTATTGTTAAAATTTCAAGTATGCTTAATGAATTGAATGTTATAATTGATGAATTATATACTTTTGCATGACGAAAATAGTTTTAATATTTTTTGAATATTTGGCATGCTTAGTAAATTAATTGTAGTTTCTAAACTTTTGTTTTAAAAATATTTATATAATTATTGGATAGTTGCCAAATGCACCACTAAGCTAGTAGCTTGGCGCGTGTGTTTCACGTGCAGATAAATAGACGTAGTTGTTGCATTAGGAACATTGAAGATAAGGGTAACCCCAAGATCATATTGCAGCAATTTATTTTCTTTTTGTACATTTTGGAAATGGTATTATAAAAATTAAATTTTAAGAATTTCTTTTCATGCAAATTTGTGGCATGTAGGATTTATAAGGATTGAAATTTGTAATGAATATATATTTGGTATTATTGTAAATATATTTCTAAATATTATAGTTTAATGAATTAGTTCTTTTAAATCAAAATATTTATGTAACTAGTTACACATTTAAATGATATTAAAAAAATTATACAACAATCTGAGTATTATTTGTTTTACAAAAATAAATAAGCTTAGTAGCACTTCCATGCACTATTATTGACTAGTAGGGTAAGAGAGCGCTACAATTCATATGTCTATACATGAATTAACACAAAATTTCATTAATTAAACACTCAATTCATTTCATTTAATCCTCAACCTAAGTCGCATGTTATGATAATCACACAACATTTTATCAATAATTCAATGTTCATAAATAGGTTTTACAAACCTTCTATCACAACAACCATATATATATATATATATATATATATATATATATATATATATATATATATATATATATATATATATATATATATATATTCTTTAACATCTTGTGTATCATATTTTATATGTCACCTACATTATTTTTTTTCACTCATTTATATTTCAAAGCAAGTCACCTTATTGTTTGTCATCAATTTCATATTTACACATGTTAATGCATTATTCAAGTATGCAACTTATTCAATTAACACACAGGCATGCAATAAGAAAAACTAAAATGCATATATGTACAAACCTCAATTGAGCTTTTCCAAAATCTAAAATTTTGAGCTTGTCTATTTTTGTTGCTCTTCCTCCTGTTGAGGGCCTAACATAAAAATATAATTTATTAATACCTTGTTAAAATACCTATTTTATTATAGTTTAAATAAATAACTAAAATTTCTCCTAAACGGTCATATGACCTTTGAGGACTATTAACTCTATAACTTTTTTTACACTCATCCAATTTATATCATTAATATTTCTAATTTCATTTAACATGCAATAATATAGTGTACTAAAATTTCAAAAATTTTGAACCATTACAGAATTTTTAGTATAATTTTAAATGTTACTCTGTTTTCTGCCCTTAGACAGTTTTAGGATGCTATATTTAAAAATTTATATTTTTCACCGTGCCTATTCAATTATTATGAAAATCTTTATACAGTTAGATAAGTTATTTGAAACATTTTTTATTTTACAATATGTCCAGATTCGGCCTTTAAGGTTCTCAAATACTAGATAATTTATAACTGGTTTGTAATATAATGACAACCTAACCAGTTCACTTGTTAAGGTCATAACTCAAAAAATAAATAATATTTTTAGTTCATTCTTTCACAAAAACATAGATTAGATATATAAATAAAACTTTCATGTTTTAAACTTTGGCTAATTCAATATAAAAATGGGTCAAATATGAGGATGAAATTACCGGAGCGGTACAGGTATGTGGAACCAACTCCATCAAGGAACAACCATAGTTAATTTCACTATAACTCAACCTACAAAAAAAATATTTCTATGAAATTTGAAGAGACCTGTATCACACATAGGTCCATAACTTTTGTGTTTTAAGTTACCTTAGATTATGTTAGAGGAGTGCTCTAAAGGCAATCACCTTTAGCACTAATTGTATAAATTTATTTGATTAATAAAAGGCTTTTTTATTAATTTGATGTTCATTTGATATATGAATTGATAAGTGATCTTAAATCAATTAATGAAGTCCCTGATACATAACATGGCATGAAGAAAATCATGAGGAGATCATGATATTGAGATTCTTATCATGTGTAATTATGTTAGTATCAAAATTATCTTTAGTCATAGGATTAATGAGATGAAACATTATTAATCCAGACAAACTAGCTCATGTTGCACTCCTTGATTGGATCGAATAGTAGATCTCATAATCTATAAATATGAGATGTTTAGAGTTAAAATGTGGATGCTTGCTAAGTATAGCAAAGTACATTGGATTACCAACTATGAGACAATCATATGGATAATCTATTCAAATATCAATGATAGTCTCATCATAGCAATGGTGCAAGTATCCTTAGACTTGAGGTACTCAAAGATATCTTGAATATTGATTCTATATTATGAAGCTATTCTTTGTTGCCTCAGAGAGGTAGCTCATAGGGTGGTGATTGGATACAGCTTGAGGTATTCGAAGGTAATTGAGTAACCAACAAAGATTCACCACTTTTGATAGAAGGAGTATATACCCATGGCCTCTTGTCGTGGTCATTACAAGGAAATCTCTGTCCAGAGTGGAAATGTCATAAAGATAGTCTTCAATGACATATCTAACAGAGTAATGAGCCTCAAGGACAAGAACTGTTGCCCAAATGTTGAACCAAGAAGGGGGGTTGAATTGGATATTAAAATTTAACTTTTAAGTGCGCAAGAAAAGTTAAGTTAAGTAGGGATAGAAAAATATGACATAAGGATTTTTATAGAGGTTTGGGTGTTAACAAACCCTATTCCTCTCCCAAATCTCAATTGGGAGTTTCACTAACACACTAAGTGTTACAATGGAGTTTTACAAGTTCACTCCTAACTATGGAGTTTCTAACAATGGATCACACCTAACCCAGAAATCCCTTGTGTTTTGATGGCTCACACAAATAACCTTTACCTTGTGTTTTAAAGGCTCACACAAATAACCTTTCTTTGTGTTTTTGAGGCTCACACAAATAACCCTTACAAGTGCTCTACTCTTAACCCCGAAATACCCAAAACTCACTTGAGTAGATGATTACAGAGAGAAACACTTACAAATCTATATTGCTCAATAAATGATGAGCAAAAAAATTTTCACAGAGAATAAATGTTTGTTTTGAAAATATCAAATGCACAAGATGGCTTACAGCAAGATTTTGATTCAAAATATTAGCTATTCCCTTGTTCTCTTGTTCTCTTGTTCTCCTCTTATCTCTGGATGTATAAATGACTTGAATTTATAGTTCCATAGCAAATTATAGCCGTTAGAATGCATTTAATAAGGAACTAGCCATTGTACCAACCCTTATTATCGCGTCTGACATGTTTCTCTTTCATCTTTCACGGTCGTGACTATATGTGTCACGGTCGTGACTATTCTTCCAAGCCGTGACTTGAGTGGTGACCTTGGCCATGAAGCATTCTCGAAGGTTTTGAAGTGTTTGATCATGGGCATGACATCCTTCCAAGCCATGGTCCAAGTGGTGACTCTGGTTGTGAAGCTCTTTGGAAGCATTTGTCATGTCTTCTCACGGGCGTGACTTTAATTCATGGGTGTGACTAAAATGTTCATTCACGGTTGCTATCATTCTTCATGGCCGTGAACTTTAAATGTTGGATTGTTGGCGCTAAGCTTCATCACGGGCATGACACATAAGGTCACGGGCGTGAACATGCTATTTCTTCAATTTTATCTTTTTAAGATTAATCTTCCATTCTCCATTCTTGCTATCGTATTCCATACACTATTCAATAGACTTAGAAAACAAGTATGTTAAATACATTATTGTTATTTTATTTGTTAAAATCAAAATAACGGAAATACCCCTTAAGGTTCAATAAGAACTAACACTACTTGGACTAGACATGATGTAGTCAGTCTAGTGGGAGTTGATGCATATCCATACTCTGAACCAAGTGGGGTATAGAATGGTGAAAGGAATAATTGCATAGAAATTGTCTATGGAAAGGTTCGTAGTCAAACCACTGAATTTTCGGTTAATTGGAGGTCATGATGTGTTGCTAGATACCGCTCATGACCTGCTTAAATTAATTGTTAATTTAAGTGACCAACATAACCGAGAACCTAATGGGTCACACGCATTGAAGATATGGAGAATGAGTAAAATGGTCTTGGATAGGATCCAAAATATGAGAGAATTATTTCGGGATGGATTACGATGAGATCACACCAAAAAATCGTTTGGGAGGGTCACGGGTCTGCGCGAGCTAGGCAGGCTACTGGCCTACCTAGCAGGCCAGCTGAGCTGCCCAGCAACAACCCGCAACAGGCCCAGCGCACTACTGCCTCCCACCTATTGGCCAACGACATATTTTGGCCTTAATTAGGCCAATTATGGCCAATTACTATTCATTAATTTCCCTTTTCTCCATTTTTGACTTTTCATCTTTTTTTTGAATTTGCTTGAAATAGAAAAGACAACAAATGTCAGAAAATAGACATGAAAATATTTTTTTGTGAAAAAAATATTTATAAGACAACAAAATTCTCTCAAGAACATGTACAAAGCTAGCACTTTGAATTTGTTCAAACCATTTCTCTTGATAGTTTCTTCTTCATTCTTCGCGTGGATTATCATTAGAGACATCCTAGTATAGATTGTTGTGGTTTGCTACAACCGAACAAAGTGAAGATTTGAAGAACAAATAAGAAATTACAAGGTATAATTTTTAACATTTATATTTATATAAATTAGTTTTAATGGTACAAGTATGATCTTTTGTTTTGGATTTTGAAAATTTTATTTTTCTACTATGTTTATGAATATGATTCATTCTTTAAAAGCCAACATTTGTATTAGAGTCTCCTTGTATCCATTAAAATTAATTTTAATTGAAAGTGCAATGGGATTGCATGTTTTTTATGATTTTGGATCAATAGGTTTTGAAATATTGAAATTAATTTGTAAAATATGCTTTACACATTTTTCTTTCTTTAATCTAATCATTGGATGATTAAGAATGATTATTTTGATTGAAAAATGATTTGAATGTGATTCAAATAATTAATTTCGGATTTATTTTAAAAAAGCCTAAAATTGCCTTGTTGATGAACATGTGTTGTTGTTTGGCTTAATTGATGGGGTTGGATATATTTTTCATGTAATTTAATTATAAAAAAATTATTTAGACATATTGAGAATATTTTTATGCCTCTGGAAGTGTCCAATAATTAATTAAAAATTATTTTAATTAAGTTTTGAAATAAACACAGAAGGGGACTGTTTAAGCATACCCTGTGCGGCTGTTTTGTTTGATTTTTTTGTATGTGTTTATTTTATTTTCAGAACCTTGAAATAATTTTTATGTGATTAAAAATATGTTATTTTGATGTTACATGCATGCCAAAATTAGTTTGCAAGCATTTGAAATTTTAAAAATTCTAGATATCGAATTAGTCATTTTGAGCGTCTAAGTGTGTTGGTTCGTTTGTCTTAGTAATTTTGGCTTGTGCCAAAAATATTTTGATGAACTTGAGCTGACCTAAAGATGATTAGAATAATTATTTGATGTTCTGGAAATTTTTAGAATTTCTGGAAATTAAGTTTGAATTAATTTAAGTTGTGCAATTGTAATTCTACAATGACTAGAAATTGGTATGTATATCAAAATTAAATTGTTTAATTTTAACATCATAATATTCTGATTTTAAGGATAATTAATTTTGAATTATTTCTCGAAATATGGAATTTAATTTAATTTGATTAAATATTAAATTCCACTTTCAAATGACATACAAAATTAAATTAACCGAAAGAACACATATAGGCAATTTCGGTTTAAGCGTTGAATCGATTTACAAATTGAAATCCA
The DNA here is from genome assembly GCA_023653625.1 of Triadica sebifera. Lineage (NCBI taxonomy): Eukaryota > Viridiplantae > Streptophyta > Magnoliopsida > Malpighiales > Euphorbiaceae > Triadica > Triadica sebifera. The sequence goes on along the minus strand of CM042892.1, from coordinate 38,729,160 downwards.
AAATTGTCATTTTTATTTTATGCATTAGAGAATGCATGTTAGGGGTGTATGAAAAGTCATGATGGATGATTATGGACTTAGGCCCAATGTAATTGAGCATGCGTGGAATTATTTTGTTTTATGGTAAATATGGTCTGTGTGTCCCTACCTCTTTTTCTTTCTTATGTATTTCTCTTCTTATCTTACTCCCCTCAAATGTAAATTGAGGTTTTCTATAATTTGAAAAATGTAATTAGATTACGTAGGATTAGGATAGAATGAAGATACAAAGGAGCAAGAAGCAAAGGAGATGGTACCATAAAAAAGAAGACTTAGAAATAGGAATTTGATTTCTATTTTAGGTTGTAAATTCATTCATATACCTAGGCAAGACCTAGTCAATTTCTCTTTGGCTCAAGAGATTGACTTTAGTATGTCTATAATCATGCCATATAGTTAATGTAACTATCTTTATATATCAATGTGATGAATGTATGATATATAAAAGCATGAAATAATAACTTGATGAGACTTAACAAAGAAATCCCTCACCAAATAAATAATTAAGTCATATGCCTTCCATTAATATGGGGAGAACCAGAGTTCTTCTAGAGTTAGGGTTGTTAAGTTGCCTCAAGCTCACTCTATAATAATATGTTCAATCCATTAAAATTAGATTTCACGATTAATGGGTTAGACTTAACCGATATTATTAACTTGTTGGATTTGCGCCAAGGTTAATGTGTATTGGAGGCGAATATGGGTTTGTATACATGAGATGTGCACATATCAAGAGTCGATAGCCCAATGTATGTGAACAACATCAATAAGTTGATAACACAAGATTCGATAGTTGCATGAATAATGCAATTGGTATGGATTAGATACCTACCAACCAAACTAAGGATAGCTTGCTGAGTTGCCTCAAGGTTATTCTTAGCTAGTTGGATATCGACCCACTAGGAGAACTTCCATATAAGTTCTCTCGGGTTCATAGTGTGAGCTATGGATTCACAATAAAATAGTGGGAGATATAATGCGATTTATTAAAGACCTAATAAACATGCATTTTATGTACATTCAAACATGTTCTATTTTACATCTAGGTTACTAGAATCATCATCATGACAAAGTATGAATTTGCGATCGCTAATGGAATCAAATAAGTTGACTAGGCCCAATTTTTTGGATTGGCTAAGGAATCTGAGAATAGTTCTCAAATCCGAAAAGATTGGCTACGTCCTAGATGAGGCACTCCCTAATCCCCCTACTGCTACTGCTTCTGAAGATGTTCAGAAGGCATATCAAAAGCATCTCGATGATAGTGAGATGGCAAGCAGCATTATGCTTGCTACTATGCCAACTGAGTTGCAAAAGCAACATGAGGCTATGGATGTTAATTCCATAGTATACCATCTAAGAGAGCTTTTTGATGAGCAAGCACGTTCTGAAAGGTTCAAAACTTCAAGGTTGCTCTTCCGCACTAAAATGGTTGAAGGGACATCTCCAGTGCAATATACATTGAAGATGAATGGCTATATTGAGAGGTTGGCCACCTTGGGATTTATGATGGACCATGAATTAAGTATTGACTTAATTCTAATCGGTTTGTCTGATTGTTATTCACATTTTGTGCTTAACTATAGGATGAACCAAATCTCAACCATTATTCCTGAGCTGGTTAACTTGCTTAAAACAGCTGAGCCATCTGTCAAGAAGGATAGTAAGGTTGTGATGCTGGTGGACTCTTTAAGTTCTAAAAGGAAGAACCTTAAGAAGAATAAGAAGTTCATAAAGCCTAAGGGAGGTGTGGCCAAGAAAAAGACCAAGGAGATTGCTCCAAAAGGGACATGCTTCCATTGTGTCAAGGATGGCCATTGGAAGAGAAACTGCAAGGCTTGCTTAGAGTCCTTGAAGAAGAAGGCATCTGATACCCCATCTACTTCAGGTATTTTTGTCATTGAAATTAATACTGTTTCCAATAATAATATATGGGTATTAGATACCAGTTGTGGCTCACACATATGCATTGATATGCAGGGCCTAAGGAACTGTAGACAGCTCAATAAGGGAGAGTCAAACCTACGCATTGGAAATGGAGCAAGGGTTGCTGCATTAGCTATAGGAACATATGTATTGACCCTCCCTAATGGGTTTATATTAAATTTGGAGAATTGCTAATATGTACCTGTTTTGACTAAAAACATTATTTTTGTTTCAAGTCTAAATAAAGATGGTTTCCTTTTAGCTTTTAGTAACAATTGTTGTTCTATTATGTTAAATGGAATTCTCTATGCTAATGGTACATTATGCAATGGAATATACATATTAGATATGTCAAATCCAATTTTAAACATCAATGATAATAAAAGGCAAAAACAAGATATGTTGAAATCATCTTATTTATGGCATTGTCGTCTTGGTCATATAAGTGAGAAATGCATGGCTAAGCTACACAAAAGTGGTAGTTTGAGGTCATTTGATTATGAATCATATGACACATGTGAATCTCGCTTATTAGGCAAGATGACTAAATTACCCTTTAAGGGAAAGGGTGAATGTGCTAATGGACTTTTAGACTTAATACATTCAGATGTTTGTGGTCCAATGTCTACACACGCCAGAGATGGTTTCATCTACTTCATTACTTTTTCGATGACTACTCACGACATGGGTACGTGAATCTTATGAGATACAAATCTGAAGCTTTTGAAAAGTTCAAAGAATTCAGAAATGAAGTAGAGAAACAACTTGGCAAAAGTATTAAAACATTTCGATCAAATTAAGGAGGTGAATACTTGAGCCAAGAGTTTCTAGATTATCTTAGGGATAATGGGATTTATCTCAATGGACTCCACCTTACACGCCATAACACAATGGTGTGGCTGAAAGAATAAATCGAATCTTGTTAGACATGGTAAGGTCTATGATGAGTTTTGTGGAATTACCTAAATCTTTTTGGGGTTATGCACTAGAGATTGCGATTTATATATTAAATGGAGTTCCTTCAAAGTCAGTTGATGTTACTCCATATCAGATATGGTATAACAAGAGGCTCACATTTTCTTACATGAGAATTTGGGGTTGTCCTACTTATGTGAAGCGGACAATGTTAGATAAGCTAGAAGCTAAGTCTGACCGATGTCTGTTTGTGGGATATCCAAAAGCATCATATGGATATCAATTTTACCACCCCTTGGAACAAAAGGTTTTTGTTTCAAGAGATGCTATCTTTTTAGAGAGAGAATTCCTTCTAAAAGGAGATAGTGGAAACAAAATTGAACTTGAGGAAGTTCAAAATGCTTAAACAGATGTTGATCAACTGCCTGAACCCGAGATTGTTACTCATACAGATGATATAACAGCTCAACCTTCTGAAGCACAAGAGCTTCGTAGGTCAAGTAGGATACGTACTGTTCCAGAGAGATATAGATTTCTCATTAGTGAATAGAACGACGTATTGCTTATAGAAAATGATAAGCCCATAACCTATGAAGAAGTTCTGAATAGTTCATAATCTGACAAATGGCTTTAAGCCATGAAGTCAAAAATGGATTCCGTGTATGAAAACCAAGTATGGACTTTGGTTGACCCACCCGAAGGAATAAAGCCTATAGGGTGCAAGTGGGTTTTCAAAAAGAAAACTGATATGGATGGTAATATGATTACCTATAAAGCTAGACTTATTGCTAAAGGTTATCGTCAAAGACTAGGAATTGACTATGATGAAACTTTTAGCCTAGTAGTTATGCTTAAATCCACAAGGATACTCCTAGCCATTGCTACTCATTATAATTATGAGATATGGCAAATGGATGTGAAGACAACTTTTCTTCATGGAAATCTGACTGAGGATTGTAGATGACACAATCAAAAGATTTCATATCCAAAGATGGAACAAAGGTATGTAAGCTTCAAAGATCCATTTATGGATTAAAGCAAGCATCTAAGAGTTGGAATATTCAGTTTGATGAGACAATCAAACAGTTTGGTTTCTTACAAAATCTGGATGAACCTTATGGTTACAAGAAGGTTAGTGGGAGTGCAATCATATTTCTTGTGTTATATGTAGATGACATATTGTTAATGGGAAATGATGTCTCGGCCTTACAATCAGTCAAAATTTGGTTATCCAATAATTTCTTTATGAAAGACCTTGGAGAAGCAATCTATATTTTAGGGATAAAGATCTATAGAGATAGATCTAAAAGATTGCTTGGTCTTTCACAGTCTACAAACATAGATAAGATGCTAAAGAGGTTTATCATGGAGCAATCCAAGAGGGGATATATTCCCATGACCCATGGGATTACTCTCTCAAAGTCTTTGTGTCCAAATACACAAGATGAGAAAACACACATGAGTTTGATTCCATATGCTTCAACTATAGGATCAATCATGTACGCAATGATATGTACAAGACCCGATATATGATATGCTCTGAGTGTCATGAGTAGATACCAATCATACCTTGGTGAAGGTCATTGGGTGGCTGTCAAAAATATCCTTAAGTACTTAAGAAGAACTAAGGATGTATTCTTGGTATATGGAGATGGAGATCTTATTGTGAGCGGGTATACCAATGCCAGCTTTCAATCTAACAAGATAACTCAAAATCTCAGTCAGGTTATATATTCACACTAAATGGTGGAGCAGTTAGTTGGAAAAGTTCCAAACAGGAAACGTCTGCTAATTCCACAACTCAAGCAGAGTACATTGCAGCTTCTTAAGCAGTAAAGGAAGCAATATGGATAAAGAAATTCATCAAAGAACTTGGAGTGCTTCCTAGCATTATTGATCCAATACAAGTGTATTGTGATAATAATGGAGCCATTGTGCAAGCGAAGGAGCCACGGTCTTATTGTACAAATTTATTTGATTAATAAAAGGCTTTTTCATTAATTTGATGTTCATTTGATATATGAATTGATAAATGATCTTAAATCAATTAATGAAGTCCTTGATACATAACATAGCATGAAGGAAATCATGATGAGATCATGATATTGAGATTCTTATCATCTGTAATAATCTTAGTATCAAAATTATCCCTAGTCATAAGATTAATGAGACGAGACATTATTAATCCAGACAGACTAGCACATGTTACACTCCTTGATTGGATCGAGTAGTAGATCTCATAATCTATAAACATGAGATGTTTAGAGTTAACATGTGGATGCTTGTTAAGTATAGCTAAGTACATTGGATGACCAACTATGAGAAATTAATATGGATAATCTATTCAAATGTCAATGATAGTCTCATCATAGCAATGGTTCAAGTATCCTTAGACTTGAGGTACTCAAGGATATCTTGAATATTGATTTTGTATTTTGACACTATTCCTTGTTGCCTCAGAGAGGTAGCTCATAGGATGGTGATTGGATACAGCTTTAGGTATTCGAAGGTAATTGGGTAACCAACAAAGGATTCACCACTCTTGATAAAAGTAGTGTATTCCCATGGCCTCTTGTCGTGGTCATTACTAGGGAATCTCTGGTCGGAGTGGAAATGTCATAAAGATAGTCTTCAATGACATGTCTAATAGAGTAATGAGCCTCAAGGACAAGAACTAACATTACTTGGACTAGACAGGACATAGTCAGTCTAGTGGGAGTTGACACATGTCCATACTCTGAACCAAGTGGGGTATAGAATGGTGAAAGGAATAATTGCACGAAAATTATCTATGGAAAGGTTCGTAGTCAAACCACTGACTTTTCGGTCAATTGGGGGTCCTGATGTGTTGCTAGATACCGCTCATGACCTGCTTAAATTAATTGTTAATTTAAATGGCCAACATAACCAGGAACCTAATGGGTCACACGTATTGAAGATATGGAGAATGAGTAAAATGGTATTGGATAGGATCCAGAATATGAGAGAATTATTTCGGGGTGGATCGCGATGAGATCACACGAAAAAATCGTTCGGAAGGGTCACGGGCCCGCCCGGGCTAGGCAGGCTAGCGGGCCAGCTGGGCTGCCCAGCACGCTGCTGCCTCCCACCCATTGGCCAACGGCAGATTTTGGCCTTAATTAGGCCAATTATGGCGAATTACTATTCATTCATTTCCCTTTTGTCCATTTTTGACTTTTCATCTTTTCTTTGAATTTGATTCAAATAGAAAAGACATCAAATGGCATAAAATAGACATGAAAATATTTTTTTGTGAAAAAAATATTTTTTTGTGAAACAACAAAATTTTCTTAAGAACACTTTCAAAGCTAGCACTTTGAATTTGTTCAAACCATTTCTCTTGATAGTTTCTTCTTCATTCTTCACGTGGATTATCATTAGAGATATCCTAGTGTGGATTGTTGTGGTTTGCTACAACCCAACAAAGTGAAGATTTGAAGAACAAATAAGAAATTACAAGGTATAATTTTTAACATTTATATTTATATAAATTAGTTTTAATGGTACAAGTATGATCTTTTGTTTTGGGTTTTGAAAATTTCATTTTTCCGCTACGTTTATGAATATGATTCATTCTTCAAAACCCAATAGATTAAGCCTTTAAGATAATCAAATTAAGTAAGCATTTCTCTTCATATACTCAAAATAATTCCATGAAATTTGACAGGCATATAAACAATACATATATGAACAACTTTTATGATTGACACTTCTCCAAATTCGGTTCATAAAGTAATAAAAAATAGATTGAAAGTTACTGATGTAACATACACCTAGAAACTCTAAGTAACACAATAACAGTGGAAAAGAGATTACTTACCAAGAACAAATTTATTTGGAGTGATTTTAATGCAAATCTTGAGTGAAATCATGAAGAATTGGGGCTATTATTGGGAGGAAGGAAAGGGATGATGATGATAAGAAGAAAAGTGTATAAGTTAGGATAAAATGGGGTCAATGAAGTCTTAATTGACTTCAGCCCCCTCCTTCTCCTGATTTTTCTTCTTTTTTTTTATAATTTTGTTGTGCCTTTCTTTATTTTTTAATTAAGGATTATAATTGTATTATTGATTATCAGGCAGGCAAAGCCAATGTAGTAGCGGATGCCTTAAGTAGAAAAATACTGGCAGGTATAGTTTATAATTTTCTCATTATAATATAATATATAGTAATTAATAATAAATTAATAGAAGACTCATATTTTATTTTGGGCAGAGCTATGAGATCAACCTACTTTAAAGGAACAAGTGAGAGAATATAGGATATCTTGGATATTGATTATACACTTCGACACTATTCCTTATTGCCCTAGCAAGGTTACTCATAGGGTGTTGATTGGGTGCAACTGGAGGTAGTTGAAGGTAATTGGGTAACCAACAAATGATTCACCACTCCTGATAGAAGTGTATACCCATGGCCTTTTGTCGGGATTATTACATAGGAATGTTTGGCTGGAGTGGAAATGTAATGATGATAGTTTTCAATGACATGTCTAAGAGAGTAATAAGACTCAGGAACAAGAACTAACATAACTTGGACAAGATGTGATGTAGTCAGCCTAGTGGGAGTTGACACATGTCTATACTCTGAACCAAATGGGGTACAGAATGGTGAAAGGAATAATTGCAAAAAAATTCTCTATGGAAAGGTCTATAGCCATACCATTGACTTTTCGGTAGATTGGGGGTCATGACATGTTTCTAAATGTCGCTCATGACTTGCTTAAATTAATTGTTAATTTAAATGGGTCACACACATTGGAGATATAGAGAATGAGTAAAATGGTATTGGATAGGATCAAAAAATATGAGAAAATTATTCTGGGTCGGATTGCGATGAAATGGCGGGAAATAATAGCTCAGGAGTAGTCATGGGCCCTTTGGGCACTTGCGAGTACACTTTCAATTACATCACCCATTGGGCATTTGGGGACACTACTTTTTTTTTTCTTGTCTTTCTTTTTCTTGGAAGAACTATAAGTTTTCACTAGCATCACAACCATTATCTGTTTCTTGACATCCATAGAAGGATCAGCTGTTTTGAGCATGTTAATCAATTTAGGGATGAAAGTGGATACCTTGTTCCTATGATAGTTTAGCACAAAATGTGAATAACTATTAGGAAAACTTTGGAGAATTAAGTTTATACTTTACTCATGATCCATAATGAAACTCAAAGTGACCAACCTCTCAATGTGCCTATTCATCTTTAATGTATGTTGCACTAAAGTCCTTTCTACCATTTCGGAGTTAAAGAGTAACTTAGATATCACAAATTGTTCAAATCAAGCTTGCTCATTGAAAAGCTCCCTTAGATCATACACCATGGTATTTGCATCCAAATTCTCATGCTTCTTTTGATGTTCAGGAGACATAGAGGCGAGCATAATGTAACCCGCCAACTCACTATCATCCATGTGCTTCTTGTATGCCAATTGTTCATCAACAAGTGCATCATCAGTAGGAGGGAAGCAGCTCTTCCAAGACATAGGCTATCTTTTTGGCTTTGAGAACTATTCTCAAATTCCTTAGCCAGTTAATTTGTTGGATTCAAGAATTGAGCATAGGTTCACATTTGATGACATGATTCTAGCAACCTAGACTTAAAGAAAGATCATGTGAGAGTATGTACTACATGCATGATTATTAGTTCTTTAATAAATGCACATTATTACTCCCATTATTTTATTGTGAACTCATATCCCTCATAATGAATATGAGAGAAATCGTTGGAAGCTCTTCCAGTGGCTCAGTATCCAATATCACTAAGAATGACCTTGGATGTGCTCAACAAGCCACCTTAGGTCAATTGGTAGGTATCTCATAACAATTGCATTCTTTTATATGACTACTAAATAATTGGGCTATCAATTATTGATGCATGCATATCTCATATACACTGGCCCAATATTGCCTCTACTTCATATTGACATTGGGTGTGCTCAACAAGCCAATGTAACTAGTTAAAATTGACCCCTTAATCATGAAATCATATTTTGATGGTTTAAACATATTCTTGTAAAGTGTACTTAGGTGTGCCCAACAAACCAAACTTTAAAAGAACTCTAGTTCTTTCCATACTAATGGAAGACATTGGCCTCAATATAATTTATGAGAGATTTTCTTTAATTTAGCCTAATTGTGGTTGTTTGGAATGCATAATATATCCATTCATTAGATATAGATATATAAGACAATTACACTAATTATACAATCATAATTATGGACATATCTAACATCAATCCTTTGAGCCAAGAAATGATTGACTAGTCTCACCTAAGTAGATGCATGAATATACAACATCAAAATAGAAAATAATTTCCTATTCTAATGCTCCTTTACTTTTGGTGCCATGTCCTTGGCTTCTTGCTCCTTTGCACTTCAATTCTATTTTATTCCTATGTAGTCTAATTACAAAAAAATTTCACAAGAAAACCTCAAGTTATATTTGAGGGGAGTGAGATGAGAAAAGAAGTACAAAAGAGAGAATAGAGATGGCAGTGACTCACAGGCCTATTTACCAAAAAAATCCATGCATGAACGACTAAATTGGTCAAGTCCATAATCATGCCTTTATGCCATTTCATAAAACCCTAGTATGCATTCTCTAATGCATAAATAAAGGTAATGTATTAAAGCAACAATTTGGATTCCTTTTGTTTCAACTATTCAAACATTGTTTTGATTGTTTGACCTTTTATTAAAATTCATCATAAACTCATTATTTAATCTTATTAAATAATCATATGAACATTTAGGAATACTTTCTAAAAGGAAATTATGCAATTTAAGTATACATTTGATCATATCAAAAAGTTTGCTAAAATTACCTACTTTGCTAACTAGGTTACTACCAGATTATTGCATGCAACTTATAAATCCCATTTTAAAAAATTAAATCACATTAAATACCAAATTCAAATATATGACTAGTTGTTAATTCATAATTAAACTACCTTAATTAGTTATTAGTTTGACGTCAAATAAGATTAAACAATCCTAGTTACTATTGCATACTATAATCATAGTCAAACTAGGATTTTGAAAACCCTTTTCTAATTGAAATCAAATTCTACTTGAAAATTTTCCAAAATTCATTCTCATTATTATAAGCAAATTATAATCAGGTTAAAATAATTAAATTCATTCATTATAAAATCTAAATTATTAAAACTTAAATAGCAAAACAATGACTCAAAAATTGTCTAAATTGAATCATGCATGAACTAGGATTCTTTAAGAACTTAATCACGAATTTAATTTGAATTTAGCATGAAATTGACATTTGAATAACATCTTGAATGTCTAATTAAGATGAAATTAAGGTTCTATTTATGATGTTACATCCCATTAAATGAACCAACATAAAACAGTCCCATCGCATGGTAAGGTACTCAAAAATTCCCTTTGGTTGTTCCATAATAAAAAATGACGTGGTTGTAAAGAACTTAAAACATATTCTAAATATATCATAATCATATTTGGATAATCAAAATAATAAATAAAATTTGAACAGCCCCAAAAAGAACTCAATTGGCAAAACTAGGTTTCATAAACCCTAAAATTTTAACATTCTATTATAATAAACAACATCTAATGTCATCATATTAACATATTATTGAAGATTAAATAAAATTTGAGGTCAAACATAATCAAATTTTTTTTTACAGAATAAGGGAATGTAAGTTATTCCTTTTCAATCTCCTTGATACTTCAATTAAATCCAAAATTAGTTTACATATGGGGTGGATCTGATACTGCTATTGGGTTTTGAACATGCGTCTCATACATGGAATATTGGAAATTTAAAATTTAATCAAAACCAAAACCTATGGAATGCCCTATGTAATTTAAAATCAGATTGAACCATTTAATAAAAGTTGATTACCTTGTTTGCAACTCTTGTATTTCAAGTTGCAAGCTTTTCCTTTTTATTGGGTTGTAACAAACCACAACAATCCAAAGCTATAATAGTCTCTTAGAGAATCCACATAAAGGAAGAAGAAGAAAACCTCCTAAGAGATGGGGTGATAAAGGTCTAAAGTTCTAGATATGGAAAATTGTCTTATGAAAGAGAAAAGGAAGATGAGAAAAATAACTCATGTTTTTCTTAATGAGACAGCCACGAAATTCAATCTTTAAATGGAGTATTTATACTCTTTCTAATCCCTTTTAAGGTTGGAATGGACCTTTTTCCCTAAGGTACGTGCCTAATATTGACCAAGTCAATAATCCTAATCCAAAATAGATTTGACCCATTTTTATAACTAATAAAAGGCTCAATTCTCTTTCTCTATCACTTGGATTTTAGCAAATCTTAAGTTGTATATAGTAATGCATCATAACCATTCAATTAATAAGAAAGTGAGTGGTTTGACTTATAACACTTCTATAGACAACTGTTATGCAATTTTTCCTTTCACAATATTGTACCTCATTTGGTTTAGAGCATGGACAGTGTGCCAACTCCTACTAGATGGACTATATCATGTTTAGTCTAAATAATATTAGTTCTTATCTATGAGACTAATTACTGCATTAGACATGTCTTTAAAGACTTTCTTCATGACATGTCTACATCGACTAACGATTTCTGAGTAATGATCCATACAAGAGGTCATAGGTATACTCTCATTCTATCAGGAGCGGTGAATCCCTTATTGACTACCATCTATTCTTTTTCATCATCACCATCTATGAGCTCTGATGTTACATCATCATATGATTGAAGCCTCGATTGGGTAAGAGCTAGAACAAAAAAGACAGAAGAAGGAAATTATATAATCCCAGTAGAAAAGACAAAAGAGGTGGCAACAAAAATCGTAAGTATAACTTGCTAAACAAACAATGATATCAAGGTATCTTCTTTTTTATCTATGATTGCTTATAACATATTGTTTATCTGGTGAATAGGAGATTTTATGGGGAGAAGTCACCCAAGGTAGCTGGGTACTAGAGAGGCATGATGACATATTGTCACGTACACTTGAAAAGCCTGAACATTCTGGCTATGTGAGAGGTGTTGGAAGTGCTGTGACCATCAAAAAATTTTATGGTAATCCTAGAAAAAGGAAACTAGCAACATCCGTCTCACTTGAAGTTATAAAAGAGCTTGAGACTAAAATAGAGGCCAAATTATTTGTTAAATTCTCAGCACATATTGCACATCTTGAGAGTATGATGGAGGAGAGAACTAAGAAGTCATCTCAAATTGGCCCTGATATGGAGGTGGAGATGGGTCCTTCATTTGCTCGCCCAACTCCTAGTAGTTGTCACTCTGTGGACCCACCATTTCCAATATCAGAATTACAGGTAAAAATTTTGAATTTCATTACTTCCACTTTAATCTAGCTAATATTGATTTTTTGTGTTTTTTCAGACACCTACATCATGCAGACTTGCTACCATTAATGAAGGTAAGTAGGTGATTGTGGCAAGGGGGATGGTTTATCCATCCCTTATTGATGCTATGGTGCACAATCAACCTATCATGCCCAATCACGTCAAGGTATTTGTAGATGAAGTATTAGCTGGCTATCATGAAGCCCAACTTCCTATGCCTACTGAATACTTAACTACAGTTGGGAAAGCAGAAGGTAACTTTGTTAAATGGCCAAAACATCTTGTGGTTCTAATGATTAACCACAATATCAAACAATTAACCACAAGATGTTGTGGTTCTTGGAGAGGTAGTAATTCCTAAACTTATAAAATAATAAAATATAGATTATCGCATTTCATATATCATAATATATCATAATTTATTATTAATTGATAGGAACTTAAATCCAAGCCATTAAAGAAGGCTCCAAAGAATAAACAAGGTAGCGGTTTATCGAAAGAATTAGCTACAAAGTAACATGGGCCTTTAGTTAATGAGAAAATTTTGGCAACTTTGAGTGGTGACATAAGGTTGATGCATGAGATGGTTGCTAAATTGCCTACTCGGTATATTTTTGAAGTTCCTGCAGACATTACAGTGTTTAAGTATCCAGTAGATAATCTAATGATTCATATTGGTATGGAAAACCTCACTCAACTCTTCTCTATGGAATGGCTTGATGTCTCGATCATTCGTATATTTATGATGTAAGATTATACTATTTACGTAACATCCTTGACCTTCCCCACATGTATTTCATCGAACATAAGCATCTTGCATACAATTCAATTGAACACGTGCATTTCATACGTATTTTCGTAGGAACAAGTTCATGGCACGCACTAGCTATGTGTCCTAGTATTTGGCAATTATATCGAGTCACACATGTATCCTTATAACCTAAATAAGGATAACAAAGTATTAGAAATGAATTGAATAAGGTGACTAAATTAAAGTAAGAAAAATGATTAGATTAAGATTAGTGAACATTTACATTGCTAATTTAGTTAAATCGGGTCAAATGATTAAGCTGTATCATTGTGTAAATTAGTGGAATTATAAATCTATGTAAATAATAATAATAATAATATAGACAAAATAAAATGAAAATGACATAAAAGAGAAATAGAAGATAAGAGAAGAGAAAGGAGAAGAGAAAGGAGAAAAGATATGAGAAAAGAGATGAGAAACAGATAAAAAGACAAAAACCAAAAGTTAGCTTTATCTTCCCATTTCTGCCTTCTTCTCCAGCCCGACTTCTTCTTCAATTTCCTCCATTTTAGACTTCAAATATTCCTTGTTTCACCTAGTTTTTGAAGCTAATTTATCCCTTGCAAGGTTGTTCTTGGTAAGTAATCAATTCTTATTGCTATAGGGTTGATTTGAGTTGCTTAGGTTCAATATTAGGCACTGCATTGCATCCCTATTTTGATGTAAATAGAAATTGATTCTGGAAATGTGTAAAACACAAAAGTTGTTCCTTTATATCTTAGATATGTGGATATGTAATCATTTTTTCAAGATGGTATGCATAGGGAGAGATATGTGCTTCGTACTGAAACTGGTCAGGGTGTGAACCCTAACCAAGTTAGCTACTGTGGGGTTTGATTTCGAATATGTTAAAGCCATTATTTGAAGTATCTCAAAACATAAAAGTTGTAGATATATGTGTTTGGTATCGGTATACCAAATTTCAGGTTCATAGGTCTTTTAAATGTTGAGTTATGGTGAATGGAACCATGACTGTTCCATGGTTTGAACTGCCTATTGAGTGCCCTGGGCAGATACAGTAACTTGTTTGGCTAATTTGAGCTTGTTAGAGCTATATTCTGTACAGGATCAAAACATTAACATTATAGCCTTTGGACACCATACTGGTCATGAAGTCAATTCTATTCTGGATCAGTAAAAAGTTTGGTATAATTAGAAGACCTTAGAGACATAATTGGTAAAAGTTGTAAATATGAAACATATTCCATATGAACCCATGTAAGGTTATGTAAAGTTTCATTAAAATATGACTTATATATGATAAGTTATGATGAACCCAAATGAGTACCCTGAAACTGCCTAAAAGCAGAAAACAAGGCAGAAAATAGAACACTCTTGGAAATTCCACCAAATATTGTAAAATGATCCAATTGGTGTGAAATTTGAATATGTTCTATAATTATATGTTATTGTTAATTAGGAATAAGAATCAGATTAATTGGTCAAGTATAGAAAAAGGTATAGGCTAAACAGTCCCATAAGGTCACACTGCCTCATAGGAAAAATCTTAACTATTGACATGAACAATGCATATTAATTGGTTTAAGCCACATTAAGTCTCCCTAATCATGAGTTAATCAATTATGTTTTCATATTAGGCTCGCAACATATTGGAGACCCACAAGGAGCATATAAACAATAAGTTAGGGGTCGGAATCAAAGGAGAATGGTGAGTCTAATTATCGATTGAATTATTTAGTGCAAATGATTGTTGCTTGCTATGTGATTCATATGATTGTCATGATTGGTCCTTGATAATGTAATGATGGATAATTATGACATTGTGATACATATAAATGGTATACTTGTGGTATATTTGAAGTATATGTTTGACATATGTGATATATATACATGGTATATATATAGTATATGCAAGGTATATGCTTGACATATGAGGTATATATGGAATATATGTATGTTGTATATGATAAAGATGCAATGGTTGATGAATGCTTAAATACAAGTCCATATGCATATGGGCTAAAAAGGCGTTGTGACTAGTTAATCGATATTGTAAAGCAAAAGAAGAGGCCTATGGCCCAACAAATATGCAAATAAAACAAATGATAAAGCTAGCTAGCAAATGCAAATGCAAATGTTCACATGGAAAATGTTCACATGGAAACCCAGGACAATGTCTGTTTAACTTAGTCACAACAAAATGAAACAAGCAAAGCATTTGCATACATAAGGAGTAATGATTATATGTTTCAACTTTATTGATATTTATATGATACTGATGAATGGAATGGAATACATGGTATGTATTGGATTTATGACTTATTATTATGAGTTATTCGGTACTTTAGAGCTCATTTGATGGTTACTCTCACTGAGCCGCAACTCATCAATTTGCATCATTTTTCAGGTAAAGAAAAGTGATAGCTCATTTTGAATAGTGTATAGAAGACAGAGCACAGGTCACTGGCCGAGCCTCATCACTCTCTCTCCTTGCATTCCACACAAGCATGAAAATATGTCATATGTGTTTTGTATTTACGTGCTTGAATATGTATAGTCATTTTGGAATGATTCTAAAATTGTATAAATGAAATCAACTCTAAAACACTTAGGTGTAAAGTTTATGTTTTGATATATGTGATATATTATATTGTGGTGAAAACCTCAGTGTTAACTTTGCAAAGTCAGTAAATAATATTATAGGATATGAGACTTGCAAGTCATTGAATGAAATTATAGGATATGAGACTTGCAAAGTCATTGAATTATATTACAGGATATGAAAAAAAAATTTACTACTATTGTTAACAGGGTATTTTACCTTTCCAGTATGCCATGTATGATTACTTGATACAGGGATAGGTTATACTTAAATGCAAAAGGTGTGAGGTTACATTTTTGGTATCAGAGTAGGGATAGGTTCCATGGGAACATGCATAAGCATAAGAGCATGATAACATATTCATCCTATGTGTTTAACATTATGTAAGGACATAATTTCATTTATTTAGGGACATCATAAGACATAATTCACCAAAGAGGGAGAGGCCGGTCGAAATACATTCTCATGAGGCATCACCTCATTTACATAGAGAGCAACCAGCCATAGGAGCTAGAGCTCCAGTACATGCATCACAATCTTCTCATGCAGAAGTATCCCATGAAAACCTAGAACAAGAAGTATATGGTCCTGAAATGTACAAGGAAATACGTTATGACAAGCTGAGGAAACATGGTGCAACTGATTTCAATGGCACAACAGACCTAGCAGAAGCTGAGACATGGCTGAAAAGGACACAGAGGGTACTGAATATGATGAGATGTACCCCGGTTGAGAAATTCGATTATGCAGTATCCTTACTGCAAGGAAATGCTTATGAATGGTGGGAGACAGTCCCCGACAGTGATGCACAACCACCGGTGTTGACATGGAATGATTTTCTCCTGGAATTTCAGAACAATTACATGCCTGAAGCATATAAAGATGAGAAGAGGACGGAATTCCTGAATCTGAAACAGGGGAATATGTCTATTACGGAGTATGAAGTACAATTTAAAAAACTTTCTCATTACGCCACCTTCATGGTCTCTACTGAAAGAGACAAATGCAGGAAGTTTGAGGAGGGCCTCAAATATGAGATCAGAAATAGAATTACAACTACTGATCTTGATAGTTACGTCAGGCTCAGAGCTGCTGCAATCAGAGCTGAACGGTTAATGAAATAAGCTGGGGAACAACAAATAAAAAGACCATCACGTGAGTTCTTTGGTGAGTATAGCAGAAGGTTGGGGAAAAGAGGTAGATATATGCCTGCACAATCTGGTAACAGAAGTGGGTACTCCAGTTCTAGAGGTCGAGGCATGACTTTCTCTTACCCAAGCAGAGGGCAGAACCAATATGTTGAACAGAGGCCCACATGTAGTCATTATGGTAGACAGCATACGGGCGAATGTAGAAGGCTCACAGGAGCATGTTATTTATGTGGATCGATGGAGCACATGTATAGAGACTGTCCAAATAAAGCCAAACTAGCAGAGACCAGCAGAGGCAGAGGAGTATCTGAGACTACTGTTGAGGCACCGAGGGTCTACCCTACTAGTGGGACACAAGGCAGAGGAAGAGGCAGGGGCAGGACTGGTACAATGGGCAGAGGAGTGACCAGATCTGAAGGTCAGAGTTCTAGACCTCCTACTCAGGCCAGGGTATTTGCTATGACTAAACAAGAGGCAGTGGATGCTCCCGAAGTAGTCACTGGTAATATTTATATTTCTGAAATATTAGCAAATGCATTGATTGACCCAGGCTCCACTCATTCATGTATATCACTGCATATGGCATCTGAATTGCATCAAATGCATGAGCCTTTTGGGATTTACATAAATGTGAGTGCGCTATTGGGAACCGTGGTAGTTGTGAATAATGTCTGTCGTGATTACCTGATATGCATTGACAGAGCTGAGTTAATAGCTGATATAATTTTATTGCCAATATATGAATTTGATGTGATACTGGGAATGGACTGGTTAACTAGATATCATGCAATAGTTAATTGCTTTACTAAGGAAGTAATTTTGGAATCACCAAACCAGCCAAGGGTAGTATTTCTAGGTGAAAGAAAACTTGTGCCTATATGTCTAGTTTCAGCTGTAAAGGCATTTCGAATGATCAAAGGGGGATGTGAAGCATATTTGGCATATGTGACTGATACTAGAACCACTGATAGCTTGCTTGAAAATATACCAATAGTAAGGGAATTTGCTGATGTATTCCCAGATGATCTATCTGGTTTACCACCAGATAGAGAGATAGAATTTACTATTGAACTAGTACCAAGAACTGCACCAATATCAAGGTCACCCTACAGAATGGCCCCAGTTGAGTTGAAAGAACTAAAGGCCCAATTGCAGGAGTTACTTGACAAAAGGTATAGTAGAACTAGTGTATCACCATGGGGAGCTCCAGTGTTATTTGTTAAAAAGAAAGATGGAACAATGAGATTGTGCATCGATTATAGGCAACTGAACAAAATGACGGTGAAGAACAAATATCCATTTCCTAGAATAGATGATTTGTTTGACCAGTTGTAAGGAGCCCAAATATTCTCCAAGATTGATTTGAAATCAGGCTATTACCAGCTGAAGGTAGCAGAAGCGGATGTTCCAAAAACTGCCTTTCGAACCAGGTATGGACATTATGAATTTTTAGTAATGCCATTTGGATTGACTAATGCTCCAGCTGCATTTATGGCATTAATGAATAAAGTGTTTCAGCCATATCTGGATAGGTTTGTGATAGTATTTATTGATGACATATTGGTGTACTCAAAGAATAGGGGAGAACATGAACAACATTTAAAAATTGTGTTGCAAACTTTGAAGGAGAAACAATTATATGCCAAATTGAGTAAATGTGAATTCTAGTTAGATCATTTGGTGTTTCTTAGACATGTGGTGTCGTGTAAGGGCATAGAGGTTGACCCAAAGAAAATTGAGGCTATGGTAAATTGGGAAGCTCCTAAAAATGTTTCTGAAATGCATAGTTTTTTGGGTTTAGCCGGATACTACCGCAGATTTGTTGATGGATTTTCATTAATTGCTAGCCCTTTGACTAAATTGTTAAGAAAGAATTGCCTTTCAAGTGGACTTCTGAATGTCAAAGGAGTTTAGATGAACTAAAACACAGGCTAACCTCAGCACCAGTGTTAACCATCCCTACAGGTACAAGTGGGTTTACAGTATATAGTGATGCTTCTCACCAAGGCTTGGGATGTGTATTAATGCAACATGGTAAGGTGATAGCTTATGCATCCAGACAACTGAGACCACATGAGATCTCATATCCAGTGCATGATTTAGAACTGGCTGCAGTCGTATTTGCATTGAAGATTTTGAGGCATTATCTGTATGGTGAGACATTCCAAATCGTCACAGACCATAAAAGCTTGGGTTATTTGCTGACATAGAAAGAATTAAACATGAGGCAGAGACGGTGGTTAGAGCTATTGAAAGATTATGACTGTACAATTGAATACCATCCAGGGAAAGCCAATGTGGTAGCAGATGCATTGAGTAGGAAGGCTAGTAGGAGTGTAGCTCACTTGCAAGTATCCTCTTTTCCATATTTAATTCAATTACGATCTATGAATGTTGAATTAAATATACATGATGAAGGATCACTGATTGCTACTCTTCAAGTCAGACCTATACTAAAGGAGATGATCAAAGAAGTACAAAGCAAAGATCCTAAATTGTGTGAGAAAATTGAATCAGTAAGGCAGGGAAACAATAAAGATTTTCAATTGCAGGATGATGTACTGATGTTAAAATCATGCATATATGTTCCAGACACTGAGAACTTGCATCAGGAAATAATGAAAGAGGCACACAATGCACCCTATGCAATGCACCCAGGGATGACAAAGATGTATCACAGCTTAAGTCCTCATTACTGGTGGCCAAGAATGAAGAAAAACATAGCGGAATATGTTTCCAAATGCTTAACATGTCAGCAGATTAAGATAGAACATCAGGCACCAGTTGGTAAACTACATCATTTACCAGTGCTAGAATGGAAATGGGAAAAGATAACAATGGATTTTGTCTATGGATTGCCAAGAACTCCACAAAAAATGATGCAGTATGGGTAATTATTGACATATTAACCAAGTCAACACATTTTCTACCTATCAGATGGGGTTGTACACTTGAGAGTTTGGCCAAATTATATGTGAATGAGATAGTCAGATAGCATGGCATTCCAGTGTCCATTGTGTCTGATAGAGATCCACGGTTTACTTCACATTTTTGGGTGAGTTTACAGAATGCATTGGGAACAAAATTGAACTTTAGCACTGCATTCCACCCACAGACTGATGGACAATCAGAGAGGACTATACAGACATTAGAAGAAATGCTTAGAGCATGTTCTATGGAATTCAGAGGTGCTTGGGATGAATATATAGCATTGATTGAATTTGCTTACAACAACCAGTATCATAGCAGTATCCAAATGGCACCATATGAGGCATTGTATGGTAGAAAGTGCCGAAGCCCTATCATTTGGGATGAAGAAGGAGCACGTGCATTAGAAGGGCCAGAGATAGTGCAAGACACAGTGGATAAGATCAAGGTTGTCAAGAAGAAGCTAAAGGCAGCCCAAGATAGACAGAAAAGTTATGTTGATCAGCATAGAAGGGAGATGGAATACGAGTTAGGTGAAAAGGTGTTTCTTCGTGTATCTCCATGGAAAGGGATAATCCAATTTGAAAAGAAGGGTAAGTTGAGCCCAAGATACATAGGGCCTTATGAAATTCTTGAGAAGATTGGTCCATTGGCTTATAGGTTGGCTTTACCACCCGAGATGGCTCAGATACATAATGTGTTTCATGTGAGCATGCTTAGAAGATACAGGTCAGATCCTACACATGTACTTAAAGATCAAGCCATTGAGATTACAGAGGACATGAGTTATGTTGAGGAACCAGTGCAAATCATTGGATACAAGACTAAACAGCTAAGAAATCGAGAAATACCTTTGGTTAAAGTATTATGGCATAACCATTTACAAGAAGAGGCAACATGGGAAACAAAAGAAAATATGAAAAAGCAATATCCACACCTGTTTTCAGGTATTAATTTCGAGGAAGAAATTTTTAAAAGGATGGGAGAATTGTAACATCCTTGACCTTCCCCACATGCATTTCATCGAACATAAGCATCTTGCATACAATTCAATTGAACACGTGCATTTCATACGTATTTTCGTAGGAACAAGTTCATGGCACGCACTAGCTATGTGTCCTAGTATTTGGCAATTATATCGAGTCACACGTGTATCCTTATAACCTAAATAAGGATAACAAAGTATTAGAAATGAATTGAATAAGGTGACTAAATTAAAGTAAGAAAAATGATTAGATTAAGATTAGTGAACATTTACATTGCTAATTTAGTTAAATCGGGTCAAATGATTAAGCTGTATCATTGTGTAAATTAGTGGAATTATAAATCTATGTAAATAATAATAATAATAATATAGAAAAAATAAAATGAAAATGACATAAAAGAGAAATAGAAGAGAAGAGAAGAGAAAGGAGAAGAGAAAGGAGAAAAGATATGAGAAAAGAGATGAGAAAAGAGATGAGAAAAAGATAAAAAGACAAAAACCAAAAGTTAGCTTTATCTTCCCATTTCTGCCTTCTTCTCTAGCCTGACTTCTTCTTCAATTTTCTCCATTTCAGACTTCAAATATTCCTTGTTTCACCTAGTGTTTGAAGCTAATTGATCCCTTTCAAGTTTGTTCTTGGTAAGTAATCAATTCTTATTGCTATATGGTTGATTTGAGTTGCTTAGGTTCAATATTAGGCACTGAATTGCACTCCTATTTTGATATTAATAGAAATTGATTCTGGAAATGTGTAAAACACAAAGGTTGTTCCTTTATGTCTTAGATATGTGGATATGTAATCATTTTTTTGCCAGATGTTATGTATCGGGAGAGATATGCTCTTCGTACTGAAACTGGTCAGGGTGTGAACCCTAACCAAGTTAGCTACTGTGGGGTTTGATTTCAAATATGTTAAAGCCATTATTGGAAGTATATCAAAACATAAAAGTTGTCGATATATGTGCTTTCTATCTGTATATCAAATTTCAAGTTCATAGGTCTTGTAAATGTTGAGTTATGGTGAATGGAACCATGACTGTTCCATGGTTTGAACTGCCTATTGGGTGCCCTAGGCAGATACAGTAACTTGTTTTGCTAATTTGAGCTTGTTAGAGCTAGATTCTGTACATGCTCAAAGCAATAACGTTATAGGTATATGTCTTAGCTAAATTTTGGTACTAATTTCAGCTTCATTGGTTATTTATAGACTAAGTTATAGCCTTTGGAAGCCATACTGGTCATGAAGTCAATTCTATTCTGGACCAGTAAATTGTTTGGTATAATTAGAAGACCTTAGAGACATAATTGGTAAAAGTTGTAAATATGAAACATGTTCCATATGCACCCATATAAGGTTATGTAAAGTTTCATTAACATATGACTTATAGATTATAAGTTATGATGAACCCAAATGAGTACCCTGAAACTGCCTAAAGGCAGAAAACAAGGTAGAAAAGAGAACACTCTTGGAAATTCCACCAAATATTGTACAATGATCCAATTGATCTAAAATTGGAATATGTTCTATAATTATATGTTATTGTTAATTAAGAACAAGAATCAGATTAATTAGTCAAGTATAGAAAACGTTATAGGATAATCAGTCTCATAAGGTCACACTGCCTCATAGGAAAACTCTTAACTATTGACATGAACAATACATATTAATTTGTTTAAGCCACATTAAGTCTCCCTAATCATGAGTTAATCGATTATGTTTTCATATTAGGCTTGCAACTTATTGGAGACCCACAAGGAGCGTATAGACAATAAGTTAGGGGTCGGAATCAAAGGAGAACGGTGAGTCTAATTATCGATTGAATTATTTAGTGCAAATGATTGTTGCTTGCTATGTGATTCACATGATTGTCATGATTGGTCCTTGATAATGTAATGATGGATAATTGTGACATTGTGATACATATAAATGGTATACTTGTGGTATATTTGAAGTATATGTTTGACATATGTGATATATATACATGGTATATGTATAGTATATGCAAGGTATATGCTTGACATATGAGGTATATATGGAATATATGTATGTTGTATATGATAAAGATGCAATGGTTGATGAATGCTTAAATACAAATGCATATTCATATGGGCTAAAAAGGCGTTGTGACTAGTTAATCGATATTGTAAAGCAAAAGAAGAGGCCTATGGCCCAACAAATGTGCAAATGAAATAAATGATCAATCTAGCTAGCAAATGTAAATGCAAATGTTCACATGGAAAATGTTCACATGGAAACCCGGGACAATGTCTGTTTAACTTAGTCACAACAAAATGAAACAAGCAAAGCATTTGCATACATAAGGAGTAATGATTATATGTTTCAACTTTATTGATATTTATATGATACTGATGAATGGAATGGAATACATGGTATGTATTGGATTTGTGACTTATTATTATGAGTTGTTCGGTACTTTAGAGCTCATTTGATGGTTACTCTCACTGAGCCGCAACTCATCAATTTGCATCATTTTTCAGGAAAAGAAAAGTGATAGCTCATTTTGAGTAGTGTATAGAAGACATGGAGCACAGGTCACTGGCCGAGCCTCATCACTCTCTCTCCTTGCATTCCACACAAGCATGAAAATATGTCATATGTGTTTTGTATTTACGTGCTTGAATATGTATAGTCATTTTGGAATGAGTCTAAAAATGTATAAATGAAATCAACTCGAAAATACTTAGGTGTAAAGTTTATGTTTTGATATATGTGATATATTATATTGTGGTAAAAACTTCAGTGTTAACTTTGCATAGTCAGTGAATAATATTACAGGATATGAGACTTGCAAGTCATTGAATGAAATTATAGGATATGAGACTTGCAAAGTCATTGAATTATATTACAGGATATGAAAAAAAATTTTACTACTATTGTTAACAGGGTATTTTACCTTTCCAGTATGCCATGTATGATTACTTGATACAGGGATAGGTTATACTCAAATGCATAAGGTGTGACGTTACAATTTATTACTAATATTATAAGATTGATTTAAAAAATACAAAAATAATACTTATGTATGTATTGTGATTCATGCATGCAGGTACCTTCATAACTTGTGCAATACATTCTTTATATCGTCGATCGGATTTCTTTGTCCAACAATGCTTCGTTTGATGTTCACAGAGACTAACTCAGCAGAAAGATATATTATAGAAGCTTTGAAGGAACAAAGAGATTAACATTTCATTCTACTACCATACTTCCAGAAGTAAGAAATATTTACATTCATGTTTGCATAATTTTTATTCTCAACATTTTTACTAACTTCAACATATTTGTATATCTCTAGTAACCATTGGATGTTGATTGTATTTTGCTATGAACGGAGTGAGGCATTTTTCATGGATCCTCTAGCTCATGGCAGCTGCAATATAAGTCTGAAACCTCATATTAACCTGTAAGTTATATAATACTACTAGTTAATAGTTTCTACAAAGTTTGTAGCATTTTCAATATTAATGTCGATTTTGATATACACTTATTTTTCAGAGCCTATAGAACTTATGCTATAGAAGGTGGAAAAAATAAAGGTATCAGGTTAAAATGGAATGACATTTTGGTGAGAATTTTATATTCTGAATTACTAGTTAGATTAAAGTTTTTATGATTTTATAATCCTTTATTTGGCATGGGCCTTTGTTGTTTTTTCTATTTTAAGTGCCCTCAACAACAAGGAGGTGTTGAATGCGAATATTACATCATGAGGTATATGTACGAAATTGTCGTATATCATAACAGTGATACAACATTGCTTAAGGTATGTTCTTTCAAATACTAGTCAGTTTATATTGCAAGTATGATACATAACTAGCTATTAATTTATTCATTTCTAATATATTTTCTATTCTTTGTTTGATTTTTCTTGTAGGCTTTTGAAAATGGATCATATAGTCAAGATCAAATAGATGAAATTTGACATATGTGGTCAAATTACTTTATGAGAGAGTGTAAGTAATCTTTTTATTTACTTTTGTAAAATATTTCATATTAATGAGAAATACAATTTTAAATTAAAGAATTTTGAAGAACTTATGGATTAATTATTTTCATGTGAATTGTTTTAGGCATGATGCTGTATTGCTTTGATTTATTTAATTGTTTTAGTTTGTGTTGTCCTGTGAATTATTGATTATTAAGTATTTGTGACTTTAATATTGGATGCCTGTTGTGGCTTATTGAAGCAGAATTATTATGAATTTTGAAGCAGGTTATATATGAATGGTAGCAGTATAATATGACCTTTAATTTTAAAAAAAAAAGACAATAGGCGTCTGTCGTTTAGTAATAGCAGACGCATATAATCAGTTATACGTGTTTGTCGTTAAAAATAGCAGATGCGTATAACCTGATTATATGCGTCTGTATTATTAAACGACAGACATGTATAATCAAGTTATATGTGTCTGCTATTATTAAATGACAGACGCGTATAACTAATTATATGCGTCTGCTATTACTAAACGACAGACACCTATAACTTGATTATATGCGTCTATCACAATGACAGACACATAAAATTTATATCATATGCATCTCCTATATATGTGTCTACTATTTGACAGACGCATAAAATGCAAAATAACAAACACATATAACTCTATTTTGTACTAGTGATGGGAATGCACTAGGTGCTATGAATATCAGAATGACACATAATGATATTATGAAACTATGGAATGTAACATAAATGATGTTAATTTCTAGAAAGTGAATATATAAGCCCATTCTTTGTTAAAGGACTAGATAGGATAGGTAGCATGCCATTAAAGGGGTTACGATACCATATAATATTTATGCATGCGATTATTATATTGCTCATCAGGGTGGCTTAAGCTTGTGTTAAAGCACTCCTAATTTGAGAAGCTCAATGGTAGCATATCCAGATTAGGGAAAAAGTGCTTAAGTTTGGGTTAGAGCACCCTTGTACTAATATACATGCAGTTATTGCTCATTAGGGTGGCTTAAGTTCGTGTTAGAGCACTTCTATTTCACAAGTCGCATCCAGGTAGTCCAAGTTTAGAGAATTGGGCTAAGGAATAAGAAAATTTATAATATAGGAATTTGAATACAAATACATCATAGAAAAGGGATGTGAAGACTTAAAGTTGGATATATATATATATATATATATATATATATGGAATTAGTAATGGTAAGTTTGCAATACATTAAGAAAGATATTGTGATTATGATAACATAGAAATGCTATGAGAAAATTGTTTATAACTATTATTGTATGAATCACTTATGTAATGCATGCTATTAATGTGTAGAAACCAACTTAGTAAGAATGAACTTTTATATGAGATATATATTAATATGTGAATGCATCCTAGAATTTAAAGGCTTATATGTATTACTAAGCTTTCAATAGCTTAGCATGTAGGTTTTCCTGCACACAGGTTTGGAGCCAATAGACTATTGAGTTGACTTGAAGAGAAGACAAAGTCAATCGCAGTAGTCAGAGTTGACCCGTTTGGGTCTGTTCTTTTATTTCATTCATTTCATTTAGTATTCCACATATTACGTGATAGAGACATATAGTTATTTCATTGTTTAAATAAAGGCATAATAGATTTTAATAAGTATAAGAAGTATGGATTTAGTAATATGGGATTTTAAATCCCAAAATAGTCCTGAGATGATTATGGATGTAATTCAGATAGAAAAAAGAAAGTTATATGTTTGTACATATTAGACTAATTTAGAGCTAATACTATTAATACATATATAAGTTAGAAAATTTTTAATATAGATAGGTACATATAGATCTAGTCTTGTAGCATTCGTCTGTATAGTGGGGTTTACCCTACTGTACAAAGGGTGTTATAGGACTTGTTCATCTTGGCTAAGGATTTCTAAGAAATGATCTCTATAAGAGGCCATAGGTATACTCTCCTTCTATCAAGAGTGATGAATCATCTATTTACTACTCAACTACCTTCGAATACCTCATGTTATACCCAATCACTACACTATGAGCAACCTCTAAGAGACAACAAGGAATGGAGTCAAAGTATAGGATTTAGTATCCAAGATAACCTTAAGGATCTTAAGTCTAATGATACTTGCACCATTGCTATGATGAGACTATCACTAACATTAAATAGATATCCATATGATTGTCTATAGCAGGTCATCCAATGTACTTAGCTACTCTATCAAGCATCCACAAGTTAACTCTAAACATCTCATATCTTCAGCTTATGAGATCATCTGTTTGACCTAGTTAAAGAGTATAACATATGCTAGTTTATCCAGATTAATAATGTCTCATCTTGTTTATCTTATGACTAGGGATAATTTACATATAAACACAATTGCATATGATAGGAATCTTATTATCATGATCTCATCATGATTTTCTTCATGTTGTGTTACATTCCAATGACTTCATTAAATGGTCTAAGATCTAAATCAAATTCATATGTGAATGAACACCAATATAATGAAAATGCCTTTTATTAATTATGAATGAGTACATGATGTTAGAGGAGTGCTCTAAAGGCAATCACCTTTAGTACTTATTGTACAAATTTATTTGATTAATAAAAGACTTTTTCATTAATTTGATGTTCATTTGGTATATGAATTCATAAGTGATCTTAAATCAATTAATGAAGTCCTTGATACATAACATAGCATGAAGGAAATCACGATGAGATCATGATATTGAGATTTTTATCATGTGTAATTATGTTAGTATCAAAATTATCCCTAGTCATAGGATTAATGAGAGGGGACATTATTAATCCAGACAGACTAGCACATGTTACACTCTTTGATTGGATCAAGTAGTATATCTCATAATCTATAAACATGAGATGTTTAGAGTTAACATGTGGATGCTTGCTAAGTGTAGCTAGGTACATTGGATGACCAACTATGAGACAATCATATGGATAATCTATTCAAATGTCAATGATTGTCACATCATAGCAATGGTGCAAGTATCTTTAGACTTGAGGTACTCAAGGATATCTTGAATATTGATTCTGTGTTTTGACACTATTCCTTGTTGCCTCAGAGAGGTAGCTCATTAGGTTGTGATTGGATACAGCTTGAGGTATTCGAAGGTAATTGGGTAACCAACAAAGGATTCACCACTCTTGATAGAAGGAGTATATACCCATGGTCTCTTGTCGTGGCCATTACTCAGGAATCTCTGGCCGGAGTGGAAATGTCATAAAGATAGTCTTCAATGACATATCTAATAGAGTAATGAGCCTCAAGGACAAGAACTAACATAACTTGGACTAGACGTGACGTAGTCAGTCTAGTGAGAGTTGACACATGTCCATACTCTGAACCAAGTGGGGTATAGATTGGTGAAAGGAATAATTGCACAGAAATTATCTATGGAAAGGTTCGTAGTCAAACCACTGACTTTCCGGTCAATTGGGGGTCATGATGTGTTGCTAGATACTGCTCATGACCTGCTTAAATTAATTGTTAATTTTAGTGGCCAACATAACCGGGAACCTAAGAGGTCACACGCAATTAAGATATGGAGAATGAGTAAAATGGTCTTGGATAGGATCCAAAATATGAGAGAATTATTTTAGGATGGATCGCGATGAGATTGCAGGAAAAAATAGTTCGGGAGTGTCACGGGCCCGCGCAGGCTAGGCAGGCTACTGGCCCACCTTGTGGGCTAGCTAGGCTACCCAGCAGCAGCCTGCAGCAGGCCCAGCGCACCTACAGCTTCCATCTGTTGTCCAACGACTGTAATTGGCCATAATTAGGCCAATTATGGCCAATTACTATTCATTAGTTACCATTTTCTCCATTTTTTACTTTCACTCTGCCAAATTTTACTGAATGTTTTTGAGTATATGAAGAGATATGGTTATTGGGGTGAAACTGGTTCAGGGAGATGTATCAACTGACTAACCTATAGTTTTTGTAATAATGGTTTAATCTGAGGTTTTGTAAAACATGAAAGTTGTAGGTATATATTTTTTTGAGGTCTCTTCCAAATTACGTATAAATTTCTTATGTGTAGGTTGAGTTATTCTGAAATGAACTATGACTGTTCCTTGATTGAGCTGGTTTCATATACCCATACAACTTCAGTAACTTCGTCCTTATATTTCACCTATTTTTAGATCGAATTAGCCAAAGTTAGAAACATGAAATATTTACTCCTATGTCTTATCTAAATTCCTATGAAAGTATCAATTTAAAATGTCATGTATTTTGTGAGTTATGAGTTGAACAATTGAACTGGTCGGGATGATACTTTATGTTAAACCAGTTATAGATCCTTTAGTATTTGAGAGCCATAGAGACCAAATCTGGAAATGAGGTAAACATGCAAAATGTTCCAAATTAACTTATATAACTGTATAAATATTTTCATAATAATTGAACCTACATATTGAAAGATATGAATTTTTAAATTTGGTACCCCGAAACTGCCTAAAGGCAGAGAACAGAACAATATTTAAAAATATACCAAAAATCCTGTAATAGTTTAAAAATTCTGAAATTTTAGTATGTTTTATTTTTAGATGTTATATTTAATCAGGATCAAAAATCATATAAATTGGATAAGTGTAGAAAACGTTATTGATCCAACAGTCCTAAAAGGTCATGTTCCAGCTTATAAGAAACTGTAGTTATTTATTTAAACTATATTAAGAATAAATATTTTATCAATGTATTAATTATTTATATTTTCGAATTAGGATCTCAAAAAGAAGAAAAGCAATAAAAGTAGACAAGCTCCAAATTTTAGATTTTGGAAAAAGCTCCACTGAGGTTTGTACATTTATCCATTTTAGTTTGCCTTGTTGCATGCTTGTGTGTTAATGGAATAAGTGGCATATTTGAATAATGTCTTAAAATGTGTAAATATGAAATGAATTGAGTGCTTAACCAATGAAATTTCATGTTAATGCATTTATAGACATATGGATGAATAATTGATTGATAAAATGTAGGAAATTTTGGTTTACAATATGTAGCATAATATATTTTTCAATATAGATTAGTATATGATTGATTAAAAATGGGATAATTATTAATGATAATTATTGAATAATTAGGATAATAAAGAGTGAAGTTAGAAAGTCATGTTGACATATGTATTTAATATGAAAAGAGAGGTTATATGGCATACTTGGACTCATAAAGTTATTATAAATTTTGGTTTTGTATTAAAAGATTTGTTGGTTTTGATTGTATAGCAAACTAATTAAAGTATGTCAATATTACTTAAATGGTTATATATAATGGAATATCATATGATTTTAAAATTTTATAATCATATTTTCATTATAAATGTAATGGGAATATTGATTCCAACAAATTAATATATAAAAAAATAAATAAGTAATAACATTAATTGCCCAGTTCTCAACCTGTGGACTAATTAGGGATAGATGGTGCACCATTGTGGGGGCATTATGGTACCGATATTGATATGGCTTAGGAACAGAGTGGTATTAGCTCCAAGAGCACTCCTGTCCTAATTGTACACAGATTATGTGATTATACTCGGTCACGAGGCTTAAGATCTGCGAGCGCTCTTGACTTGAGACTATAGTGAGTAGGGTGCTTAAGCTCCACGAACGGCTTTACTACACGCCCTATATCCGGACAGTCCGGGAATGAGATTTGGGCTATTTATATTAAAATATTATATATAAAATAATTAAATGACATACATGTACTTGTTGAAAGATAAAATGTGTGAAATAACATGAATTATAAATATTTATTAAGGTAAGATAAATTTATAATTGAGTTATATATATATATATATATATATATATATATATATATATATATATTATCAATGAATTTGGTACTATTGTATAATCATGTGGTTGTTCTTGTATAATGTGTGTTAGAATATTGTGTACTGTATTATAAATTATCTACATTTTTATTTTGGTATTTGTATGTTAAAATATTTATGCTTATATGGATTGAGATATGAGTTAACTAAACAATCATAATTTTAGGGAAATCATTTAAATTAAAATGTGTTATGGAAACATGAGATGAGGTAGAATGCTTAATATTTTATATATTACATATGGTTGAATATATATACAGTTCATGTCCTAATACAAATATAATGATAATATAATGGAACATAAATTTTATTTTATTATAATATTTTCTAAATTTTATGCAATAATTTATTTAAGTTATATCATGATTATTATAACCCACGTTTGTGTAACTGCATGGGAAAACTTAAATGCTTATATGTACCACTATGCTAGAAATGGCTTAGCGTGAGTTTTTCCTGTGCAGGAACTGGAGCTTGCAAGTAGTAAACTATGAAGTTGATAGAGGAAGTACAAGCTCATACTAGAGGAGACGCGTCAGAACTAGTTAGGGTCGGATGCATATGGGTTTGTTAGACATGTCTTATATATAGTTAAGAACATATTTTGTATTTTGGTATTATATCTATATAGTTAGATGTAAGGTAAAAACCATTAATTTTGATAGTTATAATGAAGTATAATATTTATATAACATGATAATGTATTTGATAATTGAATCCATATGTATATTCGAATATTAAAAAAAATATCAATTTAGTTATTAAATAAAAATTTTAAATTCAGACTAGTTTCACTCAGATTGTCTGTGTCATTCCACTTATGTAATGGGATTATTCCTATTATATAGGCAGGATGTCACATTTATTGGTATCAGAGCTTAGGTTTAAGCATCTCTTGATTTAATTTGGGAAGGGTTTGTCATGCATACATACATGTGTCTCCATAACTCTGATATGGGTTATTTCTCTGTCAATTTGTAGGCTTATAAAGATATGTTTTCGGATGAGCCTGGAATGGTTGAGAATTTTAGTTCTCTTGGCACTAAGTCCCCACGTCAATCTAGTGCCATGAGTGTTGAGGGAATGAGTACTACTCCTAATCCTTCTCAACCTACATCAACTGCATAGTATAAAATAAAGAAGACTATGAGAAAGAAAAGAAGAATAGGGAAGTCATCTAAGAAATCTGCTGTTCTAGAAACCCATTTTACTAGAAAGAAATAATATATACCCAAGTGTGATAGTTGCAACAGACACCATAGAGGAGAATGTTGGCGTGTCACAGGTGCTTGCTTTAAATGTGGGTCTAAGGAACATACACGGAAGGATTATCCACTCTTGACAAATAGAATTCCTACTCAAATGACAAAATCAGTTCCTACTCAGCCTAAAGTTCATACTAGAGGAGGATCAAGCCAAACTAGGCAAGATTTTCCAAAGACAGTGAATAGACCTGGATCTAGTAGAGTTTCAGCCAAAGCCTATGCCATGAAAGCTAAGGAAGATCAGGCGGCAACAAATGTTATTGTTGGTATGTTTTCATTACATGATTTTGACATTTGTGCACTCATAGATTCGGGTTCCACACGTTCATATATATTTGCACAAGTACATCTAGTTAGCATATCATGATTGGAGGGAGACTAGAATATGAGATTGAGGCTATAAATTCTTTAGATCACAATGTGTGGGTAGGTAAAGTAGTTAGAGATTGCCTTTAATAATATATGGGGAAAAAAATTATTCTAGATATGATCTAGAGCTAACAACTATAGTTTTTGCATTAAATTTTGGCACCATAATCTTCTTTGAGGGAATTTTTTTTCTATATGGAAAACCAAGAATTTGAAATATTTTCTCCTTTAGGAAGAGTTGAATTTGAGATAGAGTAGATATTGTGAGCAGAGAGATTGTGGTAAGGTTGTGTGTTCAGCTTACTTTTACTTAGAAAATTAAGGATATTCAAAGACAAGATAATAAGCTTGTTGAGTTAGCTAAGCGCGTTTCTAAGGGGGAGAGACCCGAGTTTTTTTTTTAGGTAGATTGTTACACCTAATCTCTATTACAAAACAAAAATATAAATAGATTACTAGAAATTTTGCGACTAGAATTACTATTTTTTTATTGTGTCGAATAAAGATTCTCTATTTACATATCAATTTTGGGGTAATCTATAAAGAACTTAGACCCTAAGCTCAATTTTAGTATAATCTTTTATTTTTGGGTGGATGTATTATGAAGGAGAACTACTCAAGAAAAGCTTAAGGCAGCTATAATCAGGTAGAAATCGTATTATGATTTTAAGAAATGAGATATCAAGTATGTAAGGGGGGATAAAGTTTCTCCTTAAAACTTCACATTGGAAGAAAGTGATGGAATCTAGAAAGAAAAAAAAAACAAAGAGAGAGGACAAGTTAAATTCAAGATTCATCGGATCTTATGAAATTGTGAAGATAGTTATGGCGGAGACTAATAGACTCGCGATGTCTTTGTAATTGAGTCAGATATACAATGTGCCCTATGACTTGATGTTGGGATAATACATATCGAATCTTTCTCACATTGTACTAGATGAGAGTATTCAAGTGAGATAAGATTTGGCATCTAAAGAGGAAATCAGTTCACATCTTAACACGAGAGATTAAGGAATCTCAAAATAGGCATGTACCATTAGTGAACGTACTAAGAACAAACCACGCAACAAAATGAGCTACTTGAAAAGCGGACAGGTGATTAGAACACATTACTCCCCAATTGATCAACCGCAATATATCAAGTATGTTTCGAGGGCAAAACATCTTAAGGGGGAGAGAATTACAACGCCCACAAATTAGTCTGATTAAAATAAGTATGTGGTATACATAGAAAACACATGATAGACATAAAAATTTAAATAAATTGAATAATTGACTAAATTAGAAATTAAAATAAATTAAATTTATTGACATGATAAATTTAAAATAAATTATACTACATAATTAAATTGTATTTTTGGTATAAAAAAAATTAAAGATATTAGATATAAGGAAATATGTGAAGAAGATAATAATAATAATAATAATAATAATAATAATAATAATAATAATAATAATAATAATAATAATAAAATTATAAAAAAGAAAAGAAAATTGAAAAGTAAAAAGGGGTCAGCAGAAAGAAAAAAAAAAAAGGAAAAAAAAAAGACCAAAAACGTGAATTAGGAGGAAGTGGGGCTGAAGTCTTTTTTTGGCCATTTGCTTCCAACTTCATCTCTCTTCTTCTTCTTCTTCATCATCCATTTTCCTTCCTCCATATCACAGCCCAAAATCTTCATCATTTCCTTCAAGATTTGCATCAAAAATCAGTCCAAATAAATCTGATCTTGGTAAGAAATATTTTTCCCATGATTATTGTGTTATTAGAACTTTTTGGATTATGTTCTGCAATGTACTTCATTCATTTTTTGATTATCGTGTGAATCGAATTTGGGGAATTGTTAAACGTAAAAGTTGTTCATATATGTCTTGTATATCACTTTGCCAAATTTTATTGAATGATTTTGAGTATATGAAGAGATATAATTATTGGGGTGAAACTAGTTCAGGGAGATGTATCAACTGAATAACCTATGGTTTTGTAAAAATTGATAATCTTAATGGCTTAATCTGAGGTTTTGTAAAACATAAAAGTTGTAGAGATATATGTTTTTGAGGTCTCTGCCAAATTGCGTATAAATTGCTTCTGTGTAGGTTGAGTTATTCTGAAATGAACTATGATTGTTCCTTGATTGAGCTAGTTTCATATACCTGTACAGCTCAAGTAACTTCGTCCTTATATTTCACCTATTTTTAGATCGAATTAGCCAAAGTTAAAATATGAAAGTTTTACTCCTATGTCTTATCTAAATTCCTGTGAAAGTATCACTTTAAAATGTCATGTATTTTGTGAGTTATGAGCTGAACAATTGAACTGGTCAGGTTGATACTTTATATTAAACCAGTTATATATCCTCTCGTATTTGAGAGCCATAGAGACCGAATCTGGAAATGAGGTAAACATGAAAAATGTTTCAAATTAACTTATATAATTGTATAAATATTTTCATAATAATTGAAGGTACACATTGAAAGATATGAAGTTTTAAATATGGTACTCCGAAACTGTCTAAAGGTAGAGAATAGAACAATATTTAAAAATATACCAAAAATCGTGTAATAGTTCAAAACTTCTGAAATTTTAGTATGTTTTAGGTTTAGATGTTATATTTAATCAGGATTAAAAATCATATAAATTGGATAAATGTAGAAAAAGTTATTGATCCAACAGTCCTAAAAGGTCATGTTCCAGCTTATAAGAAATTGTAGTTATTTATTTAAACTATATTAAGAATAAATATTTTATCAATGTATTAATTATTTATATTTTCGAATTAGGATCTCAAAAAGAAGAAAAGCAATAAAAGTAGACAAGCTCCAAATTTTAGATTTTGGAAAAAGCTCCATTGAGATATACATATATGCATTTTAGTTTGTCTTGTTACATGCTTGTGTATTAATTGAATAAGTGGCATATTTGAATAATATCTTAAAATGTGTAAATATGAAATGAATTGAGTGCTTAACCAATGAAATTTCAAGTTAATGCATCTATAGACATATGGATGAATAATTGATTGATAAAATGTAGGAAATTTTGGTTTACAATATATAGCATAATATATTTTTCAATATAGATTAGTATATGATTGATTAAAAATGAGATAATTATTAATGGTAATTATTGAATAATTAGGACAATAAAGAGTGAAGTTAGAAAGTCATGTATGACATATGTATTTGATATGAAAAGAGAGGTTATATGGCATACTTGGACTCATAAAGTTATTATAAATTTTGGTTTTGTATTAAAAGATTTGTTGGTTTTGATTGTATAGCAAACTAATTAAAGTATGTCAATATTACTTAAATGGTTATATATAATGGAATATCATATGATTTTAAAATTTTATAATCATATTTTCATTATAAATGTAATGGGAATTTTGATTCCAACAAATTAATATATAAAGAAAATAAATAAGTAATAATATTAATTGCCCAGTTCTAAACCTGTGGACTAATTAGGGATAGATGGTACACCATTGCGGGGGTATTACGGTACCGATATTGATATGGTTTAGGAACAGGGTGGTATTTGCTCTGAGAGCACCCATGTCCTAATTGTAAACAGATGATGTGATTATACTCGGTCATGAGGCTTAAGCTCCGCGAGCGCACTTGACTTGAGACTATAGTGAGTAAGGTGCTTAAACTCCGCGAACGGCCTTACTACACGCCCTATATCCGGACAGTCCGGGAATGAGATTTGGGCTATTTATATTAAAATATTATATATAAAATAATTAAATGACATACATGTACTTGTTGAAAGATAAAATGTGTGAAATAGCATGAATTATAAATATTTATTAAGGTAAGATAAATTTATAATTGAGTTATATATATATATATATATATATTAGCAATGAATTTGGTACTATTGTATAATCATGTGGTTGTCCCTGTATAATATATGTTAGAATATTGTGTACTGTATTATAAATTATCTACATTGCATTTTGGTAATTGTATGTTAAAATATTTATGCTTATATGGATTGAGATTTGAGTTAACTAAACAATCATAATGTTAGGAAAATCATTTAAATTAAAATGAGTTATGGAAACATGAGAGGAGGTAGAATGCTTAATATTTTATATATTATATATGGTTTAATATATATACAGTTCATGTCCTTATACAAATATAATGATAATATAATGGAACATAAATTTTATTTTATTATTCTAAATTTTATGCAATAATTTATTTAAATTATATCATGATTATTATGATCCATGTTTGTGTGACTGCATGGAAAAACTTAAATGTTTATATGTACCACTAAGCTAGAAATGACTTAGCGTGAGTTTTTGTCACGCAGGAACTGGAGCTTGCAAGTAGTAAACTGTGAAATTGATAGAGGAAGTACAAGCCCATACTAGAGGAGACGCGTTAGGGTCGGATGTATATTATTTTTGCATTTTCTTTATTATCATGCATATGAGTTTGTTAGACATGTTTTATATATAGTTAAGAACATATTTTATATTTTGGTATTATATCTATATAGTTAGATGTAAGGTAAAAACCATTAATTTTGATAGTTATAATGATGCATAATATTTATGTAACATGATAATATATTTGATGATTGAATCCATATGTATATTTGAATATTAAAAAAAATATCAATTTAGTTATTAAATAAAAATTTTAAATTCAGACTAGTTTTATTCAGATTGTCTGTGTCATTCCGCTTATGTAATGAGATTATTCCTATTATATAGACGAGATGTCACAATTTAAGTGTTTATCTATAACACTTAGGGTTAAGGTTAAGAGTTATCTTGGTAAAACTTTAGTCGTAAGGGTTTAAGTGTAAATCTAGAGAAAAATACTTGTAAGGAGTTTTTAAAGTTAGTACTTGTGAAAACTTTAAGTTGGGATTTATGTGTTAGCCTTTGGAAAATACTTAGATTTGTTAGTTAGCCACAAAACTCTTAGATTTTGTGTGAGCCTAGGAAATACTAAACTGAGAGTAAGCTCGTGAAAACTTTAATATTATATTCTTGTTGAAGAATAGTGGAAAATTTCAATTGAAATTGAGAAGTGGATAAATAGTTAGTTAACACTAACCACTATAAAAATCTTTGTATCTTGTGCTTGTATATTTTATCTCTGTTTTATTTATTGTCTTCTCTCAATCTATTCAAAATAGCCTAAGTAATTATTCTTGTTCTTAAGCCTTAAATTTTTAGTTTAGCACCAATTCATCTCCATTTCTTGGTGCATTTTATTTTATATATATGTCACACTATACTATGCTAGCAGTACAAATGTACAATATATTCTAACATCTCTTTCTATATATATATATATATATATATATATATATTACAAGTAATTAATTAATATAATCTATATATAGATTATATTATTTGTTATATAGATTTTTGCCATTTTATTATTCATTATCTTCCTTGATTAATAATTACATATAGAGTATTTTTGCGAATGAGATCTAATAGAGTGAAATTATTGAAAATAATTGATACTAATGCATTATGCTCCATCTCTAAGCATAATTCCATGATAATTAACAATTATAATTTATATTCTTATTAAAAAGTTTTTCATTTATTATTCTTGTGCACGCATGCATATATATATATATATATATTAAAAAAAGTAAAAGATACTAGATGATGATAAATTGAAGACTTATATTAATTTTCAATGAACTATCTAATTTGTTTTTGTAATTTTTTTATATGCATAATTTTTTTGTGTGAGATTTTTTATTTTAAATTTTACTGTTTATTATATATATATATATATATTTTGTGTTTTCGTGTATAATTGTCACTTATCATATTTTAAAATATTATTGTCATATAAATATGTTACCCGTATGGTATCCTATATTATATATATATTTAATATATTTAGTTAATATCATCGTATAACATCATATTAATACATAATATAATTGTATTATGTAGCTGTTAAATTTTAATACAATTAATCATTCTTGTTGCATAACTGTCATGACACCTTTACACATAGCACAAAATACTTGACATACGACCAACAATTACGTTTCTACTTTTCCAAAACCCACATGTAATTGAAAAAAATAAAAATAAAATTCTTATCCAACATCTTCGTCTTTTCGTCTCTCTCTGTCTAGCTGTGGAATTGTGTCTGCAGAAAAATGGATGAACAAGCCGCACGTGGTGATGGTCTTGGGTCTACTTATTCTCTCTTCCGCGACCTAACTATAACTTCTGCACTGTCCGTCCCACACCGCACGATCTTCTTCGGAGACTGTGCAGAGCCCCGATCGGACGAAACTACCTCCTCTTCTGACGGTCACACCTATTCCAAGCCCATAATGGTGCTTGACCTGATATGGAATCTGGCCTTTGTTGCGGTCTCAGTTGTGGTGCTATTTTCCGCCACCGGAGAAAGGCCATCCACCCCTTTAAGAATTTGGGTCTCTGGCTACTCTATGCAGTGTCTTCTTCATGTGGGTTTCGTTTATTTTCAGTATCAAAAGAGGAGGAGAGTTGATCGTGATCATTTTGATGATGAGGGGCTGTCATCCTCGCAGACTCAAAGCAGGTATCCTTTACCATGTTTGTAATTTTACTTTCTTAAGTCAACATGGCTTCTATTTCATTTTCATGGTTTCAATTCGTTTTCCCTTTTTCTGCTTCTGTTCTCTTTTTGCAAATTGATTACTGAAATGGATTATATTTTTATTTATTTTCCAAGTTTGTATTGGCAGGAAGATATTCCACTAGACTGTTACTGTTACTGCTGCTATTTTTTTTTTCTTCTTTTCAAATATTATAACTTCAAGTTAGGGTGTTTCTTCATTATTATTGTCTTTAGATGGGGTTTAATAACGCGATAACATGTTTGTAATTTTACTTTCTTAAGTCAACATGGCTTCTATTTCATTTTCATGGTTTCAATTCGTTTTTCCTTTTCTGCTTCTGTTCTCTTTTTGCAAATTGATGACTGAAATGGATTATGTTTTAATTTATTTTCCAAGTTTGTATTGGCGGGAAGATATTCCACTAGACTGTTATTGTTACTGCTGCTATTTTTTTTTCTTCTTTTCAAATATTATAACTTCAAGCTAGGGTGTTTATTCATTATTATTTTGTTTAGATGGGGTTTAATAACGTGATAAAATCATACTAATAAGTGAGAATTAATTCTAACATCTCTTGGTTTTCAAGGCACAGCATTGGGTCTTTTTAATGTAAAATAATTGCTTAGAGAGTGTGGCAGAACGGCTCCTTAAAGGAGGAAAAATGTGGTAATTGGGTATATATTATGTTGGGATATATTTTTTTTTCTTTTAACTGGAATTTGGAATTGGAATTGACTAAGCCTTGAAATTACTCCTTATAATTCCTGTGTTATATATATAATTTTAAATTTATTAGTTAGTATACATATCCTTGTGTTCCAAAAGATGCAATTTTTTAATGGTTAATACTGATAATTTCTATGGATGTTTTTGAAATGAATGATTGAGAAGTCCTGAAGTGAAATTCTTGTTGAGTTATTCTGAGCATTATTTGAAATTTCAAGTATCCACAATTATTATTATTACTACTATTAATCATCATCAGAACTCTAGCTATGTTAAGTTTGGCAATCGCATCTTTTTGTGGGCATTAAATGTTCAATTTCTGTGGAGATTCTTGTATGAGGCTAGTG
This sequence comes from Triadica sebifera, assembly GCA_023653625.1. NCBI lineage: Eukaryota > Viridiplantae > Streptophyta > Magnoliopsida > Malpighiales > Euphorbiaceae > Triadica > Triadica sebifera. Next base: position 38,689,330 of record CM042892.1, on the reverse strand, counting down.
GAGGTTGAACTTAGCTTTTTTGTTTTGTTATGTAATTAGGTTTGCCCTTTTTGAAGTTCAAGGGATCTCCTGGCTTGGTTTAAAGGCATATTGACAGGGGTATATTTTGAGAAAATAAGGCATATATGCCCATATTTGATTATGTTGTTGTTTCACGCAATGGAGGCCTTATGGAATGGTTACATAATGATAATTTTTGTTATGGAACTTTGAAGGATTATTACTGAAGAATGATTCATAACCCAAGGACCAAACCAAAATATTATGGTTATCAACTTATTCAGTTTGGTTGTAGTATTTTTATCCTGTTGGTTAGTTTCAATTTATCTTTACTAGAAACCATAGTTTAACGAGCTTAAACTGCTTATATATCATTCAGTCACTATCATCCCTTCAGGTCATGTTGGCAGAGGTTGCTAATACAGCATATTCTAGGTTACTCTCAACAGATTCAAGTCCTTTGTAACTAAATTTCATGATTAACATGCTCTTTCCTATTTCCTTCCTGAGGACGTTGTTGACAATATGTTTGTTTACTTGTGGCTTTTTAATGTTGTGTTGTTTTCTTATGGCTTTTTAATGTTGTATTTCTACCCTTTTAGATTTGTTATGTAGAGAACTTTCGCTTGAAGTAGATTATGCTGCTAGGAAATATGTGAAAATGTCTAATAGCATTATATTTATTTTTCAGCATTATGAAACAGTTGGAGTCCATCAATACAGTGATATCTTCCATCTGGTGGGTGATTGGATTTTATTTGATTGTTGTAGGTGGCCAAGCACTTCTGCAAGATTCTCCTCGTCTATATTGGTGAGGGCCATGCATCTAGATTTTTATCTTGCTTTTAATTTAACAACAAATTTTGTTGTGATTAAATTTCTTAATAACATGTGTCTGAAACCTGTTTAGTTATTTGCAGAACCAGTTTACTTATATATAACCTTATCTCTAATGATGTCAACAGATAAACTAGGATATTCAGAATACTTGTTCATAGGGCTGGATGGACATCTGCATCCTATCTAAATGCACATGTAGAGTGACTGTTTATGTTTATGTGATTAACAAATAAAGAATCTATATTTGTGTGTGAGATCCTTATAGCATTTTAAGTTTACTGCTTTCTATCTGTATTACTTGTAGCTTCTTTTAAATAAAAAGTGTTTAGTAACAATTAGTAGCTTTATTTCCAATCTTAAGATAGCTTTATAATTGCTTCTCTTAAATGTAATAATATGATATCCCTGAGTATCAATTCAGACCATCCACAAAGTCAATGATGCAGAACCTGAATAATTTCTTTCTGAAAACAGGCCACCAAAATGTGATAGACTCATAAGTGTATCCTGATATTTTCCCATCAATTGTGATGGTTTCTTACTTTGAAATCAATACAAGCATTTGGTAGACTAACAAGTAACTTCTGTCCATGGAATGCAGGTTAACAGTGGTATTTTTGGCCGTTGATGTGTTCTTCATGATCTTTTGCATTGGAATGGCATGTATCATTTTCTTTGTTTTATTTTGTTGCGTACCAATTCTAGCAATAGCCTACGCTGTCGCAATGAGGAAAGGGGCATCTGAAGGTGATATTAGTAGTCTTTCCAAGTATAGATACTGCCAAGACAGCCAATTGAGGGTGTTGGATGGTGATGAGAAGCGAGAATTGCTTGGAGAAAGGCTAGGGTCAACCAGCGCCGATCTAGCTGATGAGCTTACTCTTCTTCCAGAGGATTCAGTAAGCATCTATTCTAAACCTTAAATAGTTCATAATTTTATTAAGTAGATTTACAAGCAATCCAATTTGACTTTAAGATTACTGATGAAGAAATGCATGCCTGTTTCTTGCATTTTTTGATGAACACTATATTGCATTTTCACTGGAGCTATGACTTCTACTTGATATTGTTGCATTGTAATGTATAATGCTAGAGAGAATTTAACTGCATAATGTATGGGACCTCTACTTTGAAATCCAATACTGGATATGGTTAAAGATGGTTCTTGTTTTTCTGCATTCTAAATTTGCAATACCAAATCTTTGTTTTCTTTAAGAAGTTTCTCTTATTATTAAAACAGCAGATTTAATTGTAATTGCACTTGGCATTTCTAGAAGTAAAGGAGTCATATAAAAAATTGCAGAAGTTCCTTTATAGAGAACATGTGTGAAATGTGATAGTAAGATTGGTTTGTTGGTGTGGCTTGTCAATCACTGGCACACCTGTCCTCTAATAATTTTTGGTGTTTCAGCATGTTTTCTTTGACTCTTTTTTTGCTCATGTTTTAAATCAGCAACAGAAAAAAATAAATAAAACAATTGCTGTTTTAAGCCAAGATTAAATGGACTGCTCATGGGGTTAAAGTTCTGAAATGGGTAACGTGTGCAATTATTTTCAAGTTGAACTTTAGTTCTGTAGCTATATACCGTAACCCTTCATGCCTTTGGTTGGCTGCTGGAAAGAGCTTTGATTGTGAAATTATAAGTAATACAGTGCTGCTAATCCGTGCGTCAAGTGGTCAGTATGTAGGTTAACCAATTTGGGCAGAAAATTTGTTATTACTATGAAATTCTAGTTCAGTTCTTTTTTGTTTTTTAAATGTATTTATACTGTGGGAAATGACTTTTTAAAAAAAAAAAATAATAAATGGAACCAAATTAATAGGCTTACACCTTGGTTTAGGGTTAATTTGTGTAGCTGCCAAATGAAAAAAATTCGAAAATGCCTGTGAGAATCTTAGTTGAATTTGTTGATTTCCAGGATTGCTGCATCTGCCTGTCTAGATATGTAGATGGAGTGGAGCTGTATACTCTGCCTTGTAGACACCATTTTCATTGTGGATGTATTAGCAAATGGCTTCGGATTAATGCCACCTGCCCCCTCTGCAAATTTAACATTCGCAGGAGTGATACATTTGTCTGATTTTCCATCTTGAGAAAATGTGTTACCTTATCGAAAAACTGACTGATTTAACTTCGGCTGATCTGCTGATGCTTATGGTAAAAAAAAAAAGAAGAAGAAGAAGAAGAAAGGTTGGGTGAATTTCTTTCCATGTTTTCATATTCTTCATTACCTGCCTCCCCACTCCAAAAAAAGGAGATGAAAAGTCGGTGAATAGAATCTGTAACCTTGTTTTTGAAGTTTCATTCTCATGAGTGTATATTTTGTAAATGCAATCTACTTTGTTGAACAAATTGGAAAACTTAGCCAATGAATACCAGGTGAAATTTTACTGAAACTTCACTTGCCATCATCTACTTTATTATTTTTATTTTTATTTTTTTTGGAAAAAAAGATGATTAGGGGTCTATCACAACTCTATCATGCTTACGTTTTAGGGTGAATTGTTGAATCTTCTATTCTATTTTTTATCTGAAGAGTCTAAAATGTTTGATCATATAGTTACCAGCAAGGGTATTCATGGTTCGAAGATATATTTTTGGCAGATTAGAAAAATATAAACCAAACCAAATTATAAAAAAATAGTAAATCGATCAAATTGTACGACGGTTTTGTTACGGTTGGTGGTTTGGAGGTACTTTGAAAGTGGTTCAGCTTTTTTATTTTGATCTAAAATTTTAGTACATTATTATATTTGGTCTTAAAACATTATATTAATAAATAATAATTTATATGATCAAATTATATAGAAGATTAAAGGAGTCTTTCAAGTAGTTAGGTTAAATGTGTAATTCTAATTGAAAATTAAAGTTAGGTTAACGATGTAATTTTGACTCCAAGCACTAATGCACGAAATTTGAAATCTATAAACATGTAAAATAAGCTTATTAGCAATTGATTTTTCAGCAAAGAGAGTCTACTCCAATTATGCAAGAGAACAGCAATACTGCATTATTTCACCAACCTAAGAAAGAAAGAAAGAAAATGAAACATAGGCTATAACCGAAAATAAGTTACCAAGAAAGGAAGGACCAGTTGCTTCCACCAAAATGACCATGACCATCACGGCCACTTGCACCTCCGCCACCAGAATTGCTATTTCTAGAGCCTATGAGTCTGCCAGCACCACTTGAACCTCCATTTAGAGACATAGGAATAAGAATTGTTGAAAGAGGCAGCCCTAAAAGCAGTTAATAGGGATGGTAACAAATTTGGGTTTTTTAGGCTTTCTATTAAAAGCATATAGGGCAATATGAAATCAGGTTTGGATTTACTATCCCTATATGGTTGTATGAAATGCGGTTCAGTTAGTAAATTTATTACTTGTGTCAAGTTTGGGTTTAGTTGTCCATGTAAAGATTAATATGCTTAAGATTTTTGGTTGGTGGATGGAATTGAACTTAAAACTTCTCATTTAGATTCAAGTGAGCTCACTATTAAACCAACTAGTTAACTTTTTAATAATATGCAAATAAAAGATATATTGATGATAGGAGTATAAACTAAAGGTGCTATTCTGAGGCCATGCTGAGGTTGACAAGTATGTAGCTAGGAATGCTATTCTAAATCCCTACTAAGGATGACAAATGTGAAAATGGGGGTGCTATTTTGAGACTCTGTTGAGGATTCCTACAAAGACAATAAAAATTAGGAGTGGTGTCAGTGAGGCCGGTCTAAGCTCTTTAATAGTCAAGTCAGTATGTGTGTTATGAGTATTAGTCAATAGAGATAAAGGAGAAAAAAATGTTATAAGTGGGAGACAGAAGAGAGATAGGGAAAAAAAAACAAACAATCTTTATGGGTTGCCATTTACCTTTTTGTAGTGTTGAATGTAGTTACCTAAGGTAGTGGTAGTTATCATAAGAGTGTGTTGTTTTGTGTAAGTAGGAAGTTATTGTGAAAGTGGGAAGTTGAGTTGACTATTAAGGAGATAGTGGGTGACCAAGTAGCCACGTTCTTTTTGAAGTGTGTGGATTGCCAAGTGGCCATGTTCTTTTTGAGATGTGACTCGAGGCAGGATGTTGTTCAGGTGTTCTTGATGTATGGTCAAGTCATAATGTTGTGCAGGTCTTCTTGAGGCCTTTACTTATGCAAAACATTACCCATGTCTTTTAACATTTGTGGAGTTCAAGGTCAGGCCTGAACCAAGCCTTGGAGTAAGGGAATTTTCCTTGTGTTATCATATGTCCCCTACCAATTTCTAAATATTTATGTTTGAACTTAATGTTAGAAGTCATTTCAAATGATAACCAAACTTCCAATAGACATAAGATGGTCACTACATACTATTCTTTATGAGGTCACATTGTAATGTTCAGCCATGCCTAGAGGTTGTTTTAAGGATCTTTGCTTTTGATTTGGCTATGTCACATAGGTTGTGCACCTTGCATATCTTGTGAATTTGTTCACCTTTAGATTTTGAGACTATCAAGCCTTCAACATGTAAGTCATTTGATCAAGTTAAGACTTCACTTATGCTACTTTATTGAACTTTTCCCTTAATTGTTGAACTTGCTACATGCCAAATTGCCTTGTAATGTGGATGTCATTTGTATTGAGCCTTCATCTTGCTTATCATATGATTGAGCCTAAGCATGACCTTGAGTTTGTACTTGAGCTTGAGTCTTTGCACTATGCCATTTTGTTAAGCCCTTTTTTTAGATGCATGTATAAACTATGACTCACTAAGCTTGTGTTTGCCTCAACTGCGGTGAGGAAAATTTAATATTTGTCGAGTTCACCCTTTAAGTGTTTATGATAAGGCTATGATGCCTTATATGCATATATATAAACTTAAGTGTATGTATTGACGCTGTTGGTGCATGTTAAGGCTATTGGGCCTTATATTTCTATATGCCCCTCATTAGTAAATTGATCATTTATGTTCGGTAAACAAGATGCTTTTGTGAACTTACTTTATGATTATAAACAATAGAGTGTGATCATCGTTATAGCTTCAAGGTTAGCTTAAGCTAAGCCTTGGGGGTTGAGGTTCACCCAAGGTGTCCTCACAATGCAAAATATAAATAAGAATGAGGATTGAAGTATAGTGGAAGTGGATGTACCTTAACTTATAAGATGTGTGATTTGCCAAATTGTGTTGTAAGGTGAGTGTCATTCTTTTGAGCTTTTATCTTGACATATTTTATGGTATTGGTCCTTGATTGATCATTCTTCAATAACATCTTAAGTTTGAGAAATAACCTTGCAATCTAACATCATGGAATGAGGTTAAACAATAGCATTTCGAAATTAATCAAAGTGTCTTGGAGAAATATGAGCCTTTATAAGCATGTTTTCATGTAGGCTAATAAGTCTTTGTAAGTATTCTTTCCCAAAGCTACTTATTTTCTAAGGTATTGGGTCTCATTATTCCTTTGTATTTCTGAGGTTAGTTTGCCTTTAGGGGATATTGTTTGTAAGATGGTGTCAAGTTGTGAAATGCACCTTAAATGAGGCTAAATTTGGAGGATATGGCCTAGGTGATACTACGTTTGAAGAGTATTCCTTACACTTTGCAACATTCCTGATGAGGCTTGATGACTCCTTAATAGTTGTAATTTGTTGGGTTTTGAAGAATGAATCACATTCATAAACGCAACGGAAAAATAAAATTTTCAAAATTCGAAACAAAAGATCATACTTATGCCATTAAAACTAATTTATATAAATATAGAGGTTAGAAATTATACCTTATAATTTCTTATTTGTTATTCAAATTTTCACTTTGCTGGGCTGTAGCAAACCACAACAATCCACACTAGGATATCTCTAACAATAATCCACATGAAGAATGAAGAAGAAACTATGAAAAGAAATGGTTTGAACAAATTCAAAGTGCTAGCTTTGAAAGTGTTCTTGAGAGAATTTTAGTCTTAAAAATATTTTTTCACAAAAAAATTTTTTCATGTCTATTTTTTGTCATTTGATGTCTTTTCTATTTGAATCAAATTCAAAGAAAAAATGAAAAGTCAAAAATGGAGAAAAGGGAATTGAATGAATAATAAATGTGCTTATTGGCCTAATTAAAGCCAAATTCACCTGTTGGCCAACGGGAGGAACTAGTGTGTGCGCTGGGCCTGCTACGGACTGCCGCTGGGCAGCCTAACAACCTGCCAGCCCGCGCGTGCCAATGACCCTCCCAAACGATTTTTCCATGCGATCTCATCGCGATCCATCCCGAAATAATTCTCTCATATTTTGGATTCCATCCAAGACCATCTTACTCATTCTCCATATTTTTAATGCGTATGACCCATTCAGTTCCTGGTTATGTTGGCCACTTAAATTAACAATTAATTTAAGCAAGTCATGAGCGGTATCTAGCAACACATCATGACCCCCAATTGACGGAAAAGTCAATGATTTGACTACAAATCTTTCCATAGACAATTTCCATGCAATTATTTCTTTCACCATTCTATACCCCACTTGGTTCAGAGTACGAACATGTGTCAACTCCCACTAGACTGATTACATCACGTCTAGTCCAAGTAATGTTAGTTCTTGTCCCTGAGGCTCATTACTCTATTAGATATGTCATTGAAGACTATCTTTATGACATTTTCACTTCAACCAGAGATTCCCGAGTAATGACTATGATAAGAGGCCATGGGTATACGCTCCATTTATCAGGAGTGGTGAATCCTTTGTTGGTTACCTAATTACTTTCGAATGTCTCAAGTTGTATCCAATCACCACCCTATGAGCAACCTCCCTGAGGCAATAAGGAATAGTGTCAAAATACAGAATCAGTATCCAAGATATCCTTGAGTACCTCAAGTCTAAGGATACTTGCACCATTGCTATGATGAGATTATCATTGACATTTGAACAGATTATCCATATGATTGTCTCGTAGCTGGTCATCCCATGTACTTAGCTACACTTAGTAAGCATCCACATGTTAACTCTAAACATCTCATGTTTACAGATTATGAGATCTACTACTCGATCCAATCAAGGAATGTAACATGTGCTAGTCTATCCGGATTAATAATGTCCCATCTCATTAATCCTATGACTAGGGATAATTTTGATACTAACATAATTACAAATGATAAGAATTTCAATATTATGATCTCATCATGATTTTCTTCATGCTATGTTATGTATCAAGGACTTCATTAATTGATTTAAGATCATTATCAATTCATATATCAAATGAACATCAAATAAATGAAAAAGCCTTTTATTAATCAAATAAATTTGTACAATAAGTGGTAAAAGTGATTGCCTTTATAGTACTTCTCTAATATAATTTACCTGATTAGGCTAAAAAACTCTTAGGTTAGGTTGATTAATCTTAGAGATTATCATGTGATGTAACATGGTTTTATAGATAATTTGAGGATAATGTGAGGATATTTTTACAATGTTTGCATGTCATGAATTGAATGTCTAATCCTAGGACTAGTTTTCTCATAAAAGTTTATAATAGGCATAATATCTTTAGCATGATAAATATTAGGATAATGACCTTTGAGAATTCTGAACTAAACAAGTTAATGTCGAAGTGCCATATATTTGTTTAATTGACCATTAAAGTTGTATGTTAGGCTAAAAAGTGTTAAGGAGGTATATGCGCTAATGAGCCTTAAAAATTGCGCATTGGATCTATCATTGCAATATCATATGGTAGAGTGATGAGCATTTAAATACATATTCTTAGCTGGAGAGCCTATAAAAGTTCTAGGATAAAGGACAATCCTCCAAATAATATGTTAGCCTTAAAAATTCAACTTTAGTTAGATGAGCTTTACAAGTGATAGTTGTTGTTTTTGAAGTGCTCAAGATGCTAGTGAGGGGGGGTGGGGGGGGGGGGGTGGGGATTGAGTTTGTTTTCAAATTTTTCTCTGTTAGAAAATTGTTTTCTAACTTTGCTTTTATTCTTAGTAGATTACAATTTCCTATTGGACTATTTCTATTGAGAGTTTTCTACTACACTTTCCAATCAAAATTTTATCATCCAATAAAGATTATACCTTTTTGATAAATATCTAATATTCAATCAGAAACATTTCAACACATAAAATTTAATTAAAAAGGGATTAATTTTTTCTATTTAAATTCAAGACTGAATTTTTAAATTCTAAACAAAAATCATTTTCCTCAAATACTCAAATATCTTTTAAAATAAATTAAAACTTGCAATAATATAAAAGAGATAAGGGAAGAAGATGAACATAACTATTTATAGTGGTTTGACTCTCTTACCTATATCCACCCCTCAACATACAATATTGAGAGTCTCTCCCTGTTGACCCTTTTAATGGGCAAGGGATCAAACTAAGTTACAACTATTAGATTTTGAACATCCATCTCATACATATGGCAGCAAAAATTTAAAATTTTATAAAACCCAAAACCCACGAATCATGCCTATGTGATTCAAAATTGGATACAACCATCTGATGGGAGAAGAAGATTACCCTTGTTATTGTAACTTGATGTTCAAACTTGTGAGTTTTCCTTTTTGTTGGGTTGTAGAAAACTACAACAATCTATAGCTATGGATCATGTCTAAGAGTATCCATGCAAAGGTATGAAAGAAATAACCTCAAGGGAGTTGGGGTGTCATATGTAACTTAGACCACGAGTCACACGTGTCACTAAGTTGACGCGTCAGATCGACCATAGTCTAAATTTGGATTTTGACTGGAGAAAATTTAAATAATGAAAAATAATTATGGAAAATGCCTAATAAAGCATATTAAGGGTGTAAAGATGTTAGAATATGGTAGGGACATAACTGTAAAATTTGAAAAATTTTCAGTAAATTTGCGATTTACCGAAATTGGAGGATTAAATAAGATATTTAACAATTAAACACATAAATTGGATATGGTTTATTTGTGCTGGCGGGCCACCTTATATAAAAGGAAGATTCAAATGTTAAGTAACACAAAATATCAAAGTTAAGGTCAAATGGTGGGACCCAATATAGAAATTTTGGTTTCTTCTCTTTCTTACTTCTTTTTTTCTTCTTGCTTATCTCATTTCAACTTCATTTTTTGCACAAAAAACTATTCTTACCCAATCCCCCATATACCTCCATAGCCAAGCTTAGCTCAAGTGAGAGAAAGAGATAAAGTAGAGAGAGAAAGATAAGAAGAAGGCATTTTCATGCACCACTAGACTAAAGGAAATTTAAGGGAAAAAAAGAAATTGGATGTAGCAACCCTGAACTAGTGTTCCGTTCCCACTTCCATTCTGGAATAGAAATTGGATATAGCAACCCTAAAGGTACTTAAAGTTCAGCCTTGACCTAGAGACAAATCAAACATTTTGAAGTGTATTCTGTGATGTCCTTTTTCATACCTGCCCACCAGTATCTGCTCTTTAACTCTTGATACATCTTGTTACTCCCTAGGTGCATAGCATTTTTGCTTTCATGGGGCTCTCTAAGAATCCTTTGTCTAAGATCTTCTACATCTAGCACACATAATTTGTCTTGATAGAACAATCCATCATCTGATTCCATAACAAACCCAGGTCTCTCCCCCTTGGAGACCAACTCAACTAGTTCAATTAGATTAATATCTTCTCTCTGTGCATCCTTTATTTCCTGAGTAAGAGTGGGCTAGATGTGCAACTTTGCCACAGTCTTTCTACTTAAAGCATCTGCTACTACATTAGCTTTGCCTGAATGGTAGTCAATCACACAATTATAATCTTTTATTAGCTCTAGCCATCTTATCTACCTCAAATTCAATTCTTTATGTGAGAGAAGATATTTTAAACTCTTGTGATCTGTGTAAATGAAACACTTCTCCCCATATAAATAATGGCGCTTAATCTTCAATGAGAAAACTATAGCTGCCAACTCTAGATCATGGGTAGGATAATTCTTCTAATGCGGCTTTAACTGCCTAGAAGCATAAGCAACCACTTTTCCATCTTGCATCAATACACAACCCAATCCATTATAAGAAGGCTATGTCAAAACAGAGGCCTTAGTAAGCATACTTTTGAGCTCATCAAAACTAGCTTGACACTTATCTATCCACTCAAATTTAACATCATTTCTCAATAGTCTTGTTAAAAGAGAACTAATCATTGAAAAACCCTTGACAAATCTCTAATAATACCTAGTTAAACCCAAGAAACTTCTGACCTCGGTCAGATTCCATAGAGGCTTCCAACTCACAATTTCCTCAACCTTGTTAGAATCCACTTTAATGCCTTCTGTAGAGATAATGTGTCCCAGAAATGTCACCTCCTTCAACCAAAACTCACATTTTGAGAGTTTGGCATAAAGCTTATATTCTCTGTGAGTCTGCAACGCTATTCTCAAATGCTTTTCATGTTCCTCTAAATCTTTTGAATATACCAAAATATCATCAATGAAAATGACCACAAATTGATCAAGATCCGTCAATGTTGTTGGAGCATTGGTCAGCCCAAATGGCATAACCAAAAACTCATAATGACCATATATGGTTTTGAATGCGGTTTTAGCTATATCCATTGTCTTCACCCGTAATTGATGATAAACAGATCTCAAGTCTATCTTGGAAAATACTCATGCACCTTTAAGTTGGTCAAAGAGATCATCAATCCGTGGCAATTGGTACTTGTTCTTGATGGTCACCTTTGTTGGGTTTTGAAGAATGAATCATATTCATAAACACAGCGAAAAATAAAATTTTTCAAAACCCAAAGCAAAAGATCATACTTCTACCATTAAAACTAAATTATATAAATGTAAATGTTAAAAATTAAACCTTGTAATTTTTATTTGTTCTTTAAATCTTCACTTTGTTGGGTTGTAGTAAACCACAACAATCCACACTAGGATGTCTCTAATGATAATTCACGCGAAGAATGAAGAAGAAACTATCAAGAGAAAATGGTTTGAACAAATTCAAAGTGCTAGCTTTGAAAGTGTTCTTGAGAAAATTTTTGTTGTCTTAAAAATATTTTTTTTCACAAAAAAATATTTTCATGTCTATTTTCTGCCATTTTATGTCTTTTCAATTTGAATCAAATTCAAAAATAAGATGAAAAGTCAGAAATGGAGAAAATGACAACTAATGAATAGTAATTGGCCATAATTGGCCTAATTATGGCCAATTACAGCCGTTGGCCAATAGATGCAAGCTGCAGGTGCGCTGGGCCTGCTGCGGGATGCTACTGGGCAGCCCAGCTGGCCTGTAAGGCAGGCCAGCAGCCTGCTTAGCCCACGCGGACCCATACGGGCCTGTCACACTCCCAAACGATTTTTTCATGCGATCTCATCACGATCCATCCTAAAATAATTCTCTCATATTTTGGATCCTATCCAAGACCATTTTACTCATTCTCCATATCTTCAATGTGTGTGACCCATTAGGTTCCCGGTTATGTTGGCCACTTAAATAAACAATTAATTTAAGCAGGTCATGAGCGGTATCTAGCAACACATCATGACCCCCAATTGACCGAAAAGTCAGTGGTTTGACTACGAACCTATCCATAGACAATTTCTGTGCAATTATTCCTTTCACCAATCTATACCCCACTTGGTTCAGAGTATGGACATGTGTCAACTCCCACTAGACTGACTATATCACGTCTAGTCCAAGTAATATTAGTTCTTGTCCTTGAGACTCATTACTCTATTAGATATGTCATTGAAGACTATCTTTATGACATTTCCACTCCGGCCAGAGATTTCTGAGTAATGACCACGACAAGAGGCCATGGGTATACACTCCTTCTATCAAAAGTGGTGAATCCTTTGTTGGTTACCCAATTACCTTCGAATACCTCAAGCTGTATCCAATCACCACCCTATGAGCTACCTCTCTGAAGCAACAAGGAATAGTGTCAAAATACAGAATCAATATTCAAGATATCCTTGAGTACCTCAAGTCTAAAGATACTTGCACCATTGCTATGATGCGACTATCATTGACATTTGAATAGATTATCCATATGATTGTCTCATAGTTGGTCATCCAATGTACTTAGCTACACTTAGCAAGCATCCACATGTTAACTCTAAACATCTCATGTTTATATATTATGAGATCTACTACTCGATCCAATCAAGGAGTGTAACATGTGCTAGTCTGTCTAGATTAATAATGTCCCATCTCATTAATCCTATGACTAGGGATAATTTTGATACTAACATAATTACACATGATAAGAATCTCAATATCATGATCTCATCATGATTTCCTTCATGCTATGTTATGTATCAAGGACTTCATTTATTGATTTAAGATCACTTATTAATTCATATATCAAATGAATATCAAATTAATGAAAAAGCATTTTATTAATCAAATAAATTTGTACAATAAGTGCTAAAGGTGATTGCCTTTAGAGCACTCCTTTAACAAGCTCCCACTTGCACTAAAGCCAATCGCCTTTGTATTTAATTCCATAGGCGAGTACATGAGAATCCTATTTCTTTTGGGGAAGTGACTTAGTTAAAGGATCAACAATATTCTGATCAATGGGCACTCTTTTTATCTTTACATCATTCCTACCTATGATTTCTCTAATCAAATGGTATCTTCTGAGTGTATGTTTGGATCTCTGATGAGATCGTGGCTCCTTTGCTTGCGCAATGAATCCATTATTATCACAATACAATTGTATTGGATCAATAATGCTGGGAACCACTCCAAGTTCTGTGATGAATTTCTTTATCCAAACTACTTCCTTTGCTGCTTCAGAAGTTGCAATGTACTCTGCTTCGGTTGTGGAATCAGTAGTCGTTTCTTATTTGGAACTCTTCCAACTAACTGCTCCACCATTTAGTGTGAATATATAACCTGACTGAGATTTTGAGTCATCCTTGTCAGAATGGAAGCTGGCATCGGTATACCCGCTCACAGTAATATCTTCATCTCCATATACCAAGAATACATCCTTAGTTCTTCTTAAGTACTTAAGGATATTCTTGACAGCCACCCAATGACCCTCACCAGGGTCCGATTGGTATCTACTCGTGACACTCAGAGCATATGATACATCGGGTCTTGTACATATCATAGCATACATGATTGATCCTATAGCTGAAGCATATGGAATCAAACTCATGTGTATCCTCTCATCTTGTGTCTTTGGACACAGACTTTGAGAGAGTAATCCCATGGGTCATGGGAATATATCCCCTCTTAGACTGCTCCATCCTAAACCTGTTTAGCATTTTATCTATGTATGTAGACTATGAAAGACCAAGCAACCTTTTAGATCTATCTCTATATATCTTTATCCCTAAAATATAGACTGCTTCTCCAAGGTCTTTCATAGAGAAATTCTTGGATAACCAAATTTTGACTGATTGTAAGGCTGAGACATCATTTCCCATTAACAATATGTCATCTACATATAACACAAGAAATACGATTGCACTCCCACTAACCTTGTAGACACAAGGTTCATCCGGATTTTATAACAAACCAAACTGTTTGATTGTCTCATCAAACCGAATATTCCAACTCCTCGATGTTTGCTTAAATCCATAAATGGATCTTTGAAGCTTACATACCTTTTTGCCATCTTTGGATATGAAACCTTCTGGTTGTGTCATGTACACATCCTCAGTCAGATTTCCATTAAGGAAAGCTATTTTCATATCCATTTGCCATATCTCATAATCATAATGAGTAGCAATGGCTAGAAGTATCCTTATGGATTTAAGCATAGCTACTGGGCTAAAAGTTTCATCGTAGTCAATTCCTTGTCTTTGACGATAACCTTTAGCAACAAGTCTAGCTTTATAGGTAATCACATTACCATCCATGTCAGTTTTCTTTTTGAAAACCCATTTGCACCCTATAGGCTTTATTCCTTCGGGTGGGTCAACCAAAGTCCATACTTGGTTTTCATACATAGAATCCATTTCTAACTTCATGGCTTGAAGCCATTTGTCAGATTCTGAACTATTCAGAACCTCTTCATAGGTTGTAGGCTCATCATTTTCTATGAGCAATACGTCGTTCTGTTTACTAATGAGAAATCATATCTCTCTGGAACAGTACGTATCCTACTTGACCTACGAAGCTCTTGTGCTTCAGAAGGTTGAGCTGTTATATCATCTGTATGAGTAACAAGCTCCGATTGAGGTAGTTGATCAGCATCTGTTTGAGCATCTTGAACTTCCTCAAGTTCAATTTTGCTCCCACTATCTCCTTTTAGAAGGAATTCTCTCTCTAAAAAGATAGCATGTCTTGAAACAAAAACCTTTTGTTCCAAGGGGTGGTAAAATTGATATCTATAAGATGCTTTTGGTTATCCCACAAACAGACATCGGTCAGACTTAGCTTCTAGCTTATCTGACATTATCCGTTTCACATAAGTAGGACAACCCTAAATTCTCATGTAAGAAAATGTGGGCCTCTTGTTATACCATATCTCATATGGAGTAACATCAATTGACTTTGAAGGAACTCCATTTAATATATAAATGTCGGTCTCTAGTGCATTACCCTAAAAGGATTTAGGCAATTCTGGAAAACTCATCATAGACCTTACCATGTCTAACAAGGTTCGGTTTCTTCTTTCAGCCACACCATTGTGTTATGGAGTGTAAGGTGGAGTCCATTGAGATAAAATCCCATTATCCCTAAGATAATCTAGAAACTCTTGGCTCAAGTATTCACCTTCTCGATCTGATCGAAGTGTTTTAATACTTTTGCCAAATTGTTTATCTACTTCATTTATGAATTCTTTAAACTTTTCAAAATCTTCAGATTTGTATCTCATAAGATGCACGTATCCATATCATGAGTAGTCATCGATAAAAGTAATGAAGTAGATGAAACCACCTCTAGCGTGTGTAGACATTGGACCACATATATCTGAATGTATTAAGTCTAAAAGTCTATTAGCACGTTCACCCTTTCCCTTAAAGGGTAATTTAGTCATTTTGCCTAGTAAACAAGATTCACATATGTCATATGATTCATAATCAAATGACCCCAAACTACCACTTTTGTGTAGCTTAGCCATGCGTTTCTCACTTATATGACCAAGACGACAATGCCATAAATAAGATGATTTCAACACATCTTGTTTTTGCCTTTTATTATCATTGATGTTTAAAATTGGATTTGACATATCTAATATGTATATTCCATTGCATAATGTACCATTAGCATAAAGAATTCCATTTAACATAATAGAACAACAATTGTTACTAAAAGCTAAAAGGAAACCATCTTTATTTAGACTTGAAACAAAAATAATGTTTTTAGTCAAAACAGGTACATATTAGCAATTCTCCAAATTTAATATAAACCCATTAGGGAGGGTCAATACATATGTTCCTATAGCTAATGCAGCAACCCTTGCTCCATTTCCAATGCATAGGTTTGACTCTCCCTTATTGAGTTGTCTACAGTTCCTTAGGCCCTGCATATCAATGCATATGTGTGAGCCACAATTGGTATCTAATACCCATATATTATTATTGGAAACAGTATTAATTTCAATGACAAAAATACCTGAAGTAGATGGGGTATCAGATGCCTTCTTCTTCAAGGACTCTAAGCAAGCCTTGCAGTTTCTCTTCCAATGGCCATCTTTGCCACAATGGAAGCATGTCCCTTTTGGATCAATCTCCTTGGTCTTTTTCTTGGCCACACCTCCCTTAGGCTTTATGAACTTCTTATTCTTCTTAAGGTTCTTCCTTTTAGAACTTAAAGAGTCCACCAGCATCACAGCCTTACTGTCCTTCTTGATAGATGGCTCAGCTGTTTTAAGCAAGTTAATCAGTTCAGGAATAGTGGTAGAGATTTGGTTCATCCTATAGTTAAGCACAAAATGTGAATAACTATCAGACAAACCGGTTAGAATTAAGTCAATACTTAATTCATGGTCCATGACAAATCCCAAGGTGGCCAACCTCTCAATATAGCCATTCATCTTCAATGCTTATTGCACTGGAGATGTCCCCTCAACCATCTTAGTGCGGAAGAGCAACCTTGAAGTTTCAAACCTTTCGGAAGGTGTCTGCTCATCAAAAAGCTCTCTTAGATGGTATACTATGGAATTAACATCCATAGCCTCATGCTGCTTTTGCAACTCAGCTGACATAGTAGCAAGCATAATGCAGCTTGCCATCTCACTATCATCGAGATGCTTTTGATATGCCTTCTGAACATCTTCAGAAGCATTAGCAATAGGGGGATTAGGGAGTGCCTCATCTAGGACATAGCCAATCTTTTCGGATTTGAGAACTATTCTCATATTCCTTAGCCAATCCAAAATATTGGGCCAATTGGGCCTAGTCAACTTATTTGATTCCATTAGTGATCGCAAATTCACACTTGTCATGATGATGGTTCTAGCAACCTAGATGTAAAATAAAACATGTTAGAATGTACATAAAATGCATGTTTATTAGGTCTTTAATAAATCGCATTATGGCTCCCACTATTTTATAGCGAGTCCATAACACTCACTATGAACCCGAGAGAACTTATATGGAAGTTCTCCTAGTGGGTCAATATCCAACTAGCTAAGAATAACCTTGAGGCAACTCAAAAAGCTATCCTTAGTTTGGTTGGTAGGTATCTAATCCATACCAATTGCATTATTCATGCAACTATCAAATCTTGTGCTATCAACTTATTGATGTGTGTACATACATTGGGCTATCGACTCTTGATATGTGTAGATCTCATGTATACAAACCCAACTTCACCTCCAATACACATTAACCTTGGCGCAAATCCAACAAGTTAATAATATCGGTTAAGTCTAACCCATTAATCATAAAATCTAATTTCAATGGATTGAACATATTCTTATAGCATGAGCTTGAGGCAACTCAAGAACCCTAACTCTAGAAGAACTCTAGTTCTCCCCATATTAATGGAAGGTGTAAGACTTAATTGTTTATTTAGTGAGGGATTTCCTTGTTAAGTCTCATCAAGTTATTATTTCATGCTTTTATATATCATACATTCATCACATTGATATATAAAGATAGTTACATTAACTATATGGTATGATTATGGACATACTAAAGTCAATCTCTTGAGCCAAAGAGAGATTGACTAGGTCTTACCTAGGTATATGCATGAATTTACAACCCAAAATAGAAATCAAATTCCTATTTCTAAGTCTTCTTGTTTATGGTACCATCTCCTTTGCTTCTTCCTCCTTTGTATCTTCATTCTATCCTAATCCTATGTAATCTAATTACATATTTCAAATTATAGAAAACCTCAATTTACATTTGAGGGAAGTAAGATGAGAAGCGAAATACGAAAGAAAGAAAAAAAAGAGGTAGGGACATGCAGACCATATTTACCATAAAATAAAATAATTCCATGCATGCTCAATCACATTAGGCCTAAGTCCATAATCATCCATTATGCCTTTTCATACACCCCTAACATGCATTCTCTAATGCACAAAATAAAAATGACAATTTTGGATTTCAATTTATAAATCGATTCAACACTTGAATCGAAATTGCCTATATGTGTTCTTTCGGTTAATTTAATTTTGTATGTCATTTTAAAGTGAAATTTAATATTTAATCAAATTAAATTAAATTCCATATTTCCACAAATAATTCAAAATTAATTCTCCTTAAAATCAGAATATTATGATGTTAAAATTAAACAATTTAATTTTAATATACATACCAATTTCTAGAATTACGACTGCACAACTTAAATTAATTCAAAATTAATTTCCAAAAATTCTAAAAATTTTCAGAACATCAAATCACCAATCTAATTATCTTTAGGTCAGCTCAAGTTCATCAAAATAGTTTTGGCACAAGCCAAAATTACTAAGACAAACGAACCAACACACTTAGACGCTCAAAATGACTAATTCGATATCTAGAATTTTTTAAAATTTCAAATGCTGGAAAAATAATTTTGGCATGCATATAACATCAAAATAACATATTTTTAATCATATAAAAATTATTTTAAGGTGCTGTAAATAAAATAAACATATACAAAAAAAATCAAACAAAACAGTCCCACTGGGTAAGCTAAAACAGTCCCGTTTTTGTGTTTATTTTAAAAATTAATTAAAATAATTTTTAATTAATTATTGGACAGTTCCAGAGGCATAAACATATTCTCAATATTTCTAAATAATTTTTTTATAATTAAATTACAAAAAAAAAATGCAACCAGCCCCATTAATTAAGCCAAACAACAACACATGTTCATAAACAAGGCAATTTTAGACATTTTTGAAATAAATCCGAAATTAATTATTTGAATCACATTCAAATCATTTTTCAATCAAAATAATCATTCTTAATCATCCCATGATCAGATTAAAGAAAGAAAATATGTAAATTATATTTTACAAATTAATTTCAATTTTTCAAAACCTATTGATCCAAAATCATCAAAAATATGCAATCCCATTGCACTTTCAATTAAAATTAATTTTAATGGATACAAGGAGGCTCTGATACCAATGTTGGGTTTTGAAGAATGAATCATATTCATAAACACAGCAAAAAATAAAAATTTTCAAAACCCAAAGCAAAAGATCATACTTGTACCATTAAAACTAATATATATAAATGAAAATGTTAAAAATTATACCTTGTAATTTTTAATTGTTCTTCAAATCTTCACTTTGTTGGATTGTAGCAAACCATAACAATTTACACTAAGATGTCTCTAATGATAACCCACGTGAAGAATGAAGAAGAAACTATCAAGAGAAAATGGTTTGAACAAATTCAAAGTGCTAGCTTTGAAAGTGTTCTTGAGAGAATTTTTGTTGTGTCTTAAAAATATTTTTTTCACAAACAAATATTTTCATGTCTATTTTCTACCATTTTTTGTCTTTTCAATTCAAATTCAAAAATAAGATGAAAAGTCAAAAATGGAGAACATGGCAACTAATGAATAGTAATTGGCCATAATTGGCCTAATTATGGCCAATTACAGCCGTTGGCCAACGGATACAAGCTGCAGGCGCGCTGGGCCTCCTGCGGGCTGCTGTTGGGTAGCCCAGCTGGCCCGTAAGGCTGGCCAGTAGCCTGCCTAGCCCGTGCGGGCCCATGACACTCCTGAATGATTTTTTCATGCAATCTCATCGCGATCCATTCTAAAATAATTCTCTCATATTTTGGTTCCTATCCAAGACTATTTTACTCATTCTCCATATCTTCAATGCGTGTGACCCATTAGATTCCCGGTTATGTTGGCCACTTAAATTAACAATTAATTTAAATAGGTCATGAGCGATATCTAGCAACACATCATGACCCCTAATTGACCGGAAAGTCAATGGTTTGACTATGAACCTTTCCATAGACAATTTCTGTGCAATTATTCCTTTCACCAATCTTTACCCCACTTGGTTCAGAGTATGAACATGTGTCAACTCCCACTAGACGTGACGAGTATGGACATGTGTCAACTCCCACTAGACTGACTACATCACGTCTAGTCCAAGTAATGTTAGTTCTTGTCCTTGAGGCTCATTACTCTATTAGATATGTCATTGAAGACTATCTTTATGACATTTCCACTCCGGCCAGAGATTCCTGAGTAATGACCACGACAAGACGCCATGGGTATACACTCCTTCTATCAAAAGTGGTGAATCCTTTGTTGGTTACCCAATTACCTTCGAATACCTCAAGCTGTATCCAATCACCACCCTATGAGCTATCTCTCTGAGGCAACAAGGAATAGTGTCAAAATACAGAATCAATATTCAAGATATCCTTGAGTACCTCAAGTCTAAGGATACTTGCACCATTGCTATGATGCGACTATCATTGACATTTGAATAGATTATCCATATGATTGTCTCATAGTTGGTCATCCAATGTACTTAGCTACACTTAGGAAGCATCCACATAATAACTCTAAACATCTCATGTTTATAGATTATGAGATCTACTACTCGATCCAATCAAGGAGTGTAACATGTGTTAGTCTGTCTGGATTAATAATGTCCCGTCTCATTAATCCTACGACTAGGGATAATTTTGATACCAACATAATTACACATGATAGGAATCTCAATATCATGATCTCATCATGATTTCCTTCATGCTATGTTATGTATCAAGGACTTCATTAATTGATTTAAGATCACTTATCAATTCATATATCAAATGAACATTAAATTAATGAAAAAGCCTTTTATTAATCAAATAAATTTATACAATAAGTGCTAAAGGTGATTGCCTTTAGAGCACTCTTCTAACAACCTTATTCAACTGTTGATAATCAATACATAGCCTCAAAGATCCATCCTTCATTTTCACAACCTTCACAACCAATACCAGTGCACCCTATGGGGATGTACTTGGTCTAATGAAACCTTTTTCAAGGAGTTCTTGCAATTGTGTCTTAAGTTCTTTCATCTCTGATGGGGCCATTCTGTATGGCATCTTTGATACAGACATAGTTCCTGGAACAAGATCAATAGTAAACTCTACCTCTCTCTCTGGAGGAAGCCCAGGTAAGTCATCAAGAAACACATCTGGGAACTAATTTACCACCGGAATATCTTGAAGATTTGAACCTCCCTTTCTGGTGTCAATCACATAGGCTAAATAAGCTTCACACATTTTTCTCAACAATCTCTGAGCTTTCATTATTGATATGATTCGAGGATGTGAGAATAATTCACCTTTCACAATAATTTCTTCCAGAGTTTATGTCTTAAGTACCACAAATTTAAACTTGCAATCCACCACTACTTTGTGATGTGAGAGCCAATCCATGCCTAAAATGGCATCATACTCCTGGAAAGGCAACTTAATCAAATTTGCGCAAAACTCCTTCCCATGTACAACTAAAGGACAATTCCTGAATACTTTCTTCATTATTACACAGTGACCCAAAGGATTCCTAACTTCAATTTCATATTCTAAGTTTTTTTTAATCATATTATGTTGGCTAGGTGTACTAGTGCAAATATAAGAATGTTTGGAACCTGGATCTATGAGTGCACAAATGTCAGAATCATATAATGAAAACATACTAGCAATAACATCTATTGCCGCATGATCTTCCTTAGCTTTCATGGCATAGAATTGGCTAGAGCTTTGTTGGATCTAGGTCTATTCATAGTCTCTGAAACAGCCTACCTCGGTCGGCCTGGTCCTCATCTGAATTGAACTCCAGGCTGAGTCGGAGCTGATCGAGCTGTATGAGTAGGAGTACTACCTATCAAGAGTGGGCAATCCTTCCATATGTGCTCCTTGGATCCACATCTAAAGCAAGCACCTATGACATGCCAACATTCCCCTCGATGGCTCCTATTGCACATGTTACATCCCGGTATAGCTTTCTTGACAACTTGAGGTTGTGAACTTGCTGTAGCAGAAGGAGCCTTAGAGGGTGATCCCCTCCTGATAGACCTTGTTTGTGAATAGCTAGGACCCTTTCCCTGTCCTCTATTCTATGAACGACTAGTAACGAAATGACTTTTTTCCCGATGAATTGAGTCTCAAGAGTAGTTGACTTTTTAAAAGATTCTTCTATTTTTCTCTTTTTCCTTTTTTTAAGGCTAAGTGCTGCAAAACTAATTGAGAAAAATTGTTATGTTGAAGAGCAGTCACAATATCTCCAACCTCTTCATTAAGGCCATCTTCAAATCTTCTCCATATATCTCTTTCATTTGCAACTAATTCAAGGGCATACTTGCCCATTCTGGTAAAATTCGGCTGATACTCAATCACTGACATTTTACCTTGCTTGAGATTCATAAACTCTTTCTTTTTCTCATCAATATAGATCAACAGGATATATTTCTCTTTGAATTCAGAGAGAAAGGAATCCCATGAGACCGGTTCCACCATATCTGGCTTAGTAAGAACTGATTTCCACTAATCATATGCCTCATCTTGGAGTAGAGAAGTAGCAAATCTAGCTTTGTCATCTGCTTCCACTTGCAACTCTTTAAAAATTCTTTCAGTCTTTTCCAACCAATACTCAGCTGTAGCTGGATCCTTATCTTTCTTACCATAGAAATTCGAAGCCCCATACTTACGAAGCTTGTCAATTGTTACCTTTGGTTTAGGTGGTGGCATTGGGGTAGGCTAAGGAATGGCTCGTACCATCTGTTAGAATAATCCAATCATCTATTGCATAAATGGATTTTTACCAGGATCAATTTGTTCTACTGCCTGCAGTGGGGGATTTGGAGCAACATTTTGCCCTTGCATGCTTGTTGCACTAGGCTGATGAGGAGTCCTAGTATCAAGAGAGCTGGTACTCTCAGCCATATCTTGTTCATTCGAAGACATCTTCCTACAATCCTACAAGTTGCCAAGAAGAACGCCCATATCATAATTATATGAGACACATGTATATTTATGCCTAATATCCCTTTTTCCACCTAGGGCTAGAAACACCTAAACCTACTCTGATACCACTAAATGTGATGCCCCACTTATATATTAGGGATAGTCCCACATATATAAGAAGGATGCCACAAACTTAATGTTGCCCAGATATTGAACCAAGAAGGGGGGGTTGAATTGGATATTAAAAATTTTAACTTTTAAGCGCGGAAAGAAAAGTTAAGTTGAGTAGGGATAAGAAGTTATCACATAAGAATTTTTATAGAGGTTCGGGTATTAACAAACCCTACTCTTCTCCCCAATCTCAATTGGGAGTTTCACTAACACACTAAGTGTTACAATAGAGTTTTACAAGCTCACTCCCAACTATGGTGTTTCTAACAATGGATCACACCTAACCCAGAAATCCCTTATGTTTTAATGGCTCACACAATAAACCAATTCCTTGTGTTTTAAAGGCTCACACAAATAACCCTTACAAGTGTTCTACTCTTAACCCAAAATATCCAAACTCACTTGAGTAGTAGATTAAAAAGAGAAACACTTACAAATCTATAATGCTCGG
Source organism: Triadica sebifera (assembly GCA_023653625.1). Classification (NCBI taxonomy): domain Eukaryota; kingdom Viridiplantae; phylum Streptophyta; class Magnoliopsida; order Malpighiales; family Euphorbiaceae; genus Triadica; species Triadica sebifera. The sequence goes on along the minus strand of CM042892.1, from coordinate 38,665,604 downwards.
AGAATAATGAGCAAAATGATTTTCACAGAGAATATATGTTTGTTTTGAAAGTATTAAATGCACAAATGGCTTACAACAAGATTTTGATTTGAAGTATTAGCTATTCTCTTATTCTGGATTCATAAATGACTTGCATTTATACTTCCATGGCGAATTATAGCCATTTGGTTGCATTTAATGTGGAAATAGCCGTTGCACCAACTCTTATTTTCACTCCTGACATGCTTCTCTTTCCTCTTTCACGGTCGTGAGTATGAGTGTCACGGTCGTGACTGTTCTTCCAAGCCGTGACTTGAGTAGTGACTTTGGTCATGAAGCATTCTGGAAGGATTTGAAGCGTTTGATCACGAGCATGACATTATATATTCATGGGCGTGAACATCTTTCCTAGCCGTGGTCCAAGTAGTGACTCTGGCCGTGAAGCTCTCTGGAGGAATTTGTCATGTCTTCTCACAGGCGTGACTTTCTTTCACGGTTATGACTGATATGATCATTCATGGTTGCTATCATTCTTTATGGCCTTGAACTTTAAATGTTGGATAGTTGGCACTAAGCTTCATCACGGGCATGACATATAAGGTCATGAGCATGAACATGCTATTTCTTCATTTTTTGTCTTTTTAAGATTAGTCTATATATGATTTATGTCTATGTCTTTTATTCTTAAATCTATATATGATTTATCTTAGTCGATGGCTTTTTTCAATCTATCTTTGATCACCCGTACCTTCTCTTCACTTTTGAGAACCAAATCGGTCCCCATTAGTTTCTTATCATTTAATTCTATCCAACACAAAGGAGTCCTACATTTTCTTCCATAAAGTGCTTCATATGGTGCCATTTTGATGCTAGACTGATAGCTATTGTTTATCCACAAAGGGTGATAAATGTCGATGACTAAGAGCTGGATTAAGGGATTCAACCAAGTTGCAGGTATCTCTAGTTTGCTAGCATCTACTAGAATAGTTGAAAGAGTTTTGGCAGCATAATAACCCTCGCAAGATAGAGGGTTCAGGAGACCTATGCCACAATTGAGCAAGGTACTGTCGAGTGGCAAGAGGGCAATATCTTTTAGTGGCCAATTTCAGGATGGGCAAGATCTTTCAGACGAGGACAATCTGAGAGATATGTTTCCTTGGTAGCCAGTACGTTGACATAGGATCCATATAGATCTATACCTCTACCATTGTGTTAGCATTGTGGTCGTCCACACACATGACAGTGTTGCTGGACAACGGGAGCCTATTTGATGTGTTTCTTCAATGATCACTTGAGGAGAGATTGAACCTTGTTATAGTTTGGCAAAGGTTTGGGGAGTGTTGAGCCAGTACAAATACAGGCTTTTGGGCATGGAAAAGGCTGAGGAAGAGCAGGTCAGTTAGGGGCCTAGCTAGTTTAGTTCAGAGATAGTGGAGAGAAGCTATAAGTTATTATTGGTGCTCTAGCTAAGGCATAAGCTATGGGAGGTCGAGAGGACCAGGATGCACCTTACGTCATAGTTGGTAAATTTCTTCTCTTTAGCTCTGACATACATGCATTGATAGATCTGGGATCAACACATTCATACATATGCACACCACCACCGAGTCGAGAGGGTTTATAACTAGAGGCTTTGGAATTTGAGATCATTTTAACTATCCAGTTAGGATAATCATATTGAGCATGTAAGTCTAGAAAAAATATGCATGAAAATATAATACATATACAAAAAAATGCATATAGTTGGTATATTGCCTTATTTATATGCACTACTAAGCCAAAATCTTAGCTGGGAGTTTCTCTTATGCAGATATAATGAAGAGTAAGCCAAGTTTTGTAGAAAAAGGTAACGGTATCTAGGTCTAGTAAAGCTATTCAATCTTGACCTTAGGTCATGCATTTTTTGTATTTTATTTATGAATTGCTTCCATAGTATTGTAAAGTAACTTTATGTTAGAGAGGTACCCTAAAGACAATCACCTTAGGCACTTGATGTTCTCATTTATTATTAATAAATGACATATTCAATATATGGTATTCATTGCATATGAATTGATATAGATCTTAGAACATTTAATGAAGTCCTTGATATGTAACACAACATGAAAGAAATCATGAAGAGATCATGATGATGAGATTCCTATCATGTGAAATTGTGTTTATACCTAAATAATCTATAGTCATAGAATTAACAAGATAGGACATTGTCAATCTGGATAGACTAGCACATGTTATATTCCTTTACTAAGACAAGCAACTGATCTCATAAGTTTGTAACATGAGATGTTTAGAGTTAACATGTAGATGCATGCTAAGAGTAGCAAGTACATTGGATAACCTACAATGAGACAATCACATGGATATCTATTCAATGTCAGTGATAGTCTCATCATAGCAATGGTGCAAGTATCTTTAGACTTGAGATGCTCAAAGTTATCTTGGATACTGAATCATATATTTTAACTCCATTCCTTGTTGCCTCTCAGAGGTTGTTCATAGGGTGGTGATTGGGTATAGCATAAGGTATTCAAAGTTAGTTGAGTAGTCAATAAAGGATTCACTACTCCTAATAGAAAGAGAGTATACCTATGGCCTCTTGTAGAGATCATTACTCAGAAATCTTTGGCCAAGGTGGACATGTCTTGAAGAAGGTCTTCAAGGACATATCTGATTAGAGTGATGAGTCTTATAGACAAGAAATAATATCATTTGGACTAGATGTGATGGAGTTAGTCTAGTGGGAGTTGACACACAGTCCATACTTTGAACAAAATGAGGTATAGTTTGGTGAAAGGATGAATTGCATGGAAATTGTCTATGGAAGGGTTTAACTTTTAAGCACGGAAAGAAAAGTTAAGTTGAGTAGGGATAAGAAGTTATCACATAAGAATTTTTATAGAGGTTCGGGTATTAACAAACCCTACTCTTCTCCCCAATCTCAATTGGGAGTTTCACTAACACACTAAGTGTTACAATAGAGTTTTACAAGCTCACTCCCAACTATGGTGTTTCTAACAATGGATCACACCTAACCCAGAAATCCATTATGTTTTAATGGCTCACACAATAAACCAATTCCTTGTGTTTTAAAGGCTCACACAAATAACCCTTACAAGTATTCTACTCTTAACCCAAAATATGCAAACTCACTTGAGTAGTAGATTAAAAAGAGAAACACTTACAAATCTATAATGCTCGGAGAATAATGAGCAAAATGATTTTCACAGAGAATAAATGTTTGTTTTGAAAGTATTAAATGCACAAATGGCTTACAACAAGATTTTGATTTGAAGTATTAGCTATTCTCTTGTTCTGGATTCATAAATGACTTGCATTTATACTTCCATGCCAAATTATAGCCATTTGGTTGCATTTAATGCGGAAATAGCCGTTGCACCAACTCTTATTTTCACTCCTGACATGTTTTTCTTTCCTCTTTCACGGTCGTGAGTATGAGTGTCACGGTCGTGACTGTTCTTCCAAGCCGTGACTTGAGTAGTGACTTTGGTTGTGAAGCATTCTGGAAGGATTTGAAGGGTTTGATCACGAGCATGACATTATATATTCATGGGCGTGAACATCCTTCCTAGCCGTGGTCCAAGTAGTGACTCTTGTCGTGAAGCTCTCTGCAGGAATTTGTCATGTCTTCTCACAGGTGTGACTTTCTTTCACGGTCATGACTGATATGATCATTCATGGTTGTTATCATTCTTTATAGCCTTGAACTTTAAATGTTGGATAGTTGGCACTAAGCTTCATCACGGACGTGACATATAAGGTCATGAGCATGAACATGCTATTTCTTCATTTTTTGTCTTTTTAAGATTAGTCTATATATGATTTATGTCTATGTCTTTTATTCTTAAATCTATATATGATTTATGTTAGTCGATGGCTTTTTTCAATCTATCTTTGATCACCCGTACCTTCTCTTCACTTTTGAGAACCAAATCGGCCCCATTAGTTTCTTATCATTTAATTCTATCCAACACAAAGGAGTTCTACATTTTCTTCCATAAAGTGCTTCATATGGTGCCATTTTGATGCTAGACTGATAGCTATTGTTTATCCACAAAGGGTGATAAATGTCGATGACTAAGAGTTGGATTAAGGGATTCGACCAAGTTGCAGGTATCTCTAGTTTGCTAGCATCTACTAGAATAGTTGAAAGAGTTTTGGCAGCACAATAACCCTCGCAAGATAGAGGGTTCAGGAGACCTATGCCACAATTGAGCAAGGGACTGTCGAGTGGCAAGAGGGCAATATCTTTTAGTGGCCAATTTCAGGATGGGCAAGATCTTTCAGATGAGGACAATCTGAGAGATATGTTTCCTTGGTAGCCAGTACGTTGACATAGGATCCATATAGATCTATACCTCTACCATTGTGTTAGCATTGTGGTCGTCCACACACATGACAGTGTTGCTGGACAACGGGAGCCTATTTGATGTGTTTCTTCAATGATCACTTGAGGAGAGATTGAACCTTGTTATAGTTTGGCAAAGGTTTGGGGAGTGTTGAGCCAGTACAAATACAGGCTTTTGGGCATGGAAAAGGCTGAGGAAGAGCAGGTCAGTTAGGGGCCTAGCTAGTTTAGTTCAGAGATAGTGGAGAGAAGCTATAAGTTATTATTGGTGCTCTAGCTAAGGCATAAGCTATGGGAGGTCGAGAGGACCAGGATGCACCTTACGTCATAGTTGGTAAATTTCTTCTCTTTAGCTCTGACATACATGCATTGATAGATCTGGGATCAACACATTCATACATATGCACACCACCACCGAGTCGAGAGGGTTTATAACTAGAGGCTTTGGAATTTGAGATCATTTTGACTATCCAGTTAGGATAATCATATTGAGCATGTAAGTCTAGAAAAAATATGCATGAAAATATAATACATATACAAAAAAAATGCATATAGTTGGTATATTGCCTTATTTATATGCACTACTAAGCCAAAATCTTAGCTGGGAGTTTCTCTTATGCAGATATAGTGAAGAGTAAGCCAAGTTTTGTAGAAAAAGGTAACGGTATCTAGGTCTAGTAAAGCTATTCAATCTTGACCTTGGGTCATGCATTTTTTGTATTTTATTTATGAATTGCTTCCATAGTATTGTAAAGTAACTTTATATTAGAGAGGTACCCTAAAGACAATCACCTTAGGCACTTGATGTTCTCATTTATTATTAATAAATGACATATTCAATATATGGTATTCATTGCATATGAATTGATATAGATCTTAGAACATTTAATGAAGTCCTTGATATGTAACACAACATGAAAGAAATCATGAAGAGATCATGATGATGAGATTCCTATCATGTGAAATTGTGTTTATACCTAAATAATCTATAGTCATAGAATTAACAAGATAGGACATTGTCAATCTGGATAGACTAGCACATGTTATACTCCTTTACTAAGACAAGCAGCTGATCTCATAAGTTTGTAACATGAGATGTTTAGAGTTAACATGTAGATGCATGCTAAGAGTAGCAAGTACATTGGATAACCTACAATGAGACAATCACATGGATATCTATTCAATGTCAATGATAGTCTCATCATAGCAATGGTGCAAGTATCTTTAGACTTGAGATGCTCAAAGTTATCTTGGATACTGAATCATATATTTTAACTCCATTCCTTGTTGCCTCTCAGAGGTTGTTCATAGGGTGGTGATTGGGTATAGCATAAGGTATTCGAAGGTAGTTGAGTAGTCAATAAAGGATTCACCACTCCTAATAGAAAGAGAGTATACCTATGGCCTCTTGTAGAGATCATTACTCAGAAATCTTTGGCCAAGGTGGACATGTCTTGAAGAAGGTCTTCAAGGACATATCTGATTAGAGTGATGAGTCTTATAGACAAGAAATAATATCATTTGGACTAGATGTGATGTAGTTAGTCTAGTGGGAGTTGACACACAGTCCATACTTTGAACAAAATGAGGTATAGTTTGGTGAAAGGATGAATTGCATGGAAATTGTCTATGGAAGGGTTAAAAGTCAAACCACTGACTTTCTGGCTAATTGGGTGGTCATGATGTGTTATTAGATACCGCTAATGATCTGCTAAGTCAAGGGAAATTTATTAGAAATTCATTATGGGTCAAAAGTCTTTGACTCATAGAATCCTAATTGGATTAGGATTCCTCGCAAGACTTGAGTTGCCAACATGGCTAGAAAACCTATTAGGTTACATGCATAGAGGAAATGAAGAAAATGTAAAATTTGTTTTGGACAAGATCCAAGTGAGAGAGAAAGAGAATTGGGCTTTTTATAAGAGTTATAAAAATGGGCCAAATCCAATTTGGATTAGGATTATTGACTTGGTCGACATTGGTACATATACCTTATGGAGAGGGGCCCATTAGGGTTTTACCTTTTCCAACCCTAAAAAAGGTTAGAAAGAGTATAAATACTCCTTTTATGGAGTAAATTTCGTGGCTGCCCCATTAAGAAAAATAAGGCTTATTTTTCTACTCTCTCTTTTCTATTTCATAAGATAATTTTCTATAGCTAGCACTTTGGACTTTTGTCACTCCTCTTTGGAGGTTTTCTTCGTCTTCCTTCGCATGGATACTTTTAGAGACAATACTAGCTTTGTATTATTGTGGTTTGCTACAATCCAACAAATAAGGATAAGCTCAAAACTTGGAAGATCAAGAGTTGCAAATAAATGTAATCAACTTCTCCCCTTAGAATGTATGATCTGATTTTAAATTACCTAGGGCGTTCTCTAGGTTTTGGGTTTAATTAAATTTTATATTTTTTTTGTGCCATGTATGAGATGCATGTTTAAAACCCATCACTTTATGTTTTATATAACCATCAATGTTTTATAAATAATACATTTGTATATAAAGTGTTTAAAGTTTTGGTGTTAGGAAAAAATGTAGCTTCCATTGCTTATAGAGTGACGATTTTGACTAAAGTTAGTGTAGCACTTCTTTATCCAGGCACATATTACTAGGGTAAGGGGGTGTTACATGGGGTGAAAATGCACTAAAATAACTCTTACTTTCTAGAATGAGGCAACCGCAAAAATAACCTTTAAAAGGGGTATTAATATGTTCACTAATCATAATTAGAGTTAGGCACATAAAACACTAGATTCTAGTTCCTATTATGAATATAATTCTATAAAATCATAGTGTGTTGGATATGCAAGGAGGGTATCACGCATATGACTTGCCTAAGTACAGTGGGTGTGCTGCTGGTAAGCCCTACGGCATATGCGCACTCTATTGCATGCGATAGAGACTTTCTCTACTGTGCACGCATAAGTGTTGCTCACATCTATTGCATGTACACCATAGGTGTCATGCGTGCAATGTGCAAAAGCTCTTTCACAATCGCAAAACTCTTTTGCTTCTTCAAACATGTCCACCTTGAGCAATGATGTTTAAGTAATGATCTCCCACAAAAGGCCATAGGTATACTTTTCTTCTATTAAGAGTGGTGAATCCTCTATTGACTATTCAACTATCATCTAAAACCTCATGTTATACCTAATCAACACCCTATGATCTTTGAGAGATAAAAAGGAATGGTGTCAAAGGATTCAATATCCAAGATAAATTTGAGTATATCAAGTGTAAGGATACTTGTACCATTGTTATAATGATACTATCACTAACATTATATAATCCTTAAGATTGTCTTATGGCTTGACTACTATTGCAAGCATACACATGTTAATTCTAAATATTTCATGTTTACAGTTTATGAGATCAACTGTTTGACCCAGTTATGGAGTGTAACATGTGTTAGTCTATCAAGATTAATAATGTCATGACTTATTAATCCTATGACTAGAGATTGTTTAGGTATGAAAATCAATGCACATGATAAGACTCTCACAATCATGATCTTAGGGTTTAGGTATGAAGATCAACTGATAATCACCTCCATTTAATAATATAAAATCTAATTATTTACAAATAATCTCTAATAATTATGCAATTAATCATGCAATTTAACTAAATTAATTAATCACCTTAATAATAAAAATATATTTAAACTTCACAAATAAATTCATATCTCACTATCTAAAAATAACTAGGAGGTGTGGTTAGTACCAGATGACTCAATTTAACGAGTTGAAGATTCTATCAAAATACTTGATTAGTGGTCGTCGGACTCCGGTCACCGAAAAATTTCCGATGGCGACAAATTGATGATCAAATGGTACCAAAAGAAACCTTAAGGTATGACGAGTTCAAATATATAAGTTTTATGGCCTGGAAGTGGCTGCAAATATCTAGATCTAAAAAATTTGTGGTGGCTCTAGTGAGAGATTTCGGCTCTGATCAGTTTTCAAACCACTGTTCCTGAAGCTCAAATTACAGAGACCAAGGTTTTTCGACGTCCTGAGTCCATTTCTGGTGTCAGATTTGAGAAATGGAAGGTCAACCCCGAAATCCAATTTTCTCCTCTCTAATCCCAAAAATCTGGTTAGTTTTTAGAAAATTAGATGTTGCCAGAGTGATAAGGATGTGGAGAACTACTTCTGGTTTGAATTTGGCAAAGATCAGATGTTATTTGGTTGATAAACGAAGATAGAAACGGTATAGAGAGAATGAGAGAGAATATGAATTTTTTTTCAATTTGATCTCTAAAACCTCTCTATATATATATACTCAAAGGAAATTTTCTAATTTTCTACAAATTTCTAATTTTTAATTAAATTTTACTCAGATAAAAGTATGAAGTCACAAAATAAATTAAGAAAAATCTTAATTGAGCAAAATTAAAAATATGGGGTGTTACAAGCTGCTTGACCTAATTAAGGAATATAACATGTGATAGTTTATCCGAATTACTAATGTTTCGTCTTGTTAATCCCATGACTAGGGATAATTTAGGTACAAGCACAATTGCATATGATAGAAATCTAACTATTATGATCTCATTATCATTTCTTTCATATCGTGTTACATACGAAAGACTTCATTAAATGGTCTAATATCTAAATTAAATTCATATATGAATGAACAACAATGTAATAAAAATGCCTAAGGTGATTTCTTTTAGGGCACCTTTCTAACATTACATCACATATGTAGCGCTCCCATACCCTACTAGTCGTTAATAGTGCAGGGAAGTGCTACCTAACTCATTAATTGAAAACCAATATTCAATTTTATTTATTTATTTATTATTTTAAAAAACATTCAGGGTTTGACATTTTGCGGAATATCTATTATTCTATTTTTTTTTATATTATTTCATTTAAATATGTATTTAGTGATGTAAATATCTTGATTTAAAAGTACTCATACATTAAGCTATAATATTCATAAATAAATTTACAATTAATACAAATTATATTAATACAAATTTACACTTTTACAAATTCTACATGCCACATATTTAGAACAAAAAAAAATTTAAAATTTATTTATAGAATGTAATACCCAAAATATACAAAAAGAAAAATTGTTGTAATTTGATCTTGGGATTCCCCTTTCTTCAGTCGGTCCTAACAACCTGCATGTGAAATATACGCACTAAGCTACTAGCTTAGTGATACTTTTGGCAACTATCCAATAATTATATAAATATCTCTAAAATAAAATTTGTATCAATTACAATTAATTTTCTAAGTATGCCAAAATATTCAAATTAAATAAAAACTATATAAATTATGTAAAATATATAATTAATCAATTATAACATTTCATTCATTAAGCATACTGAAATTCGTTAATAATACAAGACATGCAATTTATAATATTATTTTAATAATCTACATTTTTTCTCTTTATTTTCTTGATAGCCCATGAAATTTTAGATCAGAACTAAACATTAGATATATGGTTTTTGCTATTCGATAGTATACTCGGCGCTTATTTAATTATTTTATAACTTGGCGTTTAACGCCTACCTTTTCAATAATAACTTAGCACCTTTTTGGTGCCTACGTAATTTTAAACTCAGCACTATTTCTTAGTGTCCATATAAATTAAATTTCAGCACTATTTTCTAGTGCCTACATTTCTACCCTTTTATTGACATGCCAACTTTTCCTAATTTGTAGTACTCGATTAGATGTTATAGGGCTTAATCATATTTGTTACCTTTATTATTATTTACATCAATTATGTATGTAATGCTAATATAATTTCATATACATGAAATGATTTCCATTAAATATATTACAACATCATACTCACTCATTAAATCATTATAAATATAAAAAAGTCAAGTAATATATTTTCTATCATAAAATTCAACAATATACTCATATATATAAGCTTCCCTATTCTGGGCAGAATTTATGTCTCATATTATCCTGCATTTTTTGCCCATTTTTAAATGGAATTCATACAAGTGACAAACTCACAAAATATAAATAAATGTATTATCTTTAATTACCAACTGAAATGACATTAAATTAATTTTTTGAGAAAAATTTATGGATTTTAAAATTAGCTACATTCATGTTCATTCAGTCCAGTATTCTACTAGATAGATTTCCAGTCTAAAGTTTGAGTCAATTTTAAACCTAAATGTAGACATATTCAGATATAATATTCTATATGAAAGTTGAAGCTCTATGTCTTAACTTTCCATGTCATTAAGAAACACTGAAAAATTACATCCAGAACTCAAGTTCTTCCCTAAAATGCAGACACTGTACATAAGATAAATTTCCAGCAAATTCATTAAATCGCACAATTTCCTATGTTCATGCATCATCAACTTAATCTAAATTTTATTTTCACATTCATGGCATCCCTTAATCACCATTTCATCACTCAATCAGAATATTAATAATTATTTGCACAATTATACATAATATCATACTCAACATAATAATTAACATTTTTACCATATTGAATTTTTTTCCAAATGTACATACCTCAAAAAGTCCACTTTGATTCATTGTTCTCTACTTCCTAATTTGCTTTCTCCTTGCCCTTATTTTCTTTTTGATTATGGCCGAAAGGTTGCTCACCTCCTTGGTCCAACAACAAATTTATATATACACTTTAATTGTATATCTTATACTTTAATGTTACATATGCACATAAAGCTCACTTAAACCACTAATCACCTCTACTCTATCTTAGGTCCATAAAATACTCTTTTAATCCATCATTAACTCTTAACTCATACTAATCAAGCATTAATTACCCTAATCAACCCTTAATCACCATTAACATACTAATAACCCTAAATTACCAACCTTAATGGTAACTAACCTCAAAATGGAAGTAAAGAGGAGAGAAAAGTAAGAAGATGAAAAATCTAAACTCATCTTTGTAGATCTTGGAAATGGCCGAAATCCTTCTTTCTATTTCTCTTCTTTTCTTCATTCCTCTTCCTTTGTTTTGGTTACTTTTTCTCACTTTTTTGTTGATATTACCTTAATCTATCTTTTTCTATCTAAATCTTAGCTTTAATTGAAGAAAAAGAAGCAGAAAAGGTGAGGTTGTGGTCACGGTAAAAAGGGAGAGAAAGAGAGAATTTTTTTTATTTAAGATGAGGAAGAAGAAATAAAGTCAAAAAAGTCAAATTTGACTTTTTTAGTTAGATTAGGTGGGTGGTTAGGATTAATTAGATAATCTTGTCTCTCATTAGTCCATTAATGTAAATTAATCTTACTTTATTTTCATCCAAAGAATATTCTTTTTCTTAGATAAAAAATATTATATTTTTATTCCTTCTTAAAATATCTGTCAAAAATACAATAAATTCAAATTTTGTTCAGCGAAAAATTATTATTTTCTAAATTTTAGCTCTGAAACTCAAAATTCTCAATTAATAATATCCAAAATATTTTTCTCATATTTTATTATCATTTTATTTTTTTCTTTCATGTTTGAATTTAGACCTAGAACAGTTTAGCGTGCCGGATTTCAGGCACTCGCTACCGTGGCCTAAATTATCGGGCATTACAACATGTAGTCCAAATGATATTAGGTATTATCTACAAGACTCATTACTCCATTAGACATGTCCTTGAAGACATTCTTCAAGACTTGTCTACCTCGTCCAAGGATTTTTAAGTAATGATCTCTATAAGAGATCATAGGTATACTCTCATTATATCAGGAGTGGTGAATCCTTTATTGACTATTCAACTACCTTCAAATACCTTATGCTATACTAAATCTCCACTATGTGAGCAACCGCTAAGAGGTAATAAGGAATGGAGTAAAAGTATAGGATTCAATATCGAAGATAACTTTGAGCATCTCAAGTCCAAGGATATTTATACCATTGTTGGAATGCCCGATAATTTAGGCCACGATCGCGGTTGATCGAAATCCGGTGTGCCAAATTGATTGGGGTCTAAATTCTGACATGAAGGAAAAAAATTAAAATAATAATAAAATATGAGAAAATTATTTTGGATATTATTAATTGAGAATTTTGAAGTTCGGAATTCATAATTCCATTTTTATTATCCATGTCACAATTCATAATTCCAATTTTATTTTCAATAATTCTTTTATGTTCCATAACTTCTTTATTTATGTTTTCATTTATGCCCAGGACACTTATGAACCACTGAATAAGATAACAGAGTTGCCATCCAGGCACTTAGAAGTGCCACCCGGACAATATGATGTGTGCATATAAGTGCCAAACCCGGCGTAGATAACCGTGCCGAACTCGGCATAGATAATAATGTCATACCCGACATAAATAACAATTCCAAACCCAGTGTAGATAACGTTGCCAAACCCGGTGTAGATAAAATTAATCATACCATTAATGGTTTTCATTTTCATCACACTCTCCCCCTATTTTCATTTTCATCAATACTTTGACACATAAGCTATAAAAATCTAGATATTTTCCTTGGGTAATTAATATGTTCATCTTCCTTTGATGTATGATAAGAGGAACTTGGAAGACAATGATGGGCAATTCTAGATACAAAGGAATAAGAAAGAAGAAGAAAATGACAAAAGTTATTAAGATGGGGGGACACCTAAGCTCAATCTAGAAGCTTTCATTAATGCTAAATGCATGTATGATAATTAGCTTCTTAAACTTTGCCACTTGGTGTGTTATGCTTCAAGAAATGTGAAAGACACTTAATGATGGGAAAATTCTAGATCAAGAGTGATAATTAAGAAAGGATAAGCACTTAAGAACAAAAAGAAAAAATTACTTAATTAATGGAGACACCTAAGCATTTTCTAGAAACTTTTCATTAATTTCTAATTCATGTATGTCAATTGACTTCTTAAAATGTGCCACTTGGTGTGGATATCCTCCATATGCATTTTATGTCCCAATTCATGCATTTAATTTATGATTATCCCAATTAATCCTCAAATTTTCGGTAAATTGCAAATTGACCCATAAATTTTTCAAAATTTGCAATTTAGTCCTTTACCGAAATTTAACATCTTTAAATATTTTGAACACTTTATTAAGTATTTTCCATACTTAATTGCTATTATTTTAATTATTTCTCGATAAAAATCCAATTTTAGACTTCGGTGAAACTGACGAGTTGATTTAACAACTCGTGTGACCTTAGTCTAAATTAGTGGATATGACATTCTCTCCCCCTTAAAATAAATTTTGTCCTCAAAATTTACCTGTTAATTCCGTGAACAATTGAGGATATTGCTTCTTCATTACTTCTTCGTTCTCCCATGTGGCTTCTTCAGTAGCAAGATTATGCCATAGCACTTTAACTAATGGAACTTTCTTATTTTGTAAAAATTTTTCTTCACGTGCTAATATAGCCACTGGTTCCTCTTCATAAGTCAAGTCAGTCTGCACTTCTATCTCATCAGTTGGTATGACATGAGTCGGATCAGACCTATATCTCCTTAGCATAGATACATGGAAAACATTATGGATTTTATCTAACTCTGGTGGAAGGGCTAACCGATATGCCACTGGTCTGATTCTTTCCAAAATCTCATAAGGACCAATGAACCTCGGACTTAACTTTTCCTTTTTACCAAATCTCAATACTTTCTTCCAAGGTGAAACCTTGAGAAATATTTTTTCTCCCACAACATACTCTATATCTCGCCTCTTGAGGTCAGCATATGATTTCTATCGATCTTGTGCTGCTTTCAATATTTCATGGATAATTCTAACCTTTTCTTCTATTTGTTGCACTAACTCTGGCCCTATCAACTTCTTTTCACTCAATTTGGTCCAACAAACTGGTTCCTGCATTTTCTTCCATACAATGCCTCATACGGAGCCATGCCAATGCTCGTCTGATGGTTGTTGTTATAGGCAAACTCCATAAGAGGTAGATATCTATCCCAAATTCCCTCAAACAAAAGCACACAACTTCTCATCATATCCTCTAGCAACTGAATAACTTTCTCCGATTTTCAATCCGTCTACGGATGAAAGGCCGTGTTGAAATTGAGTCAAGTTACCAAAGCTTGTTATAGACTCTTCCAGAATTATGAAGTAAGTCTGGAATCTCTATCAGATATGATGGACATTGGCACTCCATACAACCTCACTATCTCACTTACATAAACTTCGGCTAGTTTGTTTAATGAGTAGTCCATTTTAACTGGTAAGAAGTGTGCCGACTTCGTCAATCGATCTACTACCACCCATACTGCATCATGCTTTCTCTGAGTCATCGGTAAACCAAACACAAAATCCATCGTGATTTTTTCCCATTTCCATTCTGGAATCGGTATTGGTTGCAGCAATCTTGTGGGCAATTGGTGTTCCGCTTTCACTTGTTGACAAGTTAGACATTTAGCAACATATTCAGTGATATGCTTCTTCATCCCTGGCCACCAATATTGAGTTTTCAAATCTTGATACATCTTGTTCCCACCTGGATGCATGGTATATACTGTTTCATGTGCTTCTTTTAAAATATCAGACTTCAGCACTTTTACATTAGGAACGCAAATCCTATTCTTGAAGTATACTGTGCCATCCTCTGTCAATGAAAAATTAGGCTTTTCTTCCTTTTTCACTACCTCGACTATCTCTACTAACTTCTCATCTTGCTTCTGAGCATCTTTGATCCTCTGCATCAAAGTAGATTGTATTCGCATCTCAGCTAAAATCTTCTTGCTTAGAGCATATGCAACCATATTAGCTTTGCCTGGCTGGTAGTCGATCACACAGTCATAATCTTTAATCAACGCCAACCATCTTTGTTGTCTCATATTCAACTCTTTCTGTGAGGAAAGATATTTAAGACTTTTGTGATCTGTATAGATATAACATCTTTCCCCATACAGACAATGTCTCCAGATCTTAAGAGCAAAAACTATCGCAGCTAACTCCAAATCATGTGTCAGATAGTTAAGCACGTGAGGCTTAAGTTGTCTTGAGGCGTAAGCAATCACCTTTCCTTCTTGCATAACAACACAGCCCAAACCATTATGACTAGCATCACTGTACATAATAAAATCTTTTCCTGGAGTAGGTTGAGTCAAATTTGTGCTTCAACCAGCATTGCCTTCAGTCGATAAAAACATTCTTGACACTTATCTGTCCACTCAAAACGTACCTCTTTTCGTAGCAGTCATGTCAAAGGAATCCCTAAGGATAAAAATTCCTTCATGAACCTCCTATAAAATCTAGCTAATTCGAGAAAACTCCTCACTTCAGTCATATTTCACGGTGGTTTCCAATTAAGAATAGCTTCAATTTTACTAGGATCAACCAGAATACTTTCTTCTGAAATTATGTGACCTAGAAAACTGACTGATTTAAGCCAAAACTTGCACTTAGATAGCTTTGCATACAACTGATTCTCCTTCAGTGTTTGCAGTACTATTCTGAGATGTTGATCATGTTCTTCTCGGTGTCTAGAGTACACAAGAATGTCATCAATAAACACCATTACAAATTGATCAAGATATGGTCTGAACACTCGGTTCATCAGGTCCATAAAATGTGCCGGTGTATTCGTCAATCCAAAGGGCATAACTAGGAACTCATAATGATTGTAACGAGTCCTGAGTGTCATCTTAGGTACATCTGACTCTTTTATCTTCAGTTGATGATACCCCGATCGAAGATCTATCTTTGAAAATATGGCTGCACCTTTCAATTGGTCAAATAAGTCATCAATCCTAGGCAGCGGGTATTTATTCTTAATAGTCACCTTATTAAGCTACTTGTAATCGATGCAAAGATGAAGAGTGCCATCTTTCTTCTTGACAAATAATACTGGAGCACCCCATGGTGATACACTGCGTCATATAAAACCCTTATCTAACAATTCCTACAACTGAACGTTCAGCTCTTTCAACTTTGCTGGTGCCATCCTATATGGTGTAATGGAAATAGGAGTGGTGCTGCAATGTACTCTGCTTCGGTTGTGCAATCAGCAGTCATTTCCTGTTTTGAACTCTTCCAACTAACTGCTCCACCATTTAGTGTGAATATATAACCTGACTGTGATTTTGAGTCATCCTTGTCAGATTGGAATCTGGCATCGGTATACTCACTCACAGTAATATCTCCATCTCCATATACGAAGAATACATCCTTAGTTCTTTTTAAGTACAAAAGGATATTCTTGACAGCCACCTAATAACCATCACCAGGGTCCAATTGGTATCTACTCGTGACACTCAGAGCATATGATACATTGGGTCTTGTACATATCATAGCATACATGATTGATCCTATAGCTGAAGCATATGGAATCAAACTTATGTGTGTCCTCTCATCTTGTGTCTTTGGACCAAAAGACTTTGAGAAAGTAATCCCATGGGTCATAGGAATGTATCCCCTCTTGGATTGCTCCATGCTAAACCTCTTTAGCATTTTATCTATGTATGTAGACTGTGAAAGACCAAGCAACCTTTTAGATCTATCTCTATAGATCTTTATCCCTAAAATATAGACTGCTTCTCCAAGGTCTTTCATAGAGAAATTCTTGGGTAACTAAATTTTGACTGATTGTAAGGCTGAGACATCATTTCCCATTAACAATATGTCATCTACATATAACACAAGAAATACGATTGCACTTCCACTAACCTTCTTGTAGACACAAGGTTCATCCGGATTTTGTAAGAAACCAAACTGTTTGATTGTCTCATCAAACCGAATATTCCAACTCTTGGATGCTTGTTTTAATCCATAAATGGATCTTTGAAGCTTACATACCTTTTTGCCATCTTTGGATGTGAAACCTTATGGTTGTGTCATGTACACATCCTCAGTCAGATTTCCATTAAGGAAAGCTGTTTTCACATCCATTTTCCATATCTCATAATCATAATGAGTAGCAATGGCTAGGAGTATCTTTATGGATTTAAGCATAGCTACTGGGCTAAGAGTTTCATCATAGTCAATTCCTTGTCTTTGACGATAACCTTTAGCAACAAGTCTAGCTTTATAGGTAATCACATTACCATCCATGTCAGATTTCTTTTTGAAAACCCATTTGCACCCTATAGGCTTTATTCCTTCGGGTCACGTCAACCAAAGTCCATACTTGGTTTTCATACATGGAATCCATTTCTGACTTCATGGCTTGAAGCCATTTGTCAAATTCTGAACTATTCAGAACCTCTTCATAGGTTGTAGGCTCATCATTTTCTATGAGCAATACGTCGTTCTGTTTACTAATGAGAAATCATATCTCTCTAGAACAGTACGTATCCTACTTGACCTACGAAGCTCTTGTGCTTCAGAAGGTTGAGCTGTTATATCATCTGTATGAGTAACAAGCTCCGATTGAGGTAGTTGATCAGCATCTGTTTGAGCATCTTGAACTTCCTCAAGTTCAATTTTGCTCCCACTATCTCCTTTTAGAAGGAATTCTCTCTCTAAAAAGATAGCATGTCTTGAAACAAAAACCTTTTGTTCCAAGGGGTGGTAAAATTGATATCTATAAGATGCTTTTGGTTATCCCACAAACAGACATCGGTCAGACTTAGCTTCAAGCTTATCTGACATTATCCGTTTCACATAAGTAGGACAACCCTAAATTCTCATGTAAGAAAATGTGGGCCTCTTGTTATACCATATCTCATATGGACTAACATCAATTGACTTTAAAGGAACTCCATTTAATATATAAATGTCGGTCTCTAGTGCATTACCCTAAAAGGATTTAGGCAATTCTGGAAAACTCATCATAGACCTTACCATGTCTAACAAGGTTCGGTTTCTTCTTTCAGCCACACCATTGTGTTATGGAGTGTAAGGTGGAGTCCATTGAGATAAAATCCCATTATCCCTAAGATAATCTAGAAACTATTGGCTCAAGTATTCACCTCCTCGATCTGATCGAAGTGTTTTAATACTTTTGCCAAATTGTTTATCTACTTCATTTCTGAATTCTTTGAACTTTTCAAAATCTTCAGATTTGTATCTCATAAGATGCACGTATCCATATCATGAGTAGTCATCGATAAAAGTATTGAAGTAGATGAAACCACCTCTAGCGTGTGTAGACATTGGACCACATATATCTGAATGTATTAAGTCTAAAAGTCTATTAGCACGTTCACCCTTTCCCTTAAAGGGTAATTTAGTCATCTTGCCTAGTAAACAAGATTCACATGTGTCATATGATTCATAATCAAATGACCCCAAACTACCACTTTTGTGTAGCTTAGCCATGCATTTCTCACTTATATGACCAAGATGACAATGCCATAAATAAGATGATTTCAACATATCTTGTTTTTTCCTTTTATTATCATTGATGTTTAAAATTGGATTTGACATATCTAATATGTATATTCCATTGCATAATGCACCATTAGCATAAAGAATTCCATTCAACATAATAGAACAACAATTGTTACTAAAAGCTAAAAGGAAACCATCTTTATTTAGACTTGAAACAGAAATTATATTTTTAGTCAAAGCAGGTACATAATAGCAATTCTCCAAATTTAATATAAGCCCACTAGGGAGGGTCAATACATATGTTCCTATAGGTAATGCAACAACCCTTGCTCCATTTCCAACGCATAGGTCTGACTCTCCCATATTGAGCTGTCTACTATTCCTTAGGCCCTGCATATCAGTGTATATGTGTGAGCAACAATTGCTATCTAATACCCATATATTATTATTGGAAACAATATTAATTTTAATGAAAAAAATACCTGAAGTAGATGGGGCATAAGATGCCTTCTTCTTCAAGGACTCTAAGCAAGCCTTGCAGTTTCTCTTCCAATGGCCATCCTTGCCACAATGGAAGCATGTCCCTTTTGGAGCAATCTACTTGGCCTTTTTCTTGGCCATGCCTCCCTTAGGCTTCATGGACTTCTTCTTCTTTTAAGGTTTTTCCTTTTAGAACTTGAAGAGTCCACCAGCATCACAGCCTTACTGTCCTTCTTGACAGATGGCTCAGCTATTTTAAGCAAGTTAATCAGCTCAGGAATAGTGGTTGACATTTGGTTCATCCTATAGTTAAGCACAAAATGTGAATAACTATCAGACAAACCGGTTAGAATTAAGTCAATACTTAATTCATGGTCTGTCACAAATCCCTAGGTGGCCAACCTCTCAATATAGCCATTCATCTTCAATGCATATTGCGCTGGAGATGTCCCTTCAACCATCTTAGTGTGGAAGAGCAACCTTGAAGTTTCGAACCTTTCGGAATGCGCTTGCTCATCAAAAAGCTCTCTTAGATGGTATACTATGGAATTAGCATCCATAGCCTCATACTGCTTTTGCAACTCAGCGGACATAGTAGCAAGCATATTGCAGCTTGCGCCATCTCACTATCATGGATATGCTTTTGATATGCCTTATGAACATCTTCAGAAGCATTAGCAGTAGGGGGATTAGGGAGTGCCTCATCTAGGACATAGCCAATCTTTCGAATTTGAGAACTATTCTTAGATTCCATAGCCAATCCAAAAAATTGGGCTGAGTCAACTTATTTGATTCCATTAGCAATCGCAAATACACACTTGTCATGATGATGATTCTAGCAACCTAGATGTAAAATAAAACATGTTAGAATGTACATAAAATGCATGTTTATTAGGTCTTTAATAAATTGCATTATGGCTCCCACTATTTATAGCGAATCCATAGCCCTCACTATGAACCCGAGAGAACTTAAATGGAAGTTCTCCTAGTGGGTCGATATCTAACTAGCTAAGAATAACCTTAAGGCAACTCAACAAGTTATCCTTAGTTTGGTTGGTAGGTATCTAATCCATACCAATTGCATTATTCATGTAACTATCGAATCTTGTGTTATCAACTTATTGATGTGTGCACATACATTGGGCTATCGACTCTTGATATGTGTACATCTCACGTATACGAACCCAACTTCACCTCCAATACACATTAACCTTGGCGCAAATCCAATAAGTTAATAATATCGGTTAAGTCTAACCCATTAATTATGAAATCTAATTTCAATGGATTGAACATATTCTTATAGAGTGAGCTTGAGACAACTCAAGAACCCTAACTCTAGAAGAACTCTGGTTCTCCCCATATTAATGGAAGGCGTAAGACTTAATTGTTTATTTAGTGAGGGATTTCTTTGTTAAGTCTCATCAAGTTATTATTTCATACTTTTATATATCATACATTCATCACGTTGATATATAAAGATAGTTACATTAACTATATGGCATGATTATGAACATACTAAAGTCAATATCTTGAACCAAAAAGAGATTGTCTAGGTCTTACCTAGGTATATGCATGAATTTACAACTCAAAATAGAAATCAAATTCCTATTTCTAAGTCTTCTTGTTTATGGTACCATTTCCTTTGCTTCTTGCTCCTTTGTATATTCATTCTATCCTAATCCTATGTAATCTAATTACATATTTCAAATTATAGAAAACCTCAATTTACATTTGAGGGGAGTAAGATGAGAAGAGAAATACATAAGAAAGAAAAAACAGGTAGGGACACGTAGACCCTATTTACCATAAAACAAAATAATTCCATGCATGCTCAATCACATTGGGCCTAAGTCCATAATCATCCATCATGCCTTTTCATACAGCCCTAACATGCATTCTCTAATGCACAAAATAAAAATGACAATTTTGGATTTCAATTTGTAAATCGATTCAACACTTGAATCAAAATTGCCTATATGTGTTCTTTCGGTTAATTTAATTTTGTATGTCATTTTAAAGTGGAATTTAATATTTAATCAAATTAAATTAAATTCTATATTTCCAGAAATAATTCAAAAATAAATCTCCATAAAATCAGAATATTATTATATTAAAATTAAACAATTTAATTTTAATATACATACCAATTTCTAGTCATACTAGAATTACAATTGCACAACTTAAATTAATTCAAAATTAATTTCCAAAAATTATAAAAATTTCCAGAACATCAAATCATCATTCTAAATATCTTTAGGTCAGCTCAAGTTCATCAAAATAGTTTTGGCACAAGCCAAAATTATTAAGACAAACGAATCAACACACTTAGACGCTCAAAATGACTAATTCGATATCTAGAATTTTAAAAATTTCAAATGCTTTCAAAATAATTTTGGCATGCATCTAACATCAAAATAAAATATTTTTAATCACATAAAAATTATTTCAAGGTGCTGGAAATAAAATAAACACATACAAAAAAATCAAACAAAACAGCCCCACCTGGAAGCCAAAACAGTCCCGTTTTTGTGTTTGTTTGAAAAATTAATTAAAATAATTTTTAATTAATTATTGGAAACTTCCAGAGGCATAAAAATATTCTCAATATGTCTAAATAAGTTTTTATAATTAAATTACAAGAAAAATGCAACCAGCCCCTTCAATTAAGCCAAACAACAACACATGTTCATATACAAGGCAATTTTAGGTATTTTTGAAATAAATCCGAAATTAATTATTTGAATAACATTCAAATCAATTTTCAATCAAAATAATCATTCTTAATCATCCCATGATCAGATTAAAGAAATAAAAATGTGTAATTATATTTTACAAATTAATTTCAATTTTTCAAAACCTATTGATCCAAAATCATCAAAAATATGCAATCCCATTGCACTTTCAATTAAAGTTAATTTTAATGGATACAAGGAGACTCTAATGCCAATGTTGGGTTTTGAAGAATAAATCATATTCAGAAATGCAGCAAAAAATAAAATATTTTAAAACCCAAAACAAAAGATCATACTTGTACAATTAAAACTAATTTATATAATGTAAATGTTAAAAATTATACCTTGTAATTTTTATTTGTTCTTCAAATCTTCACTTTGTTGGGTTGTAGCAAACCACAACTATCCACATTAGGATGTGTCTGATGATAATCCACAGGAAAAATGAAGAAGAAACTATCAAGAGAAAATGGTTTGAACAAATTTAAAGTGCTAGCTTTGAAAGTATTATTGAGAGAATTTTTGTTGTGTCTTAAAAATATTTTTTTTCACAAAAAAAATTTTCATGTCTATTTTCTGTCATTTGATGTCTTTTCTATTTGAATCAAATTCAAAAATAAGATGAAAAGTCAAAAATGGAGAAAATGGTAACTAATGAATAGTAATTGGCCATAATTGGCCTAATTATGGCCAATTACAGCCGTTGGCCAACGGATGGAAGTTGCAGGCATGCTAGGCCTATTGTGGGCTGCTGTTGGGAAGGCCAGATGGTCCGCAAGGCAGGCCAGCAACCTACCTAGCCTTTTGAATAATTTTTTCGTGCAATCTCATTGTGATCCATCCTAAAATAATTCTCTTATATTTTGGATCCTATCCAAGACCATTTTACACATTTTCCATATCTTCAATGCGTGTGACCCATTAGGTTCCCGATTATCTTGGCCACTTAAATTAACAATTAATTTAAGCAGGTCATGAGCGGTATCTAGCAACACATCATGACCCCTAATTGACCGAAAAATCAGTGATTTGACTACGAACATTTCCATAGACAATTTATGTGCAATTATTCCTTTCACCAATCTATACCCTACTAGTTTGGCTACGTCATGTCTAGTCCAAATAATGTTAGTTTTTGTCCTTTAGACTCATTACTCTATTAGATAAGTCATTAAAGACTATCTTTATGACATTTCCACTCCGGCAAGAGATTCCTGAGTAATGACCACGACAAGAGGCCATGGGTATACACTTCTTCTATTAAGAGTGGTGAATCCTTTGTTGGTTACCCAATTACCTTCGAATACCTCAAGTTGTATCCAATCACCACCCTATGAGCTACCTCTTTGCGACAACAAGGAATAGTGTCAAAATACATAATCAATATTCAAGATATCATTGAGTACCTCAAGTCTAAGGATACTTGCACCATTGCTATGATGCGACTATCATTGACATTTGAATAGATTATCCATATGATTGTCTCATAGTTAGTCATCCAATGTACTTAGCTACACTTAGCAAGCATCCACATGTTAAGTCTAAACATCTCATGTTTATAGATTATGAGATCTACTACTCGATCCAATCAAGGAGTGTAACATGTGCTAGTCTGTCTGGATTAATAATGTCCCGTCTCATTAATCCTAGGACTAGGGATAATTTTGATACTAACATATTACACATGATAAGAATCTCAATATCATAATCTCATCATGATTTTCTTCATGCTATGTTATGTATCAAGGACTTCATTAATTGATTTAAGATCACTTATCAATTCATATATCAAATGAACATCAAATTAATGAAAAAGCCTTTTATTAATCAAATAAATTTGTACAATAAGTGCTAAAGGTGATTGCCTTTAGAGCACTCCTCTAATAATATTGTCTGAACCGATGGGATTAGAGTCGACTCCAGCGAGGTAGAGGCAATCCTCAACTGGAAACTGCCTTGGAACGTGATAGAAGTGAGAAGTTTTCTTGGTTTGGATTGTTATTATCGGAGATTTGTGAAAGGATTTTCAATAATAGCCTCATCACTGACAAAATTTTTTAGAAAAGAGAGTATATTTGAGTGGACAGACTGCTGCTAGACTAGTTTTGATAAGTTGAAGAAAATATTGACAAAGGCACCAGTGTTGACATAGCCTACTGCGGGAAAAGAATATGTGGTGTACAGTGATGCTTCCCTTAATGGTTTGGGCAGCTTTCTAATGCAAGAAGACAAAGCGATCGTTTATGCTTCCAGAAAACTGAAGCCTCATGAGACAAATTATCTGACACATGATTTGGAACTAGCAGCCATTATGTTTGCATTGAAAATATTGCGACACTACCTATATGATGAGCAATGTTATATCTATACACACCATAAAAGTCTAAAATATTTGCCTTCACAAAAGGAACTCAATTATAGACAGTGGCAATGGCTGGAATTAATGAAAGACTACAATTGTATCATTGATTATTAGCTAGGTAAGACCAATATGGTAACTGACGCTCTGAGTAGAAAAACTCTGGCAGGTAAATGTTAAAACTTAAATTTATTAAGTGAACAAGATTAAATAAAAAAATGAAATAATAAGTAATTTATATATTTTTTTGGTAGAATTGCATATTCAACCCACATTGATTCAACAAGTAAAGGACAATCAGAAGCAAGACACAAAATTGAAGGAAATCTATGAAATGGTGAAAAAGGGTGAAAAACCAAAATTTACTATTGATTCAAATGGGAGTTTAAGGCATAAGGGCAGATTATGTGTGCTAGACATACTAGAATTGAAACAAGATATTTTGAAAGAGGCTCACAATGTTATTAATGCAATGCACCCGGGAAGCAAGAAAATGTATCATGATTTGAAGGCATATTACTGGTGGCTAGGAATGAAAAGAGATATCACAGGGTATACTACCAGATGTTTAACTTGTCAGTAAGTGAAGGCTAAGCATCAAATACTAAGTGGATTATTGCAGTCAATTTCAATTTCGGAGTGGAAATAGGAAAGAGTTATAATGGATTTTGTTTATGGGTTGCCTTTGACACAAAAGAGGCATGATGCAGTATGGGTAGTGGTGGACTGGCTCACCAAATCAGCTCACTCTCTATTGATCAAGATGGATTATCCACTTTACCATTTGGCAGAGATCTATGTTGATGAGATAATTCGTTTACATGGTGTGCTAGTTTCAATCATCTCATATCGAGACCCGAGGGTCACTTCATAATTCTGGAAAAGTTTGCATCAAGCAATGGGTACTTGGCTCAATTTCAGCACATATTTCCACCCACAAATAGATGGACAATTAGAGAGGGTCATACAAATATTAGAAGATATGTTAAGGAGTTATGTGATGGAATTTGAAGGTAGTTGGAACAAACATCTTCCATTGATAGAATTTGTCTACAATAATAGTCACCAAGCCAGTATCGGTATGACACCATGTGAAACCTTGTATGGGAGGAAATGTAGAACGCCTCTATGTTGGATCAAATTTAGTGAAAAAAGAGTAGTGGGTCCAGATTTAGTGTAGCAGATAGAGGAAAAAGTGAGTAATAAGAGATAAGATGAAAGTTGCTACTAATAGAGAGAAATCATACACATATTTGAAGAGGAGGGATATGGAGTATATAGTTGATGATAAAGTATTCTTAAAAGTCTCACCTTAGAAGAAGACTTGTATGGGAGAAAATGTAGAATGCCTCTATGTTGGACCGAGATTAGTGAAAAGAGAGTAGTGGGTGTGGGTCCAGATTTTGTGCAGCAGATAGAGGAAAAAGTGAAGTGATAAAAGATAGGTTGAAAGCTGCTATTGATAGATAGAAATCATACGCATATTTGAAGAGGTGTGATATTGAGTATACAATTGGTGATAAAGTATTCTTAAAAGTCTCACCTTGGGAAAGGACTTTCCGATTTGGAAATAAGGGAAAGTTGAGTCGTAGGTTCATAGGACTATACGAGGTACTTGAATGCATAGGTCTCGTGGCATACAAATTAGCTCTTCCACTAGAGTTAGACAAGATTCACAACGTATTCCATATGCCCATGTTGAAAAGCTATCAATCAGATACATCTCACATTATATCAGTAGAACCTATAGAGATATGACCAAATCTAACTTATAAAGAGGAGCCAGTGGAAATTCTAGCTCGAGAAATGAAGAGGTATGGAACAAGAAGGTACCATTAGTAAAGGTTTTATGGAAAAATCATAATTCGGAAGAGGTGACTTGGGAAAATGAAAGGGTGATGAAGGCTCAGTATCCACAATTGTTTCAGTCCGGTTAGAAAGGTAAATTTTGAGGATGAAATTTTTTTGAGGGAAAAATTGAAATCCAGCATGCCAAACTGATTGGGGTCTGAATTCAGACATGAAGGAAAAAATTAAAATAATAATAAAATATGAGAAAAATATTTTGGATATTATTAATTGGGAATTTTGAAATTCGAAAATAAAATTTGGGAAATTTGTTTTTTCGCTGGACGAAATTGAAAATATGCAGTGTTTTTGGCACAAATATTTTAAGAAGGCATAAAAATAGAATATTCTTTACCTAAGAAAAGGAATATTCTTTGGATTAAAATAAAGTAAGAGTGAATTAAGTTAATGGACCAATGGGAGATAAGATTACCTATTAATCTTAATCACCCACCTAATCCTACTATAAAAGTCAAATTCTACTTTTTGGTCATTTATTTCTTCTTTTTCCTTATCTAAAATAAACAAACTTCTCTCTTCTTCTCCTTGTAGTCGTGACTCTCCTTCCCCCCATTGTGCTTCTTTTTTGTTCTTCAATCAAAGCTAAGATTAGATGGAAAAAGTTGGATTAAGGCAAGATCAACAAGGAAGTGAAGCAAATTGAGCAAAACTAAGGAAGAGGAAAGAAGAAAGGAAGAGAAAAAGAGAAGGAAGGTTTTTAGTCATTTTGAAGATCTACAAATGTGAGGTTAGATCTTCCATCTTCTCACTTTTCTTCTTCTCTTTTCTTTGATTTTGGGGTTAGTTGCCATTAAAGTTGGTAATTTAGGGGGATTATTATGTTAATGGTGATTAAAGGTGGATTCATGTGTTTAGTGCTTGATTAGTGTGAAATTCGTTGTTAGGACAAGAAGGTGAACAATCTTTGAACCGTAATCAAAGAGGAAGTAAGGGCAAGGAGAAAGCTAACTAGGAAGAAGAGAAAAATGAAGAGAAGTAGATTTTGTGAGTTATGTACATTTAGCAAAAATTCAATATGGAAAATGTGATTTTTAATTTTGTGATATTACATGTAATTGTGTATATAATTCTTGATATTTTGATTAAATGATGCCATGAATCTGGAAATAAAAATTTGAATATGAGGTTGCTGTATGAAGATGGAAATTGTAAGAATGAATTGAAGTGTTGGAAAATTCATCTTATGAACAATGTGTACTTTTCTGGTCATAACTTGAGTTCTGGAAAAGGTTTTTAAGTGTTTATTATTGGATTGGAAAGTTAAGACATAGGGCTTCAACTTGCATTTGGACAATTAGACCTGAAGATGCCTATAATTAAATGAAAAACCAAACTAAAAATTTGTCCAGTAAAATGTTGGGCAGAATGGAATGAATGTATCTTAAAAAAAAATTCTTAACTTTTACTAAACAATTCAGTTTAATGTGATTCTAGTTGGAAATTAAAAAGACATGTACCTACATTTTGTTAGTTGATCACTTGTCCAAATTTTATCTAAAAATGGTGTAAAAATACAGGACAATATAAGGCATAAATGCTGTTCAGAATAGAGCAGCTTGTATAAATGTGTTGATTGTCGAATTTTGTGATAGAAAAATATATTATTTGACTTTTCTTATAGTTATAATGATTAAATGAGCAAGTATAATGTTATAAAATATTTAAAGGAGATTAATGCATTGATGTGAAATTATATTAGTATTACATACATAATTTATGTAAATAATAATAAAGGCAACAAATATAATTAGACCCTATAACATCTAGTCGATAACTAGAAATTTGGATAAGTTGTCATGCCAATAAAAGGATAATAGTGTTGAGATTTAAATTAAGTAGACACTAAGAAATAGTGTTGAGTTAAAATTATGTAGACACTAAAAAATAGTACTGAGTTCAAAATTATGTAGGCACCAAAAAGGTGTTGAGCTATTGTTGAAAATGTAGGCATTAAACGCCGTGTTATAAAATTATTAAGTAGGCACCGAGTATACTGCCGAAGACCAGAAACCCTATATCCAGTTTTTAGTTCTGGTCTAAGATGTCATGGGCTCTGAAATAAATAGACAAAAATGTAAATTGTTAAATTGATATTTTAAATTGTATATCTTGTATTGTTAAAGAATTTCAAGTATGATAAATGAATGAAATGTTATAATTGATGAAATATTTATTTTTGCTATACATAAATGATATTGTCATTTTTGAATGTTTTCGCATGCTTAGTAAATTAATTGTAGTTTCTAAAATTTTATTTTAGAAATATTTATATAATTATTGGATAGTTGCCAACGTATTATTAAGCTAGTAGCTTAGAATGTGTATTTGAAGCGTAGATAAATAGACATAGCTGTTGCGTTAGGGCATCCGAAGAAGTGGAAACCCTAATATCAAATTGCAGCAGTTATTTCCTTTTTGTATGTTTTGGAAATTGTATTGTAAAAATTAAATTTTAAGAATTTGTTTTGACGTAAATTGTGGCATGTAGGATTTATAAGAAGTGAATTTTGTAATTAATAAATTTTGTATTGTTGTAAATATATTTCTAAATATTATGGTTTAATGAATGAATTTTTTAAATCAAAATATTTACATCACTAGTTCCATATTTAAATGATATGAAAAAATATAGTAATAAATATTCCGCTAATAATAAACTCAAGGATTGGAAAAAAAAATTATACAATAATTTGAGCATTGGTTTTTACAAAAATGAGCTTAGTAGCACTTTCATACACTATTAACAATTAGGGTAAGGGAGCGCTACAATTGCTATGATTATCATTGACATTGAATAGATATCCATATGATTGTCTCAAAGCATGTCATCTAATATACTTTCCAATTCTAGCAATCACCATATGTTGACTCTAACATCTCATCTTTAACTTATGAGATCAGTTGCTTGACCTAGTGAAGGAGTACAACATATGCTAATCTATGTGGATTAACAATGTCCCATTTTATTGGTCCTATGACTTGGAATTATTTAGATATAAACACAATCGAACATGATAGGAATGTCACTATTATGATCTCATCTTGGTTTCCTTCATGCTGTGATACATACCATGGACTTTATTACTCAAATTAAGATCTAAATCCAATTCATATATGAATGAACACCAATATAATGAATATGCTTAAGGTGATATCCTTTAGGGCACCTCTCAAACACAATGTGAAGAAGAAGAACCTTAAAGGAAACTCTCTGCTAGTCTGGCATAGACGATAGGCAGGAATGGTCTGTTTTTCTTAGGATAGTCTAAGAGCATAAGATAGAGATAGGGGGCAGAGTCACTCTCAGTCCAGTTCTTTCAAGAGGGGATCATTTTCTAGGACTACATCTGCCACCACTAACACATAGAAGCTAGGGATCCTACTCCTTTATGTGAGGTATGTAGTAGAAATCATAGAGGAAAATGTCGGTTAGCTTTAAAGGGTTGCTTCAGATGTGAAGCCCGGGATCACATGAGGAGGGATTTCCCTTTGTTGATGAATGCTACACCCACTCAGACAGTAGGATCAATTATGGTCCAGAGTAGGAATTAGAAGAGAGGAGATTGAGTAGGACCTAGCCAATCTACTTCAGAGATAGTTAACAAGCCGGCACCCAGCAAAGCTATAACATCCTCGATCTCCCACATATGCATTTCTATGAGCATTTTATTTGGACATATGCATTTAAATAGATTTCACTTGAACACGTGCATTTCATATGTATTTTTATATGGGCAAGTTCATGACACATGCTAGCTACGTCTCTAAGTATATTGTAATTATATTGAGTCACACGTGTGTACTTATAACCTATATAAGGGTAACAAGGCATTAGAGATAAATTGAATAAAGTGACTATACTAAAGTAAATAAAATGACTAGATCCAAATAAATGAAAATGTGACATAGTTAATATAGTTAAATTTAATTAAATTGGACTATTCAATTAAATTGTAATTTTGGCATTGTCTAGTAGAACTAGATACATGTAAATATGTGGTAGAAATAATAATAGTAATAATAATAAATAAATAAAATGAAAATTAAAAGAAACAAGAAAAAGGAAAGAAAAAGAAAAGAAAGGAAGAAACAAAAAAAAAGGAGATAATGACAAAAGTGAGGAGGTGAGAGGTGGATCTTATCTTCCTCCTCACTATTTTCTCTCCTTCACTCCAGGTCTATTTCTCCTTCTTCTTCCACCATTTCAGCTTTATTTTCTTCCTCATTTTATCTATTTTTTTCAAAAAATTCATCTATTGCAATTTCGTTCTTGGTAAGTAATCAATTTTCATTGTTCTAGTGTTGGTTTGAGCTACTAAGGTTCTAATTAGGCAACATATTTCACTTTGATTTTGAAGTCAAAAGATATTGAATTTAAAGAAGTTCAAAACACAAAAGTTATACATTCATGTCTTAGGTTTATGGATGTGTAAATGTGTTTGTAAGATTTGGTGTATATGAAAAGATATTGGCATCTAATTAGAACTGGTTCGGGTGTGAACCCTAGCTAAGTTAGCTACAGATTCTATTTGTTTAGAATATGATAGAGCCCTTATTTTAAGTTGATGTGATGCCTCAATTATATATTAGGAATAATCTCACATATATAAGAAGGATGCCACAAGCTTAACTCGATAATCTGCTCGAATTGAATTTTTTTTTTCATTTTAAATAACTTAATCTATTTATTTATATTGGTTTAGGCAAGTTGTT
Source organism: Triadica sebifera (assembly GCA_023653625.1). Lineage (NCBI taxonomy): Eukaryota > Viridiplantae > Streptophyta > Magnoliopsida > Malpighiales > Euphorbiaceae > Triadica > Triadica sebifera. Next base: position 38,634,897 of record CM042892.1, on the reverse strand, counting down.
CTAATTAACAATATATATTTATCCTTATATTGTATACACATATGACACCTGATTATGTTACATAATTATTTACATGCACAATATTAATATATGAGACATGTCTACCACACCATATACATAGTCAAACTAAAAAAAATATAATAATAAATAACCAACCCTCTAACTATACTTCTTGTGTCTGTGCTGATATGGGCTTGGATTTTCTTCCTGACCACTTCACCTCTTACCATCTATAGTTCCAATTCCTGCATGAGAAGAACCCACGCTAAGCTATCTTTAACTTAGTGGTACATATAGGTATTAAGTTTCTCCCAAACAATCACACAAATGCATATCTTAAATAATTCATGACACACTTAATTTTTATTGCATATTTGTCATATAAAAGAAAGAAGCACATCACATAACAGTATAAGCAAAATAATCATATTCAATAATTAAGTTTTCACTACCTCATGTAAGCATTTCATTTCTTAATCACTTATGTCAATAATATAATTTCCACATTTCATTCCAAAGTCTTTAATTAGTATCAGCCCAAATCTCATTCCCGGACTGTCCACATATGGGGTGTGAAAAAGGGGCGCTCGCGGAGCTTAAGCCACCCTACTCACCATAATCTCAAGTCAAGGGCGCTCGTGGAGCTTAAGCCACCTTGACCGAATATAATCATGTCATTTGTGTGTAATCAGGATCAGGGGCGCTCCCAGAGCTTAAGCCACCCTGTCCTTAAATCATATCCATATCGGTACCGTAACTTCCCCATAATGGTGCACCATCTATCCAATGTTAGTCCTCAGGTAGAGAAATGGGCAATTAACACCATTAATCACTTATTTCTATAACAAATACTCATTTCATAGCATAATCATACACTCACAATTTATTTCAAAACCATGTAATAGCATTATATTTTATCAAATATTAGCATAATGTTAAGTTCATAGTTAATAACATTTATATAATTCTAAAACATGCCATAATATATAATTTCTTCATTGTGACATATAATTTATGTCATGCACACACAATCATGCATAAGGGTAAAACAAAATACATATATGTACAAACCTCGATAGTATTTTCCTTTTCCAAAATATAAATTTAGAGCTTGTTTACTTTTGTTGGTCTTCTTCTTGTTGAAATCCTAATTTAAAAATATAATTAATTAATAGCTTTATAAAATATTTATTCTTAATATAATTTAAATAAATAACTACAATTTCTATTAAGCTAGAACAAGACCTCTAAGGACTGTTGGATTAATAACTTTTTCTAAACTTATCCAATTTATATGATTCTTGATCCAGATTAAATATAACATGTAAAAATAAAATATATTAAAATTTCAGAATTTTTGAATCTTTACATAATTTTTGCTATAATTTAACTATTGTCCTGTTTTATGCCCTTAGGCAGTTTCAAGGTACCCAATTCAAAAATTCATAACTTTCAATGTGTAACTTCAACTATTCTGAAACTTTTTATACATTTATATAAGTTAATTTGGAACATTTTCATGTTTAACTCAATTCCATATTTGGTCTCTAAGATTCTCAATTATTGGAGGATATATAACTGGTTCAACATAGAGTATCAACCCGACCAATTTAATTGTTCAGCTCATAACTTACAAAATACATGACATTTTAAGGTGAACCATTAACTGAAATTTAGATAAGAAATAAGAGTAAAAATTTTATGTTTTTCCCTTTGCCTAATTCGATCTAAAAATAGGTGAAATATAAGAACAAAGTTACTGGAACTGCACAGGTATATGAAAACAGCTCAATCAAGGAACATTCATAGTTCATTTCAGAATAACTCAACCTACACAAGAGCCCTTTATACGAAAGTTTGTAGAGACCTCAATAACATATATACCTACAACTTTAATGTTTTACAAAACCTCATATTAAGCCACTAAGATGTTAAATTGTTACAAAAACCGTAGGTTATTTGGTTGATATGTCTCCCTGAACCAGTTTCACCACAATAATCATATCTCTTTATATACTCGAAATCATTCAATAAAATTTGGCAGAGAGATACGCAAGACATATATGAACAACATTTATGTTTAACATATCTCTAAATTCGATTCACAAGATAATAAAAAATAGAGTGCAAGATCTAGTAATAATATAACCTAAAAAGTTCTAATAACACAATAATCATGGGAAAAATATTTCTTACAAAGATCATATTTATTTTGACTGATTTTTGTTGAAAATCTTGAAGATGATGATGAGTAATTTGAGCTGTGATATGGAGGAAGGAAAAGGGATGATGAAGAAGAAGAAGGAGAAAAGAGAAGAAGTTGGAAGAAATGGCCAAATAAGTCTTAAGCCCCCTTTTTCCCGTTTTTTGGTCTTTTTTTTTTCTGTTGACCATTTTACTGTTCACTTTACTATTTTTTTAAAATTTTCTTATTATTATTATTATTATTATTATTATTATTATTATCTTCATATATTTTCTTATATCTAATATCTTTAATTTTATTTAATCAAAAACACAATTTAATTATATGACCTAAATTATTCAAATTAAACTCTAATTAGTGGGTGTTACAGTAGATCAAAAAATTAAAGTTGTAGATACATGTGTTATATATCTTGGTACCAAAGTTTAGGTTCACCTTTGTTATGGATGTTGAGTTATGATGAATAGAACCATGAATGTTCCATAGTTTGAAATGCTTGGTTAGTGCCTTTCGCAAGTCCAACAACTTCTTTGGTCATTTTGAGCTCCTTATATATAAAATATGTAATTTGTCAAAACGTAAAAGTTGTAGAGTTATTTCTTACATAAAGTTTGGTAAACATTTAACCTTAATATGTTATGTATAGAGTAAGATATGAGCTTCACAATTCATATAGGTTCAGAAGCCAACTCTATTTTAGACCAGTGAAATATTTCTTATAATTTGAGGACCATGGAGACATAATTAATAAAAGTTGTTAACATGAAAGATGTTCCATTTTAATCTATCTAATTTCCTATAATGTTTCATAATAATATGACATACATTATGTAAGATATGAAGGGAAAAAATAACGTAGAAAACATAACACATTTTACATAATAAGTTAGAAAACTGCCTAAGGGAAAAAAATAAGGTAGAAAACAGAACACAATTGGAAATTCCACCAAATATTTTACAAAGCTCCAATTGCTCTAAAATTTGAATATGTTATATAATTATATGTTAAATTTAATTAGAAATAATAATAAAAAAAATTGGACAAGTGTGGGAAAAGTTATAAGCTAATAAGTCTGGTAAGGTCACATTGTCTTATAGGAAAAACCTTAACTATCAATATGAACTATGCATATTAATTTGTTTAAACCATATTAAGTTTCTCTAGTCATAAATTAATGAATTATATTCCCATATTAGGTTCATAACAAATTGGAGATCCACATGCAGGGATAGATAATATGTTAAGGGTCAGAATCAAAGGAAAAAGGTGAGTTTAATTATCAAGTGATTTCTTTAGTACACATGCTATGTGAAATGTGAATTGAATTGTGATTATATGATTGCCCTGATTTGACATTGATAATGAGGTTATGGATAATTGTTTATTTATGTGGTATAAGTGGTGTATGTATGGCATATTTGAGGTATATATGTGGCATACTTGATGTATGCATGTATATATATAGTATATCTGAGGTATATGTGTATCATATGTAACATCCTCGACATCCCCCATATGCATTTCATTAGACTATATGCATCTTCCATATAATTCAATTGAACACGTACATTTCATACATATTTTCTTTGAAACAAGTTTATGACAAACACTAGCTATGTGTCCTAGTATTTGGCAATTGTATCGAGTCACACGTGTATACTTATGACCTAAATGAGGATAACAAAGTATTACAAATAAATTGAATAAGGTGACTAAATTAAAGTAAGCAAAATGACTAGATTAAGATTAGTAAACATTTACATTGTTAATTTAGTTAAATCGGGCCAAATGATTAAGTTGTATTATTGTGTGAATTAGTGGAATTATAAATATATGTAAATAATAATAATAATATAGATAAAATAAAATGAAAATGAAAAATAAAAGAAAAGAGAAGAGAAAAGAGAAGAGAAAAGAGAAAAGACAAGACAAAAAGACAAAAACAAAAAAAGTTAGCTTTATCTTCCTCCCCCATTTCTGCCTCCTCACTCCATCCCGTTTTCTTCTTCATCTTCCTCCATTCCAGACTTCAATTCTTCCTTGTTTCACTTAGTTTTTGAAGCAAATTGATCCCTTGCAAGTTTGTTCTTGGTAAGTAATCAATTCTTATTGCTATAAGGTTGATTTGAGTTGCTAAGGTTCACTAATAGGCACTGACTTGCACCCCAGTTTTGACATCAATAGAAATTTATTCTGGAAAATATTAAAACACAAAAGTTGTTCCTTTATGCCTTAGATTTATGGATATGTAATCATTTTTTCACGATTTTGTGTATAGGAAGAGATATCCTCTCTCTACCAAAACTGTGTATCAGGGTGTGAACCCTTGCCAAGTTAGCTACTGTGATCATGATTTTCTATATCAGGGTGTGAGCCCTAGCCAAGTTAGCTACTGTATTCTTTGGTTTTGAATATGTTAAAGCCATTATTTAAAGTATCTAAAAACATAAAAGTTGTAGATATATGTGTTTCGTATCTGTATACCAAATTTCAAGTTTATATGTCTTGTATATTTTATGTTATGGTGAATGCAACCATGATTGTTCCATAGTTTGAACTACCTGCTTAGTGCCCTCGGCAGTTCTAGAAACTTGTGTAGTCATTTTGAGCTCCTTAGAGATAGATTATGTAAATTATCAAAACATGAAAGTTATAGGTATATGTCTTATCTAAATTTGGTACTCATTTCAGCTTAATATGTTATGTATATACTAAGTTATTGTCTTTAGAAGTCATACTGGTCCAGAAGCCAATTCTATTTTGGACCACGGAAATGTTTCTTATAATTTTTAGACCTTAGAGACATAATTGATAAACATTGTAAACATGAAAAATGTTCCATTTGAACCCATATAAGTCTGTAAAGTTTCATTGAAATATGACTTACATATTATAAGTTATGATGAACCAAAATTGGTACCCTGAAACTGCTTAAGGGCAGAAAATAAAACACAATTAGAAGTTGCACCAAAAATTGTACAATAATCCAATTGGTCTGAAATTTTTATATATTACAAAATTTTATGTTAAGTATATAAATTTTACAAAATTAACATAAAATTTTGTACAAAAATCATAACTATTGATATGAACAATGCATATTAATTTGTTTAAGCCACATTAAGTCTCTCTAATCATGAGTTAATCAATTATATTTTCATATTAGGCTCACAACATATTGGAGACCCACAAGGAGTTGGTAGACAATGGTTGATGAATGCTTAAGTACAAGTGCATATGCATATGGACTTAAAAGGCGTTGTGACTAGTTAATCAATATTGTAAAGCAAAAGAAGAGGCCTATGACCCAACAAATGTGCAAATGAAACAAATGATCAAGCTAGCTAGCAAATGCAAATGTTCACATGGAGACCCGGGGCAATGTCTGTTTAACTTGGTCACAACCAAATAAAATAAGCAAAGCATTTGCTTACATAAAGAGAAATGATTATATGTTTCAACTTTATTGATACTTATATGATACTGATGAATGGAATGGAATACATGGTATATATTGGATTTATGATTTATTACTATGAGTTGTTTGGTACTTTAGAGCTCATTTGAGGATTATTCTTACTGAGCTGCAACTCATCAATTTGCATCATTTTTCAGGTAAAAAAAAGTGAGCTCATTTTGAGTAGCATATAGAAGACATGGTGCACAGGTTACTAGCCGAGCCTCATCACTCTCTCTCCTTGCATTCCACACAAGCATGAAAATATGTCATATGTATTTTGTATTTACATGTTTAAATATGTATAGTCATTTTGGAATGAGTTTTAAAAATGTATAAATAAAAGCAACTTGCAAATACTTATGTGCAAATTTTATGTTTTAATATATGTGATATATCTTATTGTGGCGAAAGCCTAAAAGTTGACTTACAAAGTCATTGAATGATATTACAAGATATGAAAAAACTTTACAACCGATGTTAACAGGGTATTTTGCCATTCCATTCTGCTATGTGTGATTACTTGATACAGGGATAAGTTATACTTAATTGCATAAGATGTGGTCTTATATCATATGAGGTATATATGCAGTTTATGTATGGTATCTGTAATAAGGACATATTGGATGATGAATGCTTAGTTACAAATGCATATGCATAAAGACTTAAAAAGACATCATGACTAGTTAACCGGCATTGCAAGGAAAAAGAAGAGACCTATGGCCCAATAAATGTGCAAATGAAACTAATGATCAGGCTAGCTAGTAAATGCAAATGTTCACATGACAAATGTTCATATGGAAACCCTAGGCAATGGATACTTGCACCATTGCTATGGTGAGACTATCACTAACATTGAATAGATATCCATGTGATTGTCTCATAGTAGGTCATCTAATTTACTTGCTACTCTTAGCAAGCATCGACATGTTAACTCTAAATATCTCATGCTTTCAGCTTATGAGATCAGTTGCTTGATCTAGTCAAGGAGTATAACATATGCTAGTCTCTCTGAATTAATAATGTCCCATCTTGTTAATCCTATGATTAGGGATAATTTGGGTATAAACATAATTACACATGATAGGAATCTCATCATCATGATCTCATAATGAATTCCTTCATGTTGTGTTACATACCAAGGACTTCATTAAACAGTTTAAGATATGTATCAATTCATATGCAATAAATACCATATAATGAAAATGTCTTTTATTAATAATAAATGAGTACATCAAGTGCCTAAGTTGATTGTCTTTAGGGCACATCTCTAACACTCATAACAGTTTAGGGTGTATTTTGATGCAGAAGGGAAAGGTTGTTGCTTATGCTTCCAGGCAATTGAAGCCACATGAAAAGAATTACCCCACATATGATCTTGAGTTGGCAACCATAGTATTTGCTCTAAAGATATGGCATCACTACCTATTGGGGAAAAGTGTTTCAATTACACTGATCATTAAAAGTTTAAGGTATCTCCCAACACAGAAGGAACTAAAATTAAGACAGAGATTATGGTTAGAATTGATCAAGGACTATAATTGTGTTATTGGCTATCATCCAGGTAAGACCAACATTGTATTTGACGCTTTAAGCAGAAAGACTATAGTAGAGTTGCTTGTTCGACCTACTCTTAACTAGAAAATTAAAGATGCACAAAGACAAGATATGAAGTTAGTTGAGATTATCGAGTTGGTCTACAATGGGGAGAGATCAGAGTACATAGTTGAATTATATGATAGTTTATGTTATTAAGGCCGCTTATGCGTGCCTTATATTACGAAATTGAGGCAAATGATTTTAAAGGAAACATATGAAACCAAGTTTGTTATGCATCTAATAAGTAAGAAGATGTATCAAGATCTGTAGGGAAGGTATTGATGGGAAAGAGTGAAAAAGGACATTACAGATTTCATGATGAGATGTTTAACATGTCAACATATTAAGGCAGCACATCAGGTACCTTCAAGTTTGATCCAACCAATTACAATACCGAAATGGAAATGGGAATGGGAGTTGATCACGATGGATTTTGTAATTATATTACCTCTGACTCTGAGGAAGTTTGATGCCATTTGTGTTATAGTGGATAGGCTTACGAAATCAGCACACTTCATACCTATCAGGAGGGATTATTCTCTAAATAAGCTAGTAGAGCTTTATGTGAATGAGATAGTAAGGCCACATGGAGTTCCAGACTCCATGATATTGGATAGAGATGTTAGAGGAGTGCTCTAAAGGCACTCCCCTTTAGCACTTATTGTACAAATTTATTTGATTAATAAAAGCTTTTTCATTAATTTGATGTTCATTTGATATATGAATTGATAGTGATCTTCAATCAATTAATGAAGTCCTTGATACATAACATAACATGAAGGAAATCATAATGAGATCATGATATTGAGATTCTTATAATGTGTAATTATGTTAGTATCAAAATTATCCCTAGTCATAGGATTAATGAGACATGACATTATTAATCCAGACAGACTAGCACATGTTACACTCCTTGATTGGATTGAGTAGTAGATCTCATAATCTATAAACATGAGATGTTTAGATTTAACATGTGGATTCTTGCTAAGTGTAGCTAAGTACATTGGATGACCAATAAAGGGTGCTGATTGGATACTGCTTGAGGTATTCGAAGATAATTGGGTAACCAGTAAAGGATTCGCCACTCCTGATAGAAGAAGTGTATACCTATGGCCTCCTGTTGTGGTCATTACTCGGGAATCTCTGGCCAGAGTGGAAATATCATAAAGATAGTCTTCAATGACATATCTAATAAAGTAATGAGCCTAAAGGACAAGAACTAACATTACTTGGACTAGACGTGACGTAGTCAGTCTAGTGGGAGTTGACACATGTCCATACTCTGAACCAAGTGAGGAGAATGGTGAAAGGAATAATTGCACGAAAATTGCCTATGGAAAGGTTCGTAGTCAAACCTCTGACTTTCTGGTCAATTAGGAGCCATGATGTGTTGCTAGATACCGCTCATGACTTGCTTAAATTAATTGTTAATTTAAGTGATTAACATAACCGGGAACCTAATGGGTCACACGCATTGAAGATATAAAGAATGAGTAAAATATTCTTGGATGGGATCCAAAATATGAGATATTTATTTCGGGATGGATCGCGATGAGATCACATGGAAAAATGGTTTAGGCGGGTCATAAGCATGCGCAAGTAGGCAAGCTACTGGCTTGTGCCCAGCATGCTGCCATTGGCTAACGGTTAAATTTGGCATTAATTCGGCCAATTAAGCAAATTAAATATTCATTCAAGTTTCCTTTTCTCCATTTTTTACTTTTGATCTTTTATTTGATTTTGAATCAAATACAAAAGACATCAAATGGCAGAAAATAGACATAAAAGTATGTTTTTGTGAAAAAATATATTTTTAAGACAACAAAATTCTCTCAAGAACACTTTCAAAGCTAGCACTTTGAATTTGTTCGAACCATTTCTTTTGATAGTTTTTTCTTCATTCATCTCATGGAATATAATTAGAGACATTCTAGTGTTGATTGTTGTAGTTTGCTACAACCCAACAAGGTGAAGATTTGAATAACAAATAAGAAATTACAAGGTATAATTTCTAACTTCAATGTTTATATAAATTAGTTTTAATGGCACAAGTATGATATTTTGTTTTGGATTTTGAAAATTTTATTTTTCCACTGCGTTTATGAATGTGATTCATTTTTTAAAATCCAAAAGTGGTGTCAGTGCCCCCTTGTAACCATTAAAATTAATTTTAATTGAAAGTGCAATGGGATTGTAGGGTTTTGATGATTTTGGATCAATAGGTTTTCAAAAATTGAAATTAATTTGTAAAATATGTTTTACACATTTTTATTTCTCTAATCTGACCATGAGATGATTAAAAATGATTATTTTGATTAAAAAATGATTTGAATGTGATTCAAATAATTAATTTCGGATTTATTTCAAAAATGCCTAAAATTGCCTTGTTTATGAACATGTGTTGTTGTTTGGCTTAATTGATGGTGCTGGTTATTTTTTCTTGTAATTTAATTATGAAAAAATTATTTAGACATATTTATAATGTATTTATGCCTGTGGAATTGTCCAATAATTAATTAAAAATTTTTTTAATTAATTTTTCAAACAAAAACAAAACGAGACTGTTTTAGCATACCCGATAGGGATGTTTTGTTTGATATTTTTATGTATGTATTTATTTAGTTTTTAGAACCTTAAAATGTTTTTTTATGTGATTAAAAATATTTTATTTTAATTTTAGATACATGCCAAAATTATTTTGCATGCATTTGAAATTTTAAAAAATTCTCGATGTCGAATGAGTCGTTTTGAGCACCTAAATGTGTTGGTTCATTTCTCTTAGTAATTTTGGCTTGTGTCAAAAATATTTTGATGAACTTGAGATGACTTAAAGATGATTTGACTGATGATTTGAATTTTTGGAAATTTGTAGAATTTTTGGAAATTAATTTTGAATTAATTTAAGTTGAGTAGTTGTAATTCTAGTATGTCTAGAAATTGGTATGTATATTAAAATTAAATTGTTTAATTTTAGCATCATAATACTCTAATTTTAAGGAGAATTAGTTTTGAATTAATTCAAAAAATATGAAATTTAATTTAATTTAATTTGATTAAATATTAAATTTCACTTTAAAATAACATTTCGAACACAAGTAGGCAATTTCGGTTCAAGCGTTGAATTGATTTACAAATTGAAATCCAAAATTGTCATTTTTATTTTATACATTAGAGAATGCATGCTAGGGGTGTATCAAAAGGCATGATGGATGATTAAGGACTTAGGCCCAATGTGATTGAGCATGCATGGAATTGTTTTTGTTTTATGGTAAATAGGACCTGCGTGTCCCTACCTCTATTTCTTTCTTATGTATTTCTCTTCTTATCTTACTCCCCTCAAATGTAAGTTGAGGTTTTCTATGCTTTGAAATATGGAAGTAGATTACATAGGATTAGGATAGAATGAAGATACAAAGTAGCAAGAAGCAAAAGAGGTGGTACCATAAACAAGAGGCCCAGCGCGTTGCTTCCTCCCACCCATTGGCCAATGACATATTTTGGCCTTAATTAGGCCAATTATGGCCAATTACTATTCATTCATTTTCCTTTTCTCCATTTTTGACTTTTCATATTTTCTTTGAATTTGATTCAAATAGAAAAGACATGAAATAGACATAAAAATAATTTTTTGTGAAAAAAAAATATTTTTAAGACAACAAAATTCTCTCAAGAACACTTTCAAAGCTAGCAATTTGAATTTATTCAAACAATTTCTCTTGATAGTTTCTTCTTCATTCTTCGCATGGATTATCATTAGAGACATCTTAGTCTAGATTATTGTAGTTTGCTACGACCCAAAAAAGTGAAGATTTGAAGAACAAATAAGAAATTACAAGGTATAATGTTTAATATTTATATTTATATAAATTAGTTTAAATGGTACAATTATGATATTTTGTTTTAGGTTTTAAAAATTTTATTTTTTTGTTGTGTTTATGAATATGATTAATTCTTCAAAACCCAACATTGGTATCAGAGCCTCCTTGTATCCATTAAAATTAATTTTAATTGAAAGTGCAATGGGATTGAATGTTTTTGATGATTTTGGATCAATAGGGTTTGAAAAATTGAAATTAATTTGTAAAATATATTTTACATATTTTTCTTTCTCTAATCTGATCATGGGATGATTAAGAATGATTATTTTGATTGCAAAATGATTTGAATGTGATTCAAAAAATTAATTTCGGATTTATTTCAAAAATGCCTAAAATTGCCTTGTTTATGAATATGTGTTGTTGTTTGGCTTAATTGATGGAGCTGATTATATTTTTCTTGTAATTTAATTATGAAAATATTATTTAGATGTATTTAGAATATGTTTATGCCTTTGGAAGTATCCAATAATTAATTAAAAATTATTTTAATTAATTTTTCAAAAAAGCCTAAAAACGGGACTGTTCAAGCATACCCGGTGGAGCTGTTTTGTTTGATTTTTTTGTATGTGCTTGTTTTATTTCCAGCACCTTCAAATAATTTTATATGATTAAAAATATGTTACTTTGATGTTAGATGTATGCCAAAATTATTTTGCAAGCATTTGAAATTTTAAAAACTCTAGATATCGAATTAGTCATTTTAAGCATCTAAGTGTGTTGGTTCGTTTGTCTTAGTAATTTTGTGCCAAAAATATTTTGATAAACTTCAACTGATCCAAAGATGATTAGAATGATGATTTGATGGTCTGGAAATTTTTAGAAGTTTTGGAAATTAATTATGAAATAATTTAAGTTGTGCAATTGTAATTATAGTATGAATAAAAATTGGTATGTATATTAAAATTAAATTGTTTAATTTTAACATCATAATATTCTGATTTTAAGGAGAATTAATTTTGAATTATTTCTGGAAATATGGAATTTAATTCAATTTGATTAAATATTAAATTCCAATTTAAAATCACATACAAAATTAAATTAACCGAAAGAACACATATAGGCAATTTTGGTTCAAGAGTGAATCGATTTACAATTTGAAATCCAAAATTATCATTTTTATTTTGTGCATTAGAGAATGCATGTTAGGGGTGTATGAAAAGGCATGATGGATGATTATGGACTTAGGCCCAATGTGATTGAGCATCCATGAAATTATTTTGTTTTATGGTAAATAGGGCATGCGTGTCCCTACCTCTCTTTCTTTCTTATGTATTTCTCTTCTCATCTTACTCCCCTCAAATGTAAATTGATGTTTTCTATAATTTGAAATATGTAATTAGATTACATAGGATTAGGATAGAATGAAGATACAAAGTAGCAAGAAGCAAAAGAGGTGGTACCATAAACAAGAAGACTTAGAAATAGGAATTTGATATCTAATTTAGGTTGTAAATTCATGCTTATATCTAGGTAAGACCTAGTCAATTTCTCTTTGGCTCAAGAGATTGACTTTGGTATGTCCATAATCATGTTATATAGTTAATGTAACTATCTTTATATATCAATGTGATGAATGTATGATATATAAAAGCTTGAAATAATAACTTGATGAGACTTAACAAAGAAATCCCTCACTAAATAAACAATTAAGTCTTACACCTTCCATTAATATGGGGAGAACTGGAGTTAGGGTTGTTGAGTTGCCTCAAGCTCACTCTATAAGAATGTGTTTAAACCATTCAAAATAGATTTTACATTAATGGGTTAGACTTAATTGATATTTATTAAGTTGTTGGATTTGCGCCTAGGTTAATCTATTTGAGGCAAAGTTGGGTTTGTATACATGAGATGTACACATATCAAGAGTCGATAGCACAATGCATGTACACACATCAATAAGTTGATAGTACAAGATTCGATAGTTGCATGAATAATGCAATTGGTATGGATTAGAAACCTACCAACCAAACTGAGGATAGCTTGTGGAGTTGCCTCAAGGTTATTCTTAGCTAGTTGGATATTGACCCACTAATAGAACTTCCATATAATTTCTCTCGTGTTCATAGTGAGGGCTATGGATTCGCAATAAAATAGTGGGAGCCATAATGTGGTTTATTAAAGACCTAATAAACATGCATTTTATGTACATTCTAACATGTTCTATTTTACATCTAGGTTACTAGAATCATCATCATGACAAGGGTGAATTTGTGATCGCTAATGGAATCAAATAAGTTGACTGGGCCCAATTTTTTGGATTGGCTAAGGAATTTAAGAATAGTTCTCAAATCCGAAAAGATTGGCTGTGTTCTAGATGAGGCACTCCCTAATCCCCCTGCTGCTATTGCTAATAAAGATGTTCAGAAGGCATATCAAAAGCATCTCTATGATAGTGAGATGGCAAACTGCATTATGCTTGCTACTATGTCAGCTGAGTTGCAAAAGTAGCATGAGGCTATGGATGCTAATTCCATAGTATACCATCTAAGAGAGCTTTTTGATGAGCAAGCACGTTCTGAAAAGGTTCAAAACTTCAAGGTTGCTCTTTCACACTAAGATGGTTGAGGGGACATCTCCAGTGCAATATGCATTGAAGATGAATGGCTATATTGAGAGGTTGGCCGCCTTGGGATTTGTGATGGGCCATGAATTAAGTATTCACTTAATTCTAACCGGTTTGTCTGATAGTTATTCATATTTTATGCTTAACTATAGGATAAACCAAGTCTCTACCACTATTCTTGAACTGATTAACTTGCTTAAGACAGCTGGGCCATCTGTCAATAAGCACAGTAAGGCTATGATGTTAGTAGACTCTTCGGGTTCTAAAAAGAAGAACCTTAAGAAGAAGAAGTCCATAAAGCCTAAGGGAGACATGGCCGAGAAGAAGGCTAAGGACATTTCTCCAAAGGGAACATGCTTCCATTGCGATAAGGATGGCCATTAGAAAAGAAACTGCAAGGCTTACTTGGAGTCCTTGAAGAAGAAGGCATCTGATGCCCCTTCTACTTAAGGTTTTTTGGCACTGAAATTAATATTGTTTCCAATAATAATATATAGGTATTAGATACTGGTTGTGGCTCACACATAAGCATTGATATGCAGGGCCTAAGGAACTGTAGGCAGCTCAATAAGGGAGAGTCAAACCTACGCGTTGGAAATGGAGCAAGGGTTGCTGCATTAGCTGTAGGAATTTATGTATTGACCCTCCCCAGTGGGCTTATGTTAAATTTAGATAATTGCTATTATGTACCTGTTTGACTAAAAGTATTATTTTTGTTCCAAGTCTAAATAAAGATGGTTTTCATTTAACTTTAGTAACAATTGTTGTTCTATTATGTTGAATGGAATTCTTTATGCTAGAGGTACATTATGCAATGGAATATACATATAACATATGTTAAATCCAATTTTAAACATCCATGATAATAAAAGGCAAAAACAAGATCTGTTGAAATAATCTTACTCATGGCATTGTCGCCTTGGTCATATAAGTGAAAATGTATGGCTAAGTTACACAAGAGTGGTAGTTTGGGGTCATTTGATTATGAATCATATAACACATGTGCATCTTCCTTATTAGACAAGATGACTAAATAACCCTTTAAGGGAAAGGGTGAAAGTGCTAATGGACTTTTAGACTTAATACATTTAGATGTATGTGATCCAATGTCTACACATGCTAACGGTATGGCTGGCAGATGAAACTGAATCTTGTTAGACATGGTAAGGTCAATGATGAGTTTTTTGGAACTCCCTAAATCTTTTTGGGGTTATGAACTAAAGACCGCCATTTATATATTAAATGGAGTCCCTTCGAAGTCAGTTGATGTTACTGCATATGAGATATGGTAAACAAAAAGCCCACAATTTCTTACATGAGAATTTGGGGATGTCTTGCTTATGTGAAGCGAACAATGTCAGATGAGCTAGAAGCTAAGTCTGATTGATGTCTATTTTTGGGATATCCAAAAGCATCATATGGATATCAATTTTACCACCCCTTGGAACAAAAGGTTTTTTTTCAAGACATACTATCTTTTTAGAGAGAGAATTCCTTCTAAAAGGACATAGTGGGAGCAAAATTGAACTTAAGGAAGTTCAAGATGCTCAAACAGATGTTGATCAACTGCCTGAACCTGAGCTTGAAGAAAGCAATGAGCCTACAACCTATGAAGAAGTTCTGAATAGTTCAGAATCTGACAAATGGCTTTAAGCCATGAAGTTAGAAATGGATGCCATGTATGAAAATGAAGTGTGGACTTTGGTTAACCCACCTGAAGGGATATAGCCTATATGGTGCAAGTGGGTTTTCGAAAGGAAAACTGAGATGGATGGTAATGTGATTACCTATAAAGCTAGACTTGTTGCTAAAGGTTATCGTCAAAGATAAGGAATTGACTATGATGAAACTTTTATCCTAGTAGGTATGCTTAAATCCATAAGAATACTCATAACCATTGCTACTCATTATGATTATGAAATATGGCAAATGGATGCGAAGACAAATTTCCTTAATGGAAATTTGACTGAGAATATGTACATGACACAACCAGAAGGCTTCATATCCAAAGATGGCAAAAAGGTGCATAAGCTTCAAAGATCCATTTATGGATTAAAGTAAGCATCCAGGAGTTGGAATATTTGGTTTGATGAGACAATCAAATAGTTTGGTTTTTTACAAAATCCGGATGAACCTTGTGTTTACAAGAAGGTTAGTGGAAGTGCAATCGTACATCTTGTGTTGTATGTAGATGACATACTGTTAATGGGAAATGATGTCTCAGCCTTATAATCAGTCAAAATTTGATTTTCTAATAATTTCTATATAAAAGCGCTTAGAGAAGTAGTCTATATGTTAGGGATAAGGATATACAGAGATAGATATAAAAGATTACTTGGTCTTTCAAAGTCTACATATATAGATAAGATGCTAAAGAGGTTTAGCATGGAGTAGTCTAAGAAGGGATATATTCCCTTGACCTATGGGATTACTCTATC
Organism: Triadica sebifera; assembly: GCA_023653625.1. Taxonomy (NCBI): domain Eukaryota; kingdom Viridiplantae; phylum Streptophyta; class Magnoliopsida; order Malpighiales; family Euphorbiaceae; genus Triadica; species Triadica sebifera. The sequence continues at coordinate 38,618,755 of CM042892.1, read as the reverse complement.
AAAGTCTTTGTGTCCAAACACACAAGATGAGAGGACAAACATGAGTTTGATTCCATATGCTTTAGCTATAGGATCAATCATGTACACTATGATATGTATAAGACCTGATGTATCATATGCTCTGAGTGTCACGAGCAGATAGCAATCGGACCCTGGTGAGGGTCATTGGATGGATGTCAAGAATATCCTTATGTATTTAAAAAGGACTAAGGATGTATTCTTGGTATATGGAGATGGATATCTTATTATGAGTGGGTATGCTGATGCTAACTTCCAATCTGACAAGGATGACTTAAAATCTCAGTCAGGTTATATATTCACACTAAATGGCGGAGCGGTTGGAAGAGTTCTAAATTGGAAACAATTGCTGATTCCACAACCGAAGCAGGGTACATTGCATTTTCTAAAGAAACAAAGGAAGCGGTTTGGATAAAGAAATTCATCATAGAACTTGGAGGTGTTCCCAACATTATTCATCCAATACAATTGTATTGGGATAATAATGGAGCCATTGCATAAGCAAAGAAGTCACAGACTCATCAGAGATCCAAACATGTACTCATAAGATACCATTTGAGTAGAAAAATCATTGGTAGGAATGAATGTAAAGATAGAAAGAGTGCCTATTGATCAGAATATTGTTGATCTTTTAACTAAGCCACTTTCCCAAAAGAAATATGATTCTCATGTACAAGCCTATGGAATTAAACACAAAGGCGATTGGTTTTAGTGCATGCAGGAGCTTGTTAGTGGAGTACTCTAAAGACAATCACCTTTAACACTTATTGTACAAATTTATTTGATTAATAAAAGACTTTTTCATTAATTTGATGTTCATTTCATATATGAATTGATAGTGATCTTAACCAATTAATGAAGTTGTTGATACATAACATAGCATGAAGGAAATCATGATGAGATCATGATATTGAGATGCTTATCATGTGTAATTATGTTAGTATCAAAATTATCCCTAGTCATAGAATTAATGAGACGGGATATTTTTAATCCAGACAGACTAGCACATGTTACACTCCTTGATTGGATCAAGTAGTAGATCTTATATTCTGTAAACATGAGATGCTTAGAGTTAACATGTCGATGCTTGCTAAGTGTAGCTAAGTTCATTGGATGACTAGCTATGAGACAATCATATCGATAATCTATTCAAATGTCAATGATAGTCTAATCATGACAATGGTGCAAGTACCCTTAGACTTGAGGTACTCAAGGATATCTTAGATATTGATTTTGTATTTTAACACTATTCCTTGTTGGCTCATGGAGGTTGCTCATAGGGTGGTGATTGGATATAGCTTGAGGTATTCGAAGGTAATTGGGTAACCAATAAAGGATTCACCACTCCTGATAGAAGGAGTGTATACCCATGGCCTCTTGTCATTGTCATTACTCGGGAATCTCTAGCCAGAGTGGAAAAGTCATAAAGATAGTCGTCAATGACATATCAAATAGAGTAATGAGCCTTAAGGACAAGAACTAACATTACTTAGACTAGACGTGATGTAGTCATTCTAGTGGGAGTTGACACATGTCCATACTTTGAACCAAGTGGGCTATAGAAAGGTGAAATGTATGGAAATTGTCTATGGAAAGGTTCATAGTCGAACCACTGACTTTCCAGTTAATTTGGGGTGATGATGTGTTGCTAGATACCGCTCATGACTTGCTTAAATTAATTATTAATTTAAGTGACCAACATAACAGGGAACCTAATGGCTCACACGCATTGAAGATATGGAGAATGAATAAAATGGTCTTGGATGGGATCCAAAATATGAGAGAATTATTTCAGGATGGATCGCGATGAGATCACAGGGGAAAAATTGTTTGGGAGGGTCATTGGCCCACGCTGTCTATGTTAGAGGAGTGCTTTAAAGGCAATCACCTTTAGCACTTATTGTACAAATTTATTTGATTAATAAAAGGCTTTTTCATTAATTTGATGTTCATTTGATATATGAATTGATAAGTGATCTTATATCAATTAATGAAGTCCTTGATACATAACATAACATGAAGGAAATCATGATGAGATCCTGATATTGAGATTCTTATCATGTGTAATTATGTTAGTATCAAAATTATCCCTAGTCATAGGATTAATGAGATGGGACATTATTAATCTAGACAGACTAGCACATGTTACACTCCTTGATTGGATCTAGTAGTAGATCTCATAATCTATAAACATGAGATGTTTAGACTTAACATGTGGATGCTTGCTAAGTGTAGCTAAGTACATTGGATGACCAACTATGAGACAATCATATGGATAATCTATTCAAATGTCAATGATAGTCGCATCATAGCAATGGTGCAAGTATCCTTAGACTTGAGGTACTCAAGGATATCTTAAATATTGATTTTGTATTTTGACACTATTCCTTATTGCCTCGGAGAGGTAATTCATAGGGTGGTGATTGGATACAACTTGAGGTATTCGAAGGTAATTGGGTAACCAACAAAGGATTCACCACTCTTGATAGAAGGAGTGTATACCCATGGCCTCTTGTCGTGGTCATTACTCATGAGTCTCTGGCCGGAGTGGAAGTGTCATAAAGATAGTCTTCAATGACGTATCTAATAGAGTAATGAGCCTCAAGGACAAGTGTTTTCCGGATATTAGACCAAGAAGGGGGGTTGAATTGGAGTTTCAAAAATTAAACTTTAAGGTGCGGAAATAAAATTGTTAATTTTAGAAGGGATAGAGAAAATAAGACACAAAGATTTATAGAGGTTCGGGTATTAACAAACCCTACTCCTCTCCCCAAACGCAATTGGGAGTTTCACTAACACACTAAGTGTTACAATGGATTTTTACAAGCTCACTCCCAACTATGGTGTTTCTCACAATGGCTCATACCTAACCCAGAAATCCCTTGTGTTTTAATGGCTCACACAATAACCAATTCCTTTGTGTTTTACAGGCTCACACAAATAACCTACACTTTGTGTTTTACAGGCTCACACAAACAACCTACACTTTGTGTTTTACAGGCTCCCACAAATAACCTTTTGATTTGTGTTTTGGAGGTTCACACAACTAACCCTGACAAGTGTTATTCACTTAACCCAGAACTACCCAATGCTTACTTGAGTAAAGATTACAGAGATAACTACTTATAAATCTTTATTGCTCAAATATGAGGAGCAATAAGATTTTTACAGAGAATGAATTAGTTCTCAAAGTATAAAAGTACAAGATAGCTTGTGATTTGAAGTATATGCTAATCTTTTGTTTCTCTTATCATTCTCTTGTTTCTTAATGCATAAATGACTTCCATTTATACTCCCATGGCTGAATATAGCCGTTGGGGTGCATTAAATAAGAAATTAGCCGTTATACCAACCAAAAAATCGCGTCTGACATTTTTCTCTTTCATTGTTCACGGGCGTGAATATGCTTGTCAATGGGGTGACAGTTCTTCCCAAGCCGTGACTGAAGTGGTGACCTTGGTCGTGAAGCTATCTGGTATGTTTTGACATATAGAGTCACGGGTGTGACACTTTTTCCAGCCGTGAACCAAGTGGTGACTCTGGTCGTGAAGCTCTCTGGATGAAATTGAATGAAGCCTTCACGGGGGTGACACATTCATTCACGGGGGTGAACATCTTCCCAGCCGTGACCCAAGTGGTGACTCTAGTCGTGAAGCTCTCTGGAATGAAATTTGCATGAAGCTTCACGGGGGTGACTGAAATGCTTACTTCACGGTTTGGTTTTCCTTCATGGTCGTGTCCTTCAAATGTTGGTTTCTTGGTAACGGCTAGTTGGCTTCACGGGAGTGACTCCTAGAGTCACGGCAGTGAACATGCTACTTCTTGCTTTTTGTTTCTCAAGGATTATTCTTCCAATTCTCCATTCTTGCTATTTTAATTCATGTCCTGTATAATATACTTACAAAAACAAGTATGTTAAATACAATATTGCTATATTATTTATTATCATCAAAATGACAGAAATACCTCTCAAGGTTAACAACAAGAACTAACATTACTTGGACTAGACGTGACGTAGTCAGTCTTGTGGGAGTTTACACATGTCCATACTCTAAACCAAGTGGGGTATAGAATGGTGAAATGAATAATTGCACAGAAATTGTCTATGGAAAGCTTCGTAGTCAAACTACTAAATTTCTGGTCAATTAGGGGTCATGATGTGTTGCTAGATACCGCTCATGTCCTGCTTAAATTAATTGTTAATTTAAGTGGCCAACATAACCGGAAACCTAATGGTTCACACGAATTGAAGATATGGAGAATGAGTAAAATGGTCTTGGATAGGATCCAAAATATGAGAGAATTATTTTAGGATGGATCGCAATGAGATCCCATGAAAAAATCATTCGGGAGTGTCACGGGCCCGCGTGGGCTAGGCAGGCTGCTGGCCTGCCTTGTGGGCCAGCTGGGCTACCCAGCAGCAGCCTGCAGCAGGCCTAGCGCGCCTGCAGCTTCCATCCGTTGGCCAACGACTGTAATTGGCCATAATTAGGCCAATTATGGCCAATTACTATTCATTAGTTACCATTTTCTCCAATTTTGTCTTTTCATCTTATTTTTGAATTTGATTCAAATAGAAAATATATCAAATAGCAGAAAATAAACATGAAATTTTTTTTTGTGAAAAAAAATATTTTTAAGACAACAAAAATTTTATTTTTCACTGTGTTTATGACTATGATTCATTCTTCAAAACCCAACATTGGTATCAGAGCCTCCTTGTATCCATTAAAATTATTTTTAATTGAAAGTGCAATGGGATTGCATGTTTTTGATGATTTTGGATCAATAGGTTTTAAAAAATTGAAATTAATTTGTAAAATATAATTTACACATTTTTCTTTCTTTAATCTGATCATGGGATGATTAAGAATGATTATTTTGATTGAAAAATGATTTGAATGTGATTCAAATAATTAATTTCAAATTTATTTAAAAAATGCATAAAATTGCCTTGTATATGAACATGTGTTGTTGTTTGGCTTAATTGATGGGGCTGGTTGTATTTTTCTTGTAATTTAATAATGAAAAAATTATTTAGATATATCTAGAATATGTGTATGCCGCTAGAAGTTTCCAATAATTAATTAAAAATTATTTTAATTAATTTTTCAAACAAACACAAAAATGAGACTATTTTAGCTTACTCGGTGAGGCTGTTTTGTTTGATTTTTTTGTATGTGTTTATTTTATTTCCAGTACCTCAAAATAATTTTTATGTGATTAAAAATATGTTATTTTGATGTTAGATTCATGCCAAAATTATTTTTCAAGCATTTGAAATTTTAAAAATTCTAGATATCGAATTAGTTATTTTGAGCGTCTAAGTGTGTTGGTTCGTTTGTCTTAGTAATTTTGGCTTGTGCCAAAACTATTTTGATGAACTTGAGCTGACCTAAATATAATTAGAATGATGATTTGATGTTCTGAAAACTTTTAGAATTTTTGGAAATTAATTTTGAATTAATTTAAGTTATGCAATTGTAATTCTAGTATTACTAGAAATTGGTATGTATATTAAAATTAAATTGTTTAATTTTAACATCATAATATTCCGATTTTAAGGAGAATTAATTTTGAATTATTTTTATAAATATGGAATTTAATTTAATTTGATTAAATATTAAATTCCAATTTGAAATGACATACAAAATTAAATTAACCCAAAGAACACATATAGGTAATTTCGATTCAAGTGTTGAATCGATTTACAAATTGAAATCCAAAATTGTCATTTTTATTTTGTGCATTAGAGAATGCATGTTAGGGGTGTATGAAAAGGCATGATGGATGATTATGGACTTAGGCCTAATGTGATTGAGCATGCATGGAATTATTTTATTTTATGGTAAATAGGGCCTGCGTGTCCCTATCTCTTTTTTCTTTTTATGTATTTCTCTTCTCATCTTACTCCCCTCAAATGTAAATTAAGATTTTCTATAATTTGAAATATGTAATTAGATTACATAGGATTATGATAGAATGAAGATACAAAGGAGACTTAGAAATAGGTAAATTCATGCATATACCTAGGTAAGACATAGTCAATCTCTCTTTGGATCAAGAGATTGATTTTAGTATGTCCATAATCATGCCATATAGTTAATGTAACTATCTTTATATATCAATGTGATGAATGTATGATGTATAAAAGCATGAAATAATAACTTGATGAGACTTAACAAAGAAATCCCTCACTAAATAAACAATTAAGTCTTACGCCTTCCATTAATATGGGGAGAACCAGAGTTCTTCTAGAGTTAGGGTTGTTGAGTTGCCTCAAGCTCACTCTATAAGAATATGTTCAATCCATTGAAATTAGATTTCACAATTAATGGGTTAGACTTAACCAATATTATTAACTTGTTGGATTTGCGCCAAGGTTAATGTATATTAGAGGTGAAGTTAGGTTTGTATACGTGAGATGTACACATATCAAGAGTCGATAGCCCAATGTATGTGCACACATCAATAAGTTGATTGCACAAAATTCGATAGTTTCATGAATAATGCAATTGGTATGGATTAGATACCTACCAACGAAATTAAGGATAGCTTATTGAGTTGCCTCAAGGTTATTCTTAGCTAGTTTGATATCGACCCACTAGGAGAACATCCATATAAGTTCTCTCGGGTTCATAGTGAGGGCTATGGATTCTCTATAAAATAGTGAGAGCCATAATGAGATTTAATAAAGACCTAATAAACATGCATTTTATGTACATTCTAACATGTTCTATTTTACATCTAGGTTGCTAGAATCATCATCATGACATGTTCTATTTTACATCGCTAATGAAATCAAATAAGTTGACTGGGCCCAATTTTTTGAATTGGCTAAGGAATCTAAGAATAGTTCTCAAATCCGAAAAGATTGGCTATGTCCTATATGAGGCACTCCTTAATCTCCCTACTACTAATGCTTCTGAAGATGTTCAGAAGGCATATCAAAAGCATCTCGATGATAGTGAGATGGCAAGTTGCATTATGCTTGCTACTATGTCCGCTAAGTTGCAAAAGCAGCATGAGGCTATGGATTCTAATTTCATAGTATACCATCTAAGAGAGCTTTTTGATGAGCAAGCACGTTCCGAAAGGTTCGAAACTTCAAGGTTGCTCTTCCGCACTAAGATGGTTGAGGGGACATCTCTAGTGCAATATGCATTGAAGATGAATGGCTATATTGAGAGGTTGGCCGCCTTGGGATTTGTGATGGACCATGAATTAAGTATTGACTTAATTCTAACCGATTTGTCTGATAGTTATTCACATTTTGTGCTTAACTATAGGATGAACCAAATGTCTACCACTATTCCTGAGCTAATTAACTTGCTTAAAATAGCTGAGCCATCTGTCAAGAAGGATAGTAAGGCTGTGATGCTAGTGGACTCTTCAAGTTCTAAAAGGAAGAACCTTAAAAGAAGAAAAAGTCCATGAAGCCTAAAGGAGGCATGGCCAAGAAAAAGGCCAAGGTGATTGCACCAAAAGGAACATGTTTCCATTGTGGCAAGGATGGCCATTGGAAGAGAAACTGCAAGGCTTACTTGGAGTCCTTGAAGAAGAAGGCATCTAATGCCCATCTACTTCAGGTATTTTTGTCATTGAAATTAATACTATTTCCAATAATAATATATGGGTATTAGATATTGGTTGTGGCTCACACATATGCACTGATATTTAGGGCCTAAGGAATAGTAGACAGCTCAATAAGGGAGAGTCAGACCTACGCGTTGGAAATGGCGGAAGGGTTGCTGCATTAGCTATAGGAACATATGTATTGACCCTCCCTAGTGGGCTTATATTCAATTTGGAGAATTGCTATTATGTACCTTCTTTGACTAAAAACATTATTTCTGTTTCAAGTCTAAATAAAGATGGTTTCCTTTTAGCTTTTAGTAACAATTGTTGTTCTATTATGTTGAATGGAATTCTTTATGCTAATGGTACATTATGCAATGGAATATACATATTAGATATGTCAAATCTAATTTTAAACATCAACGATAATAAAAGGAAAAAACAAGATATGTTGAAATCATCTTATTTATGGCATTGTTGTCTTGGTCATATAAGTGAGAAATGCATGGCTAAGCTACACAAAAGTGGTAGTTTGGGGTCATTTGATTATGAATCATATGACACATGTGAATCTTGTTTACTAGGCAAGATGACTAAATTACCCTTTAAGGCAAAGCGTGAAGGTGCTAATGGACATTTAGACTTAATACATTTAGATGTATGTGGTCCATTGTCTACACACGCTAGATGTGGTTTCATCTACTTCATTACTTTTATCGATGACTACTCAAGATATGGATACGTGTATCTTATGAGATACAAATCTGAAGCTTTTGAAAGGTTCAAAGAATTCAGAAATGAAGTAGAGAAACAACTTGGCAAAAGTATTAAAACACTTCGATCAGATCGAGGAGGTGAATACTTGAGCCAAGAGTTTCTAGATTATCTTAGGGATAATGGGATTTTATCTCAATGGACTCCACCTTACACAACACAATGCTGTGGCTGAAAGAAGAAACCAAACCTTGTTAGACATGGTAAGGTCTATGATGAGTTTTGCGGAATTGCCTAAATCCTTTTGGGGTTATACACTAGAGACTGCCATTTATATATTAAATGGAGTTCCTTCAAAGTCAGTTGATGTTACTCCATATGAGATATGGTATAACACGAAGTCCATATTTTCTTACATGAGAATTTAGGTTGTCCTGCTTATGTGAAGCGAACAATGTGAGTTAAGCTAGAAGCTAAGTTTGACCGATGTCTATTTGTGGGATATCCAAAAGCATCTTATGGATATCAATTTTACCACCCCTTAGAACAAAAGGTTTTTGTTTCAAGACATGCTATCTTTTTAGAGAGAGAATTCCTTCTAAAAGGAGATAGTGGGAGCAAAATTGAAGTTGAGGAAGTTCAAGATGCCCAAACATATGCTAATCAACTGCCTGAACCCGAGCTTATTATTCATACAGATGATATAACAGCTCAACCTTCTGAAGCACAAGAGCTTCATAGGACAAATAGGATACGTACTGTTCCAGAGAGATATGGATTTGTCATTAGAGAAAAGAACGACGTATTGCTCATAGAAAATGATGAGCCTACAACCTATGAAAAGGTTCAGAATAGTTCAGAATCTAACAAATGGCTTCAAGCCATGAAGTCAGAAATGGATTCCATGTATGAAAACCAAGTATGGACTTTGGTTGACCCACTGGAAGGAATAAAGCCTATAGGGTGCAAATGGGTTTTCAAAAAGAAAACTGACATGGATGGTAATGTGATTACCTATAAAGCTAGACTTGTTGCTAAAGGTTATCGTCAAAGACAAGGAATTGACTACGATGAAACTTTTAGCCCAATAGCTATGCTTAAATCCATAAGGATACTCCTAGCCATTGCTACTCATTATGATTACGAGATATGGCAAATGGATGTGAAAACAGCTTTCCTTAATGGAAATCTGACAGAGGATGTGTACATGACACAACCAGAAGGTTTCATATCCAAAGATGGCAAAAAGGTATGTAAGCTTCAAAGATCCATTTATGGATTAAAGCAAGCATCGAGGAGTTGGAATATTCGGTTTGATGAGACAATCAAACAGTTTGGTTTTTTACAAAATCCGGATGCACCTTGTGTCTAGAAGAAGGTTAGTGGAAGTGCAATCGTATTTCTTGTGTTATATGTAGATGACATATTGTTAATGGGAAATGATGTCTCAGCCTTACAATCAGTCAAAATTTGGTTATCCAAGAATTTCTCTATGAAAGACCTTGGAGAAGCAGTCTATATTTTAGGGATAAAGATCTATAGAGACATATCTAAAAGGTTGCTTGGTCTTTCACAGTCTACATACATAGATAAAATGCTAAAGAGGTTTAGCATGAAGCAGTCCAAGAGGGGATATATTCCCATGACCTATGGGATTACTCTCTCAAAGTCTTTGTGTCCAAAGACACAAGATGAGAGCACACACATGAGTTTGATTTTGTATGCTTCAGCTATAGGATCAATCATGTATGCTTTGATATGCACAAGACCCGATGTATCATATGCTCTGAGTGTCACATGTAGATACCAATCGGATGCTGGTGAGGGTCATTGGGTGGCTGTCAAGAATATCCTTAAGTAATTAAGAAGAACTAAGGATGTATTCTTGGTATATGGAGATGGAGATATTACTGTGAGCGGGTATACTGATGCCAGCTTCCAATCTAACAAGGATGACTCAAAATCTCAGTCAAGTTATATATTCACACTAAATGGTGGAGCAGTTAGTTGGAAGAGTTCCAAACAGGAAACGACTGTTGATTCCACAACCGAAGCAGAGTACATTGCAGCTTCTGAAGCAGCAAAGGAAGCAGTTTAGATAAAGAAATTCATTACAGAACTTGGAGTGGTTCCCAGCATTATTGATCCAATACAATTGTATTGTGATAATAATTGAGCCATTGCGCAAGCAAAGGAGCCATGGTCTCATTAGAGATCCAAACATGTCCTCCGAATATACCATTTGATTAGAGAACTCATTGTTAGGAATGATTTAAAGATAGAAAGAGTGCCCACTGATCAGAATATTACTGATCCTTTAACAAAGCCACTTCCCCAAAAGAAATATTATTCTCATGTACTCGCCTATGGAAGTAAATACAAAGGCGATTGGCTTTAGTGGAAGTGGGAGCTTGTTAGATGAGTGCTCTAAAGGCAATCACCTTTAGCACTTATTGCACAAATTTATTTGATTAATAAAAGGCTTTTTCATTAATTTGATGTTCATTTGATATATGAATTGATAAGTGATCTTAAATAAATTAATGAAGTCCTTCATAAATAATATAGGATGAAAGAAATCATGATGAGATCATGATATTGAGATTCTTATCATGTGTAATTATATTAGTATCAAAATTATCCGTAGTCATAGGATTAATGAGATGGGACATTATAAATCTAGACAGACTAGCGCATGTTACACTCCTTGATTGGATCGAGTAGTAGATCTCATAATCTATAAATATGAGATGTTTAGACTTAACATGTGGATGCTTGTTAAGTGTAGCTAAGTACATTGGATGACCAACTATGAGACAATCATATGGATAATCTATTCAAATGTCAATGATAGTCGCATCATAGCAATGGTGTAAGTATCCTTAGACTTGAGGTACTCAAGGATATCTTAAATATTGATTCTATATTTTGACATTATTCCTTGTTGCCTCAGAGAGGTAATTCATAGGGTGGTGATTGGAGTGAAAATGTCATAAAGACAGTCTTCAATGACATATCTAATAGAGTAATGAGCCTCAAGGACAAGAACTAACATTACTTGGACTAGAAGTGACAAAGTCAGTCTAGTGGGAGTTGACACATGCCCATACTCTGAACTAAGTGGGGTATAGAATGGTGAAAGGAATAATTGCATAGAAATTGTCCACAGAAATATTCGTAATCAAACCACTGACTTTTCGATCAATTGGGGGTCATGATGTGTTGCTAGATACCGCTCATGACCGACTTAAATTAATTGTTAATTTAAGTGGCCAACAAAATCGGGAACCTAATGGGTCACATGCATTGAGGATATGGAGAATGAGTAAAATGGTATTAGATAGGATCCAAAATGTGAGAGAATTATTTTAGGATGGATCGTGATGAGATCGCACAAAAAAATCATTCGGGAGTGTCACGTGCCCGTACAGGCTCCCGCAGGCTGCTGGCCAGCCTTACGGGCAGCTGGACTACCCAGCAGCATAAAAGAAGCATATGAAATAGTGTATACAATGCATCCAGGTAGGAACAATATGTATCAAGACTTGAAAACTCAATATTGGTGGTCAGGAATGAAGAAAGATATCACGGAATGTGTTGCTAGGTGTCTAACCTGTCAACAAGTGAAAACGGAACACTAGTTGCTCACAAGATTGCTACAACCAATACCAATACCAGAATGGAAGCAGGAAAGAATCACAATGGATTTCGTATCTAGTTTACCAATGACTCAAAAAAAGCATGATGTTGTCTGGGTGATAGTGGATCGACTAACGAAGTCAGCACATTTTCTACCAGTCCAGATGGATTATACATTGTACAAACTAGCTGAGGTGTATGTAGATGATATAGTAAGATTTCATGGAGTACCAATGTCCATTATCCCTAATAGAGATCTCGCTTTACTTCACAATTCTGGAAGAGCCTACAATAAGCTTTGGGAACTCAACTCAGTTTCAATACAACCTTTCATCCACAAATAGATGGATAATCAGAGCGGGTAATCCAGTTATTAGAAGACATGACGAGAAGTTATGTGCTTGATTTTGAAAGAAGTTGGGATCAATATCCACCTCTTATGCAGTTTTCCTATAACAGTAGTCATCAGACGAGTATAGGTATGGCTCCTTTCGAGGCATTATATGGAATAAAGTGTAGGACACTAGTTTGTTGGACCAAATTAGGTGAAAAAAAGTTAATAGGGCCAGAATTAGTGCAACAAATAGAAGAAAAAGGTTAGAATTATCAAGGAAAGATTGTAGGCAGCTTAAGATCGACAGAAATCATATGCTGACCTCAAAAGGCAAGACATAGAGTATGATTTGGGAGATAAAGTGTTCTCAAAGTTTTTCCTTGGAAGAAAATATTGAGGTTTGGTAAGAAAGTAAAGTTAATTCTAAGGTTCATTGGTCCTTATGAGATTTTGGAAAGAATTGGACAGGTGGCATATCAGTTAGCATTTCCACCAAAATTGGAAAGAATTCATAATGTTTTCATGTGTCGATGCTAAGGAGATATAGATCGGACCCAACTCATATTATTCCAACAAATGAGATAGAAGTACAGACCAACTTGACATACAAAGAGGAACTGGTGGTTATATTAGCATGTGAAGAAAAAATTTTACGAAACAAGAAAGTTCCATCAGTTAAAGTGCTATGGCGAAATCATGCTACTGAAGAAGCCACATGGGAAAAGAAAGAGATAATGAAGAAGCAATATCCTCAGTTGTTCAACACATAATTAACAAGTAAAATATAGAGGGCAAAATTTATTTAAGGGGGAGAGAATGTCATACCCACTAATTTAGACCCCAAGTCACACGAGTTGTTAAATCGACTCGTCGGTTCGACAAGAGTCTAAATTTGAATTTTAACTGAAAAATAATTAAAATAATGGAAAATGATTATGGAAAATATTTTAAAAAGTGTTTAAAGTATTTAAAAATGTTTTTTTACAGTGGATGACCTAAATGAAAATTTTAAAAAGTTATGGGGTCAATTTATAATTTATCAAAATTTAGGAGATGAAGTGAGATATTTATTATTTAAATGCATGAATTTGATACACGTGATGACTGGCCAAACCAAGTGGCAAACATTAAGAAGTTAATTGATATAAATATCTAGATATTTATTAAAAAAATGAGACCCATCATTAATGACTTTGGCATTTTCTTCTCATTTCCTTTTTCTTCTTCCTTCCTTATCTCTTTTCATTTAGAATTTTCTGCCTTCCTAAACCAGCCCCACATTTCCACAATTTCTTCCATTGCCAAACCTTGTTCTAAAGAGATAAAGTGAGAAAGAAAGTGTGAAAAAAGAGAGAAAGACATGGAAAATTCTATTTTCATGCTCAAGGAAGTGAGAGTAGGTTAGTAGAAGGCTTAAAAGTGGAAAATAAGAAGAAAAAAAAAAGAAAAAGAGAAATAAGACCTTAAGGTTCGGCCATGGAAGCTAGGAGGTGAAGATAAGGTGATTTTTCTTTTCTTCTATGTTTTCTCTAAAGAAAGGTGGTGATTATAGTATGTTATGGAAAAAAAAAAGAGAGTTTAGGGGTTAGAGAGGCTTGATAAAGAAAGATTGTTAATGATGTTTCTTATACGTTTAGGAGCTCAAATTGACAAATAACAAGCTCTAAGTAGCGAAGGCAAAGAGAAAGAGAAGTGAAGAGAAATAAAGCAAAGTAAAATTTTAGATAAGTGCATAATTTAAGGCAATAACCTATAATTTATTATAAAGTTACATATTTAAGTGTTTTCATATAAGTGATTGTTAATTAAAAGTATTTTATGACGTAATATTGGGGATGCATGTTTGCTACAGTTAGAATTAATTTTAGAAGAAAATTGAATGTGGTTAATGTGTATGTTCTTTGCTGAAAAATTGTGGAGCAGTGAGTACATAAGCTGTTATAACTTAAGTTGTGGAAGTCGGATTTGTGTATTCTTTATTGGGTTTGAAAGCTAAGACATAGGTCTTTAACTTTTATTTAGGACATAAAATCTAAATATGTCTGAATGTTTCCAAAAAACTACATAAAAATTCGTATCTAGAAAATTATGGGCAAAATTGGTAATGACCAGTTAGTGTTCATTCGACTATATCTTTTTCTACATAACTCAAAATTTAGGGATTCAAGTTATATATTAAGCTAAGATACAGGGATAAAATTCGTAAGAAGACCTTGTAATTTAATTTGGTTGCTAACAGGTTCCGAATTAAGGTCCAATATAAAGTATTGATTCTGTTAGTAATAGGACATAATATGAATTGAGAAATTTGATATGAAAAATAATGTGAATTTTGTTATATTATGCAAATGATATTTTTATTGAGTAATTATGTGATTAACTAAGCCATTAATTAAATACATGAAAAGTGTAAAGTTAATAATTATGATTTTTAATAACGTTAAGTAAGCCTTAGAACACCTAACTTAGAACTTGACTTAGGATAGTTCGACTTGCCAAGCAGGGAGGGAGTATGATTAATGCCAATAGTGGCACGATTAATGAATCCGGTAATGACACTATTATTAAAGCCGGTAATGACATAATTATTAAAGTCAGTAATGACACTATTAAAGACAGTAATGATAATATTATTAAAGCCGGTAATGCCACTTGTATGCGTAAATCATAATGTCAGGTGGCACTCGTAAGTGCCTGAATGGCTACTCTGTTATTCTAGTCAGTGGTTCATAGGTGTTGTGGGCATAAAAAAATTATCAAAAGTAAAAATAATCATGATTTGTGATATGGTTACTTATGATGGATTAAGTAGTGATGATTTGATAAAATAAAACTAGTGTGAGATATAACAATATAATTTGATGTTTATGCATGCTAGAATGTAACATGATAAGAATTGTAAATAAATAATAAAATTGTATAAAAATAATATAATAATAATATGGTACGTAATATACATGATGTTAACCTTGAGGGGTATTTCCGTCATTTTGATGATAATAAATAATATAGCAATATTGTATTTAACATACTTGTTTTTGTAAGTATATTATACAGGACATGAATTAAAATAGCAAGAATGGAGAATTGGAAGAATAATCCTTGAGAATCAAAAAGCAAGAAGTAGCATGTTCACTGTCGTGACTCTAGGAGTCACTCCCTTGAAGCCAACTAGCCTTTACCAAGAAACCAACATTTGAAGTTCACGACCATGAAGGAAAACCAAACCGTGAAGTAAGCATTTCAGTCACCCCCGTGAAAAAAGGTGTCACCCCCGTGAAGCTTCATGCAAATTTCATTCCAGAGAGCTTCACGACCAGAGTCACCACTTGGTTCACGGTTGGGAAGAGTGTCACGCCCATGACTAATTAAAGTCACGCCCGTGACTCTATATGTCAAAACATACCAGAGAGCTTCACGACCAAGATCACCACTTCAGTCACGGCTTGGGAAGAACTGTCACCCCCGTGACATGCATATTCACGCCCGTGAACAATGAAAGAGAAAAATGTCAGGCGCGATTTTTTGGTTGGTATAACGGCTAGTTTCTTATTTAATGCACCCCAACGGCTATATTCAGCCATGGGAGTATAAATGAAAGTCATTTATGCATTAAGAAACAACAGAATGACAAGAAAAACAAAAGATTAGCATATACTTCAAATCACAAGCTATCTTGTACTTTTATACTTTGAGAACAAATTCATTCTCTGTAAAAATCTTATTGCTCCTCATATTTGAGCAATAAAGATTTATAAGTACTTATCTCTATAATCTTTACTCAAGTAAGCATTGGGTAGTTCTGGGTTAAGAGAATAACACTTGTAAGGGTTAGCTGTGTGAACCTCCAAAACACAAATTAAAAGGTTGTTTGTGTGAGCCTGTAAAACACAAAGTGTAGGTTGTTTGTGTGAGCCTGTAAAACACAAAGGAATTGGTTATTGTGTGAGCCATTAAAACACAAGGGATTTCTGGGTTAGGTGTGAGCCATTGTGAGAAATACCATAGTTGGGAGTGAGCTTGTAAAACTCCATTGTAACACTTAGTGTGTTAGTGAAACTCCCAATTGCGATTGGGGAGAGGAGTAGGGTTTGTTAATACCCGAACCTCTATAAATCTTTGTGTCTGATTTTCTCTATCCCTTCTAAAATTAACAGTTTTATTTCCGCACCTTAAAGTTTAATTTATTGAAACTCCAATTCAACCCCCCTTCTTGGTCTAATATCTGGGCAACAATTGGTATCAGAGCCTTGTCTAGCATCGAAGCCTAAAAAGCGCTAGTAAAGAGTAAGATATGGCCAGTGAAGGATTCCAGAGTCTCAAACCTTACTTTGATGGAACAAATTATGCCCATTGAAAGTTTCAGATGGAGACATATCTGGATAATGAAGGAATTAAAGTTTGGGATAGTATTCGAAAAGAATGGACACCACCAATTAGAAGAGAAGTTAATGGTAAAGAAGAAATCCTGTCAAGAGATGATTGGACAGAGCCTCAAAGAAGAGCAAATTTCAAAAATAAGAAGGCAATGACAATTCTTTCAAGTTCATTATCTATTGAAGAATATGGCAGGATACAACATTGTTCAACTGCATATAGCATGTGGAAAACATTAAAAAACTATCATGAAGGCCACAAAGCCACATGGGATGACGAAAGTTCTTCAAGTGAAAAAGAGGATAATGAAAGTGAAGAGGTCAACCTATGCTTCATGACTAATGAGGATCACATCTCGGATAAGGTAAGATCACTACACTCATATTCCTTCAATAATGATAGTAGTGATAATGATAGTAATACTGATAGTGATGATGATGATGATGAGCAAAGCCTAATAGAAGAATTAAATATAGAATTAGAGAAATATAGAACTAAATTTAGTATCTATAGAAATAATATCTCTAATTTGAAAAATAAGATAGATGGCTTAGAAAAGGAGAACATAAAGCTTAAATCATCTAATGAATCTCTTCAAAAGTCATTAGATGAATACTCATCAAGACCCTCAACAGCTTCACTGTTAAAAGAAAATAACACTTTGAAAAATGAAGTTGAAGAACTTAGAAATTCCATTTCTAAATTTCACAAGGGTAAAGAGAGCTTAGATACTCTCATTGTGTCTCAAAGACCAGCTTTAGTTAGACATGGTCTAGGGTTTAAGGACACATCATCATCTTCTCACAAAACTATATTTGTAAAATCTAAAGAATCTCACATCTCCACACCTGTTAGAACCACTCCAAGAAATAATCATGTTAAACCTTCTATACAGAAAAAGAATAATCATGCTTTTATGTATAAGAAGTATGCATCTAGAAAAATGAAAATTAATCATGATTGTGCATGCCATTATTCTCAAAATCAGTTTAATAGAATTATGGCATTCAAATACATTGTAAGACCAAAAAGCAAGTTTAGACCGAAACAATGTAATTATTGTATGAAAATGGGTCATATAAATAGAAATTGCTGAATAAGGAAGGCTCATTGGCAACCTTCATGTGCTAACCCCCAAGGACCCAAACTCATTTGGGTACTAAATATCATACTTGATTTGTAACTCTGTAGGTATGCCTCAAGTCCACAATAAACAAAAATGCATGGCTAGTAGACAGTGGATGCTCAAGGCATATGACAGGAGACAAAGAACTCTTCAATGAAATCAAAAGTATTGATGGAGGTAAAGTTACCTTTGGAAACAATGCAAAGGGTAAGGTAATTGGCATTGGTTCTATTGGTGTTAATGGTACTACTTTTATTAAGGATGTTTTACTTGTTGATGGCTTGAAACATAACTTGTTAAGTGTAAGTCAATTATGTGATAAAGGAAACAAAGTAATCTTCACTTCAAATGAATGTCTTGTAATCTCTATTGATGGTCAAGAAATATTTAAAGGAAATAGAGATATCAATATGTACATAATAAACTTACATGAACTATCTAACGATTTCTCTAAGTGTCTTGTGACTACTAGTGATGAATCTTGGCTGTGGCATAGAAGACTTGGTCATGCTAACATGGAATTAATACAAAGTCTCAGCACAGGAGAGCTAGTAAAAGGATTACCAATAGTTAAATATGAAAAAGGCAAGACATGTGATCCTTGTCAAAGAGGAAAGCAACACAAGTCATCTTTCAAAGACAAAAACATATGCTCTTGATGATGTTGTAGATGATATGGAAAAACTTGTCATTGAAAATGGAAAAGAAGAAAACGATCTAGAAAATCTACTACCTCAAAATCAAGAACAAATGGAGCAAGAACTTCCAAAAGAATGGAGAATGAACAGAAATCATCCAAAAGAGCAAATAATTGGTGATCTATCAAGGGGAGTAAGTACTAGATCTCATTTAAAGCATTTAGTCACTGACATAGCTTTTATTTCACAAATTGAGCCTAAAAACATTGATGAGGCTCTTAATGATGAAAGTTGGGTAATTGCCATGCAAGAGGAACTCAACCAATTTGAGAGAAATAAGGTATGGAACCTAGTACCAAGACCTAAGAATCATCCAATCATAGGCAGTAAATGGGTATTTAGAAATAAGTTAGATGAACAAGGGTTAATAACCAGGAATAAAGCAAGACTAGTTGCAAAAGGATATAATCAGGAAGAAGGTATAGACTATGATGAAACATATGCACCGGTAGCTAGATTAGAAGCTATAAGAATACTCTTAGCATATGCATGTCACATGAATTTCAAACTTTTTCAAATGGATGTGACAAATGCATTTCTAAATGGCTATATAGATGAAGAAGTGTATGTAGAACAACCACCAGGTTTTGAAAGCTATAATTTTCCAAATCATGTTTTTAAACTTTCAAAAGCTTTGTATGATTTAAAATAAGCTCCAAGAGCTTGGTATGAGAGACTAAGTTCTTTTTTACTAGAAAATAGCTTCACAAAGGGAAATGTTGACACTACATTGTTCATCAAAAAGCATAAGCATGAGATACTAATTGTTCAAATTTATGTTGATGATATAATATTTAGTTCTACTAATGAGCTGCTTTGTCAAGAATTTGCCAAGTGCATGACTAGGGAATTTGAAATGAGCATGATGGGAGAACTTAAGTATTTCCTTGGTCTACAAATCAAACAAAGCAATGAGGGCATATTCATCAACCAATCCAAATATGCCAAAGACTTAATCAAAAAATTTGGTATGGAAGGATGCAAAAATGCCGAGACTCCTATAAGTACATCAAGAAAACTGGACAAAGATGAAAAGGGTAAGAGCATTAATGAAAAGCTTTATAGAGGTATGATCGGATCACTTTTATATTTCACTGCTTCTAGACCCAATATTATGTATAGTGTTTGCTTATGTGCGCGATTTCAATCATGTCCCAAAGAATCTCATCTAAATGCTGTAAAAAGGATTTTAAGATATTTACATGGAACATTGCATCTAGGTTTATGGTATCCAAGGAATTCATCTTTCAATATTATAGGATATTCAGATGCAGACTATGCTGGTAGTCTTTTGGATAGGAAAAGCACTTCAGGCACTTGTCACTTCATTGGAGAATGTTTGGTTTCTTGGTTTAGCAAGAAACAAGTTTCAGTTACTTTATCAACTGCTGAAGCTGAATATGTAGCAGTTGGATGTTGTTGTACACAAATTCTTTGGATAAAACAACAACTTAAGGACTATGGTCATGAGATGAACTATATACCTATAAAATGTGATAACACTAGTGCTATAAATCTTTCAAAGAATCCTATTCAACACTCTAGAAGTAAACATATTGACATTCGACATCACTGTATTAGAGATCATGTTCAATATGGAGATGTTGAATTAGAATTTGTATGCACAGAAAAGCAATTAGCAGATATTTTCACTAAGTCTCTAAATGAGGAAAGATTTAATTTCATTAGAAGAGAACTAGGTATGATTGATGGATTAACCTTGTGATTACAAGAATATGAAATTTTAATTATTGATCTTAAAACATCACACAAGTTATAAGATAAAGTTTTTTTATGAGAATTTATGCTTTATGAAGTAAAATCTTTGTTGAAATGATTTAGTCTTGTTGCAGAACTTAATTTCAATCTGATGAAAATTATAGGGGAGTCACGCCCGTGACTTAAATGGTTCAAAGAGGCAGTGTTGTTCACGACTTTGGTTCACGACATGCTTCACGGCTTCAAGTAGTGAAACATTGTTTCACGGCTTGAGTCACGCCCGTGGATAAAAATATTCATGCCCGTGACGATTTTTCACTCCCGTGAACCATTACGCCTCAAAAACTCACAGAAGCTTTAACGCTTTGGATCACGACATGATTCACGGCTTCAAGTGGTGAACCATAGTTTCACGACTTTCATCACGTCCATGGAAAAGAACCGTCACGCCCATGACAGAATGGCACGCCCGTGATTAATTACACCCAAAAACTCACAGACGCTTTCACGCCTTGTGTCACGGCTTGCTTCATGGGTATAAGTAGTGAAATTCAACAGTTCACACCCGTGACAATATATTCACCCCCGTGACCTATGATCATTCACGCCCGTGATGTTCATAGATCATGCCCATGAATGCATTCACACTTTCATTCACGGGTGGAACACTGCTTCAGCAAACCGTGAACACGACTATTCACGCCCATGACACCCCAAGCCACGCCTGTGAATGTATCGAATATAAAAGAAAACATCCAGTTACAATCTTCATTTCAAATCTCCATCTTCCAAAACCGCTCTCATTTACTCTCATTTATTGAGACATTGAAGATTCCAACCCCAAAGCCTTAATATTTCACTATAAATACCATCAAAAGTTCGAATCTTTAGCAGAAAACAGACATTTCTAGGGTCTTTTATCAAAATTTCTGTCAAAATCTTCTTCAACTCCATCAACTACTAAATTTCTTCAAATATGGAGTCTGCTTCATCCAAGAGAAAGAGAAAGAAGTCTCATGCACCAAAGAGGTATTCAGATTACCTCATGAACATCATTCCCGAAAGTTGCCATCCTCGGTATGCAACTTTGAAGAAGAGACCTATTTTATCATCAAGGTCCTTCGAATGGCAGACAGTCCGTAATCTCGGACTCGAGATAGCTATGATAGAGCAACTTCAA
Source organism: Triadica sebifera (assembly GCA_023653625.1). Taxonomy (NCBI): domain Eukaryota; kingdom Viridiplantae; phylum Streptophyta; class Magnoliopsida; order Malpighiales; family Euphorbiaceae; genus Triadica; species Triadica sebifera. The sequence goes on along the minus strand of CM042892.1, from coordinate 38,597,372 downwards.
GCCTGTCATCTAAGAGAATTTGTTCAAATTCTTCTGCCAACCCTACAGGAGCCAACGCTGGAATTTCTCAGCACCTTGCAGGTTTCACCAACTGGAGTGGTGAAATTCCAACTCTGCAAAAATGAAAACACCCTCAGTGCCATCGCTTTTGGAGAATTATTCAACCTACCATCTGATGGCATTCTGAATGAGACTGAGGTAGAATTCTCTGCCCCTACAGCATGGACACATTTTGGATATAATTGTAGCTGGGACGTAAAGAAGACGAAGAGCACTAATCTCGTAGCCCCAGTACATAGGTACTTGCATAGGTTTCTAACCTATAGCATTTTTGCTCGGGGAGAGAGCAATGGAACTATTAGGAAGTCAGAACTCTTCCTCTTCGAGATGGCTCGCAGGGGAGTCACAGTGGCGCTTTCCAGATGGTTTGCAAATCATCTTCTCTCCATCGCCACCAAGCCTACAGGAGACATCCTAATTGGAGCTTATGTCACTCATATGGCAGTGAAGCTCAATTACTTGAAGCTAGATAACCATCACTTCAACATCATTCCTGCACACCCACGAGATAGGCTGGATATAGAGTCATTCATCAAAATGGGAGCAGCTGTCAGAATCATTTTTCAGAATAATATCTTCTACCGCTTCACTGATACGGCTGGAGAGATTATTTGGGAAGATCATGACACGGAGGATTTTAAAGCAGGCCTCTAGGGAGTCCAGCAGAAAAAGAGGGCTCGGATTGAAGAAGCAACTCCAGCCATCGGGTAGGACATTGGACAGTCCTCAGCCTCCACACCATCTTTAGCGCAACAGGTGGTCGACCTCTTGGCACCACATTTCGAGCAGCTCTAGACTTTCATGGATGAGGGGTTGGAAAACCTCAAGGACTTCATGGAGTCTCAGATCGACAGTCTTGAGGCTGAAGTAGCTAGGCTTCATGATAGGATGTCTGGCTAGGATATAGGCTAGAGTGTAGCCTAAATTTGTTATGTTTTATCATTTTTTATATTTGCTTATGTAGGAAATCTTAAATTTCCTTTCATAGTTTGTATCTCTTCCTTCATAATATATTTATTTGCTTTTGTTTACTTTAATCTACATATTATTTTTGATTGATGAGAAAAGGGGGAGAAAACTAGCAATATATGATAGATAATATATGAAAGTAGTATCAAACTAGCAATATAAGAATTATGAATCAAAAATTGAACAGACTATGAATTGATTTAAAAATCTTGATTCAAATTTTCAGATGCAAAGTAGAAAAACTGAGCTTTTATATATTTTAAATATAACCTGAGTATACTTTGCATACACCTTAAGAGCAAGTTACAAATAAAAACATGCCATGATACACCTTACATATACTTTATGTCTTAAAAAGGAATTATGGTATGAATTGGATATACTTCTCATGTAACTTGCAAACTAGTTAAAATGCTACATCTTTATTTACTATTCTTGCATATTATATTTTTTATTCTAAGTATATTTTGAGGGGGAGACTTCTCAAAATCACATATTGCTAGATTATTTGTCACCATCAAAAAGGGGGAGATTGTTAACCTTGAGGGGTATTTCTGTCATTTTGATGACAATAAATAATATAGCAATATTGTATTTAACATACTTGTTTTTGTAAGTATATTATACAGGACATGAATTAAAATAGCAAGAATGGAGAATTGGAAGAATAATCCTTGAGAATCAAAAAGCAAGAAGTAGCATGTTCACTGCCGTGACTCTAGGAGTCACTCCCGTGAAGCCAACTAGCCGTTACCAAGAAACCAACATTTGAAGTTCACGACCATGAAGGAAAACCAAACCGTGAAGTAAGCATTTCAGTCACCCCCGTGAAGAAAGGTGTCACCCCCGTGAAGCTTCATGCAAATTTCATTCCAGAGAGCTTCACGACCAGAGTCACCACTTGGTTCACGGCTGGGAAGAGTGTCACGCCCGTGACTCTATATGTCAAAACATACCAGAGAGCTTCACGACCAAGGTCACCACTTCAGTCACGGCTTGGGAAGAACTGTCACCCCCGTGACATGCATATTCACGCCCGTGAACAATGAAAGAGAAAAATGTCAGGCGCAATTTTTTGGTTGGTATAATGGCTAGTTTCTTATTTAATGCACCCCAACAGCTATATTCAGCCATGGGAGTATAAATGAAAGTCATTTATGCATTAAGAAACAACAGAATGACAAGAAAAACAAAAGATTAGCATATACTTCAAATCACAAGCTATCTTGTACTTTTATACTTTGAGTACAAATTCATTCTCTGTAAAAATCTTATTGCTCCTCATATTTGAGCAATAAAGATTTATAAGTAGTTATCTCTGTAATCTTTACTCAAGTAAGCATTGGGTAGTTCTGGGTTAAGAGAATAACACTTGTAAGGGTTAGCTGTGTGAGCCTCCAAAACACAAATTAAAAGGTTATTTGTGTGAGCCTGTAAAACACAAAGTGTAGGTTGTTTGTGTGAGCCTGTAAAACACAAAGTGTAGGTTGTTTGTGTGAGCCTATAAAATACAAAGGAATTGGTTATTGTGTGAGCCATTAAAACACAAGGGATTTCTGGGTTAGGTGTGAGCCATTGTGAGAAACACCATAGTTGGGAGTGAGCTTGTAAAACTCCATTGTAACACTTAGTGTGTTAGTGAAACTCCCAATTGCGATTGGGGAGAGGAGTAGGGTTTGTTAATACCCGAACCTCTATAAATCTTTGTGTCTGATTTTTTCTATCCCTTCTAAAATTAACAATTTTATTTCCGCACCTTAAAGTTTAATTTATTGAAACTCCAATTTAACCCCCCTTCTTGGTCTAATATCTGGGCAACACATGACAATGCATATTGCATGAAATAGTTTATTGTCTTATTTATATGCACTACTAAGCCTAGAGCTTAGCGTAGGAGTTCCTTTCGTGCAGATTTAAAGTGGTAGCTAAAGTTGTAGATAAAACAATGGTGATTCTAATCCAGTAAAGCAGTAAAATTCTACAAACTGTGGGTCACAAATTTTTTGTATCTTACATTTTATGTTTTATATCTTGTATTTGGATTTAAATGATATCTTTTATAGTTTTGTAAAATTAACTTGATGTTTAATAAACATTATTCTATGTAAATAAAATGCAAGTTATTTTTCTTTATATTATTTGAGAAAAAAATATGAATATGGAATGTTTTCAAGAAAGAAGTTAAAGATAAATGAAGTCGATGTAATGCTCCCTTATCCGGGCACGTGTTGCTAGGGTGAGGGGGTATTATAGAAATATACAAAAAGTAAATAGAGATCAAATTTATAAAACTTCTCTTGTTTAGCCACAAACTAAGCCATATCAAGAACCTATCAGTCCAACTTTTTTAGCCATTACAGAAAATTGAGCACATGAGTTAAATGTCGTTGAGAAAGAATTTCAGGTTGACAAAAAATTCCTTCATGATGATTTTTATAAAAAGCATAATATTCAAAAACGAATGTGGTTTTTCAAAAAATTCCTAAATACAAGAAAAGAAATCCAAGAAAAGTCTTATGAATTTGTTTGTGAAAATAAAATTCATATTCTATTTTTTGATTGGTTTGAAATATATGTTTCTCAATATTCCATAAATTATCCTTTCAAATCTATCAATCCAATCACAATTAGAAATAAAACTCCTGAATGAGAAACCATAACAGACACTAGAAAAATCCAGTCCACTAGTCCATCTTTTCAAAGCCTAAAAATCCCTTTCCATGATCAGGTTGTGAGTGTCACTCCTCTCAAAAATCCTAGTACAGATGATAAGGTCGACACAAAAAATATTATTACCCAAAATAATTTCTCGAATTCCCAAACCAGGTAAACAATTAGATCTTATTGAAAAGCAAATAGGGAAAAAACCTATAATTTCATTAGATTCCCAAACCAGGCATGAAAAATCACAAATAAAAAATCCCATATTTAAACATTTTTAGATATCCAAAACTAATACCAAAAATTTCAAGGTAATAGAACTGAATTTATTAGAGCCATCCAAGAACAGTCAAGTCTCATTGGGCCTAATACAAGTAGTTCTAGTCCACTTATAGATTCCCTTGACACTCTAACTTCTAGAATAAATGCCATAAATCAGTATTCTGAGATTACTGAAGCTTTAGAACAATTCCAGAATTCAATAGGATGACTTGGAGATAATCCTTACAAATGGAACCTTTACAAATGATTCCGTCACCAAACTTAGGTATGGTTAAGGCAATAGAACAATCCCGTTTCAATGCCTCTTCTATCTATGATTGGAACATATATGGAATATCTAAGTATGGTATTCTTAGTCTTCTACATCAAATGACTATGTCTGCCACTGCTTAAAAAACTCAAATAGGAACCCAGGATAGAACTATTGCTGAACTCATAATAGGATTTTTTGGTCAGCTCAAAGGATGATGGGATTATAATCTCACTTCTCAACGATAGGAAGATATCCTCAATGCCATCAAAGTACATGAAATAGGAACCCCAATTCTTGATGATGATGAAAATCCTCAACAGGATGTAGTAGCAACCTTAATTCTTACAATTTCTTTTCATTTCATAGGAGAACCTACACATTTAAAAGATAAAAATGTCGGCTACTTTCAAATCTTAAATGTAAAAAACTTGGTGATTTCTAATGGTACAAAAATATCTTATAGAATCATGCTTAGGGAAGATTCTAATTAACCCTTTCGGAAAAGAAAAATTCTTTGTCGATTTACCAACTCTTTTAGGTGAAAAAGTTAATAATAAAATTAGAGAATCCTCAGGAAAACAAATCATACCCCATAGACAACAAGAAGGTCTCAAAATTTGTCAAGACCTAAAACTTCAAAAACATCTAAAATGGGAGTTAAAATGATCTAAACAAGAATTAGATTCTTTTTGTCAACAATTTGATATCAATCCCAACAAACCATCCACTTCTTGCATAGGAAATTGCATAGAAAAATCATACAAAAATACCTACAGAAAACCTCACAAAGATAGGAAATCTGTAATGCTCGATAATTTAGGCCACGATCGAGGTTGACAAAAATCCTGCACGCCGAACCGATCAGAGTCTAAATTCGGACATAAAAAAATAAAAATAATAATAAGATGTGAGAAAAATATTTTGGATATTATTAATTTACAATTTTGAAGTTCGGAAGTAAAATTAAAAAAAAAATAATTTTTCACTAAACAAAATTGGAAATTGCAGTATTTTTGGCACAAATATTTTAAGAAAGCATAAAAATGGAATTTTCTTTATCTAAGAAAAAGAATATTCTTTTGATTAAAATAAAGTAAGAGTGATTTAAATTAATGGACCAATAGGAAGCAAGATTAGTAATTAATCCTAACCACCCACCTAATCCATCTATAAAAAGTCAAACTCGCACTTTTTGTCCATTATTCTTTTTCCTCACCTTAATCACACCCATTTATCTCCCTTTTTCTCTCTTTTGCCGTGAGCTTTTCTTCCCCCATTTACTCTTCTTTTTATTTCTTCAATACAAGCTAAGATTAGATGAAAAAAAGGGGATTAAGGCAAAATCATCAAGGAAGTGAAGCAAAGTGAGCTAAACTAAGAAAGAGGAAGGAAGAAAGGAAGAAAAAAAGAGAAAGAAGACTTCGATCATTTTAAAGATCATCAAAGGTGATTTTAGATTTTCCATCTTCTCATTTTTCTTCTTCTCTTTTCTTTGATTTTGGGGTTAGTTGCCATTAAAGTTAGTAATTTAGGGTGATTAAGATGTTAATGGTGATTAAGGGTGGATTAGGGTGATTAGTGTTTGATTAGTGTAAAATTTGATGTGAGGACAAGGAAATGAACAAAGTTTGAACCAAAATCAAAGAGGAAGTAAGGGCAAAGAGAAAGCTACCTAGGAAGAAGATAAAAGTGAAGAGAAGTGAAATTTTTGAGGTATGTACATTCGACAAAAATTCAATGTATAAAAATGTTGATTTTAATTTTGTGATGTGTATGAAATTCTGGGTATTTGATTGAGAAATTAGGTGGTGATTAAATGATGCCATGAATATGAAAATAAAAACTAGAATATGAGGTTGATGTAGGAAAATGGAAATTGTATGATTTAATTGATGTGCTGGAAAATTCGTCTTATAAACAATGTCTAGTTGTGGAAATCATTTTTGAGTAATTCTTGTTGGGTGGAAAAGTTAAGACACAGGGATTCAGCTTTTATTTAGACCATTAGACCTGAAAATGCCTAGAATTATGTTAAAAATGGACTCAAACGTTTAACTAGAAATCTGTCCAAAAAAAAACTTGGGCAGATTACAGTGAGCATAGGTTAGAAAAACATTCATACCTTTTTCTAAAAAATTATTTTTAATGTGATTCCAGTTGAATATTAAAGATAAGATGTGTACCTACATTTTTCTAGTTGATCACTTGTCCAAATTCCATCTAAAAATGGATGAAACAGACAGATAAATACTAGGCAGATTGTAGTGAACGTAGCTTAGGAGCAAATTCATAACTTTTGCCAAACAATTCTTTTTAATGTAATTTCAGTTGGAAATTAAAGATAAGACATGTACCTACATTGCGTTAGTTTATCACTAGTCCAATTTCGATCTAAAAAGGGACAAAAAATACAGACCAACATAAGGAAGAAATGTTTTCCAGAATAGGACAGCTTGTAAAAAAATGTATTGATTGTGAAATTTTGTGATAGAAAATATATTAATTGACTTTTCTTATAGTTTTAATGATTAAATGAGCAATTTTGAGGTTGTAAAATATTTAATGGGAATTATTGCATTTATGTTTAGTTGGCTTTTCTTATAGTTATAATGATTAAATAAGCAAGTATGAGGTGGTAAAATATTTAATGGAAATTATTACATTTATATGGAATTTATATTAGTGTTACCTACATAATTTATTTAAACAATAATGAAGGTAACAAATATAATTAAGCCCTATAACATCTAGTCGAGAACTAGAAATTATGATAAGTTGACATGCCAATAAAAGGATAGAAATATAGGCATTAGAAAATAGTTCTGAGATTTAATTTATGTAGCACTAAGAAATAGTTTTGAGTTCGAAATTACGTAGGCACCAAAAAGGTGTTGAGTTGTTATTGAAAATGTAGGCATTAAACGTTGAGTTATAAAATAATTATGTAGGCGCTGAGTATATTGCCGAAGAGCAAAAATCCTGTATCCGGTGTTTAGTTCTGGTCTAAGATGTTGTGAGCTATCAAATAAATAACATAAAAAATGTAAATTATTAAATCGATATTTCAAATTGTATATCTTGCATTGTTAAAATTTCAAGTATATTTAATAAATGAAATGTTATAATTGATGAAGTATATATTTTTGCATGACAATAATAGTTTTACTATTAGTCGAATATTTGGCATGCTTAGTAAATTAATTATAGTTTCTAAATTTTTTTTAGAAATATTTATATAATTATAGAATAGTTGTCAAACATACCACTAAGCTAGTAGCTTAGCGTGTGTGTTTCATGCGCAGATAAATAGACGTATCTGTTACATTAGGGTGACCGAAGATAAGGGGAACTCCAAGATCAAATTGCTGCAGTCTATTTCCTTTTTGTATGTTTCAGAAATTGTATTGTAAAATTTAAAATTTAGGAATTTCGTTTGATATAAATTTATGGCATGTAGGATTTATAAGGAGTAACTTTTGTAATTTATATATTTGGTATTATTTGTAAATGTATTTCTAAATATTATGGTTTAATGAATGAGTTCTTCTCAATCAAAATATTTACATTACTAGTTGCATTTTTAAATTTGAAAAAAAGAAATACAGTAAGAAATATTCCGCTGATAATAAACTTGAAAATTAAAAAAATATATTATTACAATAATTTGAGAATTGATTATTTTTACAAAAACGAGCTTAGTAGCAATTCCATACACTATTATCGATTAGTAGGGTAAGGGAGAACTACATTTAGTGGTATCAGAGCTCAGGCTAATTGATTCTTAATCAGTGGGTGTAAATTAGAAAGTGTGTCTCATGCATATGCATAAAATGCTGAAATTATCTGATTTGGGTCCCTTCTTCTAGTTTATTGGTAGATATGGATTCGGGATCAGAACAAGATTTCTCAAAAGATGAATTGAGTAATAGTCTTTCAGACTTAGCCACTCCCCAACAACCTCCATCAGTGAGAGATTCCAGGCTGAGTGTAGTAGCTCCACCGATAGCGGAGGGATAGGCTAATTTAGGACAGGAGCCTCTTATGGAACAAATAGCAAATTTGTTGCAACGGATAGTACAAGCAGTTCCACTTCCAGCTCCACCTCCTCCTCCACCTCGGCCAAAACCCCGGATTGATAAGCTGAGAAAGTATAGAGCTACAGATTTTATGGGAAGGAGAGAAGATGACCCAACAACTTTAGAGTTTTGGATGGAATCGACAAAAATGGTGTTTGAGGAGCTCGAGTGTCCAGAGGAACAGAAGGTCAGGTATGTAGTGTCCCTTCTAAAAGATCATACCTATGACTGGTGGAAATCAATCTTATCGAAACCCCAGTCACCGAAACCACCTTTATGGAATTTCTTCAAGGCAGAATTTAGCAAGAAATATGTGCCTAGATTTTATGTGAATGAAAAGAAAAGGGACTTTCAAGACTTGAAGCAAGGAAGCATATCAGTAGGCAAATATGAGATAGAATTCACCAGACTGAGTAAATATGCAACTGGAATCATTGCTAATGAGGCAGATAGATATTGTAGATTTGAGGATGGGCTTAATGATGATATTGGTAAAATGGTTACCGCCCTTCAGCTTGAGGATTTTTCAACACTATTATCCTCAGCCATCAGTGTGGAAAAGAGGTCAAAGAGAAAGAGGATGGAAGAGCCGCCAGAGAGATCGACAATTAGCATGGCCTAGACATCAGGTAAAAGTGGGTAGACAATGCCTAGGTTTTTTCAGTCATAGGGTTCTAGACCAACCTTTTCATCTAGGCAAAGCTAACAATCGAGGCCAGAGGGGTCTACAGCTAGTGCACTAGCTTCGGGTAACAAGAGATTTATATCTATCACATGTCAACATTGTGGAAGATCACATGCAGGTGATTGTTGGTAGATTACTAGAGCATGCTTACAATGCAGATCTACTAAGCATAAACAGAAGGATTTCCCTAGAGGAAGAGGTACAGGTAGTGTAGTATCAGTTCAGGTTCAAAATGTCACTCGAGGTAATGGTAGGGGACATAGACAGTCTAGGAGCAGTAGGATTGGGCAGAGTGTATCAGAATAAGTGAATATAGCAAAAGATAGTCAAGCCCCAGCCCGAGCATATGGCATGATAGCTCGTTAGGAGGAGGATGCCCCGAATGTCATTATCGGTAAATTTTCTCTTTATGATACTGATTTGTTTGCACTGATAGATCTGGGTTCTACACATTCATATTTATGCATGTCACCACCTAGTCAGGGTAATATGGTAGTAGAGGAATTAGATTATGATATATTAGTGATAAATCCTTTGGGTCATGGAGTGAAAGTTAGTCGAGTCTATAAAAATAGTCCAATCAAAGCTCCTAATGTAGAATTCCCAGCTGACCTGATAGAGTTGCCATTTGGTGAGTTTGATGTAATATTGGGGATGGATTGGTTAACTCAACATAGGGCATTGGTGGATTGTCATTATAGGAGAGTGACTTTCAAGAATTCAGGTCAGGATGACGTGATTATCTTGGGTGACAATGCCTAGGTTTTTTCAGTCACGGGGTTCTAGACCAACCTTTTCATCTAGGCAAAGCCAACAATCGAGGCCAGAGGGGTCTACAGCTAGTGCACTAGCTTCGGGTAACAAGAGATTTATATCTATCACATGTCAACATTGTGGAAGATCACATTCAGGTGATTGTTGGTGGATTACTAGAGCATGCTTACAAGGCGGATCTACTAAGCATAAATAGAAGGATTTCCCTAGAGGAAGAGGTACAGGTAGTGTAGTATCAGTTCAGGTTCAAAATGTCACTCGAGGTAATGGTAGGGGACATAGACAGTTTAGGAGCAGTAGGATTGGGCAGAGTGTATCAGAATAAGTGAATAGAGCAAAAGATAGCCAAGCCCCAGCCCGAGCATATGCCATGATGCATGATAGCTCGTTAGGAGGAGGATGCCCCGAATGTTATTATCGGTAAATTTTCTCTTTATGATACTGATTTGTTTGCACTGATAGATCTGGGTTCTACACATTCATATTTATGCATGTCACCACCTAGTCAGGGTAATATGGTAGTAGAGGAATTATATTATGATATATTAGTGATAAATCCTTTGGGTCATGGAGTGAAAGTTAGTTGAGTCTATAAAAATAGTCCAATCAAAGCTCCGAATGTATAATTCCTAGCTAACCTGATAGAGTTGCCATTCGGTGAGTTTGATGCAATCTTAGGGATGGATTAGTTAACTCAGCATAGGGCATTGGTGGATTGTCATTATAGGAGAGTGACTTTCAAGAATTCAGGTCAGGATGATGTGATTATCTTGGGTGAGAACCGACCAAACTTAACTAATGTCATTTTTGTTACAAAGGCACGTAAGCTTATAAAAAAAGGAAGTGAAACGTTTTTGGCTCATATTGTAGATACCAAGAAAAAAGTCTAGATCTCAAGGAGATTCCTACAGTATGTGAATATCCAGATATCTTCCTTGAGAACTTGCCAGGGTTACCACCTGTCAGGGAGATAGAGCTTGCCATTATTTTGCCAGGCACAGCCCCGATATCGATCACTACCTACAGAATGGCACTTGTTGAGCTAAAGGAATTAAAAATGTAGTTGCAAGAGCTATTAGAGAAAGGGTTTATTAGACCCAATGTCTCACCTTGGGGTGCTCCGATTCTATTTGTGAAAAAGAAGGATGACACCATTCGTTTGTGTATTGATTATCATCAGTTGAACAAGTTGACAATTAAGAACAGATATCCCTTGTCGATAATAGATGACTTGCTTGATCAGTTGAAAGGAGTAGAGGTAATTTCTAAAATTGACCTCATATTAGGTTATCACCAATTGAGAATTAGAGAATCAGACATTTGAAAAACAACATTTAGGACTCAGTATGGTCATTACAAGTTCTTAGTAATGCGTTTTGGCACGACGAATGCCCAACAGCGTTTATAGATCTAATGACTAGAATCTTTAGGCCTTATTTGGAAAAGTTCATGGTGGTGTTCATAGATGATATCCTGGTATACTCTAGAAGTAGAGAAGTGCATGATCAACGTCTTCGTATTGTTTTCCATACCTTGAGAGAGAATCAATTATACGTGAAGTTGTCAAAATGTGCATTTTGGTTGGATGAAGTGGCCTTTCTAAGGCATATTGTCTTAGCTGATGGGATTAGAGTTGACTCCAACAAGGTAGAGGCAATCCTTAACTGGAAACCACCTTGAAATGTGACAGAGGTGAGAAGTTTTCTTGGTTTGGCTGGTTATTATCGGAGGATCGTGAAAGGATTTTCAATGATAGCTTCATCACTGACAAAATTGCTTAGAAAGGAGACCAGATTTGAGTGGAAAAACCAATGCTAGACTAGTTTTAACAAGTTGAAGAAAATGTTGATAGAGGCATCAGTGTTGACACAACCTACTGCAGGAAAAAGAATATGTGGTGTACAGTGATGCTTCCCATAATGGTTTGGGCTGTGTACTAATGCAAGAAGGCAAAGTGATCACTTATGCTTCCAGACAACTGAAGCTTCATGAGAGAAATTATCTGACATATGATATGGAAATAGTAGCCATTGTGTTTACATTGAAAATGTGGCGACACTATCGGTATGAAGAGCAATGTTATATCTATACAGACCATAAAAGTTTGAAATATTTGCCTTCACAAAGGAACTCAATTTGAGACAGAGGTGATGGCTAGAATTTGATAATAATTGTATCATAGATTATTAGCTGGGTAAGGCCAATATGGTAGCTGACGCTCTGAGTAAAAAGACTCTGGAAAAATTGCAGATTCAAGCCACATTGATTCAACAAGTAAAGGATAATGAGAAGCAGGACACGAAATTTTGAAATTGTGAAAAACTAGAATTTATTATTGAAGCAGATGGGAGTTTAACGCAAAAGGGCAGCTTATGTATACCAGACATACCAGAATTGAAACAAGATATTTTGAAGGAGGCTCACAATGTTAGTAATGCAATGTATTTAGGAAGCAACAAAATGTATCATGACTTAAAGGCATATATTACAGGTGGCCAGGAATGAAAAGAGCTATCACAGAGTATACTACCAGATATTTAACTTGTCACCAAGTGAAAGCTGAGCATTATTTCAATTCCAGAGTAGAAATGGGAAAGAGTTACAATGGATTTTATTTCTGGGTTGCCTTTGACACAAAAGAGGCATGATGCAGTATGGGTAGTGTTGGACCGGCTCACCAAATCAGCTCACTTTCTACTGATCAAGATGGATTATCCACTTAATCATTTGACAGAGATCTATGTTAATGAGATAATCCGTTTACATGGCATGCCAATTTCAATCATTTCAGATTGAGACCCGAGGTTCACTTCACAATTATGAAAAAGTTTGCATCAAGCAATGGGTACTCGACTCAGTTTCAGCACATCTTTCCACCCACAAATAGATGGACAATCAGAGAGGGTCATACAGATATTGGAAGATATTTTGAGGAGTTGGGTGATAGAATTTGAAGGCAATTGGGATAAACATCTTCCATTGATAGAATTTGCCTACAACAATAGTCACCAAGCCAGTCTCAGTATGGCACCCTATAAAGCCTTGTATGGGAGGAAATGTAGAATGCCTCTATGTTGGACTGAGCTTAGTGAAAAGAAAGTAGTGGGTCCAGATGTAGTGCAACAGACAGAGGAAAAAGTGAGAGTTATAAGAGATACGCTGAAAGCTGCTGCTGCTGATAAATGTAAATTATATGCAGATTTGAAAAGGAGGGATATTGAGTATATAGTTCGTGACAAAGTACTCTTAAAAGTCTCACCTTAGAAAAGTATTTTCCGATTTGGAAAGAAGGGAAAGTTAAGTCCTAGGTTCATTGGACCATATGAGTTACTTAAATGCATAGGTCTCGTGGTGTACAAATTAACGTTACCACCAGAGCTAGACAAGACTCACAATGTATTCCATGTGTCCATGTTGAGAAGATATCAATCGGATCCATCTCATATCATATCAGTAGAACCTATAGAGATATGACTAGATCTAACTTATGAAGAGGAGCCAGTGGAAATTCTAGCTCGAGAAATGAACGAACTGTGGAATAAGAAGGTACCATTGGTAAAGGTTTTGTGGAAAAATCATAATTCAAAAGAGGTGACTTGGAAAAATGATGATGTGATGAAGGCTTAGTATCCACAATTATTCTACTCCAGTTAAAAAGATAAATTTTGAGGACAAAATTTTTTTTAAAAAGGGGAAAATTGTAATGCTTGATAATTTAGTCCACGGTCGCAGTTGACCAAAATCCGACGTTCTGAACGATCAGGGTCTAAATTTGGACATGAAAGAAAAAAAATTAAAATGATAATAAAATATGAGAAAAATATTTTGGATATTATTAATTGAGAATTTTGAAGTTCGAAATTAAATTTTGGAAAACAATAATTTTTCATTGAACGAAAGGAGTGTTTTTGGTACAAATATTTAAAGAAGGCATAAAAATAAAATATTCTTTATCTAAGGAAAGGATTATTCTTTTGATTAAAATAATGTAAGAGTGATTTAAATTAATGGACCATTGAGGGACAAGATTATCTAATTAATCCTAACCACCCACCTAATCCAACTATAAAAAGTGAAACTCTACTTTTTTGGTCATTATTCTTCTTCTTCCTCTTCTAACTAAAACAAATTCTCTCATTTTTCTCTCTTGTAGCCGTGACCCTCCTCTCCCCCTAGTTTTTCTTTTTCTTTCTTCAATTAAAGCTAAAGTTAGATGGTAAAAGTTGGATTATGGCAAGCTCATCAAGAAAGTGAAGCAAAGTGAGCATAACCAAGGAAAAGGAAGGAAGAAAAAAAGAGAAAAAGAGAAGAAAAAAATTTTAGTCATTTTGAAGATCTTTAAAGGTGAGGTAAGATTTTCCATCTTCTCACTTTTCTCCTTCTCTTTTCTTTAATTTTGGGGTTAGATACCATTAAGGGTGGTAACTTAGGGTTATTATTATGTTAATGATGATTAAGTATGGACTAGTGTGATTAGTGCTTGATTAGTGTGAAAATTGTTGTTAGGCCAAGGAGGTGAAATTTTTTTGAACCCAAATCAAAGAGGAAGCAAGGGCAAGGAGAAAGCTAGCTAGGAAGAAGAGAAAAGTGAAGAGAAACAAAATTTTGAGGTATGTACATTTGGAAAAAATTCAATATAGAAAAATGTTGATTTTGATTTTGTGATGTTTATGAAATTGTGTATGAAATTATGGATATTTGATTGAGTGATGAATTGGTGATTAAATGATGTCATGAATGTTAAAATAAAAATTAGAATATGAGGTTGATGCATGAAGATGGAAATTGTAGGAATTAATTGAAGTGCTGGAAAATTCGTCTTATGAACAGTGTCTAGTTTTCTAGTCATAACTTGAGTTCTGGAAATGCGTGTTGAGTGATTCTTGTTGGGTTGGATATTAAGATATAGGGCTTCAACTTTCATTTAGACATTAGACATGAATATGTCTGCAATTAGGTGAAAAATTGACTCAAAATTTGAACTAGAAAGTTGTCCAGTAAAATACTGGACAAATTGGAATAAACGTATTTTAGAAGAAAATTCATAACTTTTGCTAAAAAATTCGGTTAGACGTGATTCTAGTTGAAAATTAAAGACAAGACATGTACCTAGATTTTGTTAGTGTTCACTTGTCCAAATTCCATCTAAAAATAGATAAAAATATAGGGCAATATAAGGCAGAAATGCTATCCAGAATAGGACAACTTGTAAATATATTTTGATTATGGAATTTTGTGAGAGAAAAATATATTAGTTGGCTTTTATTATAGTTATAATGATTAAATGAGCAAGTATGAGGTGATAAAATATCTAATGGGAATTATTGCATTTATATGGAATTTATATTAGTGTTACCTACATAATTTATGTAAATAATAATAAAGGTAACAAATTTAATTAAGCCCTATAACATCTAGTTGAGAACTAGAAATTAGTATAAGTTGGCATGCTAATAAAAGAGTAGAAATGTAGGCACTAAAAAATAGTGTTGATATTTAATTTATGTAGGCACTAAGAAATAGTGTTGAGTTCGAAATTATGTAGGCATAAAAAATGTGTTGAGTTGTTATTGAAAATGTAGGCATTAAACGCCGTGTTATAAAATAATTATATAGGCACCGACTACACTGCCGGAGAGCAAAAATCCTGTATCCAACAATGTTTAGTTCCTGTCTAAGATGTCGTGGGCTATCAAATAAATAAAAGAAAAAAATGTAAATTATTAAATTGATATTTCAAATTCTATATCTTGTATTGTTAAAATTTCAAGCATGCTTAATGAATGGAATATTATAATTGATGAAGTATATATTTTTGCATGACGGTAATAGTTTTACTATTATTTGAATATTTGGCATGCTTAGTAAATTAATTGTAGTTTCTAAAATTTTATTTTAGAAATATTTATATAATTATAGGATAGTTGTCAAACGTACCACTAAGCTAATAGCTTAGCGCATGTGTTTCACGCGCAAGTAAATAGACGTAGCTGTTACATTAGGGCGACCGAAGATAAGGGAACCCCAAAATCAAATTGCAGTAGTCTATTTTCGTTTTGTATGTTTTGGAAATTGTATTGTAAAATTTAAAATTTAGGAATTTCTTTTGATGTAAATTTGTGGCATGTAGGATTTATAAGGAGTAACTTTTGTAATTTATATATTTGGTATTATTTGTAAATGTATTTTTAAATATTTTGGTTTAATGAATGAATTCTTCTAAATCAAAATATTTACATTACTAGTTACATTTTTAAATGAGAAAAAAAAAAGAAATGCAATAAGAAATATTCCGCTGATAATAAACTCAAAAATTAAAAAAATATATTATTACAATAATTTGAGAACATGTTATTTCTACAAAAATGAGCTAGTAGCACTTGCATACACTATTATCGATTTGTAGGGCTTATCATAATTGCATGATTGCTTATTAGATGTTAAATGATGAGCGTTGGTAGTGTCAAATGATGGAGTTCATGCTTGAATGAATGTTGGTAATATTGTGTGGTGGTATGAGATGTAAGTATCATATAGTGATATGAAATTGAGAAATGTTGCGTAAATTATAGCGTGATTTATATATTGTGATATAATATAAAGTATGTATTGACTCATATGTTTATGCATACTTACATGGACATGCATATATTTTATTATACTTAATATATTGTTATGTACCACTAAACAAGGTAGAATTAGCATGTGCGTAGTTTGTCTCTCACACGAAGTTTGTTGTCGTACACAGAGTTGAATAAAGTAGAAGCCCAATAGAAGAGCAAATGACAAAACATTTTAAAGATTATGATATACCATTTTTTTGTTCCTTTTTATTTTTGGAATGAGATTAGTTACTTGTGTACAAGCTTTTAAGTTTTTATTAGGACATGTAATCTTATAACTAATCATGTTTTTTGTAAACCTTTGGGAAAGTGTCAGCCCTGCTTCTATAAATTGAGATTGAAATTCTAATTCAAGCATATTTCTTATTTTATACTTTTAATTAAGTCATCATGGATATGGTGCAAATGTAGTTTTTATTTTTATCATATTTTGGTCTCATGTATTGTAATATTCTTTCATGTAAATGGAAAAATTCTGGGTTATATGAAAGGGTGTTACACCTAAGGAGTCACACGTTTAGAAGAAATGAAGGAAATGTGAAATGAGACTTGGATTGGATCCAAGAAATGAAAGAGAAACATTTAGGCCAACACATTTATAGGCGTGTAAAGTGTTTCACGGGCATGAATGATGTGTTGCACACCATGCATCCGCTAGCCATGGCACACATGTGACATAGCTATGGCTTTGTGTGTGATGGCTGTGAGAAGGGTTGTCACAAGCATGACAACATGAGAGTCACTTGTGCAATTTTAGGTTTTCTATTTTGAATGGAACTCCAATGCATGGGTTACATATGTCCAACCCTTCTTATGAGTAAATGACTTATAAATAACCTTTTTCAAGGCCATATTTAGGGTTGCCAACTTCGAGAAATAAAAGTCATTCTATTTTATTCTTCTCTTTCAAGTTGAAACACCATTGTTAACACCTTGGTTTTTTGACGCTCCATCTCCATTGTAGTTGTTTAATTCATTCCTTCATGTGGATTACTATTAGAGACAATACAACTTTTGAATTGTTGTGGTTTGTAGCAACCCAACTTGAAGGAAAGACTCATAAATTGGAAGAACAATAATTGAAAATAAGGTAATCAACTTCTTCCATTGAATGGTTCAACTTGATTTTAAATTAGATAGGGCATTCCATAGATTTTGAATTTAATTAAAATTTAAATTTCTACTTCCATATGTATGACATACATATTTAAAACTCAATAGTGATACTAGACCCACCCTATGTAAATTAATTTTGGATTTAATTGAAGTATTAATAATATTGATTGAAAGAGAAGAACTTAGATTCCCTTCTTCCGTTAAAAATGAATTTGATTGTGTTTGGTTTCAAATTTTATTTTTCATTCAATGACATATTAGTATGATGATATTAGATGTGGTTGATGATAATAGAATGATTTAAATTGGATTTAAACATGAAATTCAAAATTGTGCATGTTGCTAAAATTTTAGGGTTTCATGAAACCTGGTATTGCCAATCGAGATCTTTTCATGGGGCTGTTCAATTTGGTTTGTTAATATGATTAATCAAACATATTTATGATATATTTAGAATGCGTTTTAACTTCTGGATAGCCACTTAATTTGTAACATTCAGTAATTTAGGCCTCGATTGAGCGTGACCGTAGTGAGACGTGCAGGTTATTTTGGCAATTGTTGGGGGAAGAAGTGTGAATATGGAGGGAGATGTGGTAAATATGGAATTTCTCAAAGTTTAAATATTAATCAAGATTAATTAACTTAATTAACCAATAAGAATTAGGATTAATTTTAATTAGTGGGACCCACACTTTAATCAAAGTATAAAAGTCAAAAATAGGAGGAATTCTCCATTCTTCAACCATAATATCTAACTCTTCTTCATCCTCCTTTCTCCTCTCTTTGTTGTCCACTCTAGCCTTCCATAAGCCACCATTTTCCTTCAAATCAAGCTTGAAAAAGTGAGGAAAGAAAGTGTTAAACCTTGAGGGGTATTTCTGTCATTTTGATGATAACAAATAAAATAGCAATATTGTATTTAACATACTTGTCTTCTAAGTCTATTATACAGGACATGGATTAAAATAGCAAGAATGGAGATTGGAAGAATTATCCTTAAAAGACAAAATTCAAGAAGTAGCATGTTCACTACCGTGACTCTATGAGTCACTCCCGTGAAAGGAACTAACCGTTACCAAAAGTAACATTTGAAGTTCACGGCCATGAAGGAAAAATAAATCGTGAAGTGGGCATTTCAGTCAGCCCCGTGAAGGTTCATGCATTTTCATCCAGAGAGCTTCATGACCTAAGTCATCACTTGGATCACGGCTGGAAATCTTGTCACGCCCGTGACTCTATATGTCAAAACATTCCAGAGAGCTTCACGACCAAAGTCACCACATCAGTCACGACTTGGGAAGAAAGGTCACTCCAGTGACAAACATAGTGATGCCCATGAATAATGAAAGAGAAAAATGTCAAACGTGATTTTTTGGTTGGTACAATGGCTAGTTTCGTATTTAATGCACCCCAATGGCTATATTCAGCCATGGGAGTATAAATGGAAGTCATTTGTGCATTAAGAACAAGAGAATAAAGAAAAAGACAATATAATAGCATATACTTCGAATTTAATTCTTATTACAAGCTATTTGTACTTTCATACTTTGAGAACAAAATCTATTCTCTGTAAAAATCTTTTTGCTCTTCATTTATTGAGCAATTAAGATTTGTAAGTGGTTCTCTCTGTAATCTTTACTCAAGTGAGCTTTAGGTATTTCTGGGTTAAGAGTAGAATACTTGTAAGGGTTTGTTGTGTGAGCCTCAAAACACAAATCAAAATGTTATTGTGTGAGCCTGCAAAAACACAGAGTGAAGGTTGTTTGTGTGAGCCTGTAAAAACACAAAGTCAAGGTTGTTTGTGTGAGCCTGTAAAACACAAGGAATTGGTTATTGTGTGAGCCATTAAAACACAAGGGATTTCTGGGTTAGGTGTGAGCCATTGTGAGAAACACCATAGTTAGGAGTGAGCTTGTAAAACTCCATTGTAACACTTAGTGTGTTAGTGAAACTCCCAATTGCGATTGGGGAGAGTAGTAGGGTTTGTTAACACCCGAACCTCTATAAATCTTTGTGTCAGATTTTCTCTATCCCTCCTAAAATTAATTATTTATTTCCGCACCTTAAAGTTTAATTTTTTTTAAACTCCAATTCAACCCCCCTTCTTGGCCTAATATCTGGGCAACAATTGGTATCTGAGCTTTGTCTAGCATCAAAGCCTAAAAAGCGCTAGTAAAGAGTAAAATATGGCCAGTGAAGGATTCCAAAGTCTCAAACCTTACTTTGATGGAGCAACTTATGCCTATTAGAAGTTTAGGATGGAGACATACTTGGATAGTGAAGGAATTGATGTCTGGGATAGTGTATGAAAAGAATGGATCCCACCAACCAGAAGAGGAGCTAATGGTGAAGAAGAAATCCTATCAAGAGATGATTGGACAGAGCCTCAAAGAAGAGCAAATTTCAAAAACAAGAAGGCAATGACAATCCTATCAAGTTCATCACTGCTCAACAGCATATAGCTTGTGGAAGACATTGGAGAACTATCATGAGGGAACTAAGCAAGTCAAATCCAAGAAGATTCAACTTCTAACCTCAGAATATGAGCTCTTCAAGATGAAATCCAATGAGTCAATCACTGACATGACCAACCGTCTTCTAGCCATTATAAATGGAATGAGGAAACATGGGAAGCAGATGTGTTTGGAAGATGTAAATAATAAAATCCTGAGAAGTCTTCCTCTTAAAGACTATGGTTCAAGAGTTGTTGGCATAGAAAAAGCAAATGAAGATATGAGCATCATGAATACTGATGTGCTGATTGGCAAACTTCTCACACATGAGATGGCAGTAAAGAGAGATAGAGAGCTTGAAGCAGAGCCAGAGAAAAGAAAGCCCTTAGCCCTCAAAGCATCTACTTCAAAATCTCAAGAAGATAGTGAAGATGATGAAGAAATAAGTGATGATGAAAATGAGGACATTGTTATGCTTTCAAGAAGATTAAAAAGAATCATTGAGAAGAAAATGAGCAACTCTAGAAAATTCAGGCAAAAAAACCTAAAACAAACTTCTAATGATACACAAAGAAGTAAGGAAGAGGTAAAATGCTATGAATGTGGAAAGAAAGGACATATCAAACCAGAATGTCCAAGGCTCAAGAAGCATAAGAGCAAATACCAAAGAGACAATGGGGAGAAAGGTCACAAAGACACATGGGATGACGAAAGCTCTTCAAGTGAAAAAGATGATAATGAAAGTGAAGAGGTCAACCTATGCTTCATGGCTATTGAGGATCATGTCTCGGATAAAGTATGAACACTACACTCATACTCTTTCAATATTTATAGTAGTGATAATGATAGTAATAGTGATAGTGATGATGATGATGATGAGCAAAGCCTAATAGAAGAATTAAATATAGAATTAGAGAAATATAGAAGTTTAGTACTTATAGGAATAACATCTCTAATTTAAAAAATAAGATAGATGATTTAGAAAAGGAAAACATAAAGCTTAAATCATCTAATGAATCTCTCCAAAAGTCATTAGATGAATACTCATCAAGACCCTCAACAACTGCATAGTTAAAAGAAAATAATACTTTGAAAAATGAAGTTGAGGAACTTAGAAATTCAATTTCTAAATTTCACAAAGGTAAAGAGAGCTTAGATACTCTCATTGTGTCTCAAAGATCACCCTTAATTAGACATGGTCTAGGATTTAAGGACACATCATCATCTTCTCACAAAACCATATTTGTTAGGTCTAAAGAACCTCACATCTCTACACCTGCTAGAACAACACCAAGAAATAAGCAAGTTAAACCTTCTATACATAAAAAGAATAATCATGCCTTTATGTATAAGAGTCATGCATCTAGAAAAATGCAAATTACTTATGATAGTGCATGCCATTGTTCTCAAAATTAGTCTAATAGAATTATGGCATTCAAATACATTGTAAGAACAAAAAGCAAGCTTAGACCGAAACAATGTAATTATTGTAGGAAAATTGGTCGCATAAATAAACATTGCTGGATAAGGAAGGCTCATTGGGAACCTTCATGTGCTTAACCCCCAAGGACCCAAACTCATTTGGGTACCTAAAAATCATACTTGAATTGTGATTCTATAGGTATGCCTCAAGTCCACAATAAACAATAATGCTTGGCTAGTAGACAGTGGATGCTCAAGGCATATGATAGGAGACAAAGAACTATTCAATGAAATCAAAAGTATTGATGGATAGTTACCTTTGGAAACAATGCAAAAGGTAAGGTAATTGGCATTGGTTATATTGGTATTAATGGTACTACTTTTATTAAGGATGTCTTACTTATTGATGGCTTGAAACATAACTTGTTAAGTGTAAGTCAATTATCTGATACAGGAAACAAAGTAATCTTTACTTCAAATGAATGTCTTGTGATCTCTATCGATGGTCAAGAAATATTTAAAGGAAATAAAGATATCAATACATACATAATCAACGTACATGAACTATCTAGCCATTCCTCTAAGTGTCTTGTGACTACTAGTGATGAATCTTGGCTGTGGCATAAAAGACTTAGTCATGCTAACATGGACTTAATACAAAGTTTCAGCACAGGAGAACTAGTAAAAGGACTTCCAAGAGTTAAATATGAAAAAGGCAAGACATGTGATCCTTGCCAAAGAGGAAAGCAACACAAGTCATCCTTCAAAGCCAAAAACATAGTAAGTACTTCAAAACCTCTTCAACTCCTGCATTTAGACTTATTTGGACCTACTAGAATTGCTAGCTTAGGAGGAAAACATTATGCATTTGTCATCGTAGATGATTACTCTAGATTTACTTGGGTAATTTTCTTAGCTCAAAAGAGTGATGCTTTTGAAAATTTCAAAAACTTTGCTAAAAGAGTTCAAAATGAAAAAGGGTACTGCATTTCAAAAATAAGAAGTGATCATGGAAAAGAATTTGAAAATGAAAACTTTGAAAGTTTTTGTCTGGAACATGGCATTTCACATAATTTCTCATCTCCTAGGACACCTCAACAAAATGGGGTAGTTGAAAGGAAAAATCGAACTTTAATTGAAATGGCTAGAACAATGCTTAATGAATATGAATTACCAACTTATTTTTGGGCAGAAGCCACAAACACTGCATGTTATATTTCAAATCGAGTTTTCAAAAGACCTCTTTTAAACAAAACCTCATTTGAGCTATGGAATGGAAGAAAACCCTTGATATCATACTTTAGAGTATTTGGATGCAAGTGTTTTATATTGAACACCAAGGATAATCTTGGAAAATTTGCCTCTAAGTCTGATGAAGGTATCTTTTTAGGATACTCTACAACCAACAAAGCATATAGAGTGTTTAATAAAAGATCATTAACAGTTGAAGAATCCATGCATGTTGTTTTTAATGAATCTAGTAGACTTGATCTTGTGAAAGGTAGTGTTCTTGATGATGTTGTAGGTAATATGGAAAACTTGATATTGGAAATGGGAAAGAAGAAAATGATCAAGAAAATTTACTGCAAAATGACACTCTACCTCCAAATCAAGAACAAAATGATCAAGAACTTACAAAAGAATGGAGAATGACGAAAGATCATCCAAAAGAGCAAATAATTGGTGATCTATCAAGGGGAGTAAGTACTAGATCTCATTTCAAACATTTAGTCACTGACATTGCTTTTATTTCACAAATTGAGCCTAAAATATTGATGAGGCTCTTAATGATGAAAGTTGGGTAATTGCCATGCAAGAGGAACTCAACCAATTTGAGAGAAATAAAGTATGGACCCTAGTACCTAGACCCAAGGATCATCAAATCATAGGTAGCAAATGGGTATTTAGAAACAAATTAGATGAACAAGGGTTAATAATCAGGAATAAGGCTAGACTAGTTGCAAAAGGATATAATCAGGAAGAAGGTATAGATTATGATGAAACATATGCACCTGTAGCTAGATTAGAAGCCATAAGAATACTTTTAGCATATGCATGTCACATGAATTTCAAACTTTTCCAAATGGATGTGGAAAGTGCATTTCTAAATGGTTATATAGTTGAAGAAGTGTATGTAGAACAACCACCAGGCTTTGAAAGCTATGATTTGCCAAATCATGTTTTTAAACTTTCAAAAGCTTTGTATGGTTTAAAACAGACTCCAAAAGCTTGGTATGAGATGCTAAGTTCTTTTTTATTAGAAAATAGCTTTACAAAGGGAAATGTTGACACTGCACTATTCATCAAAAAGCATAAGCATGATATACTAATTGTTCAAATTTATATTGATGATATAATATTTGGTTCTACTAATGAGTTGCTTTGTCAAGAATTTCCTAAGTGTATGACTGGGGAATTTGAAATGAGCATGATAGGAGAACTTAAGTATTTCCTTGGTCTACAAATAAAGCAAAGCAATGAGGGCATATTCATCAACCAATCCAAATATGCCAAACATTTAATTAAGAAATTTGGTATGGAAGGATGCAAAAATGCCAAGACTCCTATGAGCACATCAACAAAATTGGACAAAGATGAAAAGGGTAAGAGCATTAATGAAAAGCTTTATAGAGGTATGATCGGATCACTTTTATATCTTACTGCTTCTAGACCCGATATTATGTATAGTATTTGCTTGTGTGCACGATTTCAATCATGTCCTAAAGAATCTCATTTAAATGCAGTAAAAAGAATTTTAAGATATTTACATGAATCATTGCATCTAGGTTTATGGTATCCTAAGAATTCATCTTTTTGTATTATAGGATATTCAGATGCAGACTATGCTGGTAGTCTTTTAGATAGAAAAAGTACTTCAGGTACTTGTCACTTCATTGGATAATGCTTAGTTTCTTGGTTTAGCAAGAAACAAGTTTCAGTTGCTCTCTCAACTGCTGAAGCAGAATATGTAGTAGCTGGATGTTGTTGTACTCAAATTCTTTGGATGAAACAACAACTTAAGGACTATGGTAATGAGATGAACTATATACCTATCAAATGTGACAACACAAGTGCTATAAATCTTTCAAAGAATCATATTCAACACTCAAGAAGTAATCATATTAACATTGGACACTACTTTATTAGAGATCATGTTCAATATGGAGATGTTGCATTAGAATTTATAAGCACAGAAAATCAATTAGCAAATATTTTCACTAAGTTTCTAAATGAGGAAAGATTTAATTTCATTAGAAGAGAACTTGGTATGATTGATGGATTAACCTTGTGATTGCAAAAATATGAAATTTTAATTGTTGATCTTAAATCATATCACAAGTTATAAGATAGAAATTTTGATGAAAATTCATGTTTTAAGGAATAAAATCTTTGTTGAAATGATTTAGTTTTGTTTTAGGACTTAATTTTATTTGATGAAAATTTTAGGGGAGTCACGCCCGTGACACATAAATGGCCCAAAGAGGCAGTGTCGTTCACGACTTGGTTCACGACATGGGTCACGGCTTCAAGTGGTGAAGCTTATCTTCACGGCTTCATTCACTCCCGTGAAAAATGAATTTCACGCCCGTGACGAATTTTCACTCCTGTGAACCTTAACACCCCAAAACTCACTGAGGCTTTCACATCTTGCATCATGGCTTGCTTCACGGGCGTATGTGGTGAAATTCAACATTTCACGCCCGTGACAATTTATTCACCCCCGTGATGAATGATAATTCATGCCCGTGATATTCAAAGATCACGTTCGTGAACTTATTCACGCCTTCATTCACGGGTGGAACACTCCTTCAGCAAACTGTGAACACGACCATTCACGCCCGTGAACACCTACTTCACGCCCGTGAATGTATCAAGTATATAAAAGAACAGCCGGTTATATTTTTCATTTCAACTCTCTAACTCCCAAAACTGCTCTCATTTACACACATTCATTGAGACATTCAAGATTCTGGCCCCAAAGACTTAAACTTTTCCTATAAATACCAACAAAAGTTCGAATCTTCATCAAATATCATACATTTCTAGGGTTTTCCATAAAATTTTCTGTCAAAATTTTCCCACTCCATCACAAACCGATTTCTTCAAAAACAAATGGAGACTGCCTCATCCAAGGGAAAAATATAGAAGTCCTATGGTACTAAGAGGTATGCAGACTACCTCATGAACCGTATTCCGGAGCAATGCCATCCTCGGTATGCAACTTTGAAGAAGAGACCTCTACTGTCATCAAGGTCTTTCGAATGGCAGAGAGTCTGAAGTCTCGGGCTTGAGAAGGCTGTGATAGAGCAACTACATGCTTGTCATCTCAAAGATTTTGTGGAGATTCACCAGCCAACCTTGAGGGAGCCAACACTGGAATTCCTCAGCACCTTGCAGGTTTCACCTACTACAGTGGTGAAATTCCAACTCTGCAACAATCCCAACACCCTCAATGCCACTGAATTTGGAGAATTGTTCGACTTACCATCAAATGGCATACTAAATGACACTGAGGTAGAATTCTCTGCCCCTCTAGCCTGGACACATTTTGGCTATGATTGTAGCTGGGACATTAAGAAGACAAAGAGAACTCATCTCGTGGCCCCAGTGCGTAGGTATTTGCATAGGTTCCTGACCTATAGCATATTTGCAAGGGGAGAGAGCAACGGGACTATCAGGAAGTCAGAACTCTTCCTATTAGAGATGGCTCGAAGAGGACTCACAGTAGCACTATCTAGATGGTTTGAAAACCATCTTCTCTCCATTGCCACCAAGCCCACTGGAGATATTTTGATTGGGGCATATGTCACCCATATAACAGTGAAGCTTAATTATCTAAAGCTGGATGAAGATCACTTCAATCTAATCCCTGGACATCCTCGAGATCGCTTAGATGTTGAATCCTTCATCAAGATGGGAGCTACTGTTAGAATCATTTTCCAGAACGATATCTTCCATCGCTTCACTAACACTGTTGGGGAGATCATCTGGGAAGATAATGACACGGAGGATTTTAAAGCAGGCCTCCAGGGAATCAAGCAGAAGAAGAGAGTTTAGATTGAGGAAGCACCTCCAGCAGCTGAGCAGGACATCGGAAAGTCCTCGGCTTCCACACCGACCTTAGCGCAGCAGGTGGTTGACCTCTTGGCACCACATTTTGAGCAGCTGCAGACTTCGATGGATGAGAGGTTGGAAAACATCAAAGACTTGATGGAGTCTTGGATGGACAGCCTTGAGGCTGAAGTAGCTAGGCTTCGTGATAGGATGTCCGACTAGGAGTTAGGATAGAGTGTAGCCTAAATTTCCTTGTTTTTACTTGTTTATTTTGCTTGTGTTTGATGGTGTGTAGGAAATTTTCAAATTTCCTTTCTGAATATTTAACTTTGTTTGTATCTTTTCCTTTAATTAATATAATTGCTTTTGCTTATCTCATTAATATCCTTTTATCCTTTTTGATTGATGACAAAAGGGGGAGAAAACTAGCAATATTATAGGGAAAATGGTATCAAACTAGCAACATAAGAAGAAACTGGCAATATTAAGGTAAATGAATTTTGACTCAAAAATTAAAATTGAATTATGAATTGACATTGATATAGATTAAAAGGGTTTAGAATCTTTGATTCAAGAATTCATATGCAAAGTATAAAATTGTGAAAATGAGGTTCATATATATACAAGATATACCTTAAGTATACTTTGCATATACCTTAATGCAAGTTACAAATATAAATATGTCATGATATACCTTAAATATACCTTACATATACTTCATGCCTTAAAAAGGAATTATGGTATATATTGGATATACTTCTCATATAACTTGTATATACTTAAAATCTAGTAAGTTTATTTCAATGCTACATCATTATTTACTATTCTTGCACATTATAAATTTTTTATCATAAGTATATTTTGAGGGGGAGACTTCTCAAAATCACATATTGCTAGATTATTTGTCACCATCAAAAAAGGGGAGATTGTTAAACCTTGAGGGGTATTTCCGTCATTTTGATGATAACAAATAAAATAGCAATATTGTATTTAACATACTGGTCTTCTAAGTCTATTATACAGGACATGGATTAAAATAGCAAGAATGGAGATTGGAAGAATAATTCTTGAAAGACAAAATTCAAGAAGTAGCATGTTCACTGTCGCGACTCTATGAGTCACTCCAGTGAAAGGAACTAACCGTTACCAAAACCAACATTTGAAGTTCACGGCCATGAAGGAAAAACAAACAGTGAAGTGGGCATTTCAGTCACCCCCGTGAATAAATATGTCACCCCCGTGAAGGTTCATGCATTTTCATCCAGAGAGCTTCACGACCTAAGTCACCACTTGCATCACAGCTGGGAAGCTTGTCACGCCCGTGACTCTATATGTCAAAACATTCCAGATAGCTTCACGACCAAGGTCACCACATTAGTCACGGCTTGGGAAGAAAGGTCACTTCCATGACAAACATAGTCACGCCCGTTAATGATGAAAGAGAAAAATGTCACACGCGATTTTTTGGTTGGTACAATGGCTAGTTTCATATTTAATGCACACCAACGGCTATATTCAGCCATGGGAGTATAAATAGAAGTCATTTGTGCATTAAGAACATGAGAATAAAGAAAAAAACAATAGAATAGCATATACTTCGAATTTAATTCTTATTACAAGCTATTTGTACTTTCATACTTTGAGAACAAAATCTATTCTCTGTAAAAATCTTTTTCCTCTTCATTTATTGAGCAATTAAGAATTGTAAGTGGTTCTCTCTGTAATCTTTACTCAAGTGAGCTTTAGGTATTTCTGGGTTAAGAGTAGAACACTTGTAAGGGTTTGTTGTGTGAGCCTCAAAACACAAATCAAAAGGTTATTGTGTGAGCCTGCAAAAACACAGAGTTAAGGTTGTTTGTGTGAGCCTGTAAAAACACAAAGTGAAGGTTGTTTGTGTGAGCCTGTAAAACACAAGGAATTGGTTATTGTGTGAGCCATTAAAACACAAGGGATTTCTGGGTTAGGTGTGAGCCATTGTGAGAAACACCATAGTTAGGAGTGAGCTAGTAAAACTTCATTGTAACACTTAGTGTGTTCGTGAAACTCCCAATTGTGATTGGGGAGAGGAGTAGGGTTTGTTAACACCCGAACCTCTATAAATCTTTGTGTCAGATTTTTTTTATCCCTCCTAAAATTAATTATTTATTTCTGCACCTTAAAGTTTAATTTTTTTTTGAAACTCCAATTCAACCCCCCTTCTTGGCCTAATATCTGGGCAACAGAAAGTAATTTTGAGAGAGTAAAATTCGGAATTAAGGTGTTCTTGCCATAAAAGGAGCAAAGGAGCAAGAAAGAAGGAAGAAGGAAGACAAGAAAAGGGAGATTGGTTAGGGAGAATTTCGACTCACTTTAGGAACCCTTAAGGTGAGTTTATTCTTCTTAAATTCAACCTTTTTCCTTCCATTTGAGATCCATATTGATGATAGATGTGATTAGATTTGGTAGATTTAGGTTATGTTACAAGATTGGAAGTAGAAATTTAAGTTTGTGATTAGTTGATCAAAGTTGTAGTTAAATTTTGAATTAATAATATTTGATGTTAGTTAATTGTTTTATGGCTTAAAAACTAAAGAAAATATGATGTTAAAGGATGAATGAGGGGCTGTCATAGTTAAACAAATTTGGGGTAAATTGAAATTAACATAGAAACACCACAATTGGTGATACATTAAGGGTGAATTGAGTGTTGAATTGAAGAAAATGAATTGGGAACTAGGATATGGTTTTTGGGCAGCCATGACATGTGAAGAGGGAAGTTTAATCTTAGTATGTTTTAGCTCAATTAAGGTGTAAAATATATTAGGAGCATTAGAATATTATATAGACATGAAAAGTATTGGAAATGGATGTTGGAATTGAAATATGGTATGGTTGTGTAGGAAAAATCAATGAACAAGGGAGAGGCCCTCAAGAGGGTGACAAAGGCAAGGAGAAAGCTAGCTAATAAGGGAAGAAAAATAAGGTTTAAGGGAAGAACCAAGGCTGAATAGGTGTGTGCTTCATTGATAAAAATCTTACATGTTGCTAATGTGTATGGAATTATGTATTAAGGTTTGATATGTTATGTTTGTGATATGTTATGTGATGTGATTCCTATCCCAAACTTCAATTCCCTCATTATTGAGATATGTCTCCATCTGAAACTTCCAGTGAGCATAGTTTGCTCCATCAAAGTGAGGCGTGAGACTTTGGAATCCTTCATTGGCCATTTATTGAACTTTGCTAGCACTTTTTAGCCTTTGATGCTAGATTAACTCTGATACCAATTGTTGCTCAAACAATGAACCAATAAGGGAATTGAATTGGTTATGAAATAAAATATTTTTGACTTTAAGTGCGGAATAAAGTTGAATAGAGTAGGGATGAAGAAATATCACACACGAGATTTATAGAGGTTCGGATATTAACAAATCGTACTCCTCTTTCCAAATCTGAATTGGGAGTTTTACTAACACATTAAGTGTTACAATGGAGTTTTACTGTCATATCCGCTAATTTAGACGCAAGTCACGTGAGTTGTTAAATCGACTCGTCGATTTGACCAAAGTCTAAATTTGAAATTTTTATCGAAAAATAATTAAAATAATGAAAATTAAGTATAGAAAATAGCTAATAAAGTGTTCAAAAATATTTTAAGATGCTAAATTTCCATAAAGGACTAAATTGCAAAATTTAAAAAGTTTAGAGGTCAATTTGAAATTTATCACAAATTGGAGGATTAATTGGAATAATCATCATTTGAATGCATGAATTGGGACATAAAATGCATCTGGAGGCCAGCCACACCAAGTGGCACATTTTAAGAAGCCAATTCACATGCATGAATTGGAAATTAATGAAGACATCTAGAATATGCTTAGGTGTCTCCATTAATTAAGTAATTTTGTCACTTTGCTCTTAATTGCTTATCTTTATTCATTATCACTCTTGATCTAGAATTTCCTATCATTAAGCGTCTTCCATGTTCTCCTAAAGCACCACACACCAAATGGCATACAACAATTAGCTAAGTGAGGTGCATGAATTAAACATTAATGAGAGCTTCAAGATTGAGCTTAGGTGTCCCCCCCATCTTAATAACTTTTGTCATTTTCTTCTTCTTCCTTATCCCTTTTGCATTGAGAATTTCTGCCTTCCTAAGCCATCCCACGTTTTCCCCTTGTTCTTCCATAACCAAAGCTTAATTCTAGTGAAAGAAAGTGTGAAAAATAGAGAAAAGGCATGGGAAATTCCATTTCTCATGCTTAAAGAAGCTTAATAGAGTAAGGAGAAAGGGAGAAATTAGGTTTATGAATTTTATTAATCTGATTATAAATTTTAGGAACTCAAGTTAACAAGGAGCTAGATCAAAAGGAGCAAAGGAAAGGAGAAAGAGAAGTAAAGAGAAAAAGAGATGTTTGTGCATAACCAAGGCAACAACCTATTTTAATTTTTTTATTTCCATAATTTAATTAGTGGGCATGCTGATGATTTTGAATTAATTGTATTTTGTTTTGAAATTCTTGAGGATGCATGTTTGCTAGACTTAGGATTTAATTTGGTAAAAATTGAATGTGATTAGTTTTTATGTTCCTTGCTGTAAATTGATGAGCAGTGTGCACTTAAAATGTTAGAAATGAATTTTTGGAATTCGGTTCTACATGTTATTTGTTGGGTGTGAAAACTAAGACATAGGCCTATAACTTTCATTCAGACCATAAAATCTGAATATGTTTGTAATAGTGCATAAAAATGCATAAAGTGCGGACTTAGAATCTGTCCAGAAAATTCTGGGCAGAATTGTTAGTGACCAGTCAGTGTTTCTTTTATCATATCTTTTGATACAGAACTCAGAATTAAGTGATTAAAGTTGAATATTAAAGCTAAGAGCTAGAACTAAAATTTTTAGGAAGATCCTATAACTAAATTCAGATTTTAACAGGACCAACATTAAGGTCCAAAATAGAGAATAAAATTTGCTAGTGACAGGGCAACATATGAGTTGAGGAATGAAATGAGTAAAATGATATGAACCTTATTATATTATGTAAATATTATTTTAATTGAGTCATTATGTGATTATTTTGAGATATTGAATGCATGAAAAGTGTGAATATAATTTCTATGAAATTTAATGAGATGGTATAAGCCCTAGAACACCTAACTAGAACCAACTTAGGATAGTTTGGCATGCCAAATAGGGGGGATTATGATGAAAATGATTAAATCCATTAATGGTATGATTATCTATGCCAAGTTTGGCATTGTTATCTACGCCGGATTTGACATTGTTATGTACGCTGGGTTTGGCATTGTTATTTACGCCGGATATGACATTATTATCTACGCTGAGTTTGGCCCGGTTATCTTTGCCGGTAATGGCACTTATATGCGCACAACGTATTACCCAGGTGACACTCTTAAGTGCCTGGATGGAAACTCACATTATCGTAGTCAATGATTCATAGGTGTCTTGGGCATAAATGAAAACATAAATAAAGAAGTTATGGAACATAAATGAATTATTAAAAATAAAAATGGAATTATGAATTGTGACATGGATAAAAAGAAGATTTAGCATTATGGGTAGTGAAAAGCTATGGATAATAATGAGTTGATAAAGTAACATAGCTATAAGATATAAAAGAATAAAATTTATGAAATGTAAGTTGCATGAAAAAAATGATTGGGTATGATTTTGTGACATACATTGATAGATGATTGAGTGTTGTGAACATAAACAAATTATTGAAAATAAAAAGGGAATCATGAATTCTAAAATGAATAAGAATGATGATTTGATTATGTTAAACAAAAATGAGATACAATAAAATAAATTGATGTTATGCATACTAGAATATTATGAAATGTATGTTTGCATGATTTGATCATAAATTGATATATGTCAATGCATGTGATATTAAAATAGTTTATTGCCTTATTTATATGCACCACTAAGCCAAGAGCTTAGCGTGAAAATTTCTCTCACGCAGATATCATAAAGAATAAGCAGACGATAGTAGATAAAGGTTGCGGTGGCCTGATCCAGTAGAGCAGCCAAATACGGTGCATCACACAACTGTTGTATTTATGTTTTGGATTTTATTTTATAGTACTTGTAAAATAAGCGCACGTTTTGTAAATAATACTTTATTATATAAAATGTATTGTGTTTCTTCTTGCTATGATTTCTTTTATAATGCAAAGTAAATAAATAGTAAATAAGAAAATACGAGTGATTTCCATGTATACAAAATTTAAATTTGAAAACGATAGTTTAACCGATGAAGTCCGGGCACGAGCTACTGGGGTGAGGGGGTGTTACATTTACCAGCTCACTCCCAACTATGGTGTTTCTCTCAATGGCTAACACCTAACCCAAAAATTCCCTTGTATTTTAATGGCTCACACAATAAACGAATTCCTTGTGTTTTATGGCTCACACAATAAACCTTTACAAGTGTTTCAATCTTAACCCAATATACCCAAACTCACTTGAGTAATTGATTACAATGAAAACACTCACCAACCTATAATGCTCAGAACTTATGAGCACTTAGGTTTTTACAAAGAATAAAGATTTTTGTTGAAAATAATTACTGCACAATGGCTACAACAAGATTAAAGATTCAAAGGAATTGTTGTTCTTCTTGTTAGGATTCATAAATGACTCGCATTTATATTTTCTCAGCGAATTATAGCCGTTTGGGTGCATTTAATGTGAAAATAGTCGTTCAATCAACTTTTAACTTCACGCCTGACATGTTTTTCTATCCTCATTCACAGGCGTCACTATATGTGTCATGGTTGTGAATGTTCTTGCAAGTCATGGTCAAGTAGTGACTCTGGTCATGAAGCTCTCTAGAAGAACATGAAGTGTTTGATCACGGGTGAGACTTTATACTTCACGAGTGTGAATATTCTTCCAAGCTATGATTCAAGTGATGACTCTAGCCGTGAAGGTCTCTGGAAGAACTTGACAAGTTATTTCATGAGCCTGTCTATCTTCCACGGGTGTGACTGATTTGATCATTCACGGTTGGTATGATCCTTCATGGCCCTGAACTTTAAATGTTGGAGAGTTAGCGCTATGCTATATCACATGCGTGACATAAGTAGTCACAAGCGTGACTTTGCTATTTCTTCTTATTTTAATCTTTAAAAGTTGTCTTTCATTCTTACATCATATTCTATTCAAGATATATCCTGTTCAACAAACTTAGAACACAAGCATTGTTAAATACATTATTGCTATTTTATTTGTTAGCATCAAAATAACATAAATACCCCTCAAGGTTCAACAAAGGAAATATGAAATAGGCCTTGAATTGAATCCAAGATATGAGACAAAAATATTTGGGCCAACGACATTCACAGGCGTGAATGATATGTTACACATCGTGCACATGCTAACAACAACATGCATGCGATAGTAGTTGTTGCATCGTGTGTCACAACTGTGACAAAGGTTGTCATGGGCATGACAACATGAGTCACAGCTATGACAAGTTTGTCATGGGCATGATAGTCACGACGACCACTTGTGCGATTTTACATTTTGTATTTTAAATAGAACTCCAATGCATGGATACATATGTCCAACCCTAATTATGATTTGAGGATATATAAATAACCCTTTTAAGGCCCAAATTCATGGCTACAAACTTGAGAAATAAAATCTATTCTCTCTTCTTCTTCTCTTCCAAGTTGAAACGTCATTGCTACCACCATGGTGCTCTCACACCCCATCTCCATTATGGTTGTTTCATTCATTCCTTCATATGGATTACTTTTCGAGGCAATCCAACCTTTGGATTGTTGTGGTTTGCAACAACCCAATTTGAAAGAAAGGCTTACAAACTTAGAAGAACAATAATTGAAAACAATGTAGTCAACTTCTCCCATTGAATGGTTCAATCCGATTTTAAATTATATAAGGTGTTATATGGGTTTTTGGTTTAATTAAATTTTAAATTTCTGCTGCCATATGTATCAGAAGCATGTTCAAAACCTAACACTTTAACATTTGATCACCTTTGTGGTTGTTTCATTAATTCCTTCACGTGGATTCCTATTAGAGACAATATGGCCTTGGATTGTTGTGGTTTACTACAATCTAGCTAAAAAGGAAGTCTCACCAACTTGGAAGATCAAATGTTAAGACAAGTTAATCATCTTCATCCTATATGATGGTTCATTCTGATTTTAAATTACATAAGGCATTCCATGAGTTTTGGATTGATTAAAATTTAAATTTCATTGTGTTTTATGTCTATGATGCATGTTCAAAACTAAACAGTCATTGCCTTTTTTTTTCAATTGCCCCTCTTGTGAGCTTTCATCTAATCATCCCATAGGATATTCTATACTTCACCATCCGTTTCGGTCTTGGTTAATGGTGTCCATTCCTTGTGAACACTATCCCATCCATTAATGCCTTTATTATCTATGTAGTCTTTCATTCTAAACTTTCAATAGACATAGTTAGTGTAATGCCCGATAATTTAGGCCACGATCATGATTGAACGAAATCTGGCATGCCGAACCGATCGAGGTCTAAATTCAGACATGAAAGAAAAAAATTAAAATAATAATAAAATATGGAGAAAATATTTTTGACATTATTAATTGAAAATTTTGAAGTTCAGAATTAAAATTTAGAAAAAACTAATGTTTCGCAAAAAGAAATTGGAATTTACAGTGTTTTTGACACAGATATTTTAAAAATGTATAAAAATGGAATATTCTTTACCTAAG
Source organism: Triadica sebifera (assembly GCA_023653625.1). Classification (NCBI taxonomy): domain Eukaryota; kingdom Viridiplantae; phylum Streptophyta; class Magnoliopsida; order Malpighiales; family Euphorbiaceae; genus Triadica; species Triadica sebifera. The sequence continues at coordinate 38,562,207 of CM042892.1, read as the reverse complement.
GAAAGGAATATTCCTTTGACTAAAATAAAGTAAGAGATTTAAATTAATGGACTAATGAGAGACAAGATTATCTAATTGATCCTAACCACCCACCTAATCCAACTATAAAAAGTGAAATGTCACTTTTTGTAACACCACATCTTATGCATTTGAGTATAGCCTATCTCTATATCAAGTAATCATACATAGCATACTGGAAAGGTAGTTATCCTGTTAACAATAGTAGTAAATTTTTTTTTTCATATCCTGTAATATAAATCAATGACTTTGCAAGTCTCATATCCTATAATTTCATTCAATGACTTGCAAGTCTCATATCCTGTAATATTATTCACTGACTTTGCAAAGTTAACACTGAGGTTTTCACCACAATATAATATATCACATATATCAAAACATAAACTTTACACATAAGTATTTTCGAGTTGATTTCATTTATACATTTTTAGACTCATTCCAAAATGACTATACATATTCAAGCACGTAAATACAAAACACATATGACATATTTTCATCCCAAACCTCTATAAAAATCCTTGTGTCAAATTTCTCTTTACTTCCTAAAATTAATTTTTATTTATGCACTTTAAAGTTTAATTTTTAAAACTCCAATTCAACCCCCCCCCTTCTTGGCTTAATATTTGGGCAACACATGCCTTCATGTATAAGAGGCATGCACCTAGGAAACACCTATTCATCATGCATGTGCATGTCACTGCTCACAAACTATATCTAAAAGGATAATAAGACCTAAAAGCATGGTAAAACCGAAAAAAAATGTTTAGAGCTAAACAATGTAATTATTGTATGAAATTTAGTCACATCAACAATCATTGTTGGATAAGAAAGGCTCATTGGGAACCTTCATGTACTAAACCCCAAGCACCCAAGTTCATTTGGGTACCTAAAAACCATACCTAAATTGTGAGTTTATAGGTATGCCTCAAGTCTGCTATAAAAGATAATGTTTGCCTTGTGGATAGTGGATGCTCAAGGCACATGATCGGAAACAAAGAACTATTCATTGACATTAAAAGTATTGTTGGTGGTAAGGTAACCTTTGGAAACAATGCTAAGGGTAAGGTAATTGGCATTGTTTCCACTGGTATTAATAATACTACTTTCATTGAAGATGTTTTACATGTTGATGGTTTGAAACGTAATTTTTTAAGTGTGAGTCAATTATGTGATAAGGAAAACCAAGTAATCTTTACCTCAAATGAATGTCTTGTAACCTTTTTTAGTGGCCAAGAGAGATTCAAAGGATGTAGAGATGTCAATACTTATATAATAGACTTACACAAAATATCTAACCTTTCCTCTAAGTGTCTTATGACTACTAGTGATGAATCTTTGGCTATGGCAAAGAAGGCTTGGTCATGCAAGCATGGATTTAATTCAAAGCCTTAGCAAAGGAGAGCTAGTAAGTGGACTACCAAGAGTCCAATTTGAAAAGAATAACACATGTGAACCTTGCCAAAGATGAAAACAACACAAGTGCTCCCTCAAATCCAAAAATATTGTAAGTACCTCAAAGCCTCTACAACTTTTGCATTTAGATCTTTTTGGATTACTAGAGTTGCTAGCTTAGGAGGTAAACACTATGTTTTTTTCATCGTTGATGATTACTCTAGATTCACTTGGGTAATTTTCTTAGCTCAAAAGAGTGATGCTTTTGAATCCTTTAAAAACTTTTCTAAGAGAATTCAAAATGAAAAAGGATATTTTATTTAAAAAATAAGAAGCGATCGTGGCAAAGAGTTTGAGAATGAAAATTTTGAAAACTTTTGTCTAGAACATGGTATTTCACAAAAATTTTCAACTCCTAGGACACCTCAACAAAATGGGGTAGTTGAAAGGAAAAATCTAACTTTTATTGAAATGGCTCAAACAATGCTCAATGAGTATGGGTTACCAATCTACTTTTGGGCCGAAGCCACCAATACTGCATGTTATATTTCAAATCGAGTTTTCAAAAGACCACTCTTAAAAAAAACTCCTTTTGAGTTATGGAATGGAAAAAAACCCATGATATCATACTTTAGAGTATTTGGATGCAAGTGTTTCATATTAAATACCAAGGACAACCTTGGAAAATTTGCCTCTAAATCCGATGAGGGTATCCTTTTAGGATACTCCACCACTAGCGAAGCTTGTAAAGTCTTTAATAAAAGGTCATTAGTTGTTGAAGAATCTATGCATGTTATTTTTTATGAATCTAGTAAGCTTGATCTTGTGAAAGGTAGTGTTCTTAATGATATTGTAGGTACAATGGAAAAGCTAGATCTTGATTTTGAGAAAGATGATTATGATCAAGAAAACCCAAATCAAGATGTGTCTCTACCTCAAGCTTAGGAGCAAGACAAACAAGAGATTCCAAAGGAATGGAAAATGACAAAATATCACCCCAAGGAACAAATCATTGGTGATCCTACTAAAGGTGTAAGTACTAGATCTCATCTCCAACTCTTAGATTCTAACCTTGCCTTTGTCTCTTAAATTGAGCCTAAAGATATTGTTAAGGTTCTTAATGATGAAAGTTGGGTGATTACTATGCAAGAGGAACTCAACCAATTTGAGAGAAGTAAGGTATGGACCTTAGTTCCTAGACCCAAAAAACATTAAATCATTTGTAATAAATGGGTATTTAGAAATAAGTTAGATGAACAATGTTCAATAACTAGGAATAAAGCTAGATTGGTTGCAAAGGGTTATAATCAAGAATAAGGTATAGATTATGATGAAACCTATGCTCCAGTAGCTAGATTAGAAGCCATAAGAATACTTTTAGCATTTGCATGCCATATGAATTTTAAACTCTTTCAAATGGATGACAAAAGTGCCTTCTTAAATGGCTTTATAGAAGAGGAAGTTTATGTTGAACAACCTCCGGGTTTTGAAAGCCATAATCTGCCTAATCATGTTTTTAAACTTTCAAAAGCTTTGTATGGTTTAAAACAAGCTCCAAGAGCTTGGTATGAAAGACTAAGTTCTTTCCTTTTAGAAAATAATTTTTCAAAAGGAAATGTTGACACAATTTTACTTATTAAAAAGCATGAGCATGATATTCTAATTGTTCAAATTTATATTGATGACATCATATTTGGGTCTACTAATGAATTGCTTTGCCAAGAATTTGCTAAGTGTATGACTAGGGAATTTGAAATGAGCAAGATGGGTTAGCTTAAGTCCTTCCTTGGTCTACAAATAAAGCAAAGAAATGAGGGCATATTCATCAACCAATCCAAGTACGCCAAAGATTTAATCAAGAAATTTTGAATGGAAGGATGCAAAAATGCCAAGACTCCAATGAGCACATCAACAAAATTGGACAAAGATAAAAAGGGTAAGAGCATTAATGAAAAGCTCTATAGAGGTATGAATGGATCACTTTTATATCTTACTGCCTCTAAGCCCGATATAATGTACAATGTATGCTTATGTGCTAGATTTCAATCTTGTCCTAAAGAATAACATTTGAATGTTGTAAAAAGAATCTTAAAATATTTACATGGCACATTGCATCTAGGCTTATGGTATCCTAGAAATTCATCCTTTCATATCATAAGATATTCAGATGAAGATTATGCCGACAGTCTCTTGGATAGAAAAAGTACTTCAGGCACTTGTCATTTTATTGGTGAATGCTTAGTCTCTTCGTTTATCAATAAACAAGTTTTGGTTGCCCTTTTTATCGTTGAAGCATAATATGTGGCTGCAGGATGTTGTTGCACTAAAATCCTGTGGATGAGACAACAACTTAAGGATTATGGTCATAGTTTGGACCATATACCCATCAAATGTGATAATACAAGTGCCATAAACTTATCTAAGAATCCTATTCAACACTCTATAAGTAAGCATATTGACATAAGATATCATTTTCTTAGAGATTGTTGAACATTGAGGGGTATTTTTGTCATTTTGATGCTAACAAATAAAATAGCAATAATGTAACATGATAGCAAGAATGAAACATGATAGCAAGAATGGAGAATGGAAGACTAACCTTAAAAAGACAAAAAATGAAGAAATAACATGTTAATGCTTGTGACCTTTGACGTCATGCCCGTGATGAAGCTTAGTGCTAACTATCCAACATTTAAAGTTCAGGGCCATGAAGAATGATAGCAACCATGAATGATCATATCAGTTATGCCCGTGAAAGAAAGTCTCACCCGTGAGAAAACATGTCAAATTCCTTCAGAGAGCTTCATGGCCAGAGTCACTACTTGGACCACGGCTAGGAAGGATGTTCACGGCCGTGAAAGAATAATGTCACACCCGTGACCAAACATTTTAAATTCTTCCAGAATGCTTCACAGCCAAAGTCACCACTCAAGTCACGGCTTAGAAGAACAGTCACGACCGTGACACACTTATTCACTACCGTGAAAGAGGAAAGAGAAACATGTCAGACGCAAAATTAAGAGTTTGTGCAACGGCTATTTTCGCATTAAATGCAACCAAATGGCTATAATTCACCATGGAAGTATAAATGCAAGTCATTTATTGTAACATCCACGACCTTCCCCATATGCATATCCGTATGCATTTCATTTGATATGCATTGATGAAGCTAAATTGATAGTTGATTTGATCTTATTGCTAATATATGAATTTGATGTGATACTGGGAATGGATTCGTTAACTAGACATCATGCAATAGTGAATTGCTTTACTAAGGAAGTAATTTTGGAATCACTAAACCAGCCAAGGGTAGTATTTCTAGGTGAAAGAAAACTTGTGCCTACATGTCTAGTCTCAGCTGTAAAGGCATTTTGAATGATCAAAGGGGGATGTGAAGCATATTTGGCATATGTGACTGATACTAGAACCACTGAGAGCTTGCTTGAAAATATACCAGTGGTAAGGGAATTTGCTAATGTATTCCAGATGATCTACCTCGTTTACCACCAGATAGAGAGATAGAATTCACTATTGAACTAGTACCAGGAAAAACACCAATATCAAGGTCACCCTACAGAATAGCCCCAGTTGAGTTGAAAGAACTGAAGGCCCAATTGCAGAAGTTGAAGATGAAGTAGAAAAAAGTGATGATACAAATGAGGACATTGTTATGCTCTCAATAAGGCTGAAAAAAATTATTATGAAGAGAATGGGCAACTCTAGAAAATTCAGGCAAAGAAACCTCGAACAGACCTCTAATGACTTACAAAGAAGTAAAGAGGAGGTAAAGTGCTATGAATGTGGGAAGAAAGGGCATATTAAACCGGAATGTCCAAGGCTCAAGAAGCACAAGAGAAAATACCAAAAAGACAATGGGGAGAAAGGCCACAAAGCCACATGGGATGACGAAAGCTCTTCAGGTGAAAAAGATGACAATGAAAGTGAAGAGGTCAACCTATGCTTCATGGCTATAGACGATCACGTCTCGGATAAGGTAGGATCACTACACTCATACTCTTTCAATAATGATAGTACTGATAGTGATAGTAATAATGAAGATAATGATGAGCAAATCCTAATAGAAGTATTTAATATAGAACTAGAGAAATATAGAAATAAATTCAATACTTATGAGAATAACATTTCTAATTTGAAAATCAAAATGGATGCTTTAGAAAAGGAAAACTTTAAGCTTAAATCATCTAATGAATCTCTTCAAAATTCATTAGATGAGTACTCTTGAAGACCCTCAATAAATCCTTGCTTAAAGAAAACAATATTTTGAAAAATGAAGTTGAGGAACTTAGAAACTCCATTTCAAAATTTCACAAGGGAAATGAGAGTTTAGATACTCTCATTGTGTCTCAAAGACCACCCTTAATTACACGTGGTCTAGGATTTAAGGGTACATCATCATCTTCTCACAAGACTACTTTTGTTAAGTCAAGTGAATGCCACATCTCCACACTTGCTGTAACAGCCCCAAGGGCTAAGTGCACAAAATACACTAAATCTTCTATACATAAGAGGGACGATAAAGGGTTGGTAAGCCTAAGAAGGAAATCTCAAAAGGCCAATCATGCCTTTGTGTATAAGAAGCATGCACCTAGAAAAGCACCAATTCATCATGCTTGTGCATGTCATTGCTCTCAAACTAAACCTAATAGAAATATGACATTCAAAAGCATTATAAGACCAAAGAGAATATTTAGAGCTAAACAATGTTATTATTGTATGAAATTTGGTCACATAAATTAACATTGCTAGATAAGGAAGGCTCATTGGGAACCTTTATGTGCTAACCCCTAAGGACCCAAGCTCATTTGGGTACCTAAAAACCATACTTGAATTGTGATTCCATAGGTATGCCTCAAGTGCACAATAAACAAAAATGCTTGGCTAGTAGGTAATAGATGTTCAAAGCATATGACCAGAGATAAAGAACATATCAATGAAATCAACAGTATTGATGGAGGTAAAGTTACCTTTGGAAACAATGCTAAGGGTAAGGTAATTGGCATTGGCTCTATTGGTATTAATGAAACGACTTTCTATTGAACCTTGAGGGGTATTTCCATCATTTTGATGTTAACAAATAAAATAGCAATAATATATTTAACATACTTGTTTTCTAAGTTTATTGAACAAGGTATGGAATATGATAGCAAGAATGGAGAATGGAAGACTAACCTTAAAAAGACAAAAAAAATGAAGAAACAGCTTGTTCATGCCCATGACCTTTTATGTCACGCCTATGATGAAGCTTAGCACCAACTATCCAACATTTAAAGTTCATGGCCATGAAGAATGATAGCAACCGTGAATGATCATATCAGTCACGCCCGTCAAAGAAAGTCACGCCCGTGAAAGAAAGTCACACCCGTGAGAAAACATGTCAAATTCCTCAAGAGAGTTTCACGGCTAGAGTCACTATTTGGACAATGGCTAGGAAGGATGTTCACGGTCGTGAAATAATAATTTTACACCCATGATCAAACACTTCAAAATCCTTCTAGAATGCTTCACGGCCAAAGTCACCACAGAAGTCATGGCTTGGAAAAACAATCACGACTGTGAAACTCATACTCATGACAGTGAAAGAGGAAAGAGAAACATGTCAGGCGCAAAATTAAGAGTTGGTGCAATGGATATTTCTACAATAAATGCAACCAAATGGCTATAATTCACCATGGATGTATAAATGCAAGTCATTTATGAATCCCGAACAAGAGAATAGCTAATACTTCAAATCAAAATCTTGTTGTAAGCCGTTTGTGCATTCAATACTTTCAAAACAAACATTAATTCTCTGTAAAAATCTTTTTGCCCATTATTCTTTGAGCATTATAGATTTGTGAGTGTTTCTCTTTGTAATCTACTACTCAAGTGAGTTTGGGTATTTTGGGTTAAGAGTAGAACACTTGTAAGAGTTATTTGTGTGAGCCATTAAAACACAAGGGATTTCTGGGTTAGGTGTGATCCATTGTAGAAACACCATAATTGGGAGTGAGCTTGTAAAACTCCATTGTAACACTTAGTGTATTAGTGAAACTCCCAATTGAGATTACGGAGAGGAGTAGGGTTTGTTAACACCCAAACCTTTATAAAAATTCCTGTGTGATATCTTCCTATCCCTACTCAACTTAACTTTTCTTTCTGCACTTAAAAGTTAAAAAATTTTAATATCCAATTCAGCCCCACTTCTTGGTTCAATATTTGGGCAACAGTTGGTATCAAAGCTTAGTCTAACATCGAAGCCTAAACAACACTAGCAAAGATCAAGATATGGGCAATCAAGGATTCCAAAGTTCTAAGCCTTACTTTGATCGAGCAAATTATTCTTATTGGAAGTTTTGGATGAAGACATATCTGGATAGTGAAGGAATTGAAGTATGGGATAGTGTTCGGAAGCAATGGACACCACCAACTAGAAGAGGAGTTGATGGTGAAGAAGAAATCCTTCAAGAGATGATTGGACAGAGCCTCAATGTAGAGAAAACTTCAAAAACAAGAAGGCAATGACAATTCTCTCAAGCTCATTATCCATTGAAGAATGTGGTAGAATACAACACTACCCAACTGCTTACAGCATGTGGAAAACATTGGAAAACTATCATGAAGGAACAAAGCAAGTTAAATCCAAGAAGATTCAACTTCTTACTTCAGAGTATGAACTCTTCAAGATGAAATCCAATGAGTCAATTACTGACATGACCAACTGTCTTTTAGCCATCATAAATGGCATGAGAAAGTTTGGGAAACACCTGAGCTTGGAAGATGTAAATAACAAAATTCTGAGAAGCCTTCCTCTCAAAGATTACGGTTCAAGAGTTATGGGTATAGAAGAGGAAAATGAAGACATGAGCATCATGAATACCGATGTGCTTATTGGCAAAATTTTTACACATGAAATGGTAGTGAAAAGAGATAGAGAGCTTGAAGCAAAGCCAAAAAAAAGAAAGCCTCTAGCACTAAAAGCCTCTACTTCAAAATCTCAAGAGGAAGTTGAAGATGATGAAGAAAAGATTGATGATGCAAATGAGGACATTGCTATGCTCTTAGGAAGGCTGAAAGGAATTATTGAGAAAAGAATGAGCAACTCGAGAAAATTCAGGCAAAGAAACCTTAAACAGACCTCTAATGACTCACAAAGAAGTAAAGAGGAGGTAAAGTGCTATGAATGTGAGAAGAAAGGGCATATTAAACCGGAATGTCCAAGGCTCAAGAAGCACAAGAGCAAATTCCAAAGAGACAATGGGGAGAAAGGCCACAAAGCCATATGGGATGACGAAAGCTCTTCAAGTGAAAAAGATGACAATGAAAGTGAAGAGGTCAACCTATGCTTCATGGCTATAGACGATCACGTCTCGGATAAGGTAGGATCACTGCACTTATACTCTTTCAATAATGATAGTAGTGATAATGATAGTAATAGTGAAAATGATGATGAGCAAAGCCTAATAGAAGTATTGAATCTAGAACTAGAGAAATATAGAAGTAAATTCAATACTTATAAGAATAATATTTCTAATTTGAAAATCAAAATTGATGCTTTAGAAAAGGAAAACTTTAAGCTTAAATTATCTAATGAGTCTCTTCAAAAGTCATTAGATGAGTACTCTTCAAGACCCTCAACTAAATCTTGCTTAAAGAAAACAATATTTTGAAAAATGAAGCTGAGGAAGTTATAAACTCCATTTCCAAATTTCACAAGGGAAATGAGAGCTTAGATACTCTCATTGTGTCTCAAAGACCACCCTTAATTAGACATGGTCTAGGATTTAATGGTGCATCATCATCTTCTCACAAGACTATTTTTGTTAATTCAAGTGAACCCCACATCTCCACATTTGCTGTAACAGCCCCAAGGGCTAAGTGCACAAAATACACTAAATCTTCTATACATAAGAGGAATGATAAAGGATTGGTAAGCCTAAGAAAGAAACCTCAAAGGGCTAATCATGCTTTATGTATAAGAAGCATGCACCTAGAAAAGCACCAATTCATCATGCTTGTGCATGCCATTACTATCAAACTCAATGTAATAGTAATATGGCATTCAAAAGCATTGTAAGACCAAAAAGTATATTTAGATCTAAATAATGTAATTATTGTATGAAATTTGGTCACATAAATAAATATTGCTGGATAAGGAAGGTTCATTGGGAACCTTCATGTGCTAACCCCCAAGGATCCAAGCTCATTTGGGTACCTAAAAACCATACTTGAAATGTGATTTTATAGGTTTGCCTCAAGTCCACAATAAACAAAAATACTTAGCTAGTAGACAGTGGATGCTTAAGCCATATGACAGAGACAAAGAACTTTTCAATGAAATCAAAAGTATTGATGGAGGTAAAGTTACCTTTGGAAACAATGCTAAGGGAAAGGTAATTGGCATTGGCTCTATTGGTATTAATGCTACTACTTTCATTAAAGATGTCTTACTTGTTGATGGCTTGAAATATAACTTGTTAAGTGTAAGTCAATTATGTGATAAAGGAAACAAAGTAATTTTTACTTCCAATGAATGTCTTGTAATCTCTATTAATGGCCAAGAGATAATTAAAGGAAATAGAGATGTCAATACCTACATAAAAGACTTACACAAAATATTTAACCATTCCTCTAAGTGTCTTATGACTACTAGTGATGAATCTTGGTTGTGGCATACAAGGCTTGGTCATGCAAGCATGGATTTAATTCAAAGTCTCAGCATAGGAGAGCGGGTAAAGGGACTGCCAAAAGTCAAATTTGAAAAAGACAAGACATGTGAACCTTGCCAAAGAGGAAATCAACACAAGTCATACTTCAAATCCAAAAATATTGTAAGTACCTCAAAATCTCTACAACTCCTGCATCTACATCTATGTGGACCTACTAGAATAGCTAGCTTATGAGGTAAATATTAGAGGAGTACTCTAAAGGCAATCACCTTTAGCAGTTATTGTATAAATTTATTTGATTAATAAAAGGTTTTTTCATTAATTTGATGTTCATTTGATATATGAATTGATAAGTGATATTAAATCAATTAATGAAGTCCTTGATACATAACATAGGATGAAGGAAATTATGATGAGATCATGATATTGAGATTCTTATCATGTGTAATTATATTAGTATCAAAATTATCCCTAGTCATAGGATTAATGAGATGTGACATTATTAATCCAGACAGACTAGCACATGTTACACTTCTTGATTGGATCGAGTAGTAGATCTCATAATCTATAAACATGAGATGTTTAGAGTTAACATGGGATGCTTGCCAAGTGTAGCTAAGTACATTGGATGACCAACTATGAGATAATCATATGGATAATCTATTCAAATGTCAATGATAGTATCATCATAGCAATGGTGTAAGTATCCTTAGACTTGAGGTACTCAAGGATATCTTGAATATTGATTTTGTATTTTGACACTATTCTTTGTTGCCTCAGAGAGTTACCTCATACGGTGGCAATTGGATACAACTTGAGATATTCTAAGGTAATTGGATAACCAACAAAGGATTCACCACTCATGATAGAAGGAGTGTATACCCATGGCCTCTTGTCATGGTCATTACTTGGGAATCTCTGGCCGGAGTGGAAATGTCATAAAGATAGTCTTCAATGACATATCTAATAGAGTAATGAGCCTTAAGGACAAGAACTAACATTACTTGGACTAGACATGATGTAGTTAGTCTTGTGGGAGTTGACACATGTCCATACTATGAACCAAGTGGGGTATAGAATGGTGAAAGGAATAATTGCACAGAAATTGTCTATGGAAAGGTTCGTAGTCAAACTATTGACTTTTCGGTAAATTGGGGGTCATGATGTGTTGCTAGATACCGCTCATGACCTGCTTAAATTTATTGTAAATTTAAGTGGCCAACATAACCAGGAGCCTAATGGGTCACACGCATTGAAGATATGGAGAATGAGTACAATGGTCTTGAATAGGATCCAAACTATGAGAGAATTATTTTAGGATGGATCGTGATGAGATCGCACGGAAAAATCATTCAGGAGGGTCACAAACCCACTCAGGCTAGGCAGGCTGTTATCCTATCAAGCGGGCTAGATGGGCTGCCTAGCAGCAGCCCGCAGCAAGCCCAGCGCGCTGCTACCTCCTACCCGTTGGCCAACGACAGATTGTTGGTCTTAATTAGGCCAATTATGACCAATTACTATTCATTCATTTCCCTTTTCTCCATTTTTGACTTTTTATATTTTCTTTGAATTTGATTCAAATAGAAAAGACATTAAATGACAGAAAATAGACATCAAAATTTTTTTTTGTGAAAACAAATATTTTTAAGACAACAAAATTCTCTCAAGAACACTTTCAAAGCTAGCACTTTGAATTTGTTCAAACCATTTCTCTTCATAGTTTCTTCTTCATTCTTCACGTGGATTATCATTAGAGACATCATAGTGTGGATTGTTGTGGTTTGCTACAACCCAACAAAGTGAAGATTTGAAGAACAAATAAGAAATTACAAGGTATAATTTTTAACATTTATATTTATATAAATTAGTTTTAATGGTACAAGTATGATCTTTTGTTTTGAGTTTTGAAAATTTTATTTTTTCACTGTGTTTATGAATTTGATTCATTCTGCAAAACCCAACATTGGTATCAGAGCCTCCTTGTATCCATTAAATTTAATTTTAATTGAAAGTGCAATAGGATTGCATGTTTTTGATGATTTTGGATCAATAGGTTTTGAAAAATTGAAATTAATTTGTAAAATATGTTTTACACATTTTGCTTTCTCTAATCTAATCATGGGATGATTAAGAATGATTATTTTGATTGAAAAATGATTTGAATATGATTCAAATTATTAATTTCAGATCTATTTCAAAAATGCCTAAAATTGCCTTGTTTATGAACATATGTTGTTGTTTGGCTTAATTGATGGGGCTGGTTATATTTTTCTTGTAATTTAATTATAAAAAAATTATTTAGAGATATTGAGATTATTTTTATGCCTCTAGAAGTGTCCAATAATTAATTAAAAATTATTTTAATTTTTTTGTATGTGTTTATTTTATTTTCTGCACCTTGAAATAATTTTTATATGATTAAAAATATGTTATTTTGATGTTAGATGCATGCCAAAATTATTTTGTAGGCATTTGGAATTTTAAAAATTCTAGATATCGAATTAGTTATTTTGAGCATCTAAATGTGTTGGTTCGTTTGTCTTAGTAATTTTTGCTTGTGCCAAAAATATTTTGATGAACTTAATCTAACCTAAAGATGATTAGAATGATGATTTGATGTTCTGCAAATTTTTAGAATTTTTAGAAATTAATTTTGAATTAATTTAAATTGTGCAATTGTAATTCTAGTATGACTAGAAATTGGTATGTTTAATTTAAGTTGTGCAATTGTAACCTAAATTGTTTAATTTTAACATCATAATATTCTGATTTTAAGGAGAATTAATTTTGAATTATTTCTGGAAATATAAAATTTTATTTTATTTTATTAAATATTAAATTCCACTTTAAAATGACATACAAAATTAAATTAACAGAAAGAACACATATAAGTAATTTCGGTTCAAGCGTTGAATCAATTTACAAATTGAAATCCAAAATTGTCATTTTAATTTTGTGCATTAGAGAATACATGTTAGGAGTGTATGAAAAGGCATGATGGATGATTATGGACTTAGGCCCAATGTGATTGAGCATGCATGAAATTATTTTGTTTTATGGTAAATAGGGCCTGCGTGTCCCTACCTCTTTTTCTTTCTTATATATTTCTCTTCTTATCTTACTCCCCTCAAATGTAAATTGAGGTTTTCTATAATTTGAAATATGTAATTAGATTACATAGGATTAGGATAGAATGAAGATACAAAGGAGCAAGAAGCAAAGGAGGTGGTGCCATAAACAAGAAGACTTAGAAATAGAAATTTGATTTCTATTTTGGGTTGTATATTCATGCATATACCTAGGTAAGACTTAGTCAATTTCTCTTTGGCTCAAGATATTGACTTTAGTATGTCCATAATCATGCCATATAGTTAATGTAACTATCTTTATATATCCATGTGATGAATGCATGATATATAAAAGCATGAAATAATAATTTGATCAGATTAAACAAAGAAATCCCTCACTAAATAAATAATTAAATCTTACGCCTTCCATTAATATAGGGAGAACCATAGTTGTTCTAAAGTTAGGGTTGTTGAGTTGCCTCAATCTCACTTTATAAGAATATGTTCAATCCATTGAAATTAGATTTCACAATTAATGGGTTAGACTTAACCGATATTATTAACTTGTTGGATTTGTGCCAATGTTAATGTGTATTGGAGGCAAAGTTGGGTTTGTATACATGAGATGTACACATATCAAGAGTCGATAGCCCAGTGTATGTGCACACATCAATAAGTTGATAGCACAAGATTCGATAGTTGCATGAGTAATGCAATTGGTATTGATTATATACCTACCAACCAAACTAAGGATAGCTTGTTGAGTTGCCTCAAGGTTTATTCTTAGCTAGTTGGATATCGACCCACTAGGAGAACTTCCATATAAGTTATCTCGGGATCATAGTGAGGGCTATGGATTCGTAATAAAATAGTGGAAGCCATAATGCGATTTATTAAAGACCTAATAAACATGTATTTTATGTACATCCTAACATGTTCTATTTTACATCTAGGTTTATAGAATCATTATAATGACAAATGTGAATTTCCGATCGCTAATGGAATCAAATAAAATGACTGGGCCCAATTTTTTGGATTGGCTAAGGAATCTGAGAATAGTTCTCAAATCTGAAAAGATTGGCTATGTCTTAGATGAGGCACTCCCTAATCCCCCTGCTGCTAATGCTTCTGAAGATGTTCAGAAGGCATATCAAAAGCATCTCGATGATAGTGAGATGGCAAGCTGCATTATGCTTGCTCCTATGTCAGCTGAGTTGCAAAAACAACATGAGGCTATGGATGCTAATTCCATAGTATACCATCTAAGAGAGCTTTTTGATGAGCAAGCACATTCCGAAAGGTTCGAAACTTCAAGGTTTCCCTTCCGCACTAAGACGGTTGAAGGGACATCTTGAGTGCAATATGCATTGAAGATGAATGGCTATATTGAGAGGTTGGCCTCCTTCGGATTTGTGATGGACCATGAATTAAGTATTGACTTAATTCTAACCGGTTTGTCTGATAGTTATTCACATTTTGTGCTTAACCATAGGATGAACCAAATCTCAACTACTATTCCTGAGCTGATTAACTTGCTTAAAACAGCTGAGCCATCTATCAAGAAGGACAGTAAGGCTGTGATGCTAGTGGACTCTTCAATTTCTAAAAGGAAGAACATTAAGAAGAAGAAGAAGTCCATGAAGCCTAAGGGAGGCGTGGCCAAGGAGATTGCCCCAAAGGGGACATGCTTCCATTGTGGCAAGGATGGCCATTGAAAGAGAAACTGCAAGGCTTACTTGGAGTCCTTGAAGAAGAAGGCATCTGATGCCCCATCTACTTCAGGTATTTTTGTCAATGAAATTAATACTGTTTCTGATAATAATATATGGGTATTAGACACCGGTTGTGGCTCACACATATGCACTGATATGCAAGGCCTAAGGAACAGTAAACAACTCAATAAGGGAGAGTCAGACCTATGCATTGGAAATGGAGCAAGGGTTGCTGCATTAGCTGTAGGAACATATATATTTACCCCCTCTAGTGGGTTTATATTAAATTTGGATAATTGCTATTATGTACGAGCTTTGACTAAAACATTATTTCTGTTTCAAGTATAAATAAAGATGGTTTCCTTTTTGCTTTTAGTAACAATTGTTGTTCTATTATGTTGAATGGAATTCTTTATGCTAATGGTACATCATGAAATGGAATATACATATTAGATATGTCAAATCCAATTTTAAACATCAATT
This sequence comes from Triadica sebifera, assembly GCA_023653625.1. Lineage (NCBI taxonomy): Eukaryota > Viridiplantae > Streptophyta > Magnoliopsida > Malpighiales > Euphorbiaceae > Triadica > Triadica sebifera. The sequence continues at coordinate 38,546,868 of CM042892.1, read as the reverse complement.
ATAATAAAAGGCAAAAACAAGATATGTTGAAATCATCTTATTTATTGCATTGTCGTCATGGTCATATAAGTGAGAAACGCATGGCTAAGCTACACAAAAGTGATAGTTTGGGGTCATTTGATTATGAATCATATGACACATGTGAATCTTGCTTATTAGGCAAGATGACTAAATTACCCTTTAAGGGAAAGGGTGAACGTGCTAATTGACTTTTAGACTTAATACATTCAGATGTATGTGATCCAATGTATACGCTCATCTACTTCATTACTTTTATCGATGACTACTCACGATATGGGTACGTATATCTTATCAGATACAAATCTGAAGCTTTTGAAAAGTTCAAAGAATTCAGAAATGAAGTAGAGAAACAACTTGGCAAAAGTATTAAAACACTTCGATTAGATCGAGGAGGTGAATACTTGAGCCAAGAGTTTTTAGATTATCTTAGGGATAATGAGATTTTATCTCAATGGACTCCACCTTACATGCCACAACACAATGGTGTGGCTGAAAGAAGAAACCGAACCTTGTTAGACATGGTAAGGTCTATGATGAGTTTTGTGGAATTGCCTAAATCCTTTTAGGGTTATGCACTAGAGACCACCATTTAGATATTAAATGGAGTTCCTTCAAAGTCAGTTGATATTACTACATATGACATATGGTATAACAAGAGGCCCACATTTTCTTACATACGAATTTGGGGTTGTCTTGCTTATGTGAAGTGGACAATGTTAGATACGCTAGAAGCTAAGTCTGACTGATGTCTATTTGTGGGATATCCAATAGCATCATATGGATATCAATTTTACCACCCCTTGGAACAAAAGGTTTTTGTTTCAAGACATGCTATCTTTTTAGAGGGAGAATTCCTTCTAAAAGGAGATATGGGAGCAAAATTGAACTTGAAGAAGTTCAAGATGCTCAAACAGATGCTGATCAACTGTCTGGACCCGAGCTTGTTACTCAGATGATATAACAACTCAACCTTCTGAAGTACAAGAGCTTCGTACGTCAAGTAGGACACATACTGTTCCAGAGAGATATGAATTTCTCATTAGTGAATAGAACGACGTATTGCTCATACAAAATGATGAGCCTACAACCTATGAAGAAGTTCTGACTGAGGATGTGTACATGACATAACCAGAAGGTTTCATATCCAAAGATGGAAAAAAGGTATGTAAGCTTCAAAGATCCATTTATTGATTAAAGCAAGCATCCAGGAGTTGGAAGATCCGGTTTGATGAGACAATCAAACAGTTTGGTTTCTTACAAAATCCGGATGAACCTTGTGCATACAAGAAGATTAGTGGGAGTACAATCGTATTTCTTGTGTTATATGTAGATGACATATTGTTAATGGGAAATGATGTCTCAGCCTTACAATCAGTCAAAATTTGGTTATCCAAGAATTTCTCTATGAAAGACCTTAGAGAAACAGTCTATATTTTAGGGATAAAGATTTATAGAGATAGATCTAAAAGATTGCTTGGTCTTTCACAGTCTACATACATAAATAAGATGCTAAAGAGGTTTAGCATGGAGCAGTCCAAGAGGGGATATATTCCCATGACCCATGGAATTACTCTCTCAAAGTCTTTGTGTCCAAAGACACAAGATGAGAGGACACATATGAGTTTGATTCCATATGCTTCAACTATAGGATCAACATGTACGTTATGATATGTACAAGACCCGATGTATCATATGCTTTGAGTGTCAAGAGTAGATACCAATCGGATCCTGGTGAGGCTCATTAGGTGGCTGTCAAGAATATCCTTAAGTACTTAAGAAGAACTAAGGATGTATTCTTGGTATATGTAGATGGAGATCTTATTATGAGCGGGTATACCGATGCCAGCTTCCAATTTGACAAAGATGACTCAAAATCTCAGTCAGGTTATATATTCGCACTAAATGGTGGAGCAGTTAGTTGGAAGAGTTCCATATAGAAAATGACTGCTGATTCCACAATCGAAGTAAAGTACATTGTAGCTTCAGAAGCAGAAAAGGAAGAAGTTTGGATAAAGAAATTCATCACAGAACTTGGAGTGCTTCCCAAGATCATTAATCCAATACAATTGTATTGTGATAATAATGGAGTTAGCAAAGGAGCCACGGTCTCATCAGAGATCCAAACATGTACTTAGAAGATACCATTTGATTAGAGAAATCATTGGTAGGAATGATGTAAAGATAGAAAGAGTGCCCACTGATCAGAATATTCCTGATCCTTTAACTAAGCCACTTCCCCAAAATAAATACGATTCTCATGTACTCGACTATGGAATTAAATACAAAGGCGATTGGCTTTAATGTAAGTGGTAGCTTGTTAGAGGAGTGCTCTAAAGGTAATCACCTTTAGCACTTATTGTACAAATTTATTTGATTAATAAAAGGCTTTTTCATTAGTTTGATGTTCATTTGATATATGAATTGAAAAGTGTTATTAAATCAATTAATGAAGTCTTTGATACATAACAGAGCATGAAGGAAATCATGATGAGATCATGATATTGAGATTCTTATCATGTGTAATTATGCTAGTATCAAAACTATGCCTAGTCATAGGATTAATGAGATGGGACATTATTAATCTAGGTAGACTAGCACATGTTACACTCCTTGATTGGATCGAGTAGTAGATCTCATAATCTATAAACATGAGATGTTTAGAGTTAACATGTGGATACTTGACAAGTGTAGCTAAGTACATTGGATGACCAACTATGAGACAATCATCTGGATAATCTATTCAAATGTCAATGATAATCTCATCAGAGCAATGGTGCAAGTATCTTTAGACTTGAGGTACTCAAGGATATCTTGAATATTGATTTTGTATTTTGACACTATTCCTTGTTGCCTCAGAGAGGTAGCTTATAGGGTGGTGATTAGATACAGCTTGAGGTATTCGAAGGTCATTGTGTAACCAATAAAGGATTCACCATTCTTGATAGAATGAGGTGTTTACCCATGGCCTCTTGCCATGGCCATTACTCGGGAATCTCTGGCCGGAGTGGAAATATCATAAAGATAGTCTTCAATGATATATCTAATAGAGTAATGAGCCTGAAGCACAAGAACTAACATTACTTGGACTAGATGTGACGTAGTCAATCTAGTGGGAGTTGACACATGTCCATACTCTGTACCAAGTGGGGTATAGAATGGTGAAAGGAATAATTGCACAGAAATTGTCTATGGAAAGTGTTAAACCTTAAGGGGTATTTCTGTCATTTTGATGATAACAAATAAAATAGCAATATTGTATTTAACATACTTGTTTTCTAAGTCTATTAGATAGGACATGGAAAAAAATAGCAAGAATGGAGATTGGAAGAATAATCCTTGAAAGACAAAATTAAGGAAGTAGCATGTTCACGCCCGTGACTCTATGTGTCACGCCCGTGAAAGAGCTAACCGTTACCAAAATCAACATTTGAAGTTCACGACCATGAAGGAAGAACAAACCATGAAATGGACATTTAAGTCACGCCTGTGAATCAAAATGTCATGCCCGTGAATGTTCATGGCATTTTCATCCAGAGATCTTCACGACCAAAGTCACCACTTAGATCATAGCTGGGAAATTTGTTACGCCCGTGAATATGTATGTCATGCCCATGACCCAATGTTTCAAAAATTCCAGAGAGCTTCACGACCAAGGTCACCACTTTAGTCATGGCTTGGGAAGAAATGTCACGCCCGTGACAAATATAGTCACGCCCATGAATGATGAAAGAGAAAAATGTCAGGCGCTATTATTTGGTTGGTACAACAGCTAGTTTCATATTAAATGCACCCTAACGACTATAATTAGCCAAGGGAGTATAAATGGAAGTCATTTATGCATTCAACACGAAAAGATATAAAATACTTTGAATCAAAATCTTATTACAATCAATTTGTACATTCAATACTTTGAGAACCAAAATCTATTCTCTGTAAAAATCTTTTTGCTCTTCATTTATTGAGCAATTAAGATTTGTGAGTGTTTCTCTCTGTAATCATTACTTAAGTGAGCTTTGGGTATTCTAGGTTAAGAGTAGAACACTTGTAAGGGTTAGTTGTGTAAGCCTCTAAAACACAAATTAAAAGGTTGTTTGTATGAGCCTGTAAAAACACAAAGTGAAGGTTGTTTGTGTGAGCCTGTAAAACACAAGGAATTGGTTATTGTGTGAGCCATTAAAACACAAGGGATTTCTGGGTTAGGTGTGAGCCATTGTAAGAAACACCATAGTTAGGAGTGTGCTTGTAAAACTCCCAATTGTGAATGGGGAGAGGAGTAGGGTTTGTTAACACCCGAACCTCTATAAAACTCCTTGTGTCAAATTTCTCTATCCCTCCTAAAATTAATATTTTATTTCCGCACTTTAAAGTTTAATTTTTGAAACTCCAATTCAACCCCCCTTCTTGGCTTAATATCTGGGCTACAATTGGTATCAGAGCTTAGTCTAGCATTGAAGCCTAAAAAGCGCTAGTAAAGATTAAGATATGGCCAGTGAAGGATTCCAAAGTTTCAAACCTTACTTTGATGGAGCAAATTATGCCCATTGGATGTTTCAGATGGAGACATATCTGAATAGTGAAGGAATTGAAGTCTGGGATAGTGTAAGAAAAGAATGGACACCACCAACCAGAAGAGGAGCTGATGGTGAAGAAGAAATCCTATCAAGAGATGATTGGACAAAGCCTCAAAGAAGAGAAAATTTAAAAAACAAGAAGGCAATGACAATCCTATCAAGCTCATTATCTATTGAAGAATGTGGGAGAATACAACACTGCCCAACAGCATACAACATGTGGAAGACATTGGAAAATTATCATGAAGGAACTAAGCAAGTCAAATCCAAGAAGATTCAACTTCTGATCTCAGAATATGAGCTCTTCAAGATGAAATCCAATGAGTCAATCACTGACATGACCAACCGTCTTCTAGCCATTATAAATGGAATGAGGAAACTTGGGAAGCATCTGAGTTTGGAGGATGTAAACAACAAAATCTTGAGAAGTCTTCCTCTTAAAGACTATGGCTCAAGAGTTGCTGGCATAAAGGAAGCAAATGAAGATTTGAGCATCATGAATACTGATGTGCTGATTGGCAAACTTCTCACACATGAAATGGCAGTGAAAAGAGATAGAGAGCTTGAAGCAGAGCTAGAGAAAAGAAAGCCCTTAGCACTAAAAGCCTCTACTTCAAAATCTCAAGAAGAAAGTGAAGATGATGAAGAAATGAGTGATGATGAAAATGAGGATATTGCTATGCTTTCAAGAACATTAAAAAGAATCATTGAGAAGAAAATGAGCAACTCCAGAAAATTCAAGCAAAGAAACCTCAAACAAACTTCTAATGATGCACAAAGAAGTAAGAAAGAGGTAAAGTGCTATGAGTGTGGAAAGAAAGGACATATCAAACCAGAATGTCCAAGGCTCAAGAAGCATAAGAGCAAATACCAAAGAGACAATGGGGAGAAAGGTCACAAAGCCACATGGGATGACAAAAGCTCTTCAAGTGAAAAAGATGATAATGAAAGCGAAGAGGTCAACCTATGCTTCATGGCTATTGAAGATCATGTCTCGAATAAGGTAAGATCACTACACTCATACTCTTTGAACAATGATAGTAGTGATAATGATGATGATAGTGATGATGATGATGATGATGAACAAAGTCTAATAGAAGAATTAAATCTAGAATTGGAGAAATATAGAAGTAAATTTAGTACTTATAGAAATAACATCTCTAATTTAAAAAATAAGATAGATGGTTTAGAAAAGGAAAACATAAAGCTTAAATCATCTAATGAATCTCTCCAAAACTCATTAGATGAATACTCATCAAGACCCTCAACTGCTTCCTTACTAAAAGAAAATAATGCTTTGAAAAATGAAGTTGAGGAACCTAGAAATTCCATTTCTAAATTTCACAAAGGTAAAGAGAGCTTAGATACTCTCATTGTATCTCAAAGATCACCCTTAATTAGACATGGTCTAGGATTTAAGGACACATCATCATCTTCTCACAAAACCATCTTTGTTAAGTTTAGAGAACCTCACATCTCCACACTTGTTAGAACAACACCAAGAAATAAGCATATTAAACCCTCTATACATAAACAGAATAATAATGCCTTTATATATAGGAAGCATGCATCTAGAAAATCTACAATTAATCATAATTGTGCATGTCATCATTCTCAAAATAAATTTGATAGAAAAATGGTATTCAAAAATATTGTAAGACCAGAAAACAAATTTAGGCCAAAACAATGTAATTATTGTACGAAAATGGGTCACATAAAAATATTGCTGGATAAGGAAAGCTCATTGGGAACCTTTATATGCTAAACCCCAAGGACCCAAACTCATTTGGGTACCTAAAAATCATACTTGAATTGTGATTCTATAGGTATGCCTCAAGTCCACAATAAACAAAAATGCTTGGCTAGTAGACAGTGGATGCTCAAGGCATATGATAGGAGACAAAGAACTCTTCAATGAAATCTAAAGTATTGATGGAGAGTTACCTTTGGAAACAATGCAAAAGGTAAGGTAATTGGCATTGGTTATATTGGTATTAATGGTACTACTTTTATTAAGGATGTCTTACTTATTGATGGCTTGAAACATAACTTGTTAAGTGTAAGTCAATTATCTGATAGAGGAAACAAAGTAATCTTTACTTCAAATGAATGTCTTGTGATCTCTATCGATGGTCAAGAAATATTTAAAGGAAATAGAGATATCAATACATACATAATCAACGTACATGAACTATCTAGCCATTCCTCTAAGTGTCTTGTGACTACTAGTGATGAATCTTGGCTGTGGCATAAAAGACTTAGTCATGCTAACACGGACTTAATACAAAGTCTCAGCACAGGAGAACTAGTAAAAGGACTGCCAAGAGTTAAATATGAAAAAGGCAAGACATGTGATCCTTGCCAAAGAGGAAAGCAACACAAGTCATCATTCAAAGCCAAAAACATAGTAAGTACTTCAAAACCTCTTCAACTCCTGCATTTAGACTTATTTGGACCTACTAGAATTGCTAGCTTAGGAGGAAAACATTATGCATTTTTCATCGTAGATGATTACTCTAGATTTACTTGGGTAATTTTCTTAGCTCAAAAGAGTGATGCTTTTGAAAATTTCAAAAACTTTGCTAAAAGAGTTCAAAATGAAAAAGGGTACTGCATTTCAAAAATAAGAAGTGATCATGGGAAAGAATTTGAAAATGAAAACTTTGAAAGTTTTTGTCTGGAACATGGCATTTCACATAATTTCTCATCTCCTAGGACACCTCAACAAAATGGGGTAGTTGAAAGGAAAATCGAACTTTAATTGAAATGGCTAGAACAATGCTTAATGAATATGAATTACCAACTTATTTTTGGGCAGAAGCCACAAACACTGCATGTTATATTTCAAATCGAGTTTTCAAAAGACCTCTTTTAAACAAAACCTCATTTGAGCTATGGAATGGAAGAAAACCCTTGATATCATACTTTAGAGTATTTGGATGCAAGTGTTTTATATTGAACACCAAGGATAATCTTGGAAAATTTGCCTCTAAGTCTGATGAAGGTATCTTTTTAGGATACTCTACAACCAACAAAGCATATAGAGTGTTTAATAAAAGATCATTAACAGTTGAAGAATCCATGCATGTTGTTTTTAATGAATCTAGTAGACTTGATCTTGTGAAAGGTAGTGTTCTTGATGATGTTGTAGGTAATATGGAAAGACTTGATCTTGGAAATGGGAAAGAAGAAAATGATCGAGAAGATTCACCACAAAATGATTCTCTACCTCAAACTCAAGAAGAAAACGAACAAGAACTCCCAAAAGAATGGAGAATGACGAAAGATCATCCAAAAGAGCAAATCATTGGTGATTTCTCAAGGGGAGTAAGTACAAGATCTCATTTCAAATAGTTAGTCACTAACATTGCTTTTATTTCTCAAATTGAACCCAAAAATGTTGATGAGGCTCTTAATGATGAAAGTTGGGTAATTGCCATACAAGAGGAACTCAACCAATTTGAGAGAAGTAAGGTATGGACCCTAGTACCTAGACCCAAGGATCATCAAATTATAGGTAGCCAATGGGTATTTAGAAACAAACTAGATGAACAAGGTTCAATAACTAGGAATAAGGCTAGATTAGTTGCAAAAGGATATACTCAGGAAGAAGGTATAAATTATGATGAAACATATGTACCTGTAGCTAGATTAGAAGCCATAAGAATACTTTTAGCATATGCATGTCACATGAATTTCAAACTTTTCCAAATGGATGTGAAAAGTGCATTTCTAAATGGTTATATAGAAGAAGAAGTGTATGTACAACAACCACCAGGCTTTGAAAGCTATGATTTGCCAAATCATGTTTTTAAACTCTCAAAAGGTTTGTATGGTTTGAAACAAGCCCCAAGAGCTTGGTATGAGAGGCTAAGTTCTTTTCTATTAGAACATAGCTTTACAAAGGGAAATGTTGACACCACATTATTCATTAAAAAGCATAAGCATGATATACTAATTGTTCAAATTTATGTTGATTATATAATATTTGGTTCTACTAATGAGTTGCTTTGTCAAGAATTTGCTAAGTGTATGACTAGGGAATTTGAAATGAGCATGATGGGAGAGCTTAAGTATTTCCTTGGTCTACAAATAAAGCAAAGCAATGAGGGCATATTCATCAACCAATCCAAATATGCCAGAGATTTAATTAAGAAATTTGGTATGGAATGATGCAAAAATGCCAAGACTCCTATGAGCACATCAACAAAATTGGACAAGGATGAAAAGGGTAAGAGCATTAATGAAAAGCTTTATAGAGGTATGATCGGATCACTTTTATATCCTACTGCTTCTAGACCCGATATAATGTATAGTGTTTGCTTGTGTGCACGATTTCAATCATGTCCTAAAGAATCTCATTTAAATGCAGTAAAAATAATTCTAAAATATTTACATGGATCTTTGCATCTAGGTTTATGGTATCCTAGAAATTCATCCTTTTATATTATAGGATATTCAGATGCAAACTATGTTGGTAGTCTTTTAGATAGAAAAAGTACTTCAAGTACTTGTCACTTTATTGGAGAATGCTTAGTTTCTTGGTTTAGCAAGAAACAAGTTTCAGTTGCTCTTTCAACTGCTGAAGCAGAGTATGTAGCAGCTGGATGTTGTTGTACTCAAATTCTTTGGATAAGACAACAACTTAAGGACTATGGTCATGAAATGAACCATATACCTATTAAATGTGACAATACAAGTGCTATAAATCTTTCAAAGAATCCTATTCAACACTCAAGAAGTAAGCATATTGACATTAGACACCACTTTATTAGAGATCATGTTGCATATGGAGATGTTGCATTAGAATTTATAAGCACAAAAAATCAATTAGCCGATATTTTCACTAAGTCTCTAAATGAGGAAAGATTTAATTTCATTAGAAGAGAACTTGGTATGATTGATGGATTAACCTTGTGATTGCTAAATTATGAAATCTTAATTGATGATCTTAATTTTGTATCATATCACTAGATATAAGGTAGTAAGTTTGATAAAAATTTATGTTATAAGGAATAGAATCTTTATTAAAATGATTTATTCTTGTTGTTAGAACTTAATTTTATTTGATGAAAATTTAAGGGGAGTCACGCTGGTGACATATGTTCACACCCGTGACTTAAATAGCCAAAAGAGGTAGTGTCGTTCACGACTTGATTCACGACATGGTTCATGGCTTCAAGTGGTGAAGCTTATTCTCACAGCTTCATTCATTCCCGTGAAAAGACCTTTTCACGCCCGTGACAAATTTCCAGTCCCGTGAACTTTTTCACCCCAAAACTCACAGAGGCGTTCACGCTTTGAGTCACGGCTTGTTTCACGGGCATAAGTAGTGAAATTCAAACTTTCACGCCTATGACTATTGTTTCACCCCCATGACAGTTCATCATTCATGCCCGTGACATTCAAAGGTCACGACTATGAACATATTCAGAACTTCATTCACGGCTGGAACACTCCTTCAGCAAACCGTGAACACGACCATTCACGCTCGTGAACACACGTTTCACGCCCGTGAATGCATCGAGTATATAAAAGAACAACCAGTTATTTTTCTCATTTCAACTCTTCAACTCCCTAAAACCGCTCTCATTTACACACATTCAATGAAACATTGAAGATTTTGGCCCCCAAGTCACAAACTTTTGCTATAAATACCATCAAAAGTTCACTTCTTCATCAAAAATCATACATTCTTAGGGTTTCCTTAAAAATATTTTTCTGTCAAAAAATTGTCTCAATCCCTCATGAGTTCACTTCTTTAAATCAAATGGAGACTGCCTCATTAAAGGGAAAGAGAAAGAAGTCTCATGCTCCTAGGAGGTATGCAGATTACCTCATGAACTGAATTCTGGAGCAATGCCATCCCCGGTACTCCACTTTGAAGAAAAGGCCTCTATTGTCATCGAGGTCCTTCGAATGCCAAATGGTCTGAAGTCTCGGGCTCGAAACGGCTATGACAGAGCAACTCCAGGCCTGTCATTTGAAAGAATTTATGGAGATTCACCAGCCAACATTGAGGGAGCCAACACTGGAATTCCTTAACACTTTTCAAGTGTCACCTACTGGAGCGGTGAAATTCCAACTCTGTGACAATCCAAACATCCTCAATGCCATAGAATTCGGTGAATTGTTCAATCTACCATCAAATGGAATCCTAAATGACAATGAAGTAGAATTCTCCACCCCTCGAGCTTGGACTCATTTTGGCACCGATTGCAGCTGGGATGTCAAGAAGACCAAGAGCACTCATCTCAGATCCCAGTGCATAAGTATTTGCATTGGTTCCTGACTTATAGCATATTCGCTAGGGGAGAAAGCAATGGGACCATCAGGAAATCGCAGCTCTTCCTACTTGAGATGGCTCGAAGAGGACTCACCGTGGCACTCTCTAGATGGTTTGCAAACCATCTTCTATCCATTGCCACCAAACACACAGGAGATATACTGATCGGTGGATATGTCACCCACATAGCCATGAAGCTTGGCTATTTGAAACTGGATGAGCATCATTTCAACCTCATCCCTGGGCATCCTCAAGATTGGTTGGATGTCGAGTCCTTCATAAGGATGGGAGTGGCTGTCAGAATCGTTTATGAGAACTATATTTTCTACTGCTTCACAGACACTACTGAGGAGATCATTTGGAAAGACAATGACATGGAGGACTTTAAAGCAGGCCTCCAAGGAATCCAGCAGAAGAAAAGGGCTCGAGTTGAGGAAGCACCTCCAGTGGCTGAGCAGGACATTGGACAGTCCTCGGCTTCCACACTGAATTTAACGCAGTAGGTGGTTGACCTCTTGGCACCACGTTTTGAGCAGCTGCAGGCTTTGATGGACGAGAGGTTGGAGAACCTCAAAGACTTCATGGAGTCTTGGATGGACAGCCTTGAGGCAGAAGTTGCTAGGCTTCGAGATAGGATGTCCAGTTAGGAGTTAGGCTAGATTGTAGCCTAAATTTGCTTGTTTGCTTCTTTATTTACTTTTTTTGTTGTTGTGTGTAGGAAATTTTAAATTTCCTTTTTGAACTTTATTTAACTTTTTTTGTATGTTCCTTTATGAAATATATTTTCTTTTGTTTATCTTTTTGATATCTTTATATCCTTTTTGATTGATGACAAAAGGGGGAGAAACTAGCAATATAGGAAAAACTAGCAATATATCAAGATAAATGAATTTTGAATCAAAAATTAGAAATGAATTATGAATTGACATTGAAATAGGTTAAAAGGGATTAGAAACTTTCATTCAAAATTAATATGCAAAGTATAAAAATTGAGAAATTGAGCTTTATACACCTTAGATATACCTTAAGTATACTTTGCATATACCTTCATGCAAGTTACAAAAATAAATATGCCATAATATACCTTAAGTATACCTTACATATGCTTCATGTCTTAAAAAGGAATTATGGTATATATTGGATATACTTCACATATAACTTGCATATACTTAAAAACTAGTATGTTTATTTCAATGCTACATCATTCTTTACAATTCTTGCATTTTATAAATTTTTTTATCCTAAGTATCTTTTGAGGGGGAGACTTCTCAAAAGCACATATTGCTAGACTATTTGTCACCATCAAAAAGGGAGAGATTGTTAAACCTTGAGGGGTATTTCCGTCATTTTGATGATAACAAATAAAATAGCAATATTGTATTTAACATACTTGTTTTCTAAGTCTATTAGACAGGACATGGAATAAAATAGCAAGAATGGAGATTGGAAGAATAATCCTTGAAAGACAAAATTAAGGAAGTAGCATGTTCACGCCCGTGACTCTATGTGTCACGCCTGTGAAAGAGCTAACCGTTACCAAAACCAACATTTGAAGTTCACGACCATGAAGCAAGAACAAACCGTGAAATGGACATTTAAGTTATGCCCGTGAATCAAAATGTTACGCCCGTGAATGTTCATGGAATTTTCATCCAGAGAGCTTCACGACCAAAGTCACCATTTGGATCACGGTTGGAAAGTTTGTCACGCTCATGAATATGTATGTCACGCCTGTGACCTAATGTTTCAAAACATTCTAGAGAGCTTCATGACCAAGGTAACCACTTCAGTCATGGCTTGGGAAGAAATGTCATGCCCATGACAAACATAGTCCCGCCCGTGAATGATGAAAGAGAAAAATGTCAGGCGCGATTATATGGTTGGTACAACGGCTAGTTTCATATTAAATGCACCGTAACGGCTATAATCAGCCAAGGGAGTACAAATGGAAGTCATTTATGCATTCAGTATGAGAGGATAGAAAATATTTGAATCAAAATCTTATTACAATCAATTTGTACATTCAATACTTTGAGAACCAAAATCTATTCTCTGTAAAAATCTTTTTGCTCTTCATTTATTGAGCAATTAAGATTTGTGAGTGTTTCTCTCTGTAATCATTACTCAAGTGAGCTTTGGGTATTTCTGGGTTAAGAGTAGAACACTTGTAAGGGTTAGTTGTGTGAGCCTCTAAAACACAAATTAAAAGGTTATTTGTGTGAGCCTGTAAAAACACAAAGTGAAGGTTGTTTGTGTGAGCCTGTAAAAACACAAAGTGAAGGTTGTTTGTGTGAGCCTGTAAAACACAAGGAATTGGTTATTGTGTGAGCCATTAAAACACAAGGGATTTCTAGGTTAGGTGTGAGCCATTGTGAGAAACACCATAGTTGGGAGTGAGCTTGTAAAACTCCATTGTAACACTTAGTGTGTTAGTGAAACTCCCAATTGCGATTGGGGAGAGGAGTAGGGTTTGTTAACACCCGAACCTCTATAAAAATCCTTATGTCAAATTTCTCTATCCTTCCTAAAATTAATTTTTTATTTCCGCACTTTAAAGTTTAATTTTTGAAACTCCAATTCAACCCCCCTTATTGGCTTAATATCTGAGCTACAGAAAGGTTCGTAGTCAAACCATTGACTTTCCGGTCAATTGGAGGTCTTGATGTGTTGCTAGATACTACTCATGACCTGCTTAAATTTATTGTTAATTTAAGTGGCCAATATAACCGGGAACCTAATGGGTCACACGCATTGAAGATATGAAGAATGAGTAAAATGGTCTTGCATAGGATCCAAAATATGAGAGAATTATTTCGGGATAGATCATGATAAGATCGCACGAAAAAATCGTTCGGGAGGGTCATGGACCCGCACAGATTTTTAAGACACAAGAAAATTCTCTTAAGAACACTTTCAAAGCTAACACTTTGAATTTGTTCAAACCATTTCTCTTGATAGTTTTTTCTTCATTTTTCGCATGGATTATCATGAGAGACATCCTAGTGTAAATTGTTGTGGTTTGCTACAACCTAACAAAGTGAAGATTTGAAGAACAAATAGGAAATTACAAGGTATAATTTTTAACATTTATATTTATATAAATTACTTTTAATGGTACAAGTATAATCTTTTGTTTTGGGTTTTGAAAATTTTATTTTTCCGCTGCGTTTATGAATTTGATTCATTCTTTAAAACCCAACAGTAAACACTATGCATTTATCATCGTCGATGACTACTATAGATTTACTTGGGTAATTTTCTTAGCCCAAAAGAGTGATGCCTTTGAAACTTTCAGAAACTTTGCTAAAAGGGTTCAAAATGAAAAAGGATATTGTATTTCAAAAATAAGAAGTGATCATGGCAAAGAATTTGAAAATGAAAACTTTGAAAATTTCTTTCTAGAACATTGCATTTCGCAAAATTTTTCATGTCCTAAGACACCTCAACAAAATGGGGTAGTCGAAAGGAAAAATTGAAATTTAATTGAAATGGATCGAACAATGCTCACTGAGTATGGTTTACCAACTTACTTTTGGGCCGAAGCCACAAATACTACATGTTATATTTCAAATTGAGTTTTCAAAAAAACCTCTCTTAAACAAAACTTCATTTGAGCTATGGAATGGAAGAAACCCGATGATATCATACTTTAGAGTATTTGGATGCAAGTGTTTCATATTGAATACCAAGGACAACCTTGGAAAATTTGCCTCTAAATCTGATGAGGGTATCTTTTTAGGATACTCTACAACTAGCAAATCATATAGAGTATTTAGTAAAAAGTCATTAACTGTTGAAGAATTTATGCATGTTGTTTTTTATGAATCTAGTAAGCTTGATCTTATGAAAGGTAGTGTTCTTGATGATGTTGTAGGTAACATGGAAAGACTTGATCTTGAAAATGAAAGAGAAGAAAATGATGAAGCAATTCACATCAAGATGATTCTCTACCTCCAGATCAAGAGGAAAACAGGCAAGAGCTCCCAAAGGAATGGAGATTGGCAAAAGATCACCCCACAAAGCAAATCATTGGTGATCCTACAAGGGGAGTAAGTACTAGATCTCATCTCAAACATTTAGTTTCTGATCTTGCCTTTGTTTCTCATATTGAGCCTAAAAATATTGATGAGGCTCTTAATGATGAAAGTTGGGTGATTTCTATGCAAGAGGAACTCAACCAATTTGAAAGAAGTAAGGTATGGACCTTAGTACCTAGAGCCAAGGAGCATTAAATCATTGGAAGAAAATGGGTATTTAGAAATAAACTAGATGAACAATGTTCAATAACTAGGAATAAGGCTTGGTTGGTTGCAAAAGGATATAATCAGGAAGAAGGAATAGATTATGATGAGACCTATGCTCCTATAGCTAGATTAGAAGCCGTAAGAATACTTTTAAGATATGCTGCCATATGAATTTCAAACTCTTTCAAATGGATGTAGAGAGTGCCTTTTTAAATGGCTTTATAAAAGAAGAAGTTTATGCAGAACAACCACTAGGTTTTAAACTTTCAAAAGCGTTATATGGTTTGAAACAAGCCCTAAGAGCTTGGTATGAAAGACTAAGTTCTTTTCTCTTAGAAAATAATTTTACAAAGGGGAATGTTGACACTACATTATTCATTAAAAAGCTTAAGCATGATACTCTAATTGTTCAAATTTATGTTGATGACATCATATTTGGGTCTACTAATGAATTACTTTGCCAAGAATTTGCTAAGTGTATGATTAGGGAATTCGAAATGAGCATGATGGGCGAGCTAAAATTCATCCTCGATCTACAAATAAAACAAGACAATGATGGCATATTCATTAACCAATCCAAATATGCCAAAGGCTTAAGAAATTTGGAATGGAAGGATGCAAAAATGCCAAGACTCCAATGAGCACATCAATAAAATTGGACAAGGATGAAAAGGGTAAGAGCATTAATGAAAAGCTCTATAGCGGTATAATCGGATCACTTTTATATCTTATTGCCTCTAGACCCGATATAATGTCTAGTGTATGCTTATGTGCTCGCTTTCAATCGTGTCCTAAAGAGTCACATTTAAATGAAGTAAAAAGAATTTTAAAATATTTACATGGCTCATTTCATCTTGGTTTATGGTATCCTAGAAATTTATCATTTCACATTATAGGTTATTCAGATGCTGATTACGGTGGAAGTCTTTTAGGTGGAAAACGTACTTCAGGTACTTGTCACTTTATTGGAGAATACTTAGTTTCTTGGTTTAGCAAGAAACAAGTTTCAGTTGCTCTTTCTACCGCTAAAGCGGAGTATGTGGCAGCAGGATGTTGTTGCACACAAATCCTTTGGATGAAACAACAACTTAAGGACTATGGTCATAGTATGGACCATATACCTATTAGATGTGACAATACAAGTGCTATAAATCTATCTAAGAATCTCATTCAACACTCTAGAAGTAAGCATATTTACATAAGACATCATTTTATTAGAGATCATGTTCAATATGGTGATGTTGTATTGGAATTTATAAGCACAGACAATCAATTGGCAGATATCTTCACTAAGTCTCTAAATGAGGAAAGATTTAATTTCATAAGAAGAGAGCTTGGTATGATTGATGGATTAACTTTATTATTGCCAAAATTGTCGAACCTTGATTGATAATCTTGTGTTTTTTGTCTCGTTTTTTTTTATATAAAGTATCTAACTTGATAGAAATATATGTTATAGGGGATAGAAGCTCCTTAGAAATGCTTTATTCTTGTTTTAGTCTTAATTTTATTTAATGAGGATTTTAGGCAATTCACGCTCGTGACATATATTCACGGCCATGATCATAATCGCTAAAAGCTCCAGTAGCTTTCACGCCTTGCTTCATGACATGCTTCACGGTTTAAGGTAGTGAAGACTATGTTTCACGCCCATAACCATTTTCTATCACCCCCGTGAAACCCTTTGTTCATGCCCATGACTCATATTCACGACTGTGAACATTTCCACCAAAATTACAGAAGCATTCACGCTTTGTGTCACGCTCTGTTTCACTGTCACAAGTAGTGAAGATTGTACTTCGCGACTGTGACTCTTTTGTCACCACTGTGATATTTCATCATTCACGTGTGTAACCTTTAATTGTCACGACCGTGAATCATTTCACATCCCTCATTATGGGTAGAGCGTCTCTTCAGCAAACTGTGAACACGATATTTCACGCCCGTGACTTAGATTTCACGCCCGTGAAGATGTCAGCTATAAAACGTTTATGTCGTTATTTTTCTCATTTCCCTCTCCAACTTCTCTCATTTATCACCATTGAATAGCATTTTGAAGATTTAGGCCCCTTAGTAACTCATTCCATCTATAAATACCTTCAAAAACTATCTCCATCATCAGAAATCAAAACACCTTAGGTTCTTTTCCAAAATTCCATTAGATTTTCTATCTTCAAAAATATTTTTCTCAATCAAAAAAGGAAACCAGCTCCTCCAAAGGTACTAGAAAGAAGTCTTATGCTTCAAGAAGGTATACAGACTACCTTCTAAACATTATTTTGGAGCACTGTCATCCAAGATACTCGATTCTGAAGCAAAGACAACTCCTTTCCTCTCGAGCATTTGAGTGGCAAACTATCAGAACAGTTGGTCTCAAGACAAGAATGACAGAACAACTCCAGGCTTGTCATTTGAAATATTTCATTGATATCCATCAACCGAAGCTGAAGGAATGAACTCTAGAGTTCCTAAGCACCCTACAAGTCTCTCCTACCAGCACGATAAAATTCCAACTTTGCAAGCATCAGAACACCCTCACTACCACAGAGTTTGGTGGCATCTTCAACCTTCCCTCTGACGGTATCCTTAATGAGAGTGAGGTGGAGTTCTATGCTACTCAAGCATGGACCCATTTTGGGCTTGACTGCAGCTGGGACATCAAGAAGAAGAAAAGCACCCACCTTCGATCACTAGTGCACAGGTACTTACATAGGTTTCTAACCTATAGCATTTTTGCTAAAGGAGACAGCAACAGTTCGATTCGAAAATCCAAGCTCTTTCTCTTAGAGATGGTTCGAAGAGGCCTAACAGTGGCTTTATCTTGATAGTTTGCAAACCATCTACTGTCAATTGCCACCAAGCCCTCTAGAGACATTCTGATTGGTGGGTACGTGACTCACTTTGCTATCAAACTTGGGTATTTGAAGCTAAAGGAGCACCATTTCAACCTTACACCAGCACATCCTGGAGACCGACTAGACATTGAGTCATTTATCAAAATGGGAATGGCTGTTCATATAGTTTATGAGAAGAACATCTACTACCGGGTCACCAACACTACTGATGAGATTATTTGGGAAGACAACGATTCAGATGACTTCAAAGCTTACCTCCAAAGAATCCAGGAGAGGAAGAGAGTTCGAGTCGAGATGGCGACTCCAGAGGTTGAGCAAGAAATTGGACAATCCTCTGCCTCCACACCAAACTTGGCTCAAAAGCAGATATTGCTAGATTATTTGTCACCATAAAAAAGATGGAGATTGTTGAACCTTGAGGGGTATTTCTATCATTTTGATGCTGACAAATAAAATAGCAATAATGTATTTAACATACTTGTTTTCTAAGTTTATTGAACAGGGTATGGAACATGATAGCAAGAATGGAGAATGGAAGACTAACCTTAAAAAGACAAAAATGAAGAAATAACATGTTCACACTCGTGACCTTTTATGTCACGCCCGTGATGAAGCTTAGCGGCAACTATCCAACATTTAAAGTTCATGGCAATGAAGAATGATACCAACTGTGAATGATCATATCAGTCACGCTCATGAAAAAAGTCACGCCCGTGAGAAAACATGTCAAATTCCTCTAGAGAGCTTCACGGCCAGACTCATTACTAGGACCACGGCTAGAAAGGATGTTCACGCCTGTGAAATAATAATGTCACGCCTGTGATCAAACACTTCAAATCCTTCCAAAATGCTTCACAGCCAAAGTCACCACTCAAGTCATGGCTTGGAAGAACAGTCACTATGGTGACAGTCATACTCAAAACTGTCAAAGAGGAAAGAGAAACATGTCAAGCCCAAAATTAAGAGTTGGTGCAATGGCTATTTCCGAAATAAATGCAACCAAATGGCTATAATTCACCATGGAAGTATAAATGCAAGTCATTTATGAATCCAGAATAAGAGAATAGCTAATACTTCGAATCAAAATCTTGTTGTAAGGAATTTGTGCATTCAATACTTTCAAAACAAACATTAATTCTCTGTAAAAATCTTTTTGCTCATTATTCTCTGAGCATTTTAGATTTGTGAGTGTTTCTCTTTGTAATCTACTACTCAAGTGAGTTTAGGTATTTTGGGTTAAGAGTAGAACACTTGTAAAGGTTATTTGTGTGGGCAGTTAAAACACAAGGAATTGGTTTATTGTGTGAACCATTAAAACACAAGGAATTTCTAGGTTAGGTGTGATCCATTGTTAGAAACACCATAGTTGGGAGTGAGCTTGTAAAACTCCATTGTAACACTTAGTGTGTTAGTGAAACTCCCAATTGAGATTGGGGAGAGGAGTAGGGTTTGTTAACACCCGAACCTCTATAAAAATTCATGTGTGATATCTTCCTATCCCTACTCAACTTAACTTTTCTTTCCGCACTTAAAAGTTAAAATATTTTAAAATCCAATTCAACCCCCTTATTGGTTCAATATCTAGGCAACACATTCATTAAAGATGTCCTACTTGTTGATGGCTTGAAACATAACTTGTTAAGTGTAAGTCAATTATGTGATAAGGGAGACAAAGTAATCTTTACTTCCAATGAATGTCTTGTAACCTCTATTGATGGCCAACAGATATTTAAAGGAAACAGAGATGTCAATACCTACATAATAGACTTACACAAAATATCTAACCTTTCTTCTAAGTGTCTTGTGACTACTAGTGATGAATCTTGGTTGTGGCATAGAAGGCTTGGTCATGCAAGCATGGATTTAATTGAAAGCCTCAGCAAAGGAGAGCTGGTAAAGGGACTGCAAAAAGTCAAATTTGAAAAAGACAAGACATGTGAAAATTGCCAAAAAGGAAAACAACAAAAGTCATCTTTCAAATCCAAAAACATTGTAAGTACCTCAAAACATGTACAACTCTTACATCTAGATCTTTTTGGACCTACTAGAATTACAAGCTTAGAAGGTAAACACTATGCCTTTGTCATCATCGATGACTACTCTAGATTTACTTGGGTAATTTTCTTACCTCAAAAGAGTGATTTCTTTACAACTTTCAAAAACTTTGCTAAAAGAGTTCAAAATAAAAAAGGATATTGTATTTAAAAAATAAGAAGTGATCATGGCAAAGAATTTGAAAATAAAAAATTTGAAAATTTTTGTCTAGAACATGGCATTTCGCAGAATTTTTCATCTCCTAGGACACCTCAACAAAATGGGGTAGTTGAAAGGAAAAATCGAACTTTAATTGAAATGGATCGAACAATGCTCACTGAGTATGGTTTACCAACTTACTTTTGGGCCAAAGCCACAAATACTACATGTTATATTTCAAATTGAGTTTTCAAAAAAACCTCTCTTAAACAAAACTTCATTTGAGCTATGGAATGGAAGAAACCCGATGATATCATACTTTAGAGTATTTGGATGCAAGTGTTTCATATTGAATACCAAGGACAACCTTGGAAAATTTGCCTCTAAATCTGATGAGGGTATCTTTTTAGGATACTCTACAACTAGCAAATCATATAGAGTATTTAGTAAAAAGTCATTAACTGTTGAAGAATTTATGCATGTTGTTTTTTATGAATCTAGTAAGCTTGATCTTATGAAAGGTAGTGTTCTTGATGATGTTATAGGTAACATGGAAAGACTTGATCTTGAAAATGAAAGAGAAGAAAATGATGAAGCAATTCACATCAAGATGATTCTCTACCTCCAGATCAAGAGGAAAATAGGCAAGAGCTCCCAAAGGAATGGAGATTGGCAAAAGATCACCCCACAGAGCAAATCATTGGTGATCCTACAAAAGGAGTAAGTACTAGATCTCATCTCAAACATTTAGTTTCTGATCTTGCCTTTGTTTCACATATTGAGCCTAAAAATATTGATGAGGCTCTTAATGATGAAAGTTGGGTGATTTCTATGCAAGAGGAACTCAACCAATTTGAAAGAAGTAAGGTATGGACCTTAGTACCTAGAGCCAAGGAGCATTAAATCATTGGAAGAAAATGGGTATTTAGAAATAAACTAGATGAACAAGGTTCAATAATTAGGAATAAGGCTAGGTTGGTTGCAAAAGGATATAATCAGGAAGAAGGAATAGATTATGATGAGACATATGCTCCTGTTCATCTAGGTCTATCTAGAAATTCATCCTTTCACATAATAGGATATTCAGATGTTGATTATGCTAGAAGTCTTTTAGATAGAAAAAGTACATTAGGTACTTTTCACTTTAATTGGAGAATGCTTAGTTTCCTGGTTTAGCAAGAAACAAGTTTCAGTTGCTCTCTCTACTATTGAAGCAGAGTATGTGGCAGCAGGATGTTGTTATACACAAATCCTTTGGATGAAACAAGAACTTAAGGATTATGGTCATAGTATGGACTATATTCCTATTAGATGTGACAATACAAGTGCTCTAAATATGTCTAAGAATCCCATTCAACACTCTAGAAGTAAGCATATTAACATAAGATATCATTTTATTAGAGATCATGTTCAATATGGAGATGTTGTATTGAAATTTATAAGCATAGACAATCAATTGGCAGATATCTTCACTAAGTCTCTAAAAGAGGAAAGCTTTAATTTCATAAGAAGAGAGCTTGGAATGATTGATGGATTAACTTTATGATTGCCAAAATTGTCGAACCTTGATTGATAATCTTGTGTTGTTTGTTGTTGTTTTGTCTCATTTTTTTAGGTATGAAGTTGCTAACTTGATAGAAATATATGTTATCGGGGATAAAAGAACCTTAGAAATGATTTAGTCTTGTTTTAGACTTAGTTTTATTTAATGAGGATTTTAGGCAATTCACGCCTGTGACATATATTCACAGCCATGATCATAATCACCAAAAGCTCCAGTAGCTTTCACGTCTTGCTTCACGACATGCTTCACGGTTGAAGGAAGTGAAGACTATGTTTCATGCCCATAACCTTTTTCTATCACCCCCATCAAAACCCTTTGTTCACGCCCATGATGATTATTCACGACCGTGAACATTTCCACCAAAAACTTACAGAAGCGTTCACGCTTTGTGTCACACTCTATCTCACAGTCACAAGTAGTGAAGATTGTACTTCACGACCGTGACTCATTTGTCACCACCGTGATATTTCATCATTCATGCCCGTGGCCTTTAATTGGCACGACCTTCAATCATTTCACATCCCTCATCACGGGTAGAACGTCTCTTCAATAAACCGTGAACACGATATTTTCACGCCTGTGACTTAGCTTTCACGTCCGTGAAGATGTCGACTATAAAACATTTTCTACCGTTATTTCTCTGATTTCCAACTCTCCAACTTCTATTATTTATCACCATTCAATACCATTTTAAAGATTTTGGCCCTCTAGCAACATACACAATCTATAAATACCTTCAAAAACTATCTTCATCATCAGAAACCAAAACACTCTAGGTTCTATTCCAAAATCCCATAAATTTTTCTCTGTTCAAAAAATCTTTTCTCAACCAAAAATTGAACCTGGCTCCTCTAGAGGTACCAGAAAGAAATCTCATGCTCCAAGAAGGTACATAAACTAGCTTCTAAAAATTATTCAGGAGCACTATCAGCCAAGGTACTCGGTTCTCAAGCAAAGACCACTCATTTCCTCTCAATCATTTGAGTGGCAAACTATCAGAACACTTGGTCTCGAGACAATCATGAAGGAATAACTCCAGGCTTGTCATCTAAAAGACTTCATTGATATCCATCAACCAATGCTGAGGGAACCAACTCTCGAGTTCCTTAGCACCCTGCAAGTCTCTCCCACTAGCACGGTAAAATTTAAGCTTTGCAAGCATTAGAACACCCTCACTGCCATAGAGTTTGGTGACATGTTCAACCTTTCCTCTGATGGTATCCTTAATGAGATTGAGGTGGAGTTCTATGCTACTCAGGCATGGACTTATTTCGGGCTCGACTGCAGCTGGGATGTCAAGAAGACGAAAAGCACCCACCTTTGATCACCAGTGCACAAGTACTTACATAGGTTTCTAACCTATAGCATTTTTGCTAGAGGAGACAACAATGGATTGATTTAGAAATCCAAGCTCTTTCTCTTAGAAATGGCCTGAAGAGGCCTAACAGTGGCTTTATCTCGATGGTTTGCAAACCATCTATTGTCAATTGCCACAAAGCCCTCCGGAGACATTTTGATTGGTGGGTACGTGACTCACCTTGCTATAAAGCTTTGGTATTTAAAGCTAGAGGAGCACCACTTCGACCTTATACCAGCACATCCTCGAGACCGACTAGACGTCGAGTCGTTTATCAAAATGGGAGCGGCGGTTCGTATAGTTCATGAGAACAAATTTTACTACAACTTCACCAACACAGCTGGTGAGATTATTTGGGAGGACAATGATTCAAACGACTTCAAAGCTGGCCTCCAAGGAATCCAACTGAGGAAGAGAGTTCGAGTTGAGACAGCAACCCCAGAGGTTAAGCAGAAAATTGGACAATCCTCTACCTCGACACCAAATTGGCTCAACAAGTTGCTGATCTCTTGGAACCACGGTTTGACCAATTGCAGGCTTCGATGGATGAGAGGTTAGAGAACCTCCAGGATTTCATGGAGTCTCACAAGGAGAGCCTCGAGGCTGAAGTAGCTCGCCTTAGAGATGGGATGTTCGGCTCCAAATCTAGCTAGACTATATTTTTGCTATGTTAATTTATAGCATGTTTGATATAGGACTTTAAATCACTTTTCAAAACCTTGTACTTTTAATTGCATTAGTTTTACCTTATGATTTATCTTTTTGTTATTCTTTTTATTTATGACAAAAGGAGGAGAACCTAGCAATATATTATATTTAAATTTAAATGAAATATATTTGAAACACTTATTTGAATCAAATGAATATGCAAGTTACATGAATGAATATGTTTGATATACTTTGAATATACCTTAAATATACTTTGAACATACTTAACTAGTTTTAAGTAAAAATTTGGTATACATTGGATATACCTTGCATATACCTAAACTACGAAGCATACATCAATGCTATATTTCATCATTCTTTACAATTCTTGCACTTCAGTAATTTTTTATCTGAAGCATCTTTTGACGGGGAGACTTCTCAAAAGCACATATTACTAGATTATTTGTCACCATCAAAAAGGGGGAGATTGTTGAACTTGAGGGGTATTTTCGTCATTTTGATGCTAACGAATAAAATAGCAATAATTTATTTAACATACTTGTTTTCTAAGTTTATTGAACAGGGTATGGAACATGATAGCAAGAATGTAGAATGGAAGACTGACCTTAAAAAGTCAAAAAATGAAGAAAGAACATGTTCAAGCCTGTGACCTTTTATGTCACCCCCGTGTTGAAGCTTAGCGCCAACTATCCAATATTTAAAGTTCACATCCATGAAGAATGATAGAAACCGTGAATGATCATATCAATCCCTCCCATGAAAGAAAGTCATGCCTATGAGAAAACATGTCAAATTCCTCCAGAGAGCTTCACGGCCAGAGTCACTGCATGGACCACGGCTAGGAAGGATGTTCACGGCCGTGAAAGAATAATGTCACACACGTGATCAAACATTTCAAATCCTTCCAGAATGCTTCACGGCCAAGGTAACCACTCAAGTGACAACTTAGAAGAACAGTCACGATCGTGACACAGTTATTCACAACCATGAAAGAGGAAAGAGAAACATGTCAGGCACGAAATAAAGAGTTGGTGCAATGGCTATTTTCGCATTAAATGCAACCAAACGACTATAATTTGCCATGAAAGTATAAATGCAAGTCATTTATGAATCCAGAATAAGATAATAGCAAATACTTCAAATCAAAATCTTGTTATAGTCATTTGTGCATTTAATAATTTCAAAACAAACATTAATTCTCTGTAAAAATTCTTTTTGCTCAATATTTTATGAGCATTATAGATTTGTGAGTGTTTCTCTTTGTAATCTACTACTCAAGTGAGTTTGGGTATATTGGGTTAAGAGTAGAACACTTGTAAGGGTTATTTGTGTCAGCCTTTAAATCACAAGGAATTGGTTTATTGTGTGAGCCATTAAAACACAAAGGATTTCTGGGTTAGGTGTGATCCATTGTTAGAAACACCATAGTTGGGAGTGAGCTTGTAAAACTCCATTGTAACACTTAGTGTGTTAGTGAAACTCCCAATTGAGGTTGGGGAGAGGAGTAGGGTTTGTTAACACCTGAACCTCTACAAAACTTCCTGTGTGATATCTTCCTATCCCTACTCTATTTAACTTTTCTTTCCGCACTTAAAAGTTAAGAACTTTTTTTAATATCCAATTCAACCGCCCTTCTTGGTTCAATATCTGGGCAACAGATATCATGTTCAATATGGAGATGTTGTATTAGAATTTATCGATACAAACAATCAGTTGGCAGATATTATCACTAAATCTCTTAATGAAGAAAGATTTTGCTTCATAAGAAGAGACCTTGGTATGCTTGATGAATCAACCTTATCTTAATTATGATTGTCAATTGTCAATTGTCAACCTTGAGTGTTAATTTCCTTTATATTATGCTCTTTAATTGACTAATTTTAAGGTGTGAATTGGTTAACATGATGGGAATATATGTTCTAAGGCATAAAAGCATATTCAAAATCTTTTAGTCTTATTTTAGACTTAATTTTATTAATTGAAGATTTGAGGTAATTCACGCCCATGACATATATTCATAGTCGTGATCCTAATCGTAAAAGGCTCCAGTAGTTTTCAAGCTTTGCTTAACGACATCCTTCACGGTTGGAGGTTGTGAGGACTATGTTTCATGCCTATGACTCTTTTCATTCACTCTCGTGAAACTCCTTATTCATGTCTGTGATGTTTATTCACGACCGTGAACATAGATAGCAAATAATTAGAGAACCATTCACATTTTGTTTCACGAGTTTCCTTACGGTTAGAAGTAGTGAAGATTGCCCTTCATGACTGTGACTGTAACACCCCCTCACCCCAGCAGCTTGTGCCCGGATGAGGGTATGCTACGCTGACCTCATTGATTAAAATATTATTTTTAAAAAAATTGTATACATGAAAATCATTCATATATTTTTTTTTTCATTTACTATTTATTTACTTTGCATTTATAAAAGAAATATAACATAAAAGTTAAACTACCTTTTTATATAATAAGATGTTCTTTACAAAACATACTGTTTATTTTACAAATACTATAAAATAAAATTTACGAGATAATATACAAAAGCTGTGTAACCCACGATGTGTGCAACAAGCTGCTCTACTGGATTAGGTCGCCGTTGTCTTTATCTACTATCTTCTATCTATTCTTTACTAAATCTGTGTGAGAAAAGTCTCACGCTAAGCTCTTGGCTTAGTGGTGCATATAAAAAAGGCAATAAACTATTTTATGCAATCATGCATTATCATATATCAACTCATGCTTAATCATATTCTCATGAAAATATACATATCATGGTATTCTAGCATGTGTAGACATCAAATTATATTATTTTATCTCATACTTATTTATTTTATTACCATCTTATTGTATAACACTAAATCTTCTTTTTATCCGTGCCATAATTCATAACTCCATTTTTATTATCCATGTCACAATTCATAATTCCAGTTTTATTTTCAATAATTCTTTTATGTTCCATAACTTTTTTATTTATGTTTTCATTTATGCCCATGACACCTATGAACCACTGACTAGGATAACGAAGTTTCCATACAGGTACTTAAGAGTACCATCCGGGCAATATGATGTGCACATATAAGTGCCAAACCCAGCGTAGATAATAATGTCATACCCAGCATAAATAACATTGCCAAACCCGACGTTGATAACATTGCCAAACCCGACATAGATAACATTGCCAAACCCGGCATAGATAACAATGCTAAGTTGGTTCTAGTTAGGTGTTCTAGGGCTTATACAATCTCATTAAAACTTCATAGCAATTAATTTCATAATTTTCATGCATTTAATGTCTCAAAATAATCACATAATCACTCAATGAAAATAACCATTACATAATATAACATGGTTCTCATCATTTTACTCATTTCATTTCTCAACTCATATGTTACCCTGACACTGGTAGATTATGTTCTCTATTTGGGACCCTAATTTGAGTCCTATTACATTCTAAATTTAGTTTTGGAACGAATTAATAATATATTTTCTTGCAAAAAAAATTAATTTGATTTTGGTTTATAAACTTTTAATCAATAGATGTGAAAGCTAATCAAATAAATTTAGCTCAATTATAATTTAACATCCAAATCTTTCAAAATTATTTGGATAATAAAAAATTAGAAATAATCTTTTCATTTCAGAAAGATAGATCTACTCCTTCTTTACATTCATGGTTTTAAAATATTTATTTAAAAATTAATTAAAATAATAATTTCAATTTATGTTTTTTTAATATACTCCTATATATATATATACATATATTATTTTTGTTGATAACAAATGCATGTAAAATAATATATAATTCAAATTAAAAAAGTAATTATACTTTGAAAAATAAAGTAAATTACAATTATTACCTTGAGAGAAAGAGAGAGAAGGCCAGTGCCAAACTTTATATTAAAACTACATTGGAATTGACAGCGAGAAGGCCACTATTTTAATTATGTAGTCCACTGCATTATGTTCTCTTAGATTTAATATGAAACTTGAATCACTTAATTCTGAGTTCTGTATCAAAAGATATGATAATATTCACACTACCTGGTCACTAATAATTCTACCTAGAATTTTTGGGATAGATTCTAAGGCTGCACTTTATGAATTTTTCTGGACATTTACAGAAATATTCAGATATTATGGTCTAAATACAAATTGTAGCACTATGCCTGGGCTTTCAAACCGATCAAAGAACCACAAATCCAAGCTCCAGAACTCAATTTATAACAGTTTAAGTACTTACTGATCATTTACTAACAATTCTGCCCAGAATTTCTGGACATATTTTATGTCCGAATTTTATGAATTTTTCTGGTTACAGACATATTCAGGTTTTATGGTCTAAATAAAAGTTATAGCCCTATGTCTTAGATTTCAAACCCAACAAACAATATGCAAAACTAAATTCCAAAAATAACGTTATAACAGTTTAAGTGCACACTGCTCATCAATTTCCAGCAAGGAATATAAAAGATAATCACATTCAATTTTTACCAAATTAAATCCTAAGTCTAGAAAACATGCATCCCCAAGATTTTCATCATAAAATAATATTAATTCAGAATCATCAACATGCCAAATAATCAAATCATGCAAATAAAAAAATAAAATAGGCTATTGCCTTAGGTTATGAACAAACATCTCTTTTCTTTCTCTTTACTTCTCTTTCTCATTTCCTTTGCTCCTTTGATCTAGCTCCTTGTCAATTTGAGTTCCTAAAATTTATTATCAAATTATTAAAACTTTATAAACCCTAATCTCTCTCTTTCTCCTTACTCTCTTAAGCTACCTTAAGCATGAAAATGGGATTTTACCTTGTTCTCTCTTTTTTCACTTTCTTTCACTAAAACTAAGCTTTGGCTATTGGCTTTTCTCACTTTCTTTCACTAAAACTAAGCTTTGGCTATGGAGGAACAAGGGAAAACGTGGCTGCTGTGGAGAACAGAATTTTCCTCAATGAAAAATGGATAAGGAAGAGGAAGAAACAATCAAGAA
This sequence comes from Triadica sebifera, assembly GCA_023653625.1. Classification (NCBI taxonomy): domain Eukaryota; kingdom Viridiplantae; phylum Streptophyta; class Magnoliopsida; order Malpighiales; family Euphorbiaceae; genus Triadica; species Triadica sebifera. Next base: position 38,518,112 of record CM042892.1, on the reverse strand, counting down.
GAAGATGACAAAAGTCATTAAGATGGGGGGACACCTAAGCTCAATCTAGAAGCTTTCATTAATGCTAAATGCATGTATGCTAATTAGCTTCTTAAACTTTGCCACTTGGTGTGTTATGCTTTAAGAAATGTGGAAGACACTTAATGATGGGAAATTCTAGATCAAGAGTGATAATTAAGAAAGGATAAGCACTTAAGAACAAAGTGACAAAATTACTTAATTAATGGAGACACCTAAGCATTTTCTAGAAACTTTTCATTAATTTCTAATTCATGTATGTCAATTGACTTCTTAAAATGTGCCACTTGGTGTGGCTGGACTCCATATGCATTTTATATCCCAATTCATGCATTTAATTTATGATTATCCCAATTAATCCTCAATTTTTCGGTAAATTGCAAATTGACCCCTAAATTTTTCAAAATTTGCAATTTAGTCCTTTATCGAAATTTAACATCTTTAAATATTTTGAACACTTTATTAGGTATTTTACACACTTAATTTCCATTATTTTAATTATTTTTCGATAAAAATCCAATTTTAGACTTCGGTCAAACCGACGAATCAATTTAACAACTCTCGTGACTTAGGTCTAAATTAGCTGATATGATAGTGACTCCTTTTGTCACCTCCATAAAATTCATAAGTAACGCCCGTGACTATTTAATGTCATGACCATAAATCGATTCGTATCCCTCATCACAGCTAGAGTGCCACTTCAACAAATCGTGACCACGATTATTCATGCCCGTGATGGACCATTCACGACCGTGAATATGTCGACTATAAAACAAGATTTCTGCCTTTTTCTCTTTTCCAACTTTAAAAATTCTCTCAATTAAAGCTCTCATTCAATATTTCTCACAAAATCCGGCCTGCTCATATTCATTTCCATCTATAAATTCTTTCAAACCACTTTGACTTTGAAGAATCTCAGCATCTCTCGGTTTGTTCTCAAATCCTTGGTCCGAAAATCATATCTCCAATCCCTATTCTAAAATTATCACAATGGAACCTGACTCATCTAAAGGCACAAGGAAGAAATCCCATGCTCTGAGACACCACACGGATTATCTTCTCAACATCATTTCAGAGCATTTCCATCCAATATATGTTGTTCTAAAGAAAAGACCCCTACTTTCGTCTCATTCCTTCAAGTGGAATGCTGTCAAGACTCTCGGTCTTGAGACAAACATGATAGAATAGTTACAAGCTTGTCATTTTAAAGATTTTGTAGACATTCATCGGCCAATGCTAAGGGAACTAACTCTCGAGTTCTTTAGTACATTGCAAGTCTCTCCCACCAGAACTGTAAAATTCCAACTCTATAGGCATCCGAACACTCTTTCAGCAGTGGAGTTTGGCACTATTTTCAAGCTTCCCTTAGATGGCATTCTAAATGAGAGCGAAGTGGAATTCTATGCCAATCTGGCTTGGACTTATTTAGGGTTGGAATGTAGCTGAGATTTGAAGAAGACCAAAAGCACACAACTTCGGTCCCCTATGCATAAATATTTACATAGGTTTCTTACCTATAGTATATTTGCTAGAGGAGATAGCAACGGGGCAATCAAAAAATTGGAGCTCTTCCTATTGGAAATGGAATGAAGAGGTCTATCTGTAGCTCTGTCTCGATGGTTTGCAAATCACCTTCTTTCAAATGCAACAAAGGTATCAGGAGATATCTTGATTGGTGGGTATGTGACTCACCTTGCCATTGAGCTAGGATATCTAAGACTTGATGAGCATAATTACAATCTTATTCCAGCATATCCTCGAGACTGACTAGATGTCGAGTCCTTTATAAAGATGGGAGCAGTTGTTCGCATTATTTACGAAAATAATATTTACTACCGTTTCACCACTCTAGCTAGTGAAATTAATTGGGAAGACTAGGACACCGATGATTTTCACATCTAGCCTCTAGGGTATCCAGCAATGAAAAAGAGCCCGAGCTGAAACAGCAACACTAAAGGTTGAGCAAGATGTTGGTCAATCATCGACTTCTACCACACGCAGCTTGGCTCAGTAGGTTGCTGATCTTTTAGCACCTCGCTTTGACTTAATGTAGGCTTGCATTGATGACAGGTTGGAAAACATCAAAGACTTCATGGAATCTCATATAGATAGCCTCGAGGCGGAGGTAGCATGCCTTAGGGATGGTCTATCAGCTTGAAGCCTAATTAGAGTCCTAGTTTTCATGTAGTAGATTTATTTTGAAGGTTATAGGACTTTAATTTATGTTTTTTTGAAACTTTGTAATCCTTATCATTCTTTTAATACAATTATCTTATTGTCAATTCATTTTTTATGGTTTGTTTCGTTGATGACAAAAGGGAGAGAACCTAGCAATATATGCAAATGTGTAGTTAATAGATATATGTTATTATGCAATGTATGGATTGAATATGTAATTTTTTTTTCTGATAATATGCATAACATATACCTCACATATACCTAACTAGTTACCAAATAAGTTTGATACACCTCATATATACCTTGCATATACCTAACTAGTTAGCAAATAACTTTGATATACTTAGGATATACCTTGCATATACCTAACTAATTAGTAAAGAACCATGTTATACGTCTTTCAATTCTTGCACTCTATTATTTTATCTTAAACATCTTTTGAGGGGGAGACTTCTCAAAAGCACATATTGCTAGATTATTTATCACCATAAAAAAGGGGGAGATTGTTGAACTTTGAGGGGTATTTTCATCATTTTGATGCTAACAAATAAAATAGCAATAATGTATTTAACAATTCTTTTTTTCTAAGTATGTTGAACAGGATAAATCTTGAATAGAATATGATGCAAGAATGAAAGACAACTTTTGAAGATCAAACTAAGAAGAAATGGCAAAGTCACGCCCATGACTTCAAATGTCTTGCCCGTGAATATAGCTTAGCGCCAACTTTCTACCATTCAAAGTTCACGGCCATGAAGGATCATACCAACTGTGTGTTGGGTTTCGAAGAATGAATCATATTCATAAACGCAATAAAAAAATAAAATTTTCAAAACCCAAAACAAAAAAATCATACTTGTACCATTAAAACTAAATTATATAAATATAAATGTTAAAAATTATACCTTGTAATTTCTTATTTGTTCTTCAAATCTTCACTTTGTTGGGTTGTAGCAAACCACAAAAATCCACACTAGGATATCTCTAATGATAATCCACGCAAAGAATGAAGAAGAAACTATCAAGAGAAATGGTTTGAACAAATTCAAAGTGCTAGCTTTGAAAGTGTTCTTGAAAGAATTTAGTTGTCTTAAAAATAATTTTTCACTAAAAAATATTTTCATTCTATCCAATACTATTTTACTCATTTTCCATATCTTCAATGCGTTTGACCCATTAGGTTACCGGTTATGTTGGTCACTTAAATTAACAATTAATTTAAGCAGGTCATGAGCGGTATCTAGCAACACATCATGACCCCCAATTGACCGGAAAGTCAGTGGTTTGATTACGAACATTTCTATAGAAAATTTTTGTGCAATTATTCCTTTCACCATTCTATACCCCACTTGGTTCAAAGTATGGACATGTGTCAACTCCCACTAGATTGACTACGTCACGTCTAGTCCAAGTAATGTTCGTTTTTGTCCTTGAGGCTCATTACTCTATTAGATATGTCATTGAAGAGTATCTTTATGACATTTCCACTCCGACCAAAGATTCCCGAGTAATAACCACAACAAGAGGCCATAGGTATACACTCCTTTTATCAAGAGTGGTGAATCCTTTGTTGGTTACCGAATTACCTTCGAATAACTCAAGCTGTATCCAACCGCCACCCTATGAGCTACCTCTTTGAGGCAACAAGGAATAGTGTCAAAATACATAATCAATATTTAAGATATCCTTGAGTACCTCAAGTCTAAGGATACTTGCACCTTTGCTATGATGAGACTATCATTGACATTTGAATAGATTATCCATATGATTGTCTCATAGTTGGTCAGCCAATGTACTTAGCTACACTTAGCAAGCATCCACATGTTAACTCTAAACATCTCATGTTTATAGATTATGAGATCTACTACTCGATCCAATCAAAGAGTGTAACATGTGCTAGTCTGTTTGGATTAATAATGTCCCATCTCATTAATCCTATGACTAGGGATAATTTTGATACTAACATAATTACACATGATAAAAATCTCAATATCATGATCTCATCATGATTTCCTTCATGCTATGTTATGTATCAAGGACTTCATTAATTAATTTAAGATCACTTATCAATTCATATATCAAATGAACATCAAATTAATGAAAAAGCCTTTTATTAATCAAATAAATTTGTACAATAAGTGCTAAAGGTTATTGCCTTTAGAGCACTCATCTAACACTGTGAATGATCAAATCAGTCATGGCTATGAAGGATCATACCAACCGTTAATGATCAAATCAGTCAGGCCCATGAAAGATAGTCATGCCCATGAGATAACATGAAAAATTCTTCCAGAGAGCTTAACGGCTAGAGTCACCACTTGGACCACAACTTGGAAGAATATTCATGCCCATGAAAGTATAAAGTCATGCCCATTATCAATCACTTCAAATTCTTCTAGAGAGCTTCATGGCTAGAGTCACCACTTGGACCATGACTTGGAAGAACATTCACGACCGTGACACATATATTCATACTCGTGAATGAGGACAAAGAAATATGTCAGGTGCGAAGTTAAGAGTTGGTTCAACATCCATTTTCTCATTAAATTCATCCAAATGGCTATAATTCATAGAGGAAGTATAATACAAGTCATTTATGAATCCTAATAAGAAGAACAACAATTACTTTGAATCTTTAATCTTGTTGTAGCCTTGTGCATTGACTATTTTCAGCAAAACCTTTATTCTATGTAAAAACCTAATTGCTTAGAATTTTTGAGCATTGTAGATTGGTGAGTGTTTTCATTATAAACAATTACTCAAGTGAATTTGGGTATATTGGGTTAAGATTGAAATACTTGGAAGGGTTTACTGTGTGATCCATAAAACACAAGGAATTGGTTTATTGTGTGAGCCATTAAAACACAAGGGAATTTTTGGTGTTAGGTGTTAGCCCTTTAGAGAAACACCATAGTTGGGAATGAGCTTGTAAAACTCCATTGTAACACTTAGTGTGTTAGTAAAACACCCAATTGAGATTGGGGAGAGAAGTAGTGTAACATCCTCAACCTTCCCCACATGCATTTCATTTGAACATATGCATCTTGCATACAATTCAATTGAATACATGCATTTCATACGTATTTTCGTAGGAACAAATCCATGAAACACATTAGCTATATGTCCTAGTACATTGCAATTGTATCAAGTCGCACATGTGTATTTATAATCCAAATGAGGATAAAAAGTATAAAAAATAAATGAAATAAGTTGACCAAATTAAAGTATGCAAAATGACTAGATTAAGATTAAATTGCATATTGTGTTGAATTGTGTAATAATAATAAGAATAATTAAAAAAATAAAAAAAGAAAAAAAGAAAAAGTGGACGGATGAAATAAAGGAAAGGAAGATAAGATGGTGGTGCCTTTTAACTTATTAGGCTGCCACCATATTCATTTCCTTTCCTCATCTTCTTCTTCTTCTTTACTTCATTCCTTCCATTTCTTTTCAAGTTCCAGCCACCATTTCTTCCCTCTTTCATTCCAAAAATTGCAGCACCAAGATTAGCCAAGAGTGATTATAGGTGAGTAAACATTTATTTTTGTGTTAAGCTTGATTATGGTGTTTAGGGTTCATAAATAATTAGTATTTTGTGCCATAGTTGTGATGATCTTAGAGATCGAATCTGAAAAAGCTTAAAACACAAACATTGTTCCTTTATGTCTTTGATTTATGGATATGTAAACATTTTTTCATGATGTGGTTTATATAATGAGATATCCTCTCTATAATAAAACTGGTTGGGATGTGGACCCTAAGTAAGCCAACCACTAGGTTTGTTAGTTTTGGAATATGATAAAGCCATTATTTGAAGTATCTCAAAACATAAAAGTTGTTGTTATATGTGTTATCTATCATTATACCAAATTTTAGGTTCATAAGTCTTGTAACGTTTGAGTTATGGTGAATAAAACCATGATTGTTCCATGGTTTGAACTACCTACTGAGTGCCCTGGGCAAATCAAATAACCTGTTTGGCTAATTTGAGCTCTTTAGAGTGAGATTCTATAAATTATCAAAATATGAAATTTATATTTATTTGTCTTATATAAATTTTGGTTCTAATATCAGCTTAATATGTTATGTATAGACTACGTTATGGCCATTTGAAGTCAAACTAGGCCAGAAGCCAATTCTATAATAGACAAGTTAAATGTTTCTTTTAATTTGAAGACCTTAGACACATAATTGATAAAAGTTGTAAACATGAAACATGTTTCATGTGAACCCATATAACTTTCTGTAAAGTTTCATTGAACTATGACTTATATGTTATAAGTTATGATGAACCAAAGGTGGTACCCTGAAACTGCTAAAGGGCAGAAAACAAAACACACTTAGAAATTCCACCAAAAATTGTGCAATTATCCAATTGGTCTGAAATTTTAATATGTTACATAATTATAAGTTAATTTTGATTAGGAATAAGAATCCGATTAATTGGTCAAGTATAGAAAAAGTTATAGGCTAAACAGTCCCATAAGGTCACATTGCCTCATAGGAAAAATCTTAACTATTGATATGAACAATGCATGTTAATATGTTTAAGCCACATTAAGTCTACCTAATCATGAGTTAATCGATTAGATTTTCATATTAGGCTCACAACATATTGGAGACCCATAAGGAGTGGATAGACAATAAGTAAGGGTCGGAATCAAAGGAGAACGATGAGTCTAATTATCGATTGAATTCTTTAGTGCATATGAATGCTGCTTGCTATGTGATTCATATGATTGTCATGATTTGCCCCTGATAATATGATGATGGATAATTTGTGACATTTTGGTACACATAAGTGGTATACTTGTGATATATTTGAGGTATATGTTTGACATATGTGATATATATACAAGATATATGTATAGTATATGCGTGGCATACGAGGCATATATGCAGTATATGTATGTTATATGCGATAAGATGCAATGGTTGATGAATGCTTAAGTACAAGTGCATATGCATATGAACTAAAAAACATTGTGACTAGTTAATCGATATTGTAAAGCAAAAGAAGAGGCCTATGGCCCAACAAATGTGCAAATAAAACAAATGATCAAGCTAGCTAGCAAATGCAAATGTTCAAATGGAAACCCGGGGCAATGTCTATTTAACTTGGTCACAACAAAATAAAATAAGCAAAGCATTTTCATACGTAAAAATTAATGATTATGTGTTTTAACTTTATTGATATTTATATGATTCAGATGAATGGAATGAAATACATGGTATGTGTTGGATTTGTGATTTCTTACTATGAGTTGTTTGGTACTTTAGAGCTCATTGGATGATTATTCTCACTAAGCCGCAACTCATCAATTTGCATCATTTTTCAGGTAAAGAAAAGTGATAGCTCAATTTGAGTAGCATATAGAAGACATGGCGCACAGGTCACTGGCCGAGCCTCATCACTCTCTCTCATTGCATTACACACGAATATGAAAATATGTCATCTGCATTTTGTATTTACGTGTTTGAATATGTATAGTCATTTTGGAATGGGTTTTTAAAATGTATAATTGAAAGCAACTCGTAAATACTTATGTGAAAAGTTTATATTTTAATATATGTGATATATCGTATTGTGGCGAAAGCCTCATTGTTGACTTGCAAAGTCATTGAATGATATTACAGGATATGAGACTTGCAATGTCATTGAATGATATTATAGGATATAAAAAAAATTTACTATCACTATCAATAGGATATTTTGTCTTTGCAGTATGCTATGTGCGATTATTTGATATAGGGATAGGTTATACTTCGTTGCATAAGATGTGGTCTTACATTTTTGGTATCAGAGCAGGGATAGGTTCCATAGGAACATGAATAATGTCTGTCATGATTACTTGATATGCATTTATAAAGCTAAGTTAATAGCTGATCTGATTTTATTGCCAATATATGAATTTGATGTGATACTAGGAATGGACTGGTTAACTAGACATCATGCAATAGTTAATTGCTTTACTAAAGAAGTAATTTTGGAATCACCAAACCAGCCAAGGGTAGTGTTTTTGGGTGAAAGAAAACTTGTACCTACATGCCTAGTCTCGGCTGTAACGGTATTTCGAATGATCAAAGGGGGATGTGACTGATTCTAGAACCACTGATAGCTTGCTTGAAAATATACCAGTGGTAAGGGAATTTGTTGATGCATTCCCAGATGATCTACCTAGTTTACCACCAGATAGAGAGATAGAATTCACTATTGAACTAGTACCAGGAACAACACCAATATCAAGGTCACCCTACAGAATGACCACAGTTGAGTTGAAAGAACTGAAGGCCCAATTGCAGGAGTTGCTTGATAAAGGGTATGTCAGACCTAGTGTATCGCCATGGGGAGCTCCAGTATTATTTGTTAAAGAGAAAGATGGAACAATGAGATTGTGCATCAATTACAGGCAACTGAATAAAATGACAGTGAAAAACAAATATTCATTGCCTAGAATAGATGATTTGTTTGACCAATTGCAAAGAGCCCAAATATTCTCCAAGATTGATTTGAAATCAGGCTATTAGCAGCTGAAGATAGCAGAAGCGGATGTTCCAAAGATTGCCTTTCGAACCAGATATGGACATTATGAATTTTTAGTAATGCCATTTGGGTTGACTAATGCTCCAGCTGCATTTATGGCATTAATGAATAAGGTGTTTCAACCATATCTGGATAGGTTTCTGATAGTATTTATTGATGACATATTGGTGTACTCAAAGAATAGGGGAGAACATGAGCAACATTTAAAAATTGTGTTGCAAACTTTGAGGGAGAAACAATTATATGCCAAATTCTGGTTAGACCATTTGGTGTTTCTTGGACATGTGGTGTCGAGCAAGGGCACAGAGGTGGACCCAAAGAAAATAGAGGCCATGATAAATTGGGAAGCTCCTAAAAATATTTCAGAAATGCGTAGTTCTCTGGGTTTAGCTGGATACTATCACAGATTTGTTGATGAATTTTCATTAATTGCTAGACCTTTGACTAAATTGTTGAGAAAGAATGTGCCTTTCAAATGGACTTCAGAATGTCAAAGGAGTTTCGATGAACTAAAACACAGGCTAACCTCAGCACCAGTGTTAACTATCCCTACAGGTATAGGTGGATTTACAGTATATAGTGATGTTTCTCACCAAGGCTTGGGATGTGTATTAATGCAACACAGTAAGGTGATAGCTTATGCATCTAGGCAACTGAGACAACATGAAATCCCATATCCAGTGTATGATTTAGAACTGGCTGCAATCGTATTTGCATTGAAGATTTGGAGGCATTATCTGTAAGGTGAGACATTCCAAATCTTCACGAACCATAAAAGTTTGGGTTATTTGCTGACACAGAAAGAATTAAACATGAGGCAGAGATGGTGGTTAGAGCTATTAAAAGATTATGATTGTACGATTGAATACCATATAGGGAAAGCCAAAGTGGTAAGATGCATTGAGTAGGAAGGCTAGTAGCAGTGTAGCTCACTTGCAACTATCCTCTTTTCCTTATTTGATTCAATTAGGATCTATGAATGTTAAATTAAATATACATGATGAAGGATCACTAATTGCTACTCTTCAAGTCAGACCTATACTAAAGGAGAGGATCAAAGAAGCACAAAACAAATATCCTCAATTATGTGAGAAAGTTGATATGATAAGGCAGGGAAATAGTACAGAGTTTTATTTGCAAAATGTTACACTTATGTTAAAGTCACGCATATGTGTTCCAAACACTGAGAACTTGCATAAGGAAATAATGGAAGAGGCACACAATACACCTTATGCATTGCACCCAGGGATGACAAAGATGTATCACAGTTTAAGGCCTCATTATTGGTGGCCAAGAATGATGAGAGACATAGCAAAATATGTTTCCAAATGCTTGACATGTCAGCAGATTAAGATTGAACACCAAGCACCAATAGGTAAGTTACATCCATTGCCATTGCCAGAATGGAAATCGAAGAAAATAACGATGGATTTTGTCTATGGATTGCCAAGACCTCCACGGAAAAATGATGCAGTACAGGTAATTGTTCATAGATTAACCAAGTCTGCACATTTTCTACCTATCAGATGGGGGTGTACACTCGAGAGTTTTGCAATATTATATGCGAATGAGATAGTCAGATTGCATGGAATTCCAATGTCCATTGTGTTTGATAGAGATCCACGGTTTACTTCACATTTTTGGGTGAGTTTACAAGATGCATTGGGAACAAAATTGAACTTTAGCACTGCATTCCACCCACAGACTGATGGACAATCAGAAAGGACTATACAGACATTGGAAGAAATGCTTACGGCATGTTATATGGAATTCAGAGGTGTTTGGGATGAATATCTAGCATTGATTGAATTTACTTACAACAATCAGTATCATACCAGTATCCAGATGGCACCATATGAGGCATTGTATGGCAGAAAATGCCGAAGCCCTATCATATGGGATGAAGAAGGTGCACATGCATTAGAAGGGCCAGAGATAGTACAAGACACAGTGGATAAAATCAAGGTTGCCAAGAACAAGCTAAAGGCAACACAGGACAGACAGAAAAGTTAAGCTGATCAGCATATAAGGGAGATGGAATATGAGTTAGGTGAAAAGGTGTTTCTTCTTGTATCTCCATGGAAAGGGATAATTTGATTTGGCAAGAAAGGTAAATTGAGCCCAAGATACATAGGACCTTACGAAATTCTTGAGAAGGTTGATCCACTGGCATACAGATTGGCTTTACCACCCGAGATGGCTCAAATTCATAATGTATTTCATGTGAGCATGCTTAGAAGATACAAGTCAGATCCTACACATGTACATAAAGATCAAGCCATCAAGATTGCAGTGGACATGATTATATAGAAGAACCAGTGGAAATCATCAGATACAAGACTAAACAGCTAAGAAATCGAGAAATACCTTTAGTTAAGGTATAATGGCGTAACCATTAGAAGAGGCAACATGGGAAATAGAAGAAAATATGAAAAAGCAATATCCACACCTGTTTCCAGGTATTAAATTTTGAGGACGAAATTTTAAAAGGAGGGGAGATTTGTAACATCCTTAACCTTCCCCACATGCATTTCATTTGAACATATGCATCTTGCATATAATTCAATTGAACGCCTACAATTCATAAGTATTTTCGTAGGAACAAGTCCATGACACGCAATAGCTATGTGTCCTAGTACATTGCAATTGTATCGAGTCGCACATGTGTATTTATAATCTAAATGAGCGTAAAAAGTATTAAAAATAAATGAATTACGGTGACCAAATTAAAGTATGAAAAATTACTAGATTAAAATTAAATTGCATATTGTGTTGAATTGTGTAATAATAATAAGAATAATTAAATAAATAAATAAAAGAAAAAGTGGACGGATGAAACAAAGGAAAGGAAGATAAGATGGTGGTGCCTTTTAACTTATTAGGCTGCCACCATATTCATTTCCTTATGGTGTTTAGGGTTCATAAATAGACAATATATTGTGCCATGGTTTTTATGATATTAGAGAACGAATCTGAAACAGCTTAAAACACAAACATTGTTCCTTTATGTCTTAGATTTATGGATATGTAAACCTTTTTGCAAGATGTCATGTATAGAATGAGATATCATCTATGTACTGAAACCAGTCTAGATGTGAACTCTAAGTAAGTTAGCTACTATGATTGTTAGTTTTGAATATGATAAAACCATTATTGGAAGTATCTCAAAACATAAACATTGTATCTATATGTGTTAGGTATTGGTATACCAAATTTCAGATTCATATGTCTTCTAACTGTTGAGTTATGGTGAATGGAACCATGATTGTTCTATGGTTTGAACTACCTACTAAGTCCCCTGGGCAGATCTAGAATATTGTTTAGTTAATTTAAGGTCCTTAAAGCTAGAGTCTGTAAATTATCAAAACCTAAAAGTTATAGGTATATCTCTTATCTAAATATTGGTACTAATTTCTGCTTAATATGTTATTTATAGACTATGTTATGGCCTTTTGATGTCATACTGGTCCGGAAGTCAATTCTATTCTGGACCAGTGAAATGTTTCTTATAATTTGAAGACCTTATACATAATTGATACAAGTTGTAAACATGAAAAATGTTCCATTCAAACCCATATAAGTGTCTGTAAAGTCTCATTGAACTAGGACTTATATATTATAAGTTATGATGAACCAAAGTTGGTACCCTGAAACTGCCAAATGGCAGAAAACAGGGCAAAAAATAGAACAAATTAAGAAATTCCAGCAAACATTGTACAATGATCTAATTGGTCTAAAATTTTAATATGTTACATAATTATATGTTTAATTTTATTAGGAATAAGAATCCGATTAATTGGTCAAGTATAGAAAAAGTTATAGGCTAAAAAGTCCCATAAGGTCACATTGCCGCATAGGAAAAATCTTAACTATTGATATGAACAATGCATGTTAATATGTTTAAGCCACATTAAGTCTACCTAATCATGAGTTAATCGATTAGATTTTCATATTAGGCTCACAACATATTGGAGACCCACAAGGAGTGGATAGACAATAAGTAAGGGTCGGAATCAAAGCAGAACGATGAGTCTAATTATCGATTGAATTCTTTAGTGCATATGAATGCTGCTTGCTATGTGATTCATATGATTGTCATGATTTTCCCATGATAATATGATGATGGATAATTTGTGACATTGTGGTACACATAAGTGGTATACTTGTGATATATTTGAGGTATATGTATGACATATGTGATATATATACAGGGTATATGTACAGTATATGTGAGGTATATGCATGTCATATAAGGCATATATGTGGTATATATATGTTATATGTGATAAGATGCAATGGTTGATGAATGCTTAAGTACAAGTGCATATTCATATGGACTAAAAAGACATTGTGACTAGTTAATCGATATTGTAAAGTAAAAGAAGAGGCCTATGGCCCAACAAATGTGCAAATGAAACAAATGATCAAGCTAGCTAGCAAATGCAAATGTTCACATGGAAAGTCGGGCAATGTCTATTTAACTTGGTCACAACAAAATAAAATAAGCAAAGCATTTGCATACGTAAAGAGTAATGATTATATGTTTCAACTTTATTGATATTTATATGATTCGGATGAATGGAATGGAATACATGGTATGTGTTCGATTTATGATTTATTAGTATGAGTTGTTTGGTACTTTAGAGCTCATTGGATGATTATTCTCACTAAGCTACAACTCATCAATTTGCATCATTTTTTTAGGTAAATAAAAGTGATATCTCATTTTGAGTAGCGTATAGAAGACATGGAGCACAGGTCACTGGCCAACCCTCATCACTCTCTCTCCTTGCATTCCACACGAACATAAAAATATGTCATCTCCATTTTGTATTTATGTGTTTGAATATGTATAGTCATTTTGGAATGAGTTTTAAAAATGTATAAATGAAAGCAACTCGTAAATACTTATGTGCAAATTTTATGTTTTAATATGTGTGATATATCGTATTGTGGCAAAAGCCTCAGTGTTGACTTGCAAAGTCATTGAATAAAATTACAGGATCATAAACTCTATATGATCATTTAAATGAAAGCAAGTCTTGAAACTCCCTTTTCTTTTCATTCACATAAACTCTAGCACATACTTCTTACTAAATTATGCCTTGAAGAAATTCCAAGAAGGTGGTGTCGGTGTCTAGGGCTTTGATAAAATTGATTTCCACCAATCATAGGCATGATCATTTAAAAGGGACACTGCATATCTGACCTTCTCTTCCTCTGGACACTCAAGTTCCTCAAACACCCTTTCTGTGGACTCCATCCAAAACTCTAAAGTTGTTGGGTCATCCTCCCTCCTTTCCATAAAATCTGTGGCCCCATATTTTCTCAGCTTATCAATCCGGGGTTTTGGCTGAGGTGGAGCTGGTTGTGGAACTTCTTGTACTATCCTTGCAACAAGTTTGTTATCTGTTCCATAAGAGGTTTTTGTCCTAAATTAGCCTGTCCCTCTGCTCTCGGCGGAGCTACTACACTCGGCCCGGAATCTCTCACTAATGGAGGTTGCATGAGATTGGCTAAGTCTAAAAGGCTATTACTCAGTTCATCTTCCGAGAAATCTTGTTCCGATCCCGAATCCATATCTACCTATAAACCAGAAGAAGGGAGGCAAGTCAGATAATTGCAGCATTTTACGCATATGCATGAGACACATATTATATTTTACACCCACTAATTAAGAATCAATTAGCCTGGCTCTGATACCACTAAATGTAGCACTCTCATACCCTACTAAACATTAATAGGATATGGAAGTGCTAATAAGCTCATTTGCTTTATAACCAATGTTCAAATCATTGTAATAATTTTTTTTGTCGAGTTTATTATTAGCGAAATATTTATTACTATTTTTTTCCATTTAAATATATAACTAGTGATGGAAATAGTTTGATTTAAACGAACTCATGCAATTAAACCATAATATTTAGAAATAATACTAGATTTATAAAATTACAAAATTTATTCCTTATAAATCCTACATACCACAAATTTACATAAAAAAAATATTCTTAGAATTTAAATTTTGCAACATAATTTTGAAAACATACAAAAAGAACTAGACAACTGCAATCTGATCTTGGGGGTTCCCTCTTCTTCGGTCGCCCTATCGGAACAGCTCCTTCTATTTATCTGCGCGTGAAATACACACACAAAGCTTCTAGCTTACTGATACGTTTGGCAACTATCCAATAATTACATAAATAATTCTAAAATAATTTTTTTTTGAATTTACAATTAATTTATTAAGCATGCCAAATATTCAATTAATAATAAAATTATTTCTTCATGCAAAAATATTTAATTCATCAATTATGACATTTCATTCATTAAGCATGCTTGAAATTTCTTAACAATTCAAGATATAAAATTCACAATATCAATTTCATAATTTACATTTTTTTCTGTTATTTATTTAATAGCCCACGACATCATAGATCGGAACTAAAAACTAGATACAGGATTTCTGCTCTCTACCAGTATACTCGGCGCCTACATAATTATTTTATAACTCGGCGTTTAACGCCTACATTTCCAATAACAACTCAGCACCTTTTTGGTGCCTACGTAATTTTTGAATTCAGCACTATTTCTTAGTGCCTACGTAATTTCAACTTAGCACTATTTCTTAGTGCCTACTTAAATTAAATCTCAGCACTATTATTTTTAGTGCCTACATTTCTACCCTTTTATTGGCATGTCAACTTATCCTAATTTCTAGTCCTCGACTAGATGTTATAGGGCTTAATTATATTTGTTACCTTTATGATTATTTACACAAATTATGTAAGTAACATTAATATAAATTCTACATAAATGCAATAATTCCCATTAAATATTTTACAATCTCAAACTTGCTCATTTTATCATTACAACTATAAGAAAAGTCAATTAATATATTTTCTATCACAAAATTTCACAATCAATAAATTGTTTTACAAGCTGTCCTATTCTGGACAGCATTTCTGTATTATATTGGTCTGTCTTTTTCGTCTATTTTTAGATGGAAATTGGACACATGATAAACTAAAAAAATATAAGTACCTGTTTATCTTTAAGTTCCAACTGGAATTACATTAAAAATCATTTTGTAGCAAAAGTTATGAATTTTCTCCTAATCTACATTCACTGCAATCTGTCCAGTATTTTACTGGACAGAATTTTGCCTTATATTGGTCTGTATTTTTTGTCACTTTTTAGTTGGAAAGTAGACAAGTGATAAACTAAATATATCTTATCTTTAATTTCCAACTAGAATTGCATTAAAAAGAATGTTTTAGCAAAAGTTATGAATTTTCTCCTAAGCTACGTTCACTGCAATCTGCCCAGTATTTTACTGGACAGAATTCTGCCTTATATTGGTCTGTATTTTTTGTCCCTTTTTCGATGGAAATTGGACACGTTATAAACTAACCAAATATAGGTACATATCTTATCTTTAATTTACAACTAGAATTACATTAAAAATAATTTGTTAGCAAAAGTTATGAATTTTCTTCTAAGCTACATTCACTGCAATCTGCCCAGTTATGTTTTTTAACAGATTTCTAGGTCAACTTTGAGTCCATTTTTCACCTACTTCCAAGCATATTCAGGTCTAATGGTCAGCATAAACGTTCAAGACCTATGTCTTAAATTTCCAACCCAACAAGAATCTTTCAGAAATGATTTCCAGAACTCAAGTTATGATCAAAACACTATATACTGTTCATAAGACGAATTTTCCAGAACATCAATTAAATCATACAATTTCCATTTTCATGCATCAACCTCATATTCTAGTTTTTATTTTCATATTCATGGCATCATTTAATCACCAATTAATTTCTCAATCAAATATCCAGAATTTCATACACATCACAAAATTAAAATAAATATTTTTATATATTGAATTTTTGCCAAATGTACATACCTCAAAATTCTACTTCTCATCACTTTTCTCTTCCTCTTAGATAGCCTTTTCCTTGCCCTTACTTCCCCTTTGATTTTGGTTCAAAGGTTGTTCACTTCCTTGCCCTAACAATAAATTTTACACTAATCAAACACTAATCACCATTAACATCTTAATCACCCTAAATTACTAACTTTAATGGCAACTAACCCCAAAATCAAAGAAAAGAGAAGAAGAAAAGTGAGAAGATGGAAAATCTAAACTCACCTTTGATGATCTTCCAAATGGCTAAAATTTTCTCTCTCTTTTTCTTTTCCTTTCTTCCTTCCTCTTCCTTGGTTTTGCTCACTTTACTTCACTTTCTTCGTGATCTTGCCTTAATTCCCTTTTTTTCATCTAATCTTAGCTTTAATTGAAGAAAAAAAAAGAAGAACATTTAGGGAGGAGGAAATTCATGGCCAAAGAAGAATAAAAGGGAGAGAAATGGGTTTGGTCAAGATGAAAAAGAAGAAGAATGATAAAAAAAAAATGGAAATTTGACTTTTTATAGTTAGATTAGGTGGGTGGTTAGGATTAGTTGTTAATCTTGCTTCCAATTGGTCCATTAATTTAAATCACTCTTAATTTATCTTAATTAAAAGAATATTCCTTTCCTTATATAAAGAATATTCTATTTTTATGTCTTCTTATAATTTATGTGCCAAAAACACTGAAATTTTTAATTTCGTTCAGCAAAAAATTATTTTTTTCCCAATTTTAATTCCAAATTTCAAAATTCTCAATTAATAATATCCAAAATATTTTTCTCCCATCTTATTATTATTTTAATTTATTTCTTTCATGTGTCCCGATCGGTTCGGCATGCCGAATTTCGCTCAACCGCGACCGTGCCCTAAATTATCGGGCATTACAATTTTCCCCTCCTTAAAAAAATTTCGTCCTCGAAATTTACCTTTTTAACTAGAGTGGAATAATTGTGGATACTGGGCCTTCAACACCTCTTCATTTTCCCAAGTCGCTTCTTCTGAATTATGATTTTTCCACAGAACCTTTACAAATGGTACCTTCTTGTTCCGTAGCTCTTTCATTTCTCGAGCTAGAATTTCCACTGGCTCTTCTTCATAAGTTAGATCTAGTCATATCTCTATAGGTTCTGCTGATATGATATGAGATGGATCTGATCGATATCTTCTCAACATGGACACATGGAATACATTATGAATCTTGTCTAACTCAGGTGGTAAAGCTAATTTGTACACCACAGGACCTATGCGTTCAAGTACCTCATAAGGTCAATTGAACCTAGGACTCAACTCTCCTTTCTTTCCAAATTAGAAAATCCTTTTCCAAGGTGAGACTTTTAAGAATACCTTGTCACCAACTGTATACTCAATATCCCTCATTTTCAAATCTGCATATGATTTCTGTCTATCAACAACAGTTTTCAGCCTATCTCTTATTACTCTCACTTTTTCCTCTGTCTGCTGTACTAAATCTAGACCCACTACTTTTGTTTCATTAAGCTCAGTCCAATATAGAGTTGTTCTACATTTCCTCCCATACAAGGCTTCATATGGTGCCATGCCGATACTGGCTTGGTGACTATTATTGTAGGCAAATTCTATCAATCGAAGATGTTTGTCCCAATTGCCTTTAAATTCTATCACACAACTCCTCAACATATCTTCCAATATCTGTATGACCCTTTCTGATTGTCCATCTGTTTATGGGTGGAAAGCTGTGCTGAAATTGAGTCGAGTACCCATGGCTTGATGCAAACTTTTTCAGAATTTTGATGTGAACCTCGGGTCTCGATCTGAAATGATTGAAATTGGCACACCATGTAAACGGATTATCTCATTAACATAGATCTCTGCCAAACGGTTCAATGGATAATCCATCTTGATCGGTAGAAAATGAGCTGATTTAGTGAGCCGATCCACCACTACCCATATTGAATCATGCCTCTTTTGTGTCAAAGGAAAACCAGAAACAAAATCCATTGTAACTCTTTCCCATTTCCACTCCGGAATTGAAATTGACTGCAATAATCCACTTGGTTCTTGATGCTCAGCCTTCACTTGCTGACAAGTTAAACATCTGGTAGTATACTCAGTGATATCTCTTTTCATTCCTGGCCACCAGTAATATGCCTTCAAGTCATGATACATTTTGTTGCTTCATGGGTGCATTGCATAAATAACATTGTGAGCTTCCTTCAAAATATCTTGTTCCAATTCTGGTATGTCTGGCACACATAACCTGCCCTTTTGCCTTAAACTCCCATCTGAAATCAATAGTAAATTCTGGTTTTTCACCCTTTTTCATCATTTCAAAGATTTCCTTTAATTTCGTGTCCTGCTTCTGATTGTTCTTTACTTGTTGGATTAATGTGGGTTGAATCCGCAATTCTGCCCAAATAATATATAATTAAATTATTATTTCATTTTTTTCTTGTTCACTTAATAAATTTAACTTTTAACATTTACCTACCAGAGTTTTTCTAGTCAGAGCGTCTGCTACCACATTGGCCTTACCCGACTGATAAACAATGATACAATTGTAGTCTTTAATTAATTCTAGCTATCGCCTCTGTCTGAAATTGAGTTCCTTTTGTGAAGGCAAATATTTCAGACTTTTATGGTATGTATAGATATAACATTGCTCATCATACAGGTAGTGTCGCCATATTTTGAATGCAAACACAATGGCTGCTAGTTCCAGATCATGTGTCGGATAATTTCTCTCATGAGGCTTCAGTTGTCTGGAAGCATAAGCGATCACTTTGCCTTCTTGCATTAATACACAACCCAAACCATTAAGGGAAGCATTACTGTACACCATAAAATCTTTTTTTGCAGTAGGCTATGTCAACACTGGTGCCTCTGTCAACATTTTCTTCAACTTATCGAAGCTAGTCTGGTACCGGTCTGTCCACTCAAATTTGGTCTCCCTTCTAAGCAATTTTGTCAGTGGTGAGGCTATCATTGAAAATCCTTTCACAAATATCCGATAATAACCAGCCAAACTAAGAAAACTTCTCACCTCTATCACATTTCGAGGCAGTTTCCAGTTGAGGATTGCCTCTACCTAACTGGTGTCAACTCTGATCCCATCGGCTGAGACAATATGCCCTAAAAAAGCCACTTCATCTAACCAGAATACACATTTTGACAAGTTCGCATACAATTGATTCTCTCTCAAGGTATGGAAGACAATACAAAGATGTTGATTATGCTCTTCTCTGCTTCTGGAGTACACCAAGATAACATCTATGAACACCACCACAAACTGGTCCAAATAAGGCCTAAAGATTCTATTCATTAGATCCATAAATGCTGCTGGGCCATTTGGCAGGCCAAAAGGCATTACTAAGAATTCATAATGACCATACCGAGTCCTAAATTCTGTTTTGGAAATGTCTGATTCTTTAATTCTCAATTGGTGATAACCTGATCTGAGGTCAATTTTAGAAAATACCCCTGCTCCTTTCAACTAATCAAACAAGTCATCTATTATCGGCAAGGGATATCTGTTCTTAATTGTCATCTTGTTCAATTGACGATAATCAATGCACAAACGAAAGGTGTCATCCTTCTTTTTCACAAATAGAACCGGAGCACCCCAAGGTGAGACACTAGGCCTGATAAACCCTTTCTCTAACAACTCTTGCAACTGCATTTTTAATTCTTTTAGTTCAGCAGGTGCCATTCTATAAGGAGTGATCGATATCGAGCCTGTGCCTGGCAAAACATCAATGGCAAACTCTATCTCCCTAATAGGTGGTAACCTTGGCAAGTCCTCAGGGAAAATATCTGGATATTCACATACTATAGGAATCTCCCTGAGATCTAGACTTTCTTTCTTGGTATCTACAATATGTGCCAAAAATGCTTCACATCCCTTTTTGATAAGCTTACTTGCCTTCGTCACAAAAATGACATTAGTCAAGTATGGTCGGTTCTCACCCAGGACAATCACGTCATCCTATCGTGAATTCTTGAAAGTCACTTTCCTATATTGACAATCCACCATTGCCTTATGTTGAGTTAACCAATCCATCCCCAAGATTGCATCAAACTCACGAAATCACAACTCTATTAGGTCAGTTGGAAATTCTACATTCTGAGCTTTGATTGGACTGTTTTTATAGACTCAACTAACTTTCACTCCATGACCCAAAGGATTTGTCACTAATATATCACAATCTAATTCCTCTGCTACCATATTCCCCTTACTAGGTGGTGACGTGCATAAGTATGAATGTGTAGAACCCAGATCTATCAGTACAAATAAATCAGTATCATAAAGAGAAAATTTACCGATAATGACATCCGGGGCATCCTGCTCCTCACGAGCTCTCATGGCATATGCTCGGGCTGGGGCTCGACTACCTTCTGCTCTATTCACTAATTCTGATATACTTTGCCCAATCCTGCCACTTCTAGAATGTCCATGTCCCCAACCTCTGCCTCGAGTGACATTCTGAACCTGCACTAATACTACACCACCTGTACCTCTTCCTCTGGGGCAATCTTTCTGTTTGTGCTATGTAGATCCGCAACGTAAGCATGATCCAGTAATCGACCAGCAATCACCTACATATGATCTCCCACAATGTTGACATATGACACATATGAATCTCTTGTTACCCGAAGCTGGTGCACTAGCTGTAGACCCCTCTAGCCTCAACTGTTGGCTTTACCTAGCTGAAAAGGTTGATCTAGCACTCCGTGACTGGAAAAACCTCGGCACTATCTGTCCCCTTTTACTTGATGTCTGGGCCATGCTAATTGTCGACCTCTGTGGTGGCTCTTCTATCCTCTTTCTCTTTGACCTCTTTTCCACACTGATGGCTGAGGATACTAGTGTAGCAAAATCCTCAAGCTGAAGGGCGGTCACCATATTCCCAATATCATCATTAAGCCCATCCTCAAATCTATGTCATCTGTCTGCTTCATCTGCAATGATTCCAGTCGCATATTTACTTAGTCGGGTGAAGGCTTGGTATGAATTGAACGAGGAAGGATCCCGCATCATCTCATATTCAGCAACTGACTTGTTTCCTTACTTCAAGTCTTGAAACTCCCTTTTCTTTTCATTCACATAAACTCTAGCACATACTTCTTACTAAATTCTGCCTTGAAGAAATTCCAAGAAGGTGGTTTCAGTGTCTAGGGCTTTGATAAAATTGATTTCCATCAATCATAGGCATGATCATTTAAAAGGGACACTGCATATCTGACCTTCTCTTCCTCTGGACACTCAAGTTCCTCAAACACCCTTTTTGTGGACTCCATCCAAAACTCTGAAGCTGTTGGGTCATCCTCCCTCCTTTCCATAAAATCTGTGGCCCCATATTTTCTCAGCTTATCAATCCGAGGTTTTGGCTGAGGTGGAGGAGGAGGTGGAGCTGGTTGTGGAACTTCTTGTACTATCCTTGCAACAAGTTTGCTATCTGTTCCATAAGAGGTTTTTGTCCTAAATTAGTCTGTCCCTTTGCTCTCGGCGGAGCTACTACACTCGGCCCGGAATCTCTCACTGATGGAGGTTGTCTGAGATTGGCTGAGTCTAAAAGGCTATTACTCAGTTCATCTTCCGAGAAATCTTATTCCGATCCGGAATCCATATCTACCTATAAACTAGAAGAAGGGAGGCAAGTCAGATAATTGCAGCATTTTACACATATGCATGAGACACATTATATTTTACACCCACTAATTAAGAATCAATTAGCCTGGCTCTGATACCACTAAATGTAGCACTCTCATACCCTACTAAACGTTAATAGGATATGGAAGTGCTAATAAGCTCATTTGCTTTATAACCAATGTTCAAATCATTGTAATAATTTTTTTTTCGAGTTTATTATTAGCGAAATATTTATTACTATTTTTTTCCATTTAAATATATAACTAGTGATGGAAATAGTTTGATTTAAAAGAACTCATGCAATTAAACCATAATATTTAGAAATAATACTAGATTTATAAAATTACAAAATTTATTCCTTATAAATCCTACATACCACAAATTTACATAAAAAAAATATTCTTTGAATTTAAATTTTGCAACATAATTTTGAAAACATACAAAAAGAACTAGACAGCTGCAATCTGATCTTGGGGGTTCCCTCTTCTTCGGTCGCCCTATCGGAACAACTACTTCTATTTATCTGCGCGTGAAACACACGCGCTAAGCTTCTAGCTTACTGGTACGTTTGACAACGATCCAATAATTACATAAATAATTCTAAAATAAAATATTTTTGAAACTACAATTAATTTATTAAGCATGCCAAATATTCAATTAATAATAAAATCATTTTCTTCATGCAAAAATATTTAATTCACAATTATGACATTTCATTCATTAAGCATGCTTGAAATTTCTTAACAATTCAAGATATAAAATTCACAATATCAATTTCATAATTTATATTTTTTCTGTTATTTATTTAATAGCCCTCGACATCGTAGATCGGAACTAAACACTGGATACAGGGTTTCTGCTCTCTGCCAGTATACTCGGTGCCTACATAATTATTTTATAACTCGGCGTTTAACGCATATATTTCCAATAACAACTCAGCACCTTTTTGGTGCCTATGTAATTTTTGAATTCAACACTATTTCTTAGTTCCTAGGTAATTTCAACTTAGCACTATTTCTTAGTGCCTACTTAAATTAAATCTCAGTAATATTATTTTTAGTGCCTACATTTCTACCCTTTTATTGGCATGTCAACTTATCCTAATTTCTAGTTCTCAACTAGATGTTATAGAGCCTAATTATATTTGTTACCTTTATTGTTATTTACACAAATTATGTAGGTAACATTAATATAAATTCTACATAAATGTAATAATTCCTATTAAATATTTTACAACCTCAAACTTGCTCATTTAATCATTATAACTATAAGAAAAGTCAATTAATATATTTTCTATCACAAAATTTCACAATCAATAAATTTTTTACAAGCTGTCCTATTCTGGACAACATTTCTGTCTATATTGGTCTGTCTTTTTCGTCTATTTTTATATGGAAATTGGACACGTGACAAACTAAAAAAATATAGGTACCTGTTTTATCTTTAAGTTCCAACTGGAATTACATTAAAAAGTATTTTGTAGCAAAAGTTATGAATTTTCTCCTAATCTACATTCACTGCAATCTGCCCAGTATTTTACTGGATAGAATTTTGCCTTATACTGGTCTGTATTTTTTGTCACTTTTTAGTTGGAAATTGGACAAGTGATAAACTAAAAACATATAGTTACATATCTTATCTTTAATTTCCAACTATAATTACATTAAAAAGAATTTTTTAGCAAAATGTATGAATTTTCTCCTAAGCTATGTTCATTGCAAACTGCCTAGTATTTTACAGGACAGAATTCTGCCTTATATTGGTCTGTATTTTCCGTCAATGTTTCGATGGAAATTGCACAAGTTATAAACTAACAAAATATAGGTACATATCTTATCTTTAATTTCCAAATGGAATTACATTAAAATGAATTTGGTAGCAAAAGTTATGAATTGTCTCCTAAGCTACATTCACCGCAATCTGCCCAGTTTTTTTTTTTTAACAGATTTCTATGTCAACTTTGTGTCCCTTTTTCACCTAATTTCAGGCATATTCAGGTCTAATAGTCAGCATAAACGTTCAAGATCTATGTCTTAAATTTCCAACCCAACAAGAATCTTTCAGAAATGATTTCCAGAACTCAAGTTATGATCAAAACACTATATACTGTTCATAAGACGAATTTTCCAGGACATCAATTAAATCATACATTTTCCATTTTCATGCATCAATCTCATATTCTAGTTTTTATTTTCATATTCATGGCATCATTTAATTGCCACTTAATTTCTCAATCAAATATCAAGAATTTCATACACATCACAAAATTAAAATCAACATTTTTATATATTGAATTTTTGCCAAATGTACATACCTCAAAATTCTACTTCTCTTCACTTTTCTCTTCCTCTTAGATAGCCTTTTCCTTGCCCTTACTTCCCCTTTGATTTTGGTTCAAAGGTTGTTCACTTCCTTGCCCTAACAATAAATTTTATACTAATCAAACACTAATCCACCCTTAATCACCGTTAACATCTTAATCACCTTAAATTACTAACTTTAATGGAAACTAACCCCAAAATCAAAGAAAAGAGAAGAAGAAAAGTGAGAAGATGGAAAATCTAAACTCACCTTTGATGATCTTCCAAGTGGCTAAAATTTTCTCTCTCTTTTTCTTTTCCTTTCTTCCTTCCTCTTCCTTGGTTTTTCTCACTTTACTTCACTTTCTTCATGATCTTGCCTTAATCCCCTTTTTTTCATCTAATCTTAGCTTTAATTGAAGAACAAAAAGAAGAACATTTAGGGAGGAGGAAAGTCACGGCCAAAGAAGAAGAAAAGGGAGAGAAATGGGTTTGGTCAAGATGAAAAAGAAGAAAAATGATAAAAAAAAATGGAAATTTGACTTTTTATAGTTGGATTAGGTGGGTGGTTAGGATTAGTTGTTAATCCTGCTTTCCATTGGTCCATTAATTTAAATCACTCTTAATTTATCTTAATTAAAAGAATATTCCTTTCCTTAGATAAAGAATATTCCATTTTTATGTCTTCTTATAATTTCTGTGCCAAAAACACTACAATTTCTAATTTCGTTCAGCGAAAAATTATTTTTTTCCCAATTTTAATTCCAAACTTCAAAATTCTCAATTAATAATATCCAAAATATTTTTCTCCCATCTTATTATTATTTTAATTTATTTCTTTCATGTCCAAATTTAGACCCGATCGGCTCGGCGTGCCGGATTTTGCTCAACCGCGACCGTGGCCTAAATTATCGGGCATTAGACTTGCAAAGCCATTAAATGATATTACAGGATATAAATAAAAATTTACTATCACTGTCAACAGGATATTTTATCTTTTCAGTATGTTATGTGTGATTATTTAATATAGGGATAGGTTATACTTAATTGCATAAGATGTGGTCTTACAAGTAGGGTTTATTAATACCGAAACCTTTATAAATCTTGTGTGTGATATCTTTCCTTCCCTGCTCTATTTAATTTTTATTTCATACTTAAAGTTAAGAAATTTTTATTTCATAACCAATTCAACCCCCTTCTTGGTTCATTATCTGGCAACCTCAATAAAAGGGTAGAAATGTAGGCACAAGAAAATAGTGCTGAGATTTAATTTACATAGGAACTAAGAAATAGTGTTGAGTTGAAATTAGGTAGGCACTAATAAATAGTGTTGAGTTCGAAATTATGTAGGCACCAAAAAAGTGCTAAGTTATTGTGGAAAATGTAGGCGTTAAAGGCCGAGTTATAAAATTATTAAGTAGGCTCCGAGTATACTACTGGAGAGCAGGAACGTTGTATCCAGTCTAAGATATCGTGGGTTATCAAATAAATAGAAAAATAAATTGTAAATTATTAAATTGATATATTAAATAGTATGTCTTGTATTGTTAAATAATTTCAAGCATGCTAAATGAATGAAATGTTATAATTAATGAATTATTTATTTTTGCTTGACGTAAATGGTATTCATATTATTTGAATATTTTGGCATGCTTAGTAAATTAATTGTAGTTTCTAAAATTTTATTTTAGAAATATTTATATAATTATTGGATAGTTGACAAATGCACCACTAAGCTAGTAGCTTAGCTCGTGTGTTTCACACGTAGATAAATAGACATAGCATTGCGTTAGGGATTTGGAAATTGTATTGCTTTAGGAATCAAAGAAAAGAGGAACCCCAATATCAAATTACAACAGTTTATTTTCTTTTTGTATATTTTGGAAATTGTATTGTGAAAATTAAATTTTAAGAATTTCTTTTGATGTAAATTTGCGGCATGTAGGATTTATAAGAAGTGAATTTTATAATTTATATACTTGGTATTATTTGTAAATGTATTTCTAAATATTATGCTTTAATGAATGAGTTCTTTTAACTCAAAATATTTCCATCACTAGTTACATATTTAAATGGAAAATAAAGGGAAAATAAATATAGAAATAAATATTCTGCTAATAATAAACTCAAAAAATTGAAAAACAAATTATACAATAATTTGAGCATTGGTTTATACAAAAAAAAAAGAGCTTAGGAGCATTTCTATACACTATTAACGACTAATAGGGTAAAGGAGCACTACAGTTAGTGTTGGGTTTTGAAGAATGAATCACAATCATAAATGTAGTGGAAAAATAAAATTTCAAAATCCAAAACAAAAGATCATACTTGTGCCATTAAAAGTATTTCATATAAATATAGAGCTTAGAAATTATACCTTGTAATTTCTTATTTGTTATTCAAATCTTCACTTTGTTGGGTTGTAGCAAATCACAACAATCCATACTAGGATGTCTCTAATGATAATCCATGCGAAGAATGAAGAAGAAACTATCAAAAGAAATGGTTTGAACAAATTCAAAATGCAAGCTTTGAAAGTCTTCTTGAGAGAATTTTATTGTCTTAAAAATATTTTTTTCACAAAAAAAATTTTCATGTCTTTCTTTATGCCATTTGATGTATTTTCTATTTGAATCAAATTCAAAGAAAAGATTAAAAGTCAAAAATGGAGAAAAATGAATTGAATGAATTGAATGAATAGTGAATATGCTTAGTGACCATAATTAGCCTAATTAAGGCGAAATTCACTCGTTGATGATCTGTTTTGTGGTCCCATATGACAAATGATTCTGTTTCAAATGGAGTGTCTGCCATAGCTTATTTGCAAGTGCAAATCTTGAATTGCAGTCATGAAATTCTATAGCAGTCGTGAGATTACTGTTTTGATTTTGAGTTACAAGACATCTTTAATTGTTTGAAAATTGACTAAGTAAACAATATTCAATTGGTTTGAAACTTTGAAAACTATAACAACAACATTGAATAAAGACATTAGTACCATTTAATATGATTGTCAATATCCAAAGAGAGATCAATCACCCTAGGGTCAACAGCGAACAACAAATGAGATTGTGTCGACTAACTTTGAACCCATGAATATCACCCTTTCCTTTAGTTTTAGGAAATAACTCAAATTTACCTTCAACACAAATAATGAAAGGGTAAGGCAAAAGATGGTTATTGTCTCTAAGTCCTCTCTTAGGCACAATAGGGCCAACATCTATTCCTTGAAAACAAAATCGTATATTTGATAGTAGTAAAACATTACTTAATTATTCTAACCCATTTTTCATAAGAGCCAAGCTAAAGCAATGTACATTTTAAAAAATTTCAGTCAACTATCATATGCTTTATTGATGTCAATTTTGAGTTTAGATTATATGATGGATATTTTCAAAAGCTATAAGCATATTGTTAGTTTTAAGCCTTTTAGGCACAAAAGAACAATGAGAATTACTAAAATCTTTGGAAGGAAAATCTTAATTTTGTTGGCCAAAACCTTAGAAAATTTTTTTAATGACGTTACACAAAAATGTAGGCCATAAATCATGCATTTTGAAAGGATTATCGTTCGTACGGATCAATGCCATATTAGTATTATTAAGACCCACGTAAAATGGCTTTTGGTTAATCCAATTTATGCAACTGATCACCAAATCTTGACCCATAATATACCAAAATTGCTATTAAAAAACTGCGTTCATCCCATCAAGCTGAAAAGCCTTATCGAGATGCATTTGAAAACAACTTTGATGAATTCACTATCAAGGAATGGAGCATTAAAACTTTGTTATCCTTCTTACTTATCCTCCCCACATATTAGAAAAAAATCCAAAACACAACAATTAAACTCAAAAAAAATGTTATCAAAATAATTATACACAACATTACCCATACCCAGACTATCTGAGACCATTGACTGTTATCATCCTGCTAAGGCAAGATCATATCAATTCTCTTTATTATGCTACCTTGAGCAAGGAAATAATGAGACTTAAAATCTCCATTCTTAAGCCAAACTATTTTAGATATTTTCTTCTAGTACACTTCTTTTTTTATTTAAAAGCAAGTTAATATCATTACTGGCACTACTAGTATTAGCACTAATACCTTGAACCTACCTAACCTTCATTAATCTTTCTTTTAAATTTCAATTTTTAGGCTTAAAATTCACTGGAAGCTTTCAACTACAATCAACCAAAGCTATTTAACATATATGAATATGACCAAGCATATCAAGATGTGAATTATTTGGCCAACAGTCATCAACTATGTTATAAATACTCTCTTCTAGCAACCATGCATTATCAAATTTAAATTTCCTTTTGTTGCCCAGATATTGTACCAAGAAAGGGGGTTGAATTGGATATTAAAATTTCTTAACTTTTAAGTGCAGAAAGAAAAGGTTAAGTTGAGTAGGGATAAGAAGATATCACACAAGAATTTTTATAGAGGTTTAGGTGTTAACAAACCCTACTCCTCTTAGCAATCTCAATTGGGAGTTTCACTAACACACTAAGTGTTACAATGGAGTTTTACAAGCTCACTCCCAACTATGGTGTTTCTAACAATGGATCACAACCTAACCTATAAATCCCTTATGTATTACAGAGAATTAATGTTTGTTTTGAAAGTATTAAATACACAAATGGCTACAACAAGATTTTGATTTGAAGTCTTAGCTATTCTTTTTTTTTTCTAGATTCATTAATGACTTGCATTTATACTTCCATGACAAATTATAGTCGTTTGGTTGCATTTAATGTGAAAATAGTCATTGCACCAACTCTTAATTTCACGCCTGACATGTTTCTATTTCCTCTTTCACGGTCGTGAGTATGAGTGTCACGATCATGACTGTTCTTCTAAGCCGTGACTTGAGTGGTGACTTCAGCTATGAAATATTCTGGAAGGATTTGAAGTGTTTAATCACGGGTGTGACATTATTATTTCACAAGCATGAACATCTTGTTAGAGGAGTGCTCTAAAGGCAATCACCTTTAGCACTTATTGTACAAATTTATTTAATTAATAAAAGACTTTTTCATTAATTTGATGTTCATTTGATATATGAATTGATAAGTGATCTTAAATCAATTAATAAATTCCTTGATACATAACATAGCATGAAGGAAATCATGATGAGATCATGATATTGAGATTCTTATCATGTGTAATTATGTTAGTATCAAAATTATTCCTAGTCATAGGATTAATGAGATGGGACATTATTAATCCAGACAAACTAGCACATGTTACACTCCTTGATTGGATCGAGTAGTAGATCTCATAATCTATAAACATGAGATGTTTACAATTAACATGTTGATGCTTGCTAAGTGTAGCTAAATACATTGAATGACCAACTATAAGACATTCATATGGATAATCTATTCAAATGTCAATGATAGTCTCATCATAGCAATGGTGCAAGTATCCTTAGACTTGATGTACTTAA
The DNA here is from genome assembly GCA_023653625.1 of Triadica sebifera. NCBI lineage: Eukaryota > Viridiplantae > Streptophyta > Magnoliopsida > Malpighiales > Euphorbiaceae > Triadica > Triadica sebifera. The sequence goes on along the minus strand of CM042892.1, from coordinate 38,488,074 downwards.
GGATATCTTGAATATTGATTATGTATTTTGATACTATTCCTTGTTGCCTTAGAGAGGTAGCTCATAGGGTGGTGATTGGATACAACTTGAGGTATTCGAAGGTAATTGGGTAACCAATAAAGAATTCACCACTCTTGATAGAAGTAATGTATACCCATGGTCTCTTGTCATGGTCATTACTCAGGAATCTATGGCCGGAGTGGAAATGTGATAAAGATAGTCTTAAATGACAAATCCAATAAAGTAATGAGCCTCAAGGACAAGAACTAACATTGCTTGGACTAGACGTGACATAGTCAGTCTAGTGGGAGTTGACACATGTCCATACTCTAAACCAAGTGGGGTATAGAATGTGAAAGGAATAATTGCACAGAAATTGTCTATGGAAAGGTTCGTAGTCAAACCATTGACTTTCCGGTTAATTGGGGGTCATGATGTGTTATTAGATACAGCTCATGACCTGCTTAAATTAATTGTTAATTTAAGTGGCCAACATAACTAGGAACCTAATGGGTCATACGCATTGAAGATATGAAAAATCAGTAAAATGGTCTTGGATAGGATCCAAAATATGAGAGAATTATTTTAGGATAGATCGCGATGAGATCGCACGAAAAAATTGTTCGGGAGTGTCACAGGCCCGCACTAGCCTATACGGGCTAGGCAGGCTACTGGCCAGCCTTGCGGGCCAACTGGGCTACCCAGCAGTAGCCCCTAGCAGCTCAGTGCGCCTGAAGCTTCCCATTTATTGGCCAATGGCTGTTTTTGGCCATAATTAGGCCAATTATGGCCAATTACTATTCATTAGTCTCCATTTTCTCCATTTTTTGACTTTTCATCTTATTTTTGAATTTGATTCAAATAGAAAAGACATCAAATGATAGAAAATAGACATGGAAATATTTTTTGTGAAAAAAAATATTTTTAAGATGCAACAAAAATTCTTTTAAGAACACTTTCAAAGCTAGCACTTTAAAGTTGTTCAAACTATTTCTCTTGATAGTTTCTTCTTCGTTCTTCGTATGGATTATCATTAGAGACATCCTAGTATGGATTGTTGTGGTTTGCTACAATCCAACAAAGTGAAGATTTGAAGAACAAATAAAAATTACAAGGTATAATTTTTAACATTTGCATTTATATAAATTAGTTTTAATGGTATAAGTATGATCTTTTTTTTTTGGTTTTGAAAAGTTTTATTTTCGCTGCATTTTTTAATATGATTCATTCTTTAAAACCCTACATTGGTAAAAGAGACTCCTTGTATCAATTAAAATTAATTTTAATTGAAAGTGAAATGGTTTTGCATGTTTTTGATGATTTTGGATCAATAGGTTTTGTTCATGCATAGAATTGTTTTGTTTTATGGTAAATGGGGTCTGCGTGTCTCTACCTTTCTTTCTTTCTTGTATATTTCTCTTCTTATCTTACACCCATCAAATGTAAATTGAAGTTTTTTATATTTTTAAATATATAATTAGATTACATAGGATTAGGATAAAATGGAGATACAAATGAGCAATAAGCAAATGAGGTGGTGCCATAATTCTTATCTTACTCCCATCAAATGTAAATTGAAGTTTTTTATATTTTTAAATATATAATTAGATTACATAGGATTAGGATAAAATAGAGATACAAATGAGCAATAAGCAAATGAGGTGGTGCCATAAACAAGAAGACTTAGAAATATGAATTTGATTTCTATTTTGAGCTGTAAATTCATGCATATACCTAGGTAAAACCTAGTCATTCTTCTTTAGCTCAAGAGATTGACTTTAGTATGTCTATAATCATGTCATATAGTTAATGTAACTATCTTTATATTTTTATGTGATGAATGTATGATATATAAAATTATGTAATAATAACATGATGAGACTTAACAAAGAACTTTCTCGTTAAATAAATAATTACGTCTTGTGCCTTCCATTAATATAGAGAGAACCAAAGTTCTTCTAGAGTTAGGTTTGTTGAGTTGCCTCAAGTTCACTCTATAAGAATATGTTCAAATCATTGAAATTAGATTTCACGATTAATGGATTGGACTTAATTGATATCATTAGTTTGTTAGATTTGAACCAAGATTAATGTGTATTGGAAGCCAAGTTGGGTTAGTATACATGAGATGTACACATATCAAGAGTTGATGGCCCAATGTATGTGCACACATCAATTAGTTGATAGCACAAGATTTGATAGTTGCATGAATAATGCATTTTGGTATGGATTAGATACCTACCAACTAAACTAAGGATGGCTTGTTGAGTTGCCTCAAAGTTATTTTTAGCTAGTTGGATATCAACCATGTTAGAGAGGTGCGCTAAAGGCAATCACCTTAGACACTTGATGCACTCATTTATTATTAATAAAAAGCATTTTCATTATATGGTATTCATTGCATATGAATTGATATATATATATTAAACCGTTTCATGAAGTCTTTGGTACGTAATACAACATGAAGGAATTCATGATGAGATCATGATGATGAGATTCCTATCATGTGTAATTGTATTTATACCCAAATTAACCCTAGTTATAGGATTAACAAAATGGGACATTGTTAATCTGGATAAACTAGCACATGTTATACTCTTTGATTAGGTCAAGCAACTTATCTCATAAGTTGAAAACATGAGATGTTTAGAGTTAACATGTGGATGCTTGCTAAGAGTAGCAAATACATTGGATGACCTGCTATGAGACAATCACATGGATATCTATTCAATGTCAGTAATAGTCTCATCATAGCAATTATGCAAGTATTCTTAGACTTGAGATACCAATTCTACCACACTTTGGAACCAAAAGGTGTTTGTTTCAAAGCATGTTGTCTTCTTAGAGAATGAGTTTTTTCTAAAAGAAGATAGTGGGAGCAAGATTGAACTTGATGAAATTCAAGATGCTCAAATAGATGTAGTCTAGCTGACAAAATCTGAGTCTGTTACTCATAGAGATAAGTAGGATACGCATTGTTCCTGAGAGATATGGATTTTTCATAAGCGAACAAAATGATGTATTGCTCAGAAAGAATGATGAGCCTACTACCTACGAAGAAGTTATGAATTATTCATAATCTGATAGATGGCTAAAAGCCATGCAGTTATATATGGATTCCATGTTTGAAACTACATATGGACTTTGGTTGACCCACCTGAAGGGATAAAATACATTGGGTGCAAATGGGTTTTCAAGAAAAAGACTGACATGGAATGTAATATAGTTACCTATAAAGTTAGACTCGTAGCTAAAGGATATCGTCAAAGACAAAGTGTTGACTATAATGAAACTTTTTCTCCAGTTGCTATGCTTGAATACATCCGAATACTCCTAGCCATTGTTGCTCATTATGATAACGTGATTTGAAAAATGGATGTAAAAACAAATTTCCTTGATGAAAATCTAACAGAGGATGTGTACATGACACTACTTGAGGGTTTCACATTAAATGATGACAAAAAGGTATACAAATTGCAAAGATCCATTTATGGATTGAAGCAAGCATCCAGGAGCTAGAACATCCAATTTGATGAGACAATCAAAGAGTTTGGTTTCTTATAAAATGTGGATGAACCTTGTGTTTACAAGAAGGCTAGTGGGACTGCAGTCATATTCCTAGTATTATATGTAAATGACATACATTTTATAGGAAACGACATCTTAGTTCTTCAATCAGTCAAAAATTGGCTTTCTAAGAATTTCTCCTTGAAAGACTTTGGAGAAGTGACCTACATACTGGGGATAAAAATCTATAAAGATAGATCTAAAAGGTTGCTTAGTCTTTCTTAGTCTATATATATAGATAAGATGCTAATGAGGTTTAGCATGGAACAGCCCAAAAGTGGATTAATTCCTATGACTCATGGGATAACCCTCTCAAAGTCTATGTGTCCAAAAACACATGATGAATGGACACGCATGAGTAGGATTCCATATACTTCAACTATTGGATCCATCATGTATGCTATGTTATGCACTGGAACCGATGTATCATATGCTCCAAGTGTCATGAGCAGATATCTGTCAGATCCCGATGAGGGGCATTAGGTGGTTTTCAAGAATATCCTTAAGTACTTAAGAAGAACTAAGGATGCATTCTTGGCTTATGGAGATGGTGAGCTTAAATGGTGGAGTAGTCAGTTGGAAGAGTTACAAGCAAGAGACGACTGCAAATTCCACAACTGAAGCAGAGTACATTGCAGCTTCTGAGGTAGTTAAGGAAGCAGTTTGGATAAAGAAATTTGTCACAGAGTTGGAAGTGGTTCTTAGCATTATTGATCCAATACCCTTGTATTGTGATAACAATGGAGCCATTGCATAAGCAAAGGAGCCACGGTCTCATCAAAGATTCAAGCATGTACTCAAGCATTACCATATGATTCGAGAAATCATAGGTAGACATGATGTAAAGATAGAGAGAGTTCCCACTGATTAGAATATAGTTGTTCCTCTCACTAAGCCACTTTCCCAAAAGAAACATGATAGTCATATTCTCACTTATGGTATAATGTATAAAGGCAATTGACTTTAGTGCAAGTGGGAGATTGTTAAAGAGGTGCCCTAAAGGCAATTACCTTAGGCACTTGATGTACTCATTTATTATTAATAAAAGGCATTTCATTATATGGTATTCATTGCATATGAATTTATATATATCTTAAACCATCTAATGAAGTCCTTGGTATGTAACACAACGTGAAGGTGATGAGATCATGTATAATTGTGTTTATACCTAAATTATCCCTAGTTATAACATTAACAAAATGAGACATTGTTAATCCGAATAGACTAGCACATGTTATACTCCTTGACTAGGTCAACAAGCAGCTGATCTCATAAGCTGAAAGTATGAGATGTTTAGAGTTAACATATGGATGCTTGCTAAGAGTAGCAAGTACATTGCATGATCTACTATGAGACAATCATATGGATATCTGTTTAATGTCAGTAATAGTCTTATCATAGCAATGGTGCAAGTATCCTTAGACTTGAGATACTCAAGGTTATCTTCGATTCTAAATCCTATACTTTGTCTCCATTCCTTGTTGCCTCTAAAGAGGTCACTCATAGATTGGTGATTGGGTATAGCATTAGGTATTCGAAGGTAGTTGAGTAGTCAATAAAGGATTCACCACTCTTGATAGAATGAGAGGACACCTATAGCCTCTTGTAGAGATCATTACTTAGAAATCCTTGGCCAAGGTGGACATGTCTTGAAGAAGGTCTTCAAATACATATTTGATCAGGGTAATGAGTCTTATAGATAAAAAGTAATATCATTTGGACTAGATGTGACATATTCAGTCTAGTGGGAGCTAATAAACAGACCATGCTTTGAACCAAATGAGGTATAGTTTGGTGAAAGGATAAATTGCACGATAATTGTCTATAGAAGGGTTTACAGTTAGACCACTGACTTTCCAATCAATTGGGGGTCATGATGTGTTGCTAGATACCGCTCATAATATGTTTGAAATTATATGATGATTTGAGCTGCCAACATAACTAGGAACCTAATGGGTCACATGCATAGAAGGAATGAAGAAAATGTGAAATAAGCATTGGATTGGATCCAAGACATAAGAGAGAGAAACAATTTGTCCATGACAAAGGGGAGTCACGACCGTGACACTACTATTCAAGGTCGTGAAAGCCCCGATATTAGCTTTTATGATTTAGGTTTTTCTATTTTGAATAAAATTCTTATGCATGGGTTACGTATGTCCAATCCTAATATGATTAGAGGCCCTCTAAATAACCCTTTTAAGGGCTAAATTCATTGCTGCAACCTTGAGGAATAAAAGTTATCCTCTCTTCTTCTCTTTCAAGTTGAAACACCATAGCATTTTGGTGCTTTGACACCCCATTCCTCATTGAAGTTGTTTCTTTCGTTCCTTCATGTGGATTACTATTAGAGAAACAACCCAACTTGGAGGAAAGGCTCACAAGCTTGAATGATTGAAAAGAAACAAACAAGGTAATCAATTTTTTCCATATTGATGGTATGATCCGATTGTAATGTTCATAGGGCGTTCCATAGTTTTTGGGTTCAATTAATTTTAAATTTTTGTTGTGCCATGTAAGAGATGCACGTTAAGAATGCAACAGATCCATAAGGAGAACTTCCATATAGGTTCTCTCGAGTTCACAGTAAGGGCTATGGATTCGCAATAAAATAGTGGGAGTCATAATGCGATTTATTAAAGATATAATTAACATGCATTTTCATGTACATTCTAACATGCTTTATTTTATATCTAGGTTGCTAGAATCATATCATGTCGACAAGTGTGAATTTGCGATTACTAATGAAGTCAAATAAGTTGACTAGGCCTAGCTTTTTAGATTGGCTAAGGAATTTGAGAATAGTTCTCAAATCCGAAAAGATTGGCTATATCCTAGATAAGATGCTCCCCAATTCCCCTGCTGCTAATGCTTCTAAAGATGTTCAGAAAACATATCAAAATCATCTCGATGATAGTGAGATGGCAAGCTGCATTATGCTTGCTATTATGTCAGCTAAGTTGCAAAAACATCAGGAGGTTATAGATGCTAATTCCATAGTCTACCATCTAAGGGAGCTTTTTCATGAGCAAGCATGTTCCAAAAGGTTCAAAATGTCAAGGTTGATCTTCCGCACTAAGATAGTTGAGGGGACATCTGTAGTTCAATATACACTGAAGATGAATGGCTATATTGAGAGGTTGGGCACCTTGTGATTTGTGATGGACCATGAATTAAGTATTGACTTAATTCTAACTAGTTTTTCTGATAGTTTTTCACAGTTTGTTGTTTTGTGCTTAACTATAGGATGAACTAAATATCCACCACTATTATTGAGCTAATCAACATGCTCAAGACAATTGAGCCATCTGTCAAGAGGGACAGTAAGGTTGTGATGTTGGTAGACTCTTCTGGTTCTAAGAAGAAAAACCTTAAGAAGAAAAAGAAATCCATAAAGCCTAAGAGATGTGAGGCCAAGAAGAAGGCCAAGAAGACTACCTCAAAAGGAACATACTTCCATTGTGGCAAGGATGACCATTAGAAAAGAAACCGCAAGGCTTACTTGAAGTCCTTGAAGAATAAGGTATCTGATGCCCCATCTACTATAGGTATTTTTGTCATTGAAATTAATGTTGTTTTTAATAATAATATACGGGTATTAGATACCAGTTTTGGCTCACATATATGCACTGATATTCAGGTCCTAAGGAAAAGTAAGCAACTCAATAAGGGAGAGTCAGACCTGCGCATTGGAAATGGAGCTAGGGTTATTGCATTAGCTATAGGAACTTATGTATTGAACGTTGTTGCCCAGATATTAGACCAAGAAAGGGGGTTGAATTGGAGTTTCAAAAAAATTAAACTTTAAGGTGCGGAAATAAAATTGTTAATTTTAGAAGGGATAGAGAAAATCAGACACAAAGATTTATAAAGGTTTGGGTATTAACAAACCCTACTCCTCTCCCCAATCGCAATTGGGAGTTTTACTAACACACTAAGTGTTACAATGAAGTTTTACAAGCTCACTCCCAACTATGGTGTTTCTCACAATGGCTCACACCTAACCCAGAAATCCCTTGTGTTTTAATGGCTCACACAATAACCAATTCCTTTGTGTTTTACAGGCTCACACAAACAACCTACACTTTGTGTTTTACAGGCTCACACAAATAACCTTTTAATTTGTGTTTTGGAGGTTCACACAACTAACCCTTACAAGTGTTCTTCTCTTAACCCAGAACTACCCAATACTCACTTGAGTAAAGATTACAGAGAGAACTACTTTTAAATCTTTATTGGTCAAATATGAGGAGCAATAAGATTTTTACAGAAAATGAATTTGTTCTCAAAGTATAAAAGTACAAGATAGCTTGTGATTTAAAGTATATGCTAATCTTTTGTTTTTTTTGTCATTCTCTTGTTTCTTAATGCATAAATGACTTCCATTTATACTCTCATGGCTGAATATAGCCATTGGGGTGCATTAAATAAGAAACTAGTCGTTATACCAACAAAAAAATTGCGCCTGACATTTTTCTCTTTCATTGTTCACGGGCGTGAATATGCTTGTCATGGGGGTGACAGTTCTTCCCAAGCCGTGACTGAAGTGGTGACCTTGGTCGTGAAGCTCTCTGGTATGTTTTAACATATAGAGTCACGGGCGTGACTTTAATCAGTCACGGGCGTGACACTCTTCCCATCCGTGAACCAAGTGGTGACTCTGATCGTGAAGCTCTCTAGATGAAATTGAATGAAACCTTCACGGGGGTGACACATTCATTCACGGGGGTGAACATCTTCCCAGCCGTGACCCAAGTGGTGAATCTAGTCGTGAAGCTCTCTGAATGAAATTGAATGAAGCCTTCACGGGGGTGACACATTCATTCACGGGGGTGAACATCTTCCCAGCCGTGACCCAAGTGGTGACTCTGGTCGTGAAGCTCTCTGGAATAAAATTTGCATGAAGCTTCATGGGGGTGACACCTTTCTTCACGGGGGTGACTGAAATGCTTACTTCACGGTTTGGTTTTCCTTCATGGTCGTGAACTTCAAATGTTGGTTTCTTGGTAACGGCTAGTTGGCTTCACGGGAGTGACTCCTAGAGTCACGATAGTGAACATGCTACTTCTTGCTTTTTGTTTCTCAAGGATTATTCTTCCAATTCTCCGTTCTTGCTATTTTAATTCATGTCCTATATAATATACTGACAAAAACAAGTATGTTAAATACAATATTATCATCAAAATGACGGAAATACCCCTCAAGGTTAACAATCTCCCCCTTTTTGATGGTGACAAATAATCTATCAATATGTGATTTTGAGAAGTCTCCCCCTCAAAATATACTTAGAATAAAAAATTTAATATGCAAGAATAGTAAATAAAGATGTAGCATTTTAACTAGTTTTTAAGTATATGCAAGTTATATGAGAAGTATATCCAATTCATACCATAATTCCTTTTCAAGACATAAAGTATATGTAAGGTGTATCATGGCATGTTTTTATTTGTAACTTGCTCTTAAGGTGTATGCAAAGTATACTCAGGTTATATTTAAAGTATATAAAAGCTCAGTTTTTCTACTTTGCATCTGAAAAGTTGAATCAAGATTTTTAAATCAATTCATAGTCTGTTCACCTTTTGATTCATAATTCTTATATTGCTAGTTTGATACTACTTTCCCTTATCATATATTATCTATCATATATTGCTAGTTTTCTCCCCCTTTTGTCATCAACCAAAAAGAATATGCAGATTGAAGTAAACAAAAGCAAATATATATTATGAAGGAAGGGATACAAACTATGAAAGGAAATTTAAGATTTCCTACATAAGAAAACATAACAAACAAAAAATGATCAAACATAACAAATTTAGGCTACACTTTAGCCTATATCCTAGCCAGACATCCTATCACGAAGCCTAGCTACTTCAGCCTCAAGACTGTCGATCCGAGACTCCATGAAGTCCTTGAGGTTTTCCAACCCCTCATCCATGGAAGTCTGTAGCTGCTCGAAACGTGGTGCCAAGAGGTCGACCACCTGCTGCGCTAAAGATGGTGTGGAGGATGAGGGCTGTCCAATGTCCTGCCCGATGGCTGGAATTGCTTCCTCAATCCTAGCCCTCTTTTTCTGCTGGACTCCCTGGAGGCTTGCTTTAAAATCCTCTGTGTCATGATCTTCCCAGATAATCTCTCCAGCAGTATCAGTGAAGCGGTAGAAGATATCGTTCTGAAAAATGATTCTGACAGCTGCTCCCATCTTGATGAATGACTCTATATCCAGCCTATCTCGTGGGTGTGCAAGAATGATGTTGAAGTGATGGTTTATCCAGCTTCAAGTAATTGAGCTTCACTGCCATATGAGTGACATAAGCTCCAATCAGGATATCTTCTGTAGGCTTGGTGGCGATGGAGAGAAGATGATTTGCAAACCATCTGGAAAGCGCCACTGTGACTCCCCTATGAGCCATCTCGAATAGGAAGAGTTCTGACTTCCTAATAGTTCCATTGCTCTCTCCCCGAGCAAAAATACTATAGGTTAGAAACCTATGCAAATACCTGTGTACTGGGGTCAGGAGATGAGTGCTCTTCATCTTCTTTACATCCCAGCTACAATTATATCCAAAATGTGTCCATGCTGCAGGGGCAGAGAATTCTACCTCAGTCTCATTCAGAATGCCATCAGATGGTAGGTTGAATAATTCTCCAAAAGCGATGGCACTGAGGGTGTTTTCATTTTTGCATAGTTGGAATTTAACCACTCCAGTTGGTGAAACCTGCAAGGTGCTGAGAAATTCCAGCGTTGGCTCCTGTAGGGTTGGCACATGAATTTGAACAAATTCTCTTAGATGACAGGCTTGAAGTTGCTCTGTCATAGCCATCTCGAGTCCGAGATTACGGACTGTCTGCCATTCGAAGGACCTTGATGATAAAATAGGTCTCTTCTTCAAAGTTGCATAGCGAGGGTGGCAACTTTCTGGAATGATGTTCATGAGGTAATCTGAATACCTCTTTGGTGCATGAGACTTCTTTCTCTTTCCCTTTGATGAAGTAGACTCCATATTTGAAGAAATTTATTAGTTGATGGAGTTGAAGAAGATTTTGACAGAAATTTTGATAAAAGATGCTAGAAGTGTATGATTTCTGCTGAAGATTCGAACTTTTTGATGATATTTATAGTGAAATATCAAGGCTTTGGAGTCGGAATCTTCAATGTCTCAATGAATGAGAGTAAATGAGAGCGGTTTTGGAAGATGGAGAGTTGAAATGAAGATTGTAACCGGATGTTTTCTTATATATTCGATACATTCACGGGCGTGGCTTGGGGTGTCACGGACGTGAATAGTCGTGTTCACGGTTTGCTGAAGCAGTGTTCCACCCGTGAATGAAAGCGTGAATGCATTCACAGACGTGATCCATGAACATCACGGGAGTGAATGATCGAGTGAATGATCATAGGTCACGGGGGTGAATATATTGTCACGGGCGTGAACTGTTGAATTTCACTACTTATACCCGTGAAGCAAGCCGTGACAAAAGGCGTGAAAGCGTCTGTGAGTTTTTGGGTGTAATTAATCATGGGCGTGACACTCTGTCACGGGCGTGAAGGTTCTTTGCCACGGGCGTGACGCAAGCCGTGAAACTATGTTTCACCACTTGAAGCCGGGAATCATGTCATGACCCAAAGTGTGAAAGCTTCTGTGAGTATTTGAGGTGTAATGGTTCATGGGAGTGAAAAAGTGTCACAGGCGTGAATATTCTTATCCACGGGCGTGACTCAAGCCATGAAACAATGTTTCACTACTTGAAGCCGTGAAGCATGTCGTGAACCAAAGTCATGAACGACACTGCCTCTTTGAGCCATTTAAGTCACGGGCGTGAGTATAAGTCATGGGCGTGACTCCCCTATAATTTTCATCAGATTGAAATTAAGTTCTGCAATAAGACTAAATCATTTCAAGAAAGATTTTACTTCATAAAGCATAAATTCTCATCAAAAAACTTTATCTTATAACTTGTGAGATGTTTTAAGATCAACAATTAAAAATTTCATATTTTTGTAATCACAAGGTTAATCCATCAATCATACCTAGTTCTCTTCTAATGAAATTAAATCTATCCTCATTTAGAGACTTAGTGAAAATATCTGCTAATTGCTTTTCTTTGCATACAAATTCTAATTCAACATCTCCATATTGAACATGATCTCTAATAAAGTGATGTCTAATGTCAATATGTTTACTTCTAGAGTGTTGAATAGGATTCTTTGAAAGATTTACAGCACTGGTGTTGTCACATTTTTTAGGTATATGGTTCATCTCATGACCATAGTCCTTAAGTTGTTGTTTTATCCAAAGAATTTGTGTACAACAACATCCAACTGCTACATATTCAGCTTCAGCAGTTGATAAAGCAACTGAAACTTGTTTCTTGCTAAACCAAGAAACTAAACATTCTCCAATGAAGTGACAAGTACATGAAGTGCTTTTCCTATCCAAAAGACTACCAGCATAGTTTGCATCTGAATATCCTATAATATCGAAAGATGAATTCCTTGGATACTATAAACCTAGATGCAATGTTCCATGTAAATATCTTAAAATCCTTTTTACAGCATTTAGATGAGATTCTTTGGGACATGATTGAAATCGCGCACATAAGCAAACACTATACATAATATCGGGTCTAGAAGCAGTGAGATATAAAAGTGATCTGATCATACCTCTATAAAGCTTTTCATTAATGCTCTTACCCTTTTCATCTTTGTCTAATTTTGTTGATGTACTTATAGGAGTCTTGGCATTTTTGCATCCTTCCATACCAAATTTTTTGATTAAGTCTTTGGCATATTTGGATTGGTTGATGAATATGCCCTCATTGCTTTGTTTGATTTGTAGACCAAGGAAATACTTAAGTTCTCCCATCATGCTCATTTCAAATTCCCTAGTCATGCACTTAGCAAATTCTTGACAAAGCAGCTCATTAGTAGAACCAAATATTATATCATCAACATAAATTTGAACAATTAGTATCTCATGCTTATGCTTTTTGATGAACAGTGTAGAGTCAACATTTCCCTTTGTGAAGCTATTTTCTAGTAAAAAAGAACTTAGTCTCTCATACCAAGCTTTTGGAGCTTGTTTTAAACCATACAAAGCTTTTGAAAGTTTAAAAACATGATTTGGCAAATAATAGCTTTCAAAACCTGGTGGTTGTTCTACATACACTTCTTCATCTATATAGCCATTTAGAAATGCACGTTTCACATCCATTTGAAAAAGTTTGAAATTCATGTGACATGCATATGCTAAGAGTATTCTTATAGCTTCTAATCTAGCTACGGGTGCATATGTTTCATCATAGTCTATACCTTCTTCCTGATTATATCCTTTTGCAACTAGTCTTGCTTTATTCCTGGTTATTAACCCTTGTTCATCTAACTTATTTCTAAATACCAATTTGCTGCCTATGATTGGATGATTCTTAGGTCTTGGTACTAGGTTCCATACCTTATTTCTCTCAAATTGGTTGAGTTCCTCTTGCATGGCAATTACCCATCTTTCATCATTAAGAGCCTCATCAATGTTTTTAGGCTCAATTTGTGAAATAAAAGCTATGTCAGTGACTAAATGCTTGAAATGAGATCTAGTACTTACTCCCCTTGATAGATCACCAATTATTTGCTCTTTTGGATGATTTCTGTTCATTCTCCATTCTTTTGGAAGTTCTTGCTCCATTTGTTCTTGATTTTGAGGTAGTAGATTTTCTTGATCATTTTCTTCTTCTCCATTTTCAATGACAAGTTTTTCCATACTATTTACAACATCATCAAGAGCACTACCTTTCACAAGATCAAGTTTACTAGATTCATTAAAAACAACATGCATGGATTCTTCCACTGTTAATGATCTCTTATTAAATACTCTATATGCTTTGCTGGTTGTAGAGTATCCTAAAAAGATACCATCATCAGACTTAGAGGAGAATTTTCCAAGATTGTCCTTAGTGTTCAATATAAAACACTTGCATCCAAATACTCTAAAGTATGATACCAAGGGCTTTCTTCCATTCCATAGCTCAAATGAGGTTTTGTTTAAAAGAGGTCTTTTGAAAACTCGATTTGAAATATAACATGCAGTGTTTGTGGCTTCTGCCCAAAAATAAGTTGGTAATTCATATTCATTAAGCATTGTTCTTGCCATTTCAATTAATGTTCGATTTTTCCTTTCAACTACTCCATTTTGTTGAGGTGTTCTAGGAGATGAGAAATTATGTGAAATGTCATGTTCAAGACAAAAACTTTCAAAGTTTTAATTTTCAAATTCATTACCATGATCACTTCTTATTTTTGAAATGCAGTACCCTTTTTCATTTTGAATTCTTTTAGCAAAGTTTTTGAAATTTTCAAAAGCATCACTATTTTGAGCTAAGAAAATTACCCAAGTAAATCTAGAGTAGTCATCTATGATGACAAATGCATAATGTTTTCCTCCTAAGCTAGCAACCCTAGTAGGTCCAAATAAGTCTAAATGTAGGAGTTGAAGGGGTTTGGAAGTACTTACTATGTTTTTGGCTTTGAAAGATGACTTGTGTTGCTTTCCTCTTTGACAAGGATCACATGTCTTGACTTTTTCATATTTAACTCTTGGTAATCCTTTTACTAGCTCTCTTGTGCTGAGACTTTGTATTAAATCCATGTTAGCATGACCAAGTCTTCTATGCCACAACCAAGATTCATCACTAGTAGTCACAAGACACTTAGAGGAATGGTTAGATAGTTTATGTAAGTTTATTATGTACGTATTGATATCTCTATTTCCTTTAAATATTTCTTGACCATCAATAGAGATTACAAGACATTCATTTGAAGTGAAGATTACTTTGTTTCCTTTATCACATAATTGACTTACACTTAACAAGTTATGTTTCAAGCCATCAACAAGTAAAACATCCTTAATAAAAGTAGTACCATTAACACCAATAGAACCAATGTCAATTACCTTACCCTTTGCATTGTTTCCAAAGGTAACTTTACCTCCATCAATACTTTTGATTTCATTGAAGAGTTCTTTGTCTCCTGTCATATGCCTTGAGCATCCACTGTCTACAAGCCATGCATTTTTGTTTATTGTGGACTTGAGGCATACCTACAGAGTTACAAATCAAGTATGATATTTAGGTACCCAAATGAGTTTGGGTCCTTGGGGGTTAGCATATGAAGGTTGCCAATGAGCCTTCCTTATCCAGCAATGTTTATTTACGTGACCAATTTTCATACAATAATTACATTGTTTCGGTCTAAACTTGCTTTTTGGTCTTACAATGTATTTGAATGCCATACTTCTATTAGACTGATTTTGAGAACAATGGCATGCACAATCATGATTAATTTTCATTTTTCTAGATGCATACTTCTTATACATAAAGGCATGATTATTCTTTTTCTGTATAGAAGGTTTAACATGTTTATTTCTTGGAGTTGTTCTAACAGGTGTGGAGATGTGAGATTCTTTAGATTTTACAAATATAGTTTTGTGAGAAGATGATGATGTGTCCTTAAACCCTAGACCATGTCTAACTAAAGGTGGTCTTTGAGACACAATGAGAGTATCTAAGCTCTCTTTACCCTTGTGAAATTTAGAAATGGAATTTCTAAGTTCTTCAACTTCATTTTTCAAAGTGTTATTTTCTTTTAACAGTGAAGCTGTTGAGGGTCTTGATGAGTATTCATCTAATGACTTTTGAAGAGATTCATTAGATGATTTAAGCTTTATGTTCTCCTTTTCTAAGCCATCTATCTTATTTTTCAAATTAGAGATATTATTTCTATAGATACTAAATTTAGTTCTATATTTCTCTAATTCTATATTTAATTCTTCTATAGGCTTTGCTCATCATCATCACTACTATCACTATCATTATCACTACTATCATTATTGAAAGAGTATGAGTGTAGTGATCTTACTTTGTCCGAGATGTGATCCTCAATAGCCATGAAACATAGGTTGACCTCTTCACTTTCATTATCATCTTTTTCACTTGAAGTGCTTTCATCATCCCATGTGGCTTTGTGACCTTTCTCCCCATTGTCTCTTTGGTATTTGCTCTTATGCTTCTTGAGCCTTGGACATTCTGGTTTGATATGTCCTTTCTTTCCACATTCATAGCATTTTACCTCTTCCTTACTTTTGTGTGTATCATTTGAAGTTTGTTTGAGATTTCTTTGCCTGAATTTTCTGGATGGAATTGCTCATTTTCTTCTCAATGATTCTTTTTAATCTCCTTGAAAGCAAAGCGATGTCCTCATTTTCATCATCACTCATCTCTTCATCATTTTCACTTTCTTCTTGAGATTTTGAAGTAGAGGCTTTGAGTGCTAAGGGTTTTCTTTTCTCTGGCTCTGCTTTAAACTCTCTATCTCTCTTTATTGCCATCTCATGTGTGAGAAGCTTGCCAATCAGCACATCAGTGTTCATAATACTCATGTCTTCATTTGCTTCTTCTATGGCAGCAACTCTTGAACCATAGTCTTTAAGAGGAAGACTTCTCAGGATTTTATTGTTTATATCTTCCAAACTCAGATGCTTCCCAAGTTTCCTCATTCCATTTATAATGGATAGAAGACGGTTGGTCATGTCAGTGATTGACTCATTTGATTTCATCTTGAAGAGCTCATATTCTGAGGTTAGAAGTTGAATCTTCTTGGATTTGACTTGCTTAGTTCCCTCATGATAGTCTTCCACATACTATATGCTGTTGAGCAGTGCTGTATTCTCCCACATTCTTCAATAGATAATGAGCTTGATAGAATTGTCATTGCCTTCTTGTTTTTGAAATTTGCTCTTCTTTGGGGCTCTGTCCAATCATCTCTTGATAGGATTTCCTCTTCACCATCAGCTCCTCTTCTGGTTGGTGGTGTCCATTCTTTTCGTATACTATCCCAGACTTCAATTCCTTCACTATCCAAGTATGTCTCCATCCTAAACTTCCAATGGGCATAATTTGCTCCATCAAAGTAAGGTTTGAGACTCTGGAATCCTTCACTGGCCATATCTTACTCTTTACTAGCGCTTTTTAGGCTTCAATGCTAGACAAGGCTCTGATACCAATTGTTGCCCAGATATTAGACTAAGAAGGGGGTTGAATTGGAGTTTCAAAAAAATTAAACTTTAAGGTGCAGAAATAAAATTGTTAATTTTAGAAGGGATAGAGAAAATCAGACACAAAGATTTATAGAGGTTCGGGTATTAACAAACCCTACTCCTCTCCCCAATCGCAATTGGGAGTTTCACTAACACACTAAGTGTTACAATGGAGTTTTACAAGCTCACTCACAACTATGGTGTTTCTCACAATGGCTCACACCTAATCCAGAAATCCCTTGTGTTTTAATGGCTCATACAATAACCAATTCCTTTGTGTTTTACAGGCTCACACAAACAACCTACACTTTGTGTTTTACAGACTCACACAAACAACCTACACCTTGTGTTTTACAGGCTCACACAAATAACCTTTTAATTTGTGTTTGGGAGGTTCACACAACTAACCCTTACAAGTGTTCTTCTCTTAACCCAGAACCACCCAATGCTCACTTGAGTAAAGATTACAGAGAGAACTACTTATAAATCTTTATTGCTCAAATATGAGGAGCAATAAGATTTTTACAGAGAATGAATTTGTTCTCAAAGTATAAAAGTACAAGATAGCTTGTGATTTGAAGTATATGCTAATCTTTTGTTTTTCTTGTCATTCTCTTGTTTCTTAATGCATAATTGACTTCCATTTATACTCTGATGGCTGAATATAGCCGTTGGGGTGCATTAAATAAGAAACTAGTCGTTATACCAACTAAAAAATCGCGCCTGATATTTTTCTCTTTCATTCTTCACGGGCGTGAATATGCTTGTCACGGGGGTGACAGTTTTTCCCAAGCCGTGATTGAAGTGGTGACCTTGGTCGTGAAGCTCTCTGGTATGTTTTGACATATAGAGTCACGGGCGTGACTTTAATCAGTCACGGGCGTGACACTCTTCCCGACCATGAACCAAGTGGTGACTCTGGTCGTGAAGCTCTCTGGATGAAATTGAATGAAGCCTTCACGGGGGTGACACATTCATTCACGGGGGTGAACATCTTCCCAGCCGTGACCCAAGTGGTAACTCTGGTCGTGAAGCTCTCTGAATGAAATTGAATGAAGCCTTCACGGGGTTGACACATTCATTCACGGGGGTGAACATCTTCCAAGGCGTGACCCAAGTGGTGACTCTGGTCGTGAAGCTCTCTGGAATAAAATTTGCATGAAGCTTCATGGGGGTGACACCTTTCTTCACGAGGGTGACTGAAATGCTTACTTCACGGTTTGGTTTTCCTTCATGGTCGTGAACTTCAAATGTTGGTTTCTTGGTAACGGCTAGTTGGCTTCACGGGAGTGACTCCTAGAGTCACGATAGTGAACATGCTACTTCTTGCTTTTTGTTTCTCAAGGATTATTCTTCCAATTCTCCGTTCTTGCTATTTTAAATCATGTCCTGTATAATATATTTACAAAAACAAGTATGTTAAATACAATATTGCTATATTATTTATTAGCATAAAAATGACAAAAATACCCCTCAAGGTTAACAAACCTCCTTAATAGGCTTATGATAAATTTGGATAATTATTATTATGTACTTGCTTTTACTAAAAATATTATTTTTGATGCTAGTTTAAATAAAGATGGTTTTCATTTAGCTTTTAGTGACAATTGTTGTTCTATTATGTTGAATGGTATTCTTTATGCTAGCGGTACATTATGTAATGGAATATACATATTAGATATGTCAAATCCAATCTTACTTATGTCATTGTCGCATGGTTAAGTTACACTAGAGTGGTAGTTTGGGGTCATTTGATTATAAATCATAAGACACGTGAATCTTTCTTATTAGGTAAGATAACAAAATTACCCTTTAATAGAAAGGATGAATGTGCTAATGGGCTTTTAGGCTT
Organism: Triadica sebifera; assembly: GCA_023653625.1. Taxonomy (NCBI): domain Eukaryota; kingdom Viridiplantae; phylum Streptophyta; class Magnoliopsida; order Malpighiales; family Euphorbiaceae; genus Triadica; species Triadica sebifera. Next base: position 38,469,573 of record CM042892.1, on the reverse strand, counting down.
AATATATTTGGATGTATGTGGTCTAATGTCCACACATGCTAGAGGTAGTTTTATTTACTTCATTACTTTTATTGATGACTACTCATAATATGGGTACATGTATCTTATAAGATACAAATATGAAGCTTTTGAAAAGTTCAAAGAATTCAAAAATGAAGTAGAAAAACAACTTGATAAAAGTATTAAAACACATTACAAAAAAAATAACAAAATAGCGACCACATAAATATGGTCATTAAATAGAGACCAATTTACGGCCACATTGTGACAAAAAAAGATCAATATTAATTTATTAAAATAAAGACCACACAGTGACCACTTTACTATCACATTGCGACCACATGCAGTGACCACGAATTTTGGTCGCTAAGCAGGGCGCCACAAGTTGGTGCCAAATTTTACAATAGATAATTCAATGACCACAGATAATGTGATGTCTATTTAGTGACCATAATTATTTGTGGTCACTATTTAGTGACCACATTTATTTGTGGTTGTTATTTAGTGACCATATTTATTTATAGTCGCTAAAATTGCGACCACATTATTCGTGGTCACTATTTTTTGATTGTTCATAGATTCAGTGACTACATATTATGTGGTAATTATTTAGTAACTATATATTTTAGTGGTCTATATTTAGTAACCATATTTTTGTGTGGTCACAATTTAAGGACCAAATTTATTTGTTATCTCTAAATTAAGACTTCCTTTACCATTGTGTTAATAAAATAATTAATGTATCAAATTCAATATATTAAAATTCAATTGAAGTTTTAAATTAATACTAAATTATTAAAAATATAAATAAAAAATATAAATATTTTGATTAGAACATATTCTTATATCATAAATGTAATATGTATGAGAAAAAAACATGAAATTTTAGTTGTAAGTTAGTATAATAGCGGTGTCTCAATCACTTAGCAAATGAACCATTCTATTATATTGGTCGAGTATGGTAGCTAAAAGTACTCAATTATGATGATTTCTTAGTTTGGATTTTTTAAATTATTGTGTATTTTATTAATTTGACCTATTTGTTATAATTAATTATTAATCTCACACAATATTCACTGGTCAGTTTTATTTTTAATGTTTTTATGCAAACCATATATAGATTAGATACCAAATTGTAGGTTCTGTTAATTAGCAATTTTAATCACCTTTTTAATTGTAATTAATAACCAAACTCTTTCTTCTTGTGTTGAAATTGTTTTAAAAAAATTAAATTTCTTAATGAAAAGCAATCACATAAAAGAGATTAGGTGTAACATCCTCGACATTCCCCACATGCATTTCATTGAACATAAGTATTTTGCATATAATTCAATTGAACACGTGCATTTCATACATATTTTCATAGGAACAAGTTTATGGCACGCACTAGCTACGTGTCCTAGTATTTAGCAATTGTATCGAGTCAAACGTGTATCCTTATAACCTAAATGATGATAACAATGCATTAGAAATAAATTGAATAAGGTGACTAAATTAAAGTAAGAAAAATGATTAGATTAAGATTAGTAAACATTTACATTGTTAATTTAGTTAAATCGGACCAAATGATTAAGCTGTATTATAGTGTGAATTAGTGGAATTATAAATATATGTAAATAATAATAATCATATAGACAAAATAAAATGAAAATGACACAAAAGAGAAATAGAAGAGAAGATAAATGAGAAATGAGAAGAGAAAAGAGAAGAGAAGAAGAGAAAAAAGAGAAAAGGACAAAAAATAAGTTGGCTTTATGTTCATCTTTCTTCCCCATTTCTGCCTTCTTCTCCAGCCCGACTTCTTCATCATTTTCCTCCATTTCAGAATTCAATTATTCCTTGTTTCACTTATTTTTTGAAGCTAATTGATCCCTTGAAAGGTTGTTCTTGGTAAGTAATCAATTCTTATTGCTATAGGGTTGATTTGAGTTGCTTAGGTTCATTAATAGGCACTGATTTGCAACCCGATTTTGATGCACATAGAAATTGATTCTGGAAAATTGTAAAACACAAACATTGTTCCTTTATGTCTTATATGTATGGATATGTAATCGGTTTGCATGATTTGGTGTATATGAAGATAAATCCTCTCTGTACTGAAACTGGTCAAGGTGTGAACCCTAACCAAGTTAGCTACTGTGTGCTTTGCTTTAGAATATGTTAAAGCCATTATTTGAAGTATCTCAAAACATAAAAGTTGTAGATATATGTGTGTTTTATCTCTATACCAAATTTTAGGTTCATATGTCTTGTAAATGTTGAGTTATGGTGAATGGAACCACATTAAGTCTCCCAAATCATGAGTTAATCAATTATGTTTTCATATTAGGCTCGCAACATATTGGAGACCCACAAGGAGCCGATAGACAATAATTTAGGGGTCAGAATCAAAGGATAATGGTGAGTCTAATTATTGATTGAATTCGTTAGTGCAAATGAATGTTGCTTGCTATGTGATTCATATGATTGTCATGATTGGTCCTTGATAATGTAATGATGGATAATTTGTGATATTGTGGTACATATAAATGGTATACTTGGGGTATATTTGAAGTATATGTTTGACATATGTGATATATATACATGGTATATGTATAGTATATGCAAGGTATATGTGTGGCATATGAGGTATATATGTGGTATATGTATATTATATGTTATAAGATACAATGGTTGATGAATGCTTAAATACAAGTGCATATGCATATCGACTAAAAAGGCGTTGTGTAGTTAATCGATATTGTAAAGCAAAAGAAGAGGCCAATGGCCCAACAAATGTGCAAATGAAAGAAATGATCAAGCTAGCTAGCAAATGCAAATGAAAATGTTCATATGGCAAATGTTCACATGGAAACCCGAGGCAATGTCTATTTAACTTGGTCACAAAAAAATGAAATAAGCAAAGCATTTGCATACATAAAGAGTAATGATTATATGTTTCAACTTTATTGATACACATATGATACTGATGAATGGAATGGAATATATGGTATATATTAGATTTGTGATTTATTACTATGAGTTGTTTGGTACTGTAGAGCTCATTGGATGATTATTCTCACTGAGCCGCAACTCATCAATTTGCATCATTTTTCAGGTAAAGAAAAGTGATAGCTCATTTTGAGTAGTGTATAGAAGACATGGAGCACAGGTTATTGGCCGATCCTTATCACTCTCTCTCTTTGCATTCCACACAAGCATAAAAACATGTCATCTATATTTTGGACTTATATGTTTGAATATGTATTATCACTCTAGATTAGTTTTGAAATATATAAATGGAAGCAACCCGTAATCTTTCGAATGTGAAATTTATGTTTTAATATATGTGATATATCATATTGTTATTTTTAATGTTGACTTGAAAAGTCATTGAGTGATATTCAGGATATGAGACTTGCAAAGTCATTGAATGGAATTACAGGATATAAGACTTGTAAAGTCATTAGTTGATTTTACAGGATATGATATGAAAAAAAAAAATTTACTACCACTGTTATCAGGGTATTTTCTCTTTTCAACATGCAGTATGTGATTATTTGATACAGAAATAGGTTATACTTAAATGCATATGATGTGGTGTTACATTTTTGGTATCAGAGCAGGGATAGGTTCCATGGGAACATGCATATGCATAAGAGCATGATAACATATGCATCCTATGTGTTGAACATTATGTAGTGACATAATTGCATTTATTTTAGGGACATCATAAGACATGATTCACCAAGGAGGGAGAGGCCGACTAAAATGCATTCTCATGAGGCATCCCCTCATTTACATAGAGATCAACCAGCACTAGGAGCTAGAGCTCCAGTACATGCATCACAGTCATCTCATGCAGAAGTACCCCACGAAAACCTATAACAGGAAGTATATGGTCCTGAAATGTACAATGAAAGATGTTATGAGAAGCTAAGAAAACAGGGTGTAGTTGATTTCTATGGCACTGATCCAGTTGAAGCTGAGACATGGCAGAAAAGGACACAGAGGGTACTGAATATGATGAGATGTACCCCGGACAAGAAATTCGATTATGCAATATCCTTGCTGCAAGGAAATGCTTATGAATGGTGGGAGACAGTCTGATAGTGATGCACAACCATCGGTGTTGACATGGAATGATTTCCTCCTGGAATTTTAGAATAATTACATGCCTGAAGCATATAAATATGAGAAGAGGAAGGAATTCCTGAATCTGAAATAGGGGAATATGTCTGTTGCGGAGTATGAAGTACAGTTTAATAAACTTTCCCATTATGCCACCTTCATGGTCTCTACTAAAATAGACAAATGCAAGAAGTTTGAGGAGGGCCTCAAATATGAGATCAAAAATAGAATCACAACTACTGATCTTGATAGTTATGCCAGACTCAGAGCTGCTGCAATCAGAGCAGAACGGTTAATGAAAGAAGCTAGGGAGCAACAAATTAAAAGGGCAGCACGTGGGTTCTTCGGTGAATCTAGTATAAGGTTAGGAAAAAGAGGCAGATATATGCCTACACAGTCCGACAACAGAAATGGGTACTCCAATTCTAGAGGTCGAGGCATGACTTTCTCTTACCCAGGCAGAGGGCAGAGCCAATATGTTGAACAGAGGCCCACATGTAGTCATTGTGGTACACAGGATACGGACGAATGTAGAAGGCTCACAGAAGCATATTATTTCTGTGGATCGATGGAGCACGTGTATAGAGACTATCCAAATAGAGCCAAACTAGTAGAGACGAGTAGAGACGAGTAGAGGTAGAGGAGTATCTGAGACTACAGTTGAGGCACCGAGGGTCTACCCTACTAGTAGGACACAGGGCAGAGGAAGAGGCAGGGGCAGGACTAGTACAATGGGCAGAGGAGTGACCAGATCTGAAGGTTAGAGTTCTAAACCCCCTACTCAGGCCAGGGTGTTTGCTATGACTAGACAGGAGGCGGTGGATGCTCCCGAAGTAGTTACCGGTAATATTTACATTTATGATATGTTAGCATATGCATTGATTGACTCAGGCTCCACTCATTCATTTATATCATTGCATATGGCATCTAAACTACATCAAAAACATGAGCCTCTAGGAATTGACATAAATGTGAGTACACCATTGGGAACAATGGTAGTTATGAATAATGTCTGTCGTGATTGCCTGATATGCATTGACAGAGCTGAGTTAATAGCTGATCTGATTTTATTGCCAATATATGAATTTGATGTGATACTGGGAATGGACCGATTAACTAGATATCATGCAATAGTGAATTGCTTTACTAAGGAAGTAATTTTGGAATCACCAAACCAGCCAAGGGTAGTATTTCTAGGTGAAAGAAAACTTGTGCCTACATGTCTAGTTTCAGCTGTAAAGGCATTTCGAATGATCAAAGGGGGATGTGAAGCATATTTGGCATATGTGATTGATACTAGAACCACTGATAGCTTGCTTGAAAATATACCAGTGGTAAGGGAATTTGCTGATGTATTCCCAGATGATCTACCTAGTTTACCACCAGATAGAGAGATAGAATTCACTATTGAACTAGTACCAGGAATAACACCAATATCAAGGTCACCCTACACAATGGCCCCAGTTAAGTTGAAAGAACTGAAGGCCCAATTGCAGGAGTTACTTGACAAAGGGTATATTAGACCTAGTGTATCACCTTGGGGAGCTCCAGTATTATTTGTTAAAAAAAAGATGGAACAATGAGATTGTGCATCGATTATAGGCAACTGAACAAAATGACGACGAAGAACAAAATGACGACGAAGAACAAATATCCATTGCCTATAATAAATAATTTGTTTGACCAGTTGCAAGGAGCCCAAATATTCTCCAAGATTGATTTGAAATTAGGCTATTACCAGCTGAAGGTAGCAGAAGCGGATGTTCCAAAGACTGCCTTTTGAACCAGGTATGGACATTATGAATTTTTAGTAATGCCATTTGGGTTGACTAATGCTCTAGCTGCATTTATGGCATTAATTGTAACATCCTTGACCTTCCCCACATGCATTTCATCGAACATAAGTATCTTGCATATAATTCAATTGAACACGTGCATTTCATACGTATTTTTGTAGGAACAAGTTTATGACACGCACTAGCTACGTGTCATAGTATTTGGCACTTGTATCGAGTCGCACGTGTATAATTATAACCTAAATGAGGATAACAAAGTATTAGAAATGAATTGAATAAGGTGACTAAATTAAAGTAAGAAAAATGATTAGATTAAGATTAGTGAACATTTACATTGCTAATTTAGTTAGATCGGGTCAAATGATTAAGTTGTATTATTGTGTGAATTAGTGGAATTATAAATATATGTAAATAATAATAATAATATAGACAAAATAAAATGAAAATGACATACATTTAGTTAAGGTATTATGGAGAAACCATTCACAAGAAGAGGCAACATGGGAAACATAAGAGAACATGAAAAAGCAATATCCACACCTATTTCCAGGTATTAAATTTCGAGGATGAAATATTTAAAAGGAGGGGAGAATTGTAACATCCTCGACCTTCCCCATATGCATTTCATTGAATATAAGCATCTTACATACAATTCAATTAAACACGTGCATTTCATACGTATTTTCGTAGGAACAAGTTTATGGCACACACTAGCTATGTGTCCTAGTATTTGGCAATTGTATCGAGTCACACATGTATCCTTATAACCTAAATGATGATAACAATACATTAGAAATAAATTGAATAAGGTGACTAAATTAAAGTAAGAAAAATGATTAGATTAAGATTAGTAAACATTTACATTGTTAATTTAGTTAAATCGGACCAAATGATTAAGCTGTATTATTGTGTGAATTAGTGGAATTATAAATATATGTAAATAATAATAATAATATAGATAAAATAAAATTAAAATGACACAAAAGAGAAATAGAAGAGAAGAGAAATGAGAAATGAGAAGAGAAAAGAGAAGAGAGGAAGAGAAAAAAGAGAAAAGGACAAAAAACAAGTTGGCTTTATGTTCATCTTTCTTCCCCATTTCTGCCTTCTTCTCCACCCCGACTTCTTCTTCATTTTCCTCCATTTCAGAATTCAATTATTCCTTGTTTCACTTAGTTTTTGAAGCTAATTTATCCCTTGAAAGATTATTCATGGTAAGTAATCAATTCTTATTGTTATAGGGTTGATTTGAGTTGCTTAGGTTCATTAATAGGCACTGATTTGCAACCCGATTTTGATGCACATAGAAATTGATTCTGGAAAATTGTAAAACACAAACGTTTTTCCTTTATGTCTTATATGTATGGATATGTAAACGGTTTGCCTGATTTGGTGTATATGAAGATAAATCCTCTCTGTACTGAAACTAGTCAGGGTGTGAACCCTAACCAAGTTAGCTACTATGTGCTTTGATTTAGAAAATGTTAAAGCCATTATTTGAAGTATCTCAAAACATAAAAGTTGTAGATATATGTATTTTTTATCTGTATACCAAATTTTAGATTCATAGGCTTGTAAATGTTGAGTTATGGTGAATGGAACCATGACTGTTCCATGGTTTGAACTGCCTACTGAGTGCCCTGGGTAGATCCAGTAATTTGTTTGGCTAATTTGAGCTTGTTAGAGCTAGATTCGGTAAATTCTCAAAACATGAAATTTATAGGTATATCTCTTATCTAAATATTTGTACAAATTTCAGCTTCATTTGTTATGTATAGACTAAGTTATGGGCTTTGAAATTCATACTGGTCCGGAAGCCAATTCTATTATAGACCAGTAAATTGTTTGTTATATTTTGAAGACCTTAGAGATATAATTGAAAAAAGTTTTAAACATGAAAAATGTTCCTTATGAACCCATATAATTTTCTGTAAATTTGAATTAAAATATGACTTCTAGATTATAAGTTATGATGAACCCAAATGAGTACCCTGAAACTGCCTAAAGGCAGAAAACAAGGCAGAACATAGAACACACTTAGAAATTCCAAAAAATATTTTAAAATGATCCAATTGGTCTGAAATTTTAATATGTTCTATAATTATATTTTAGTTTTAATTAGGAATAAGAATCGGATTAATTGGTCAAGTATATAAAAAGTTATAGGCTAAACAGTCCCATAAGGTCACACTGCCTCATAGGAAAAATCTTAACTATTGACATGAACAATGCATATTAATTTGTTTAAGCCACATTAAGTCTCCCTAATCATGAGTTAATCAATTATGTTTTCATATTAGGCTCGCAACATATTGGAGACCCACAATGAGCGAATAAACAATAAGTTAGGGGTCGGAATCAAAGGAGAACGGTGAGTCTAATTATCGATTGAATTCTTTAGTGCAAATGAATGTTGCTTAACATGTGATTCATATGATTGTCATGATTTGTCCTTGATAATGTAATGATGGATAATTTGTGACATTGTGGTACATATAAATGGTATACTTGTGGTATATTTGAAGTATATGTTTGACATATGTGATATATATACATGGTATATGTATAGTATATGCAAGTTATATGTGTGGCATATGAGGTATATATGTGGTATATGTATATTATATGTTATAAGATACAATGGTTGATGAATGCTTAAATACAAGTGCATATGCATATAGACTAAAAAGGTGTTGTGACTAGTTAATCGATATTGTAAAGCAAAAGAAGAGGCCTATGGCCCAACAAATGTGCAAATGAAACAAATGATCAAGCTAGCTAGCAAATGCAAATGAAAATATTCACATGGCAAATGTTCACATGGAAACCAGGGGCAATGTCTGTTTAACTTGGTCACAACAAAATGAAATAAGCAAAGCATTTGCATACATAAAGAGTAATGATTATATGTTTCAACTTTATTGATACACATATGATACTAATGAATGGAAGTGAATATATGGTATATATTAGATTTGTGATTTATTACTATGAGTTGTTTGGTACTTTAGAGCTCATTGAATGATTATTCTCACTGAGCCGCAACTCATCAATTTACATCATTTTTCAGGTAAAGAAAAGTGATAGCTCATTTTGAGTAGTGTATAGAAGACATGGAGCACAGGTTATTGGCCGAGTCTTATAACTTTCTCTCTTTGCATTCCACACAAGCATGAAAACATGTCATCTGTATTTTGGACTAATATGTTTGAATATGTATTATCACTCTAGATTAGTTTTGAAATATATAAATAGAAGCAACCTGTAATCCTTCGGATGTGAAGTTTATGTTTTAATATATGTGATATATCATATTGTTGTTTTTAATGTTGACTTGAAAAGTCATTGAGTGATATTACAGGATATGAGATTTGCAAAGTCATTGAATGGAATTACATGATATAAGACTTGTAAAGTCATTAGTTGATTTTACAGGATATGATATGAAAAACAAAAATTTACTACCACTGTTATCAGGGTATTTTCTCTTTCCAACATGCAGTATGTGATTATTTGATACATAAATAGGTTATACTTAAATGCATATGATGTGGTGTTACATTAGGGGTTAGCAAAAATTGGTTTTAATCGATTGAATTGATAAAAAGTTAATAAATCAATCTGTATATAGTTAATTTGATTTGATTATTAGTTTGAAGCGATTCAATTAAGTTAGCAAAAGAAATTGAAAAAATTGAATTGATTTAATTTTCTTCATTTAAGTTCATTTTATGTTTTTAATTTTCATCTCTATTTTTTTTTCATTTAAATTATTTTGTTTTTATTTTTGAACTTTTTAAAATTTTTTCCACTTGACTTGTTTTTATTTATTTCTTTTTAAGTTTATTCTATTAAATTTCTTTTTTTTTCAATTACCTTCTTTAATTAATTTTATTAAGTAAAATTTATTTCTTTTTTTTTTTAATTTCTTTTTTAATATATTTTTAATTAACTCTCTTTCTTTTCTTTTAAACTTCAATCTTTAATCCTTTCTTTTTTCAATTTAATATTTTTAATTAAATTCCTTTTCAATTTTTAATTTTCTTCTTTAATTTATCTTCAGCTAAATTGCTTTCTTTTTTTTCAATGTTTTGAATTAAATCCCTCTCCTTTATTTTTCAATTAGTCTTCTCCTTTAATTAAAAATTGAACCAATTTAATTAAACCAATTTTTTTCAATTTGATCAATTTGATTGACATATAAGATCAATTACAGTGTAAGTTTTTTTTTTTTACTAATTTTATTTTTTAATTTTGGTGTGAATTTTTTTAAGCTAAAAAGACTAATTAAAAATTTAGTGAGATCAATTTATAAGTATATTTACAAATCATTATAATTTAAAATTACAAATTCTAGATATTCTTTTTATGCAAAACTATGATTTTCCTTACCACACAGTGTCCATTGCTCATATAATATTAAAACAAAAAAGGCTCCACCTCTCACATTTCACAAAATTGTTTTCCTTGCCACAGTGTCCCTTCTTTGCAGTGCTAACACCCCGATCTAGCCATTCGTCGGTCGGCTACACTGCGCTTCCGGTCTGTCCCATCCTCCGGCTGGTCGTCTGTTCCTTGCCTTCGTTGTTTGTGTCTTCGATCCTCTATTGTTCGTGTCTCCTGCTCCTCTGCTGCATCCCGCTCCACTGCTCCGATCGTCCTCTATTTTTCCTCTCCTTCCTATCGGTCGTCCTTTCTTCTCCTCCATGCCAATCGTCTCTATTCTTCCGCACCACTATTTGTACTACGATGAAGGTGAGCTTTTTTTTAATTGTTTACAGTTTTTTTTTGCTATGAATTTATTTTTTTAATTGTTCACAGTTTGTTTTTGCTATGTATATATTAAAAAAAAAACTAAAAATATGAAAGTTTGAATTTTCTGGAAACTTGAATTTTCTGAAAATCTAACAATTGTTCATTTATTTTATTTTCTTTGCAACTGAGAGTCTGTGAGAGAAGCTATAGTCTCGCCTGTTATCTTTTGAAGATGAAAATCTTGCTACAGAATTGCAAATGGGTTCTTACGATAGATTTAAAAATCGACATTTTCACCATAAATTTTAGGAAATATCTAAAACTTTTTGGATCTTTTTGCTGGAAAATACGGGGCAATAACTTGATGTTTTAGTTAAAAACCCATTTGAGCAAGCAAGAAATCAGTTAGTTTAGCTAACTCTTGAAATTGAAAGCATAAAAGATCCATTTTCCAAGGTCCACCCGACATGGAAGCTTGCTTGAAGGATCAAATGCACTAAAACAATTTATAAGAAAGAAATAATCGTTTACTAACTAACTAATTGTGAGGAGGGTGCTCTGGAACAATTAGGAGATTTTCTAGAAGAAATGCGGGGTTCTGCTTCTGGTGGCAATATGCCCGATGTTTTGATAGAGAAAAGGATCCAGAATGGACCGATTTCGACTATCGATAATTAGAATAAGGTTTAGAATTTTTTATTTTATTTTATGGTTCCTTTTTATTTGAGAAAATCATTGGTTGATTTTCGGTTAACTGGTATACGCATGTATAGAAAATTTTCTTCTTAAAATTTTTCTTTAACAGATTTTTCTTCTCAAATGTTTTGCTTCTAAAAATCATATAAATGTGATTATATGTGTGTATATACACAGGAGTAAGTTGTAATTTGAAAAAATAATGACTTGTTATTTCAATAGTTAAAAAGTTGAAATAGGCAATTAATCGAATTGATGAATTGAAATTAATAGTTTATTGATTTTAAAAAACTACTTTATGTTCATACTTATATAAAATCGAAATTAGAGGATTAGATTCAAAGAATTGGCCACATGCCCACGCTTTGGTGATGGGGTTGGTTCAGTTGGAAAACTAAAGGAAGAAGCGTCCTTTCAGGATTTGCTTTAAATGTATCATACCAATATTATGCAGAGAGGGCTGTTGGTATTGTGTAAAAAATAATAAGTCTTTGAATATCCTTGATTGTACAAATAATTCTAAGGGATGTTTGTACAGGGGAAAAAAACTTAGGAGATCTTTGGTTTGAATATATTGGCTCATGAAATTGAAATATGAATGATATATTCTCATTCTAGTATATGATTTATGTTGTAATTTTTATCCACTAGTAAACTCGATTCATTGATTTGAAAGAAATTTAGATAGGTGGATTTATCAATAATTGAGTAAATTTCGCATACAGTCCTTCAAATTCCTCAATATCAATTCATAATAAAAATATCTTTTAACTTTATTTTGTGTAATATAAATATCATTACTTATTTCTACAGGTTTTATAAATCACTCTTAATGATTGGTGTTAGGTCATCGTCTATATAAAATATATGTAGATTTTTATTGAAAAATTGTGCTTAAATGAATTTCTTTTGTGTGTTCATAGAATTGTACTTGAAAGTATTGTTTGTTTATCTACAATTCTTTAAAATAATTGCATTTAACCACCGTTTCATGAAATACTAAAAAAATTGATAAAAGTTAGACATGAATTTCATATAGGCGATGAGGTGTTGTTTATTCATCCAAGGCAATCAATGAAACATGTAGAAATACACAAAGATAATATTTCTATTATATGAACTAGAGTTAATAAATTTTTGTATTACAAATTAAAATTAAAGAATATTATTGCGGATTAGTGGAAAGTTAAAAGATAATAAAATATAACCTTAATATTCAGTTTGGGATTCAAATGGGCCTATAATTAGTTACAAATTAGTCCACTTCATCTATTTTTTTTGCATTTTTTATTGAAAAAAATTTATGATCTTATACGTATGCAACACACTTTTGGATTTAAATAAAACTTTGTTGGAAAAATTGTAATAGAAAACATGACATATTAAAAGATAATTGTCTCTCAGTTTATACATTATGAGTTTCTTGAGAAGAGAAGCAACATATTAAAGAAGTAAAAAAGCACAAGTATCAAATTTAATGAGGTTGTCTGCAAATTTTCACTTGAAAATATAAGTGTATATTATAAGTATGCAGTTGTATTAGATCCCTAATGTTATGAGTCATTATTACAGTTGTCAATAATGACTGAGGATAGAAAATGGATGTACCAAAGATTGATATATGGTCTTCTTAATCCAGAGTTTGTTTCTGAAGTTGATAAGTTCATAGAATTTGCGAAAAATTATCCAGAATGGCTAGAAAGAGAAAAAATAAAGTGTCCTTGTCCTAGAAACAAGTGTTAGAATCATCAGTTCCTTGATGTAGAGACAGTAAAATACCATATGCTAAGATATGGTTTCAAACCAGGATATTTTGTATGGAATAGGCATGAGGAAATAGATCAAGTAATACATGAGCAACATGGTATGAATTCAGTGGGTCCTTCCAATGCAGTGAACGATTACCATACAATGGTTATGAATACCTCTCGTCCTTACTTCGATCAAAAATTTGAGTATGAGGAGAATCCTAATCCAACAACCAAACAATTTTATAATATGTTAGATGTTGCTCATAATTCGTTGTGGCTTGGATGTGAAAATCATTCATAGTTATCGCTGATTGCTAGAATGTTGAATATTAAGGCCGAGCACAATCTATCTGAGTGTGCATTCGATGCAATTGCTCAACTAATCAAAGAGGTTGTGCCGAAAGAAAATCTTATTGCTGAAAGCTTTTATGAAACAAATGTCTGGTTCGGAGTTTGGGTTTACCTGTGGATAAAATACATTATTGTCCTAAAGGATGCATGATTTTTTGGGGAGAAGATATGAATATAACTTTGTGTAAGTTTTGTAACCATCCACGTTACAAGGGAAGTTGCAATACTGATGGAAGAGGGAGAAGGAAAAGCAATGTTCCTTTTAAGAAAATGTATTACTTCCCGTTGACGCCATATCTCCTCTAATATGATATGAGGTGGCATTCAGAATATGAGGCTGATGATGATGTAATGCAGCATCCTTCCGATTCAATAGCTTAGAAGCATTTCAATGATGTTCACCCTGATTTTGCAATGGAAATTAGAAATGTTCATCTCGGCCTATGCATATATGGTTTTCAACCTTTCGGTCAATCTGGGCAACAATACTCTTGTTGGCCGGTTATTGTGACTGTGTATAATCTACCCCCTGGATTTGTATGAAAGAGACATCCATGTTCTTAAATGTCATTGTTCCAGGGCCTCAAAATCCTAAAAACAAGCTAGATGTGTACTTGCAGCCGTTGATACATGAGTTGAAGCTATTGTGGGATTATGGGGTTGAAGCATATGACATCTCTCAATCAAGATTTTCAACTACGAGCAGCATTAATGTGGACTATCAATGACTTCCCTGCTTATGCAATGTTGTCTGGATGGTCAACAGCAGGATGGTTGGCTTATCTTTATTGCATGGATGACTCTGATGCCTTCAGACTAAGTAGGAGCGATAAACAATCCTAGTTTGACAATCATAGAAAGTTCTTAGAGCTTGATCATCCATTTAGACGTAACAAGAATGCATTTTTGAAAAACAAAATTGTAATAGATGATGCACCTCCAAGTAGATCAAGTTCAGAGATATTAAGCAGAATTGAACATCTGGGTTTGAAGAAAGTAAAAGAAGTCAATGCTGCTGAGATTAACGGAATGGTTAGTTAATCAAGTGGGTGGAGAAAACATAGCATATTTTGGGATTTGCCTTATTGGAGCTCTAATTTGATTCGACACAACCTTAATGTCATGCACATTGAGAAAAATGTATTCGATAATTTATTCAATACGGTGTTGAATATCCCTGGCCAAACAAAGGACACTCTTAAGTCAGGCAAGAGCTCAATACATATTGTTGGAGGCCCAAACTTGATAAGTTGGATTCAACTGATAAATACCCAAAGGCTTGTTACACCCTAGACAGTAGGGCTAAGAAAATATTATTTGAATGGGTATCAAATCTGAAATTTCATGTTGGGTATCTATCAAATATGGGCAGATGTGTGGATAAATAGAGATTGAGGCTATTTGGCATGAAAAGTCACGACTGTCATGTCTTCATGCAGAGATTGATGCCTATTGCAATTTGGGAACTACTACTTGCTAATGTGTGGAAAGCTATCACCGAGCTTAGCTTGTTCTTTAAAAGTCTAACTGCAACAGTAATTACATATGAAGATATGGCCAGACTTGAATCAAACATCCCAATTATTTTATGTAAGTTGGAGAGAATATTCCCTCTAAGTTTTTTCGATTCTATGCAACATCTTCTAGTCCACTTGCCTCATGAGGCACGTATTGCTGGGCCGGTACAATTCCGATGGATGTATCCATTTGAAAGGTTAGTAAAATCTACCTTCTAAGTCATCATTTGAAGTCATAACATTTCATTAGTGCATATATCTTATTTAGCCTATCATTGTAAAGGCATCTTGGAAAATTGAAGCTCAATGTCAACAACAAGGCACATGTAGAAAGCTCAATATGCAATGCATATCTAGTTGAGGAAACATCAACATTTTGCTCATACTATTTTGAGGATCACGTGCAAACAAAAATAAGGATCGTGCCTCGAAATTATGAAGGTGGTGGGAATCCTTAGAAAATCCTTTAAACCTATCCATTTTCAAATACAGTGGTAGGCCACTTGGTTGTTCCAAAAATAGACATATGACTTCTCAAGAATACAATGCTGCTAATTCCTTTGTTTTGCTTAACTGTCAAGAAGTTGAACCATATGTAAGGTCAGCATTCTTCTGAGTCAAATGTCTCCTCTATATGATACTATTAACAACTCAATATATTATATATTAATTAGTTTGTTCACAACTCTATGAAATGGTAGGATTTACACTGATATGTTGCAACACCTCAATCCAAATATTACTGACGTAGAAGTCGATGCTAAACTTAAGATGGACTTTGCTATATGGTTCAAAGCTTATGTGAGCCTGTCTATCTCATACATGTCATTTAATATTCATATTTTTAAAATCGGTAAACACAATATGATATTGCTTCAGGCACATGATCCAAATTTCGGTATTCACAATGACTTCCTCAAATATCTCGCAAAAGGTCCATTGGGAATTGTTATAACATACAAAGGCTATTTTGTCAATGGATATAAGTTTCACACAGTCGAGCGTGGTACAAGAACAATGTCAATGAATAATAGGGTTTGCATAAATTGTCAGAGCTATAGCCATAATTCGAATGATTGGTACGATCAGTTAAGAGAAGTAGTGCAACTAGAATATCCTAACTGACCAATTAAGCTAACAGTTTTATTCATGTGTGATTGGTTTGATCCAACTCCTGATGTGGGTACCAAGGTTCACGAGCATTACAACATTATTGAGGTCAACCATAGAAGACGATACGACAAGTATGAACCCTTTGTCTTAGCAATGCAAACAATTCAAGTATATTATTGTTCGTATCCAAGCTTACGAAGGGACAAAGGTGACTGGTGGGTCATTTCAAAAATCAAACCAAGAGGAGTTGTTGAGATGCCAAAAAGCTATTCCCAAAGTACACAGATCTAAGAACCTCTTCCATTTCAAGAGGAGACAATTGACATCCATAATGTTGAAATTATTGAAGAGGATCAACACTGGACATTGAATGATCTAATAGGTGACCCAGAATATATTGCTGATGATGATGATGAAGAAGAAAAAGATGAATATGAAGAACTACACTTATTAACAAAAATTTCATATGATTCAGATGACGATGGCATAAATGATATGACATAAAATGATAGTGAATAGAGGTTGTTCTAGTTGAGTAAATTATGGTATATCTATTAACTGTTATTAACATGATTCAACTTTTTGTTTTAATTTAGTATATGAGGGGTCGAGGTTGTGCTGGAGATGGCCCTACGAGGGGGGGTGAGGATGAGCCACTACTAGGGGTCATATTTCATCCACATTTACTGCTTCTAAATCATCACCATCTGGAGCCACCTCTGCAGTAGCTGGCATAGAGACATTTGGCACCTCCACATTAGTTGGCACCAACCCATTTATATCAGCTGGCCTAGACCCATCCACATCAGCTGACCCACATTCATGGGGTCCATCCAACTCTCGAGTACCATCCACAGAGGTACCTCATACATCTTCGCAAGCAGGGATTGAGTCACAGCCACATACCCCTAACACACCCGATTCAGACACCATTGTAAGGAGTAGTTACCTGGGCAACCATAAGAGACTACAATTACATGATGGGAGGTGCAACATTTCATACTTGTTTGTTTCATATGTTAATTGCGCTTTGTGTTGGTCTCTAATTCTTATGCATTTATATAATTGCAGGTTTGTTGAGTCCCATGATATGTCTACTCGAATCTCTCGCATCTTTCAGGAGAGACTAGATCCAGAGGGATACAGGTGGAAAGCGGTGCCACGGGATGTGCAAGATCTGTATTGGGGCGAATTTCAGGTAAATAAATCTAAAGGCTGATGAAATTTTTATGTTTAAATTGTTGTAAAAGTGAAATTAAAAGTGAAATTGCATCATAATTGTATTTAAAAACTGTTTGAATGTTGATATGATTGAAAATGAGAGACAATTTCAAATTAATGTTTGGAAAATATTTTGTAAGTTGTACAAATTGAGAATTTTCAAATAATATGACTGTGAGTTGATGTGAATTAGTATAATTAATTGAGAATTGTGAATGCATATTGAAATTTCTTGTAGGAAATTTTTGGATTATCCACTTTTTAGGGGGGACTCTGTCGAATTTTTTTAAATTTTTTTTATATATTTTCACTAACTTTTATTGTCTACATTTAGTTTTTTTGTAGAAATACATTAAAGATTAGAATTTTCAAAGATTCACCGGATTCACGAATATCAAGGTAAATTTTACGATAGAAAAGCAATCTTCAGTTGATGACTTTCGTTAATTACTTTTAATTTCCATCTAAACTTGTTTGAAATAATGAGGAGATGAATTTCATTATCTGTGTTTTTTTAAGCAAGAACATATGTGCGTGTGATTATTAAAAAATATATATTTTTTAATTTCATATTTCGAGAAGATCAACTAATGTATATATTTTTTGGATTGTTAGAAGAGACGAGGAGATCGATGCAGGTATTAAACCATAAATATATGACAAGTTAAATGTAATGGGTATGTAAAAATAGATAATATTGGAGAATAAGAAAATAATATGAAACACTTAAAAATCTAAAATTATACAAAAATAATTAAAAAAGTTAAATTCATGAGGGAAAAAAAAGATAAATAAGTAAAATAAAGCTCAAATATTTATCAACATAAATAAACATTATTTAAAAAACTAATTAACTTGCATCAAGATAGTTATTGATAGCTAATACTACAAAAAAAAAACACTTCCATTCCACCTGAGCTAGTTAAAAATCATCTCAAAATTGCCAAAGGCTTCTGCCTCCCTCTGGTAGGTAGTTCCGGATTCGAAACTTCCATTCCACCTGAGCTAGTTAAAAATCATCTCTCCTCCCTTGATTAAAAAACTTCTACTCTAAACTTCTAAAATTTTGTAAAATTATTCAGCAGCTAAATAATTACAATCCTATTATTTTTTTCATTTTATACGAATTATTTCCTTTTTAACAAAGTGCCTTAGTATATATAAGGTTGTAGTTGTGTTTGATACTAACGAGTCTTTGATATGTCACACAAGAAATGAAAGCACTACTAAACTTCTAAATTGAACCATTTTTTTTGTCCAAAAATAAATATTCTTAAGTTTATGTATTTTTTAGTTCATTATTTTTTATACATTTAATAATTTAATTTAATTTCTAATCTTACAATATTATTAATCCATTTGATTTTTTAATATAAGATTGATGTGTTTTATTTTTGGTAGTGTTTACTTAATGAAAATTGTGTTTAGATTAAGGTTTTGTCCTAAGTTAAGTGGAGACGGGCTACTTAGTATTGTTTTTATATTTTCAAGTGATGATGATTTGAAATGGAGTTATATTGTGCAAATTGTGGAAGTCTAGATTAGAATAAGTCATTGAAGAATAATATTGTCACGAGAGTGTTGATTTCAATATGTGCACAAAGGGAATTGTTTGCAACAACCTGTCACGGGCGTGATAGGATTATCACGCTCGTGAAGATTACCAGAATTAGCACGAGCATAAGGCTTTGGTTCGGGCATTGCTTGATTACAAATATGTTGCATGTCGCAGGTGTGTTGCTATTTGTATGGGCGTAATGCTCCATGATCCTGCAGATTCTTGCACGCATTGGAAGACCTGTTTTTATGCAAGTGGACCCAAACCTTAGGGATTTCATTTTCATTAGTTGGGAGCTTATTTTTTGAGATTCTTCATATATTTTTAAAAGGAAAAAAATTGTATTTTTAGAGTTAGATTGCTACTAAAACTCTTAGTGGTATAAATTTAGTTTCTTAGAATTAGATTTTACATACATAGACTTTCTACAAACTTTTGAGATTGAGTGGCTGAAGAGAACTCTTAGGCTACTCTTGCAATTTGTTCCAACAGATATTATTAAACATTTGAGGAGCTATTTCACCATTGGAGATTGAAAAGCTTGAAGCTTTGGAGAGTGGAGTTCAACCATTCAAATGAGCTACAGACTACCAAGTTTCAAGGAGCATTAGTTTTCTATTTTTACCATTTTTGTTGTTGTAATATGTTTAGTCTAAGATTTTCTATAACACCACATCATATGCATTTAAGTATAACCTATTTCTGTATCAAATAATCACACACTACATGTTGGAGAGAGAAAATACCCTGATAACATTGGTAGTAAATTTTTTTTCATATCATATCCTGTAAAATCAACTAATGACTTTGCAAGTCAACATTAAAAACCACAATACGACATATCACATATATTAAAACATAAACTTTACATCCAAAGGATTACGGGTTGTTTCCATTTATACATTTCAAAACTAATCTAGAGTGTCAATGTATATTCAAACATATAATCATTACTCTTTACAGATGCAAATGCTTTGCTTATTTTATTTTGTTATGACCAAGTTAAACAGACATTGCCCCGGGTTTCCATGTGAACATTTGCCATGTGAACATTTGCATTTGCAATTGCTAGCTTGATCATTTGTTAGCTAGCTTGATCATTTGTTTCATTTGCACATTTGTTGAGCCATAGACCTCTTCTTTTGCTTTACAATATCGATTAACCAGTCACAACGCCATTTAAGTCCATATGCATATGCTCTTATACTTATGCATCCATCAACCAATGCATCTTATCATATATAATATACATATACCGCATATATGCCTCATATGCCACATAATACCTCGCATATACTATACATATACCATGTATATTTATCACATATGTCAAACATATACCTCAAATATATCACAAGTATACCACTTATGTATACCACAATGTCACAATTTATCCATCATCATATTATCAAGGGCAAATCATGACAATAATATAGCAAGCAACAATCATTTGCACTAAAGAATTCAATCGATAATTAGACTCACCGTTCTCCTTTGATTCTGACCCCTAACTTATTGTCTATCCGCTCCTTGTGGTTCTCCAATATGTTGCGAGTCTAATATGAAAACATAATCGATTAACTCATGATTAGAGAGACTTAATGTGACTTAAACAAATTAATATGTATTGTTCATGTCAATAGTTAAGATTTTTCCTATGAGGCAGTGTGACCTTATGGGACTGTTTAGCCTATAACTTTTTCTATAATTGACCAATTACTCTGATTCTTGTTCCTCATTAACAATAACACATATATATAGTACATATTTAAATTTCAGACCAATTGGATCATTGTACAATATTTGGTGGAATTTCTAAGAGTATTATGTTTTCTGCCTTGTTTTCTGCATTTAGGCAGTTTCAGGGTACTCATTTTGGTTCATCATAACTTATAATATATAAGTAATATTTTAATGAAAATTTACAGAAACTTATATGGGTTTATTTGGAACATTTTTCATGTTTACAACGTTTACCAATTATGTCTCTAAGGTCTTCTAATTATACCAAACATATTACTGTTCCAGAATAGAATTGGCTTCTGGACCAGTATGACTTTAAAAGGCCATAACTTAGTATATAGATAACAAATTACGCTAACATTAGTACCAAATTTTAGCTAAGACATATACCTATAACTTTCATGTTTTGATAATTTACAGAATGTAGCTCTAACAAGCTCAAATTATCCAACCAATGTACTGGATCTGCCAAGGGTACTCTGTAGGCAGTTCAAACCATGGAACAGTCATGGTTCCATTCACCATAAATCCCCATTTACAAGACCTATGAACCTGAAATTTGGTATACAGATAAAAAAACACATATATATACAACTTTTATGTTTTGAGAGACTTCAAATAAGGGCTTTAACATATTCGATATCAAACCACACAGTAGCTAACTTGGTTAGGGTTCATATCTGGACCAGTTTCAGTATGAAGAGGATATCTCATTATATACACCACATCATGAAAAACTATTTACATATCCACAAATCTAAGATATAAAGGAACAACTTTTGTGTTTTACCCATTTCCAGAATCAATTTCTATTAATATCAAAATCGGGGTGCAATTCAGTGCCTAATATTGAACCTAAGCAACTCAAATCAACCCTATAGCAATAAAAATTGATTACTTACCAAGAACAACCTTGAAAGGGATCAATTAGCTTCAAAAACTAGGTGAAACAAGGAAGAATTTAAGTCTGAAATGGAGGAAATTGAAGAAGAAAACGGGGCTGAAGTGAGGAGGCAGAAATGGGGAAGAAAGATGAAGATAAAGCCAACTTGTTTTTTGTCCTTTTCTCTTTTTCTCTTTTTCTCTTCTCTTTTCTCTTCTCATTTCTCATTTCTCTTCTCATTTCTCATTTCTCTTCTCTTATATTTCTCTTTTGTTTCATTTTCATTTTATTTTATATTGTTATTATTATTATTTACATATATTTATAATTCCATTAATTCACACAATAATACAACTTAATCATTTGACCCGATTTAACTAAATTAACAATGTAATTGTTTACTAATCTTAATCTAATCACTTTGCTTACTTTAATTTATA
The DNA here is from genome assembly GCA_023653625.1 of Triadica sebifera. Classification (NCBI taxonomy): domain Eukaryota; kingdom Viridiplantae; phylum Streptophyta; class Magnoliopsida; order Malpighiales; family Euphorbiaceae; genus Triadica; species Triadica sebifera. The sequence goes on along the minus strand of CM042892.1, from coordinate 38,447,639 downwards.
CACCTTATTTAATTCATTTCTAATACTTTGTTCTCCTCATTTAGGTTATAATTACACACGTGCGACTCGATACAAGTGCCAAATACTAGGATACGTAGCTAGTGCGTGTCATAAACTTGTTCCTACGAAAATACGTATGAAATTCACGTGTTCAATTGAATTGTATGCAAGATGCTTATGTTCGATGAAATGCATATGGGGAAGGTCAATGATGTTACATTTTCTATTAACTTGATTATAGTAGTAGCAATGCTAGGCTAAATTTCTTATTGGGTATTTAAAAGTTACACGTTTTGTATGAACTTTTCCATTACTATTAATGAAGTTCGATTTCTTCCAATTTCAATTGTGCTTGATTAATTTCAAATTGAATAATTGATTGGCCACCACTTGTTTTATTTGGAATGAAAATGTTAGGCTTAGATTATTAGAAACATTATCTTTAATTTAATCTAAAAATTGGATTAGATATTAGTTACACCATTGAGTTGTGTAATTGGTGATTTAAGACGAGAGCTATAGGAATTTCACTTTATTGTGCTTAATTGTTCCAAGAAAGGGATTATAAATAGGGGGTGCGAACTAAATACCTATTTTATCTCATTAGTTTAATTCATCAACTTTTATTACATTTTAATTATTTGTAGCTTTAATTCTATTAGGTTAATCTCAGTTATTATTAAAATGAGTTTAGAGTATTTAGAATTCAATTTCTTATTTATTAGTAATCTAGAATTAATTAGGAATTTAAGTTGAGCAACTCCTTGTGAGATAGATCTCGAGAGTGAGTTTGCTAGTATTGCAATAGGTTCGTGCACTTGCGAGTTTAAATTTAAGTGAACATCAAATTTTTGGCACCATTACCAGAGAATTGTTGATTGAATTTTATATTGATTTAGGTTGCCAACGAGGTTTAATTAGTTGTTTTTTGGTTGTTTCATGCATTTTTTATTTTTGTTTAGTTTAGAATTTGTGTTTTTGTTTAGTTTAGACTTTGTGTTATTGTTTAGTTTAGACTACTAATTTTAGTTTTATGCTAGGCACTAATTAAAAAGCAAATTTTGGTGATTCATCTACTTAGAGGACCTATGAATTGAGACCATAATTAGAGGAGCATTCTTTTGAAGAAAAAGAGGAAATACATGACAATCCTAAACTTATAAAAGAAGAGGAAGGAGAGAAAGTAAACAAGCCAATGACAATCCCACCTAGAGAGGTCGGTGTATAGAGAAAGATGGTCATGAAGGACTATGCTAAACCTGTTAATGGCAATATAGTGTCATGTCTGTCAATTTAGGCCCCCGATTAATACACTCATTTTGCAAACATACTTATCGAACTGACTAAAGAAAAAGAGAGCTTGTTCATGATCAAAATAGTGTTGATATAGTCGGAGTCTAAATTTGGATTTAATAAAATCGAGAAAGTTAAATGTAAACATGTAGCGCTAAGTAATTATGGAAAACTAGCAAAAAATGACTAAACTGAAAATACATGATTTGCCTCGATAACAAGTCATGAACCAATACCATCAGGATGTAGAGCATAATAAGATGAATCTATTAATGTAATTATTTGTCAAAACTCCATTGTTTAGTTCCCAAAAATTGAAGAAATAAAATCCAAGTACAATTTTGTCAAAATAGCGAAAAGTTGAGGGATCAAATGGAAATTTTGGAAAGTAATTAAAAAACATAATTAATTAAACTAACCTAAATTAATTAAACTTAATCCTTATTTGCATGTTCCACACGTGGAATACAAGCAAAATGACATTAAATCAAGCCTTAGATTTAAGATATGAAAAGCAAATAAAAATGGTACAAAAATGTCTTAAGGAAACAAAACAAATTGTTCTTCACTTTCAATTTTCACCGTCCCTTTCTTTTACTTTTCTAAACCTTATTTCAACTTTTTTTCATTTTCTTAAGCTTTTTCCCACGGCAAAACAAGCTTTTTGGTCATAAAAGATTATAATTATAAGTGAGTTTATATGAGCTCTTGAAGAGATAGTTCCTTTCTATTATTTCTAGCTTAACCCGAGGCACTTGAATGGGGAATCAAAAGGAGATTTGCTTCAGCATTGGCTGTTTAGTGAAGTGGTAGTGCTTATTTATGAAATTGAAGTAAAGTAAAAGGGAAAAAGGAAGCTCTTCTAATTTGTTGAACCTTGAGGGTATTTTCGTCATTTTGATGCTAACAAATAAAGTAGCAATAATGTATTTAACAATGCTTGTGTTCGAAGTTTGTTGAATAAGGTATGGAATATGACGCAAGAATGAAAGACAATCTTTGAAGGTCAAAATAAGAAAAAATAGCATGTTCACGCTTGTGACTGATTATGTCATGCCTGTGATATAGCTTAATACAAACTCTCCAACATTTAAAGTTCACGGCCACAAAGGATCATACCAACCATGAATGATCAAATCAGTCATGCCTGTGAAAGATAGTCATGCCCGTGAGATAACATGTCAAATTCTTCCAGAGAGCTTCACGGCCAGAGTCACCACTTGGACCATGACCTGGAAGGATATTCACGCCCGTGAAAGTATAAAGTCACGTTCGTGATTAAACACTTCAAATTCTTCCAGAATGATTCATGGCCAAAGTCACCACCTGAGCCACGGCTTGGAAGAACATTCACGATAGTGACACACATATTCACGATCGTGAATAAGGAAAGAGAAACATGTTAGGTGCAAAATTAAGAGTTAGTTCAATGGCTATTTTCACATTAAATGCATCCAAACGGCTATAATTCGCTGAGGAAGTATAAATACAAGTCATTTATGAATCCTAAACAAGAGAACAACAATTACTTTCGAATCAAAAATCTTATTGTAGTCATTATGCATTAATTACTTTCAACAAAACTTTTATTCTCTGTGAAAACCTATTTGTTCATAAATTTTGAGCATTATAGGTTGGTACTCTCATTGTAATCAATTACTCAAGTGAGTTTGGATATATTAGGTTAAGAGTGAAACACTTGTAAGGGTTAATTGTGTGAGCCATAAAACACAATGAATTGGTTTATTGTGTGAGCCATTAAAATATAAGGGAATTTCTGGTTTAGCTGTTAGCCATTGATGGAAACACCATAGTTGGGAGTGAGCTTGTAAAACTTCATTGTAACACATAGTGTGTTAGTAAAACTCCCAATTGAGATTGGGGAGAAGAGTATGGATTATTAATACCCAAACTTCTATAAATTTTTTGTGTCAAATATCTCTTTCTCTCTCACTAATTATTCTTGGATAAATTTTCTTAAGCAAATTTTTGTTTGTGAACCAAAATCATGAGTAATTTTGAAGTTAGAGACATTGATGGAAGACTAATGAATACATTATAAATGAAATAATAAGATTAGACAGTGGGAGTTTAAGACACGAAACATTAGTTAGACATGAAAATCATTTGAATTGTTTCATTAGACAATCTTTAATTAAGATTCCACTTGTAAAGCACGAATACTGATTATCAAATGGTCAATGTCAAGCGTACCTATGTTGCAAGTGTCCAGTCGGATAAAGGCATGGATTAGGCCAACATAAAATAGGTGTAACCAGATTTGTGCAAACTTTATGACAATAGTTTAAGCTAAATAAGAACTAGGAAATTTAAAATGTGTTAACTGTCTTGCTATGTCTATGTGTCAATAGTAAAGTACATGATTAGTATGAATGAATGTAAATAGGCATGATAATGTCTATCGATAGAAAAAGTAGCAGTTAAGATATTATAATTATGTTAGAATAAATATGAAATTCCCATATAGTGAATGAGTCAGTGTTCATTTGCATGCTAATAAATTCTATAGAAGAAATAACTACAATAGGTATATATGATATGCAAACCAAATTTACAAATGACAGTATGTACATAGAAGTATTATGTTTTAATAACTGTTATGCAATGTAGAAATCTACATTTGAGTAATGTTTTCTATAGTATGATATTATAGTAAGAATATTTATGATTTGCAATCTAAGTATATAATTGACATGACATGAATGATGATAAGAAAGGAAATATTGGAGATATTTTTATGTGTGCTCGTAATGTTTGTAAATGAAGGACATAAGAGAATTTATATTCTGCAACTTTAGTATACAATGTCACAACATGATGATAAGTACAAATGTACTAAGAATGATAGTGTGAATACAAATTTGTTATTACGAAAACAATTATACATGAGGCAGACTCTTGCATGGAAATGCAAGATATAAGTCCATAAGTAAGTTAGACTAGAATAAGGTAGACTTGTTGTCATGCCAATAGGAATACAACCTTTATGCTGGCATAGCCTTTAAGCTAGTTATAGCCTTCGTGTTGGTTTTGGAGATGTATGACATCCATTTGACATTTAACTATAGAGACAATATTTATTTTCGACATGACCAATAGGGATTGGATTTTTCCCTCATGTCTCCCCAGAGTCTAGTCTAGTTGGTGGAGTTATAGGCTAAAAATGTAAGGCTATATTGATATTTTGTGAAATGTCATGTTATATAAAAATATGATATGATATGCCATGTAAAAGTGATTAGTCTACATGTAAGCTAAATTTCTGCTATTTGTGACATGTTGCTGCTATTTGATTTATGTTTTGTTTGTTATCTGTAAATGAGACATATTTTTTGTTATTTACAATACATCCTGATATTAGAAAGGCATACAAGGTTCTTTGTATGAATTATGTAAAAATGTTATAAGACTATTTTTGTAAAGCTTGCACCACTAAGAGTAGGCTCAATGCGAGAGTTATTTTTTTCTCTCGCACAGGTTATGGTCTTAAGGTTCGACAGTGGCACACAAGTGGAGAGAGTTCTAGAAACCATTGGTACTTACCATAAGAGCATCACAACAATCTAAACAACCCACTGGGGTTGGATGTGGTATAGTTTAAAACAATTATTGATATGTGTTAAACTTGGTTATTTAATAATATTGCCACAATTGTTAATTTAGTCGGGTTATGTATATGTGTTATTATTCATTTATATAAGTAATATGTAATAGATTTAATAAGCTAAATAAGACGTAGCATTGTTTTACTCAACTTTCATATGGAGAGGTAACGGGTGAAGCAATAAGGAATTATGAGCTGAAGAGTATATTCATCTTAACATGCTCCCCTCATTCTATGGCTTTCCTACTTAGGATCCTCTCACCTTCATCAGAGAGTTCTATGCAACAATCAACACCTTCCTTTTAAATGAGCTTTTGAAGGATCAGCTGAGGATGAGGTAGTTTCCCTACACCCTAAAAGATAGAGCCAAGGCATGGTTGATGACTCTTCCTCCGAATACTATGCATTATTGGGATAAAGTATACCACAAATTATGAGCAACTTTTACTCCCAATAGAAGATAACAGACCTAAGAGTTGAAATTTCTACTTTTATTAGAAAGACCTAGAGACATTCCATGAGGTGTGGGATAATAGAAAAGTAGAGGTACTCACGATCAGAGCAGCATAACAATCTGAACAACCCACTAGGGTTGGATGTTGTACAATGTAAAACAATTATTGATATGTGATAGACTTGGTTATTTAATAATATTGTCACAATTGTTAATTTAGTCGAGTTGTGTATGTGGTATTATTCATTTGTAAAAGTAATATGTAATAGATTCAGTAAGCAAAATAAGATGTAGCATCACCTTTCTTAACACGAAGAGGTAAGGGTGTTACATCATGCATAGTCCTGAGGGAAAAACCAAAAAATTATGAGTTGAAGAGTATTAATCTTAAATGCTTCCATCATTTTATGGCTTCCTAATGAGGATCCTCTAACCTTCATCAGAAAGTTTGAAGCAACCATAATCACTTTCCCTTTAAATGGGCTTCAAGAGGATTAGTTGAGGATGAGATGGTTTCGTTACACCTTGAAGGACAGAGCCAAGGCATGGTTGATGACTCTTCCTCCAAATACTATGCGCTATTGAGATAAAGTATACCACAAATTTATGAGCAAGTTTTACTCCCACCAGAAGATGAAAGAACTGAGAGCTGAAATTACAATTTTTTATTAGATAGACTCGGAGACATTTTATGAGGTGTGGGAAAGATTCAAAATGCTCTTCAATATCCTCATCATGGATACCCTCTCCTAATAACAAACCAATCTTTCTATGATGGTTGATAATATAGCTAGGGGAGATATGGGAGAGAAGATAGTAGAAGAAGTATATGATATCTTCGAGATTTTGGGAGCTAATTCCCACCAAAAATGTGTAAGAGGGAGAAAAGTGGCTATAAATAAAGTTTCTTGTGGCAATGAGTTCGTTTTACAGATAGTTGAGCTAACAAAGAAAATTCTAATGCTAACTAACAATAGAAATGATGCATCAACTAATGAGGTATGTGGTATATGTGAAGTTTAAGAGCATGATGCTAATGTTTGCTCTTTTTTTTATTCAAGTGTTGGTAACAGATTGAAACAAGCGAATATGATGAATTCTTTCCAGCCTAGGCAATACAACAATCCTTATTCAAATACATATAATTCTAATTGGAGGAATCATCTTGACTTCTCTTGGAGAAACACATACCACAACGCACCTCAAATCTTCAGGAACCCGAACCCATAATACCATTAACTAGAGCTTCAAAATCAACCTGTATACCCAATTACAGACCAAGATAGACCCTCCAATGCATTCAGAAAACCGTCTCTAGAGGATATTATGCATAATTTCATCATGGTTACCTAGGACAAGCAAGAGAGGATGGATAAGAGGATTGACTCTCTTGAGGCGTCACTGAAGTGATTGAAGACTCAAATTGGTTAGATAGCTGAGGCAGTTTAAGAGAATAGAAAAAAAAGAAGGTGCCTAACCAAATTGAATAAGCAAAATTAATCATTGTTCTTAATTATGGTAAGACTTTTAATGGTGAAATTTATTCAATTTATGACTCAGGTAATTCTTTTCTTACAGGTACGCTTAAGGATGAAAATAAGGAGTTAGAGCCATTAAAGTAGGAGACTGAAAAAAAGGAGACAAAGGAAGTTGTTAGTTGCGTGAAGGAAGAGAGAAATAAAATATTTTTAGGACTAGAATTCCATAGGCAGTTAAGCCTTATAGGCCTCCCATCCCTTTCCCTAATAGACTTAGGGAGCATAAACATGATCAACAATTTTTTGATATTTTTACTATGCTTTCTAAGATTGATATTAATTTGCCTCTTTTGGATATTATCAGGAAAATACCTCCATATGCAAACTTTTTTAAGGAGCTACTCTCAAATAAGAGGAAGTATAGTGATAATAACAAAATAATTGAGTCTGAAATAGCATACACAATCTTGGAGCAACATCTACCTCTGAAAATGAAGGGCCTTGGAAGCTTTATTTAGATATTATCATGGGAGATAGGAAAAAGGCTAACATGCTAAATTTGGGCTCTAACATCAACTTAATGCCATACTCAATCTACCTTTTTAGGGTTAGGAAAGTTGAAGCCAACCACTATGTGCCTCTAGTTGGTAGATGCGTCACTGAAACAACCTAAAGGTATAATGGAAGACCTTTTAGTCCAAATTGGTAAATTGATAGTTCCTATGGATTTTTTTTGTGTAGATATGGAACATTTTAATCTAAAGGAAAAGAATCAATTAATCCTCCTTGGCAGGTCATTTATGATCATAACTAACACTCTTATTAATGTTAAGCGTGGAAAATTGACCATGATAGTTTTGGGGGTGGTTGTTGAATTAAAAATGTTTGATTCTCTAACTTATTTTTCTAATTCTACTGCAAATCAGTGCTTTTATATTTATAATGTTGATCCACTTGATTATGAATTATATTTGTAGAAAATTAAAAACAAATTAGGAACTTTGAGTGGTGCATGGGTGGATGACCAATCTAAGGGTTTAAAACTAAAATTTGTAATGTCTTATCTAGACAATAAATATGATACTCTAGGAGACAACCCAAGTTTATTTATGCACTTTTTAGTTTTAATTCTATTTTTGTTTTAAGTGTAGTTTCTATTTGGTTTCTAACTCATTTTGTACTTAGGGGAGAATTAAAAGTTGCTGATATTAACTGGAGGTGATTTTTGAATAAATATGTTTCAGATAGCGAAAGTAAAGCAGAGCTATAAATTTTAGGTTTTTATTAAGGTAAGGTTCAATTTTCGAAGTTTGTCACAAGCATGCTAAAACATTGCGCACGTGAAGAGGCAATGCCCAATGGAGGACACATTTATGTCATGGGTATGACATTCAACACACACGTGATGTGGTTGGCCTTGAAGTTGTCATAAGCGCTATAAAGCATTGCGAATGTGATGAATGCACACAATAATCATTCACACAATGCCTTAGCACACACACAATGCCTTCGATTGTTAGTAGGTTGTCATAATCATGACATCTTGTCACAAGTGAGATATTGTAATATCCCTTCACCCTACCATACGTACAGTTAGGTAAGAAGATTCTACACACTGCCTCTCAAATACTTATTTAATCTTATTAGTATAAATAATAGCTTTTCTTTATATATATATATATAACACATTTACAATTTAAAATTTATAGTAATACTTAAAATAACTATTATATCTTCTTTATAATAAAACTGAAATGCACTACAATATGATACACACCTCAATATCATTAACATAATTGCATGTATGTAAATAATAGCATGTGAAAGTGCGGTTATAAAAACCAAGTGTTTAAATGAGGTAATTATCCATATTTGAGAACCTATGGCTACGTCACTGACCTAAATAACTCACTAGCTTTTGTCTTACCCACTATTTACTCCTTCGCTATACCAGTACTTCTAATCCTATGTGAGAGAAATAAACATCTCCCATGCTAAGCATAATTGCTTAATGGTGTATACAAATCTTATCTTATATAGCTAAATTATAATCATACATTTCTTATCTTATATAGCTATCAATTACCATCACATAAAAATCTTATTCTTATAATTGTCCCAAATTTTCATGTAGCATTTATTATTCATTCCTCTTTTAATGCATTACCCATAACATCACCACATATTAACATTTCTTACCTATACTATATTGTTCCACCTACTTTCATCATACCTCATATTTACTCTACTTCTATTCAACATGTATATATACACAACAATTAACAAAAAATTATTAATATTCATTCAAATATGAAGTTTTTATTATTTTATTATTTTTCCTTTTATTAATTATTCATTCAACTATATAGTTTAACAGTCATATTGAGCCATAACCACCTTCATATTTAGTATTGCTAACATTTAACTCCCATTATTATCTAGCTTAGATATTTCTGGTTTGCCTATATTACTCTAAACTAGACTAAATTGGATATGTGTTGTGGATTAGGAGCACTCCTAGTGATGCAAGCCAAAAGACAACATAAATGTTCTTACATGCCATGGAGGAGATGGATTAGTGATGCCACCTGGTCCAATCATAATATCAAGTAGAAACAAGCTCAAGGCAGCCTTGCAAATGTATATTCAAAGCTTGGTGACAAGAGATATCAAGGAAGAGGCTTGGGTCAGGCTTGAAGAGATGGAATCAGTTGGCGATCCAAAGCTTGTGACACTCATTGGGGCATGTGATGGTGAAGACAACTAGCCTAATGGGCTAGAGAATAAGTCTATATTACAAGGTTCAAGTCATGTGCAATATGCTATGTTAAGGTGGACTTATGTTATGTCATGGTTGGGCCTAAGATTAAATTTAGTGGGCTATTTTATTTTAATTATTGGAATGTGATTTCATTTAAAGACACATGATTAGCCTTATTTTAACTTGTCTTAGGTGTGTAGGCCTTATAAAATTAAGCCCATTCGTTTGTCCTTAAGTCATTAGGGTAGATTGGTCTTTTCTTCATTTTTCCACCTAGGGTTTGGTTTGTAGAGGTATAAATACCTCATTATGAGTGTAAGACAATCAGATTGGTGATTCAAATCAAAATTTGAGTGTTCTTGAGTCTTCTTCAAGTGGGAGGTGTGATCTCCATTGATATACCAAGGATTGTTTTCACTTATCAGGTTGGTAATTAATTTGTGGCGTGAATCCAATTCTCTCTTCATACTCTTTGTTACTAATTCCTTGCTGTTTTTGGGGTGAAGAGTCTAATCTTGCAATTGGTTAAACTTAAGATTTGTATCAAATTGATTTAGAGGTTGTCTAGACTTAGATTCTAGGTGGTTGCTGCATCATTTGGTATCAGAGCTTTGGTTCTAAATCAATTGTACTTATCTTTATTTTGCTGGTTTTAGTATATTTGTTCAAGTTACAGCATAAAAAAATTAAAAAAAAAAGTTTATCTATTTGTGGCTGAATTTGCCTATATTGCTGTCTATTGAAGTTTGGTTTCTTTTTTTTTTTTGAGTACGAATTTTTGGCGTTTTTAATTTTTTTTGTTTATCAGATTACAAAAAAAACAAAAAAAATTTGTGCATATTGGCATTAATTGCCAAAAGTGGGACTGTTTGGATTCAATTGATTGCACACATATATAAAATGAATTGCCTCTGAATATATTTGCTCTATTCTGATTAAAATTGATAATTTGAGCAATTTTGAGTGGAGTTCGTAATGAAATTGATTGATTTCATATTGAGGTATAAGTTGAGATTTCATTGCTTATTGCTGGAAATTGTGCAATTGTGGATAATAGTTACTAATAGGCATACAATTAGCTTATTGGGCAGTAAGTTGGGAATGGTTTAGTGAATTTTAGGTTCTGGTTCGAATTCTATTAGGGCAGTAGCACATATACACTTAATTTTTTCTAGTTTTGTCAGTTTGTTACATTCTTTGTTTTATATTCTTGACTGCTATCCTACTTGTTTCCATTACATTAGTTGAGTAATTTTGCATTCCATATTACTCAAATAATAATATTATATCTGCACACCTCATTCTTCATTTGTGTGTGCATATATCATATAATTGTCATTCATTGCTTTCATTTCATTATTTTTGCTTCTAGTTTTGTGATGTTTCCTTTCTTTCTTAGGAATTGTCTGTTTTAATTTTCTATTGGATATTGTTGCTCATTATTATTGATCTGGTTGGTTGAAATTGATCTAGAAATATATTATAGTGAGGACACAAGAGCGGTAAAAGGCAAGAGTGGTTAGCTCAAAAGAGGGTAAAAGCCTTAATCGAGTGAAACACGAGCGAACATACACCTTTTGAGTGAAACACGTGAGGGAGTGTGTGAGACCATTTATTTACATCATGTCTAAATCAAGCAACACGGAAAGAAGTAGTGATGAAGGAAACAAAACTTTCTTCACATTGGAGGCTATGCAACAACAATTTGGAAGGCTTGAGATTCTGCTCCGAGATATGAATGATCGGTTTGACAAGTATGATAGGAGGTTAGAAGGCCATGATCAAGTTCTACATAATCTTAGAAGAGATACATCCTTGCAAAGTCAAATTGGCAGGAGAAGGGAAAGGTTAGCAACTCCATCTCAATCTGACTATGAAGAAGATTTTGATTAGTTTGATGATGATAGGGACAGAAATCAGTTTGGAGGTAGAGGGGGCAGAAATGATAGAGGAAGGAATAAGAGAGAACATAGAGGTAGGGTAGAGGCGGATAGATTTGGGAACATCGAGAATCGAAGATATCGTAATTTGGGGAGTATTAAAATGAAAATCCCTACTTTTCAAGGTAGGAATGATGTTGATGCTTACTTGGAGTGGGAGAGAAAAGTGGAATTGGTGTTTGAATGTCATAACTATTCTAAGGAGAAAAAAGTAAAGTTGGCAGCTGTGGAATTCACTGACTATGCCTTGGTATGGGGGGACCAAATCATCCTCAATAGGCATAGGAATGGGGAAAGGCCTATAAACACATGGGTGGGGATGAAGGCCGTCATGAGAAAGAGGTTTGTCCCTAGTTACTATTATAGGGAACTACATCAAAGGCTCCAAAGTTTGAGACAAGGGAATAAAAGTGTCGAGGTCTATCATTAAGAAATGGTGATAGCTATGATGAGGGCTAATATTGATGAAGATAGGGAGGCTACCATGGCACATTTCTTGGCTGGTCTAAATAAGGAAATTGCAAATGTTATTGAGCTGCACCACTATGTAGAGTTAGAGGAGATGGTGAATATGACTATGAAGGTGGAGAAGCAACTAAAATAAAAGGGAACCAACAAACCAACCTATTTGGGTTCCACATCTAATTAGAGCTCAAAGTGGCCTAAAAGGGAAGACAAAGCCAAAGACAAGGTAAGAGAAGAAAAGGGTAAAATAGAGCAAAAAGGTAACCCTAAAGCTAATGCTACTTCTTCTTCCAATACTGAAAAGCATAGAAACATAAAATGCTTTAAGTGCCTTGGCAATGGACATATTGCATCTCAATGCCCAAATAAAAAGGTTATGATATTGAAAGATAATGGTGTAATTGAATCCGAAAGTGATAAAGAATCTGATTCAATGCCTTCATTTGAAGATTGTAGTGATGATGATGAGGCCGAGCATGCTATTGGCAGGGATTTAAATCTTATGGTTAGGCGTGTACTAAATGCACAATTGAAAGAAGATGGGGGTTGAACAAAGGGAAAATATCTTCCATTCCAGATGCTTGATAAATGGCAAAATTTGTAGTCTTATAATTGATGGAGGAAGTTGTACTAATGTTGCAAGTACTACTTTAGTTGATAAGTTGGGGTTGGATTGTTTGAAACATCCTAGGCCATATAGACTACAATGGCTTAATGATTGTGGAGAGATAAGGGTAAATAAACAAGTTTTAATTTCATTTTCCATTGGAAGATATTCTAACCATGTACTTTGTGATGTAGTACCTATGCATGCAGGTCATGTGTTGCTTGGTAGGCCATGGCAATATGACAGAAAGGTGACACATGATAGGTATAGAAATAGACACTCATTCATGATGGGAGATCAACATATCATTCTGGCTTCTATGACTCCTAGTGAAGTTTATGAAGATCAAATGAAGCTAAAAAGGAGCATGGATGAAGAAATGCAAAAAGAAGCCGAAAGGTTCAAATTGACAGAAAATTAGCAAAAAGAAAATGGAAAGGCCGAGAGTTGCAAAATAAGAGAGATGAGAGGAAAAGAAAAAGGAGAGGCTGAGAAAGAGAGAAAAATGGGAGGAAAATAGGCCCAAAAAGAAAAGCAAATAATTGGCCCAAAGGAGAGTGGTACAAAGAAAAACAATTTTTATGCAAAAGTAAGGGATATGAGAGTGGCTTTTGAGAATCAACAATGTTTTACAAGTACGAGGAATCTTATTTTAATGAAGCTGACCTTAACCCTTCTTTGCCTAATATTGTTGTTTCTTTATTACAGGAATATGAGAATGTATTCCCTGAAGAGTTACCACAAGGATTGCCACTAATAAGAGGAATTGAACATCAAATTAATTTCATATCAGGAGCTCAAATTCCAAACTGCCCAGCCTATAGGAGCAACCCTGAGGAGACAAAGGAACTTCAAAGGCAAGTGGAGTTGTTAGTAAGGGGGCATATCCGTGAGAGTCTTAGTCCGTGTGCAGTGCATGTGCTTTTGGTGCCAAAAAATGATGGGAGTTGGCACATGTGTGTTGATTGTAAGGCTGTGAATCTCATAACAGTTAAGTATCGCCATCCAATACCCAGATTGGATGATATGTTAGATGAATTGCATGACGCATGTGTCTTTACTAAGATTGATTTGATGAGTGGATATCACCAAATTAGGATGAAAGTTGGTGATGAATGGAAAACAGCATTTAAAACAAAGCTTGGTTTATATGAGTGGCTCGTTATGCCTTTTGGTCAAACCAACGCCCTTAGCACTTTTATGAGATTGATGAATCATGTTTTGCATCAGTTCATTGGAAAATTTATTGTTGTTTATTTTGATGATATTTTGATTTATAGTAAATCTGTTGATGAGCATGTACATCATCTTAGGGCTGTTTTGGATACACTTAGGAGAGAAGAATTGTATGCTAAACTTAAAAAGTGCACATTTTGCATGAATAGAGTTATATTCTTAGGGTATGTGGTGAGTGCCAATGGAATTGAGGTTGATGAGGAGAAGATAAGGGCTATCCAAGAATGGCCAACCTCTAGAAATGTGAGTGATGGTAGAAGCTTTCATGGCTTTGCTAGATTTTACAGAAGGTTTGTAAAGGATTTTAGTGTCATTGCTGCTCCTTTAACTGAAATCATTAAAAAAGATGTGAGGTTTAAGTGGGGCGAGGCGCAAGAACTTGCATTTAATACTTTGAAAGATAAACTTTGTTCTGCACCTATTTTGAGTTTGCCTGATTTTAATTCTACTTTCGAGATTGAATGTGATGCCTCCGGGATAGGTATTGGTGCTGTTTTGATGCAGGAAAGTCGTCCAATTGCTTTCTTTAGTGAAAAGTTGAGTGGTGCACAACTCAATTAGTCCACGTATGACAAGGAGTTGTATGCATTAGTGAGGGCTTTAGAGACTTGGCAGCATTATCTTTGGCCAAAGAGTTTGTGATTCATAGTGATCATGAGTCTTTAAAACATCTCAAGGGTCAAGGTAAGTTGAACAAATGACATGCCAAGTGGTTGGAGTTCATTGAGACCTTTCCTTATGTGATTCAATACAAACAAGGTAAGGAAAATGTGGTTGCTGATGCATTATATAGAAGATATACTCTTATTAATACTTTGAGTTCTCGATTGATGGGATTTGAATATATAAGGGAATTGTATGCTTCTGATTCTGATTTTTAAAATGTTTATAATGCATGTGAACAATTTGCATTTCAAAGGTTTTATAGGCATGATGGTTATTTATTTAGAGAAAATAAACTTTGTGTGCCTAATTGTTCAATGCGTGAGTTGCTTGTGCGTGAGGCTCATAATGGTGGTTTGATGGGTCATTTTGGTATTGCTAAGACACTTGACATCTTGCATAAGCATTTTTATTGGCCTAATATGAAGAAAGATGTTGAGCAAATTTGCTCTAGGTGTATTGCATGCAAGCAAGCCAAGTCAAGAATTCAACCTCATGGGTTGTATACTCCTTTACCCATCCCTAGTCAGCCCTGGATTGACATTTCTATGGATTTTGTATTGGGACTGCTCAGGACTAAAAGGGGAAGAGATAGCATTTTTGTTGTAGTTGATAGGTTTAGCAAGATGGCACATTTCATCGCTTGCCATAAAACTGATGACGCTACATATATTTATGATTTGTTCTTTAAGGATGTTATGCGTTTGCATGGTGGTCCTAAAACTATTGTTTCTGATAGAGATTCTAAGTTTTTGAGTCATTTTTGGCGTGTGCTGTGGGGAAAGTTGGGAACAAAATTGCTATTTTCTACTACTTGTCATCCTCAAACAGATGGTCAAACTGAAGTTGTTAACCAGCAGATATAATGGATGGACCTCCTCGTCGCCCAAAGAAGCGGTCGGTCGAGGATAGAACTTTAGGATCATTATTACATGCTGTTGTTGGTAAGAATTTGAAAAATTGGGAAGATTGTTTGCCATTAGTAGAATTTGCATATAATAGAAGCATTCATTCATCAATAGGTTATTCTCCATTTGAAATTGTCTATGGTTTTGATCCGCTAACCCCTTTGGATTTGTTGCCTATACCTTTGAGTGATATTTGTAACTTAGATGGGCAAAAGAAGACAGATTTGGTTAAGTCCATACATGAGAAGGCAAAGCAGCACATTGAGTTAAAGAACAAAAGTTATGCACAAAAAGCCAATCAAGGACATAAAGTTGTGAAATTTGAACCTGGAGATTGGGTATGGGTGCATTTTAAGAAAGAGAGATTTCCTAACCAAAGGAAATCCAAGTTGGATCCAAGAGGCGATGGACCTTTTCAAGTGATTGATAGGATCAATGACAATGCCTATAAGATTAACTTGCCCGGTGAGTATGGTGTTTCAGCAACTTTTAACGTTGCTAACCTTTCTCCTTTTGATAATGTAGGTGGTGATTCGAGGACGAATCCTTTTGAGGAGGGAGGGAATGATGCAAGCCAAGACAACATAAATGTTCTTACATGCCATGGAGGAGATGGATTAGTGATGCCACCTATTCCAATCATAAGATCAAGTAGAAATAAGCTCAAGGCAACCTTGCAAATGTATATTCAAAGCTTGGTGACAAGAGATATCAAGGAAAAGACTTGGGTCAGGCTTGAAGAGATGGAATCGATTAGCGATCCAAAGCTTGTGACACTCATTTGGGCATGAGATGGTGAAGACAACTAGCCTAATGGGCTAGAGAAGAAGTCTATATTACAAGGTTCAAGTCATGTGCAATATGCTATGTTAAGGTGGACTTATGGTATGTCATGGTTGGGCCTAAGATTAAATTTAGTGGGTTGTTTTATTTTAATTATTGGAATGTGATTTCATTTAAAGACACATGATCAGCCTTATTTTAACTTGTCTAAGGTGTGTAGACCTTATAAAATTAAGCCCATTCATTTGTCCTTAAGTCATTAGGGTCAGATTGGTCTTTTCCTCATTTTTGCACCTAGGGTTTGGTTTGTAGAGGTATAAATACCTCCTTATGCGTGTAAGACAATCAGATTGGTGATTAAGATCAAAATTTGAGTGTTCTTGAGTGTTCTTCAAGTGGGAGGTGTGATCTCCATTGATATACCAAGGATTGTTTTCACTTTATCAGGTTGGTAATTAATTTGTGGCGTGAATCCAATTCTCTTTTCATACTCTTTGTTACCAATTCCTTGCTGTTTTGGGGGTGAAGAGTCTAATCTTGCAATTGGTTAAACTTAAGATTTGTATCAAATTAATTTGGAGGTTGTCTAGACTTATATTCTATGTGGTTGCAGCATCACCTAGAGCTTAAGCTACCTCATCCACTATCTAGCTCATCTGAGCTTCTCAAGTCAAGGGCGCTTTCAGAACTTAAGCTACATTGGCTAAGTTTTATATCATCATGCAAAAATCACAGGACCGAGGGTGCTCCCATAGCTAAAGCCATCTTGTCTCCTATTTGTATATGTTCAACTGAGTTTTTCAAGTCAATGGCACTTCCAGAGCTTAAATCACATTGAGTGGGTTTCTCAAGTTAGGAGCACTCCTAGAGTTTAAGCCATCTTGATTGAGATTTATATCTTTTATTATACGGTATTGCTCACCGTCATAATGACATGTCATCTATCCTACTTTTAGTCATAAGTCAGAGTAATGGGCTTATCTATTTCAAAATTTATTTCCTGTCTCATATCATCACCTTCATTACATTTCCTTACATTGTTTCTCATAAATCATACCTTTCATGCATTTTTTTGTGATACTTATTTTGTCTATAAACACATTACGTAAGCCATAATATTTATTTTTGCAACATTTCATAACATCATCAACCATGGCATCATAATTAGATATCATTCATGTTATTTCCTTATATATAAAATTATATCATGGTTTTACATACACACACACATGTATACACCTCATACTTAAGATGTCATATTCAACGTTCTTATCCAATATACTTTATTAGTTATTCCTTATTGTGTCTATATTGTTATTGTTCTTATTCTATCATTATCTACTCATTATAATATTAATTCACTCATTTCATTATCCTCTATAAAAAATTTTAAATTATAAATAAAATTTTTTATAGCGAAGTTTACGATCACGAGACCATATTTGTGGTTGCACTGCGCCTAACACAAGGCATTTCATAGTCATGTAAGTCATTTTGTGGTTGCAGTTCCTCTATGGAATTGGTAACACCATAATCACGGTCACTAAAGAGAAATCATGGTTGCGGAAAACCTTTTGTTCCTTACCCAAGATCATTCACGATCGCGAATTACAAAAATTATCTCTTTTAAGTTTTCATACATTCCCAAACTTCATCCACACACAATACCATCCATTCTAACATAATTTTGACTCATATACACACAATTCCACCATTGTTTCACATGAATCTATTTTTATTATTAACCTTAAAATCATGCAAATTTCATAATCAACATATTCCAACCCTAATTTAACATGTCATACGATTAAATCATGCTTTTAATCATTGCAATACTAATCTAATAATGATGCATAACAAAGGAGATTTCAATAGTATTGCTTTGCGGCATGCAAATCTTGTCATTGTTGAAGGTGATCATATTAGATGGTTAGTACTACCAAGCAAGAGATGCAAACCTTATCAACCTGCTACAAGTCTAGAGTCGCAAGAGCAACTAACTATTCAACAACCAAGTGGGAGTGGCCAATCTTCTATAGCTAAGGTGAAGTGGGTACTATAATGCCTTGATCATATGGATCATCGTTTGGACCATTTGGAGCAGGCTCTTGTGCAATAAACTCACCTCTTACTAAAGATTCTTACTTGTCTCCCTCCACCACCTTAGTGACCTATTTCTCATCCTAGGGGAGTATTCTTTTTTCTATAAATAATTTCTTTTCTGCTATGTTATGAGTCATTAAGGATAGTGCCTCAAATAAGTGTGTAAGGGGGGGGGGATTTTGTCCTTTGAAGTGTTGCTTATTTCTTATGTGCTTGAAGTTTAAGTTTTTGGTGTTTCTATGGTTTGTGATTTAGTTCTATTTTGTTTGTTTAAAATTTTTATATTCAATTTCTTTCCTTTATTTTCTCTTTCCTAAGTCAGTGAATGAATGCTAAATCATGTCTTTGTTAAGATTGTATGGATTGATGAGTTTAGAATGATCCTAATACTAGTAACACATTTTTATTTAAAGATATCTTAATTTGATTATTTGCTACCTCAAGCATATAGTGACAGTAATCTAATTAGGCTATGAGTTAGTAAATATTAGTTACTAGTATATTGAGTCCCTAAAGTATAGTTAAAAAAAAATGAATTAAAGGGTTAACAAAAATAGTGAGATGGAGCACAAAATACACTCACTTTATTTACTCTGTTGTTTTTAGTTTGCTGATAGCTAGGAACATGAGTATACGAAGCACCCTAATTGAGAATAGTGTATGTCCCACAAAATAAAGAGAAAAAAAATCAAGTATAAAAAAGGAATGCACTATGACTTAAGGAAGAATTGTTAACTCCAAGTATGAAAAAAGATCTAAAAAACAGAGAGAAAGAAGAAAATAAGTGTGGGGGCTTAATGTATGTGTTTTTAGTATTTGCAATTAGCAGCATGGCTAGATTATTTTTATTATATGTTTGAGGCAATACTATGATTGAATTAGTTTATTTTTGAATGTAAGTGTGAAATTGGTATTAGGATGATCATGTGTAATTTCAACTTAGGCAATGATGGTGAGTTAGTGAGACTTAGAGATGATAGAGATTGAGACCAAGTACATGATTCTATTTGTTTGTTCAATTGAATATTGGTTACAATTAGGTGTGCATGTTTTGATTGTTTTTCTATATTTAGGTATTGCTTAGGGACAAGCAACGCTTAAGTGTGGGGGAATTTAAAGTGTTTATTTAATGAATATTATGTTTAGATTAGGTTTCTGTGCTAAGTTAAGCGCAGATGAGCTACTTAGTATGTTTTTTTTTTGTTTTCAATTGATGAGGATTTGAAATGGAATTCTATTGTGCAAATTGTGGAAGTCTAGAAGGGAATAAGCCATGAAAGAACATTGTTGTCATGAAAGTGTTGATTTCAGTGAATGCGCAAAGGGAATTGCTTACTAACTGTTGTGTTCTTATTTGTTCTAGTTTTGTTAGTATTTTTCATGTTTAATTATAGGATTTTATCATGTTTAGGTACTTAATTGTTTTGATTTTGTGATTGTAGGAAAAAGAGTTGAAGTATAGGAAAAGAAGCCAAGTTGTCATGCATATGAGGGGAAAATAACAAGCTTGAAGCCTAACACACATGACAATATGTCACAGGCATAAGGAGTGTGCATGGTTGTAATGGCTTTCTTCCTTCATTTTTGTAGCTGGCGTAAGGTTTTTATTGCTAGCTCATCGCTGCTCTGAAGTGCCTATCACGTACTAGAGAACTCAATATGAGCGTGAAAGGAATATTACTGATGAGAGTGTCATGCACGTGACACCTTGTCACGCACGTGACACTCTCCCTTGTCTGTAAAGTTTCAGTCGAATTCCAATTCTTATTTTTGATCAAGTGGGGAACCAAACTTTGAAGATAAATGTCATTTTGAAGATTATCTATGGGAGAAATTATCTCTTAAATATGATTAATTGTATCATTAGAATTAGAGTTTAAGTAGGACTTTTTAGCCTATATATTCTAGTTTCTTTTAAGATTGGAGATATGTATTCATAGACAGAAAGTTAAGAACTTTGTAGCATTATTCCAAGAAGTTTTCTTTTCATCTTTTCTTTTAAGTTTAATTTAGCTATCTTAATAGACATGATCATTATTATTATGATGTTAGGCTGAATTCTTTAATGGGTGCTTAGTGAGCAACCCTAATTTGTATTGTTCCTTTTTATCTATAATGAATGCATGATTTCTTTAGTTTTAATTGAGCTTTATAAGTTTTTGGTTTAAGAGTTGCTTGATCACCAATTATTTAACTTTGAACTAATCTATTAATATTAGATTATTAGACACATCATCTGTAATTTAATCTATAAATTAGACTGAACATTAGTTAATTCATTGATTTGATTAATTAATACTTAAAGGTGAGAGCCATAAAATCTTCATTTATTAGTGCTTAATTCATTAAAGGATATGCAAATTGGGAGTTTTGAGCTAAGTCCTTGTTTTCTTTATTCCTTTTTATTGCAGTCTTAGTTATTAATTTCTCTTATTTATCAACTTATTAAAATTGGCTAAAGTGTTTAGGTTTTTATTTTATTGTTTATTAGTAATTTAAAACTAATTAAGCATTTAGAACCATGTAGTTCCTTGAGAGATCGATCTCGGAGGTAAACTTACCATATTATATTATTTTGTACACTTGCAAGTACACTTTGAGATACATAAAGTTTTTGGCACTGTTATCGAGGAACTACTGTTTGTTAAATTCTTAATTAATTAAATAGCCAACATTTGTTTTTTTAGATAATTTCAAATAATTTTTTGCAATTTTTATTCTATTTCTTTATTTCTTTTCCTATTTTTTTAGTTACTATTTTGGTTTTTACGTCAGGTACAAATAAACGAACAAAATTAGGAGAAACATCTATTCAGAGGAATTACAAATTAAGGTCTAAAGCACATAGACAAGAAGAATAAACCCTTGAAGAAAAAGAAGAGATTTTTGAAAACCCTAAAAATTTAGAAGAAGTAGCAACTGAAGAAATGGAAATTCCACCAAGAGCAGTTGGTGAATAGAGGCAGTTAGCCATAAAGGACTATGCCAAACCAGTAATTAGCAATAGTAACTCTTGCATTGTCTTAGGAGAAGCAACTAGAAATTATGAGTTGAAAAGTATACATTTGAACATGCATCCATCTTTCTATGGGTTAAATAATGAAGACCCTCTAATATTCATAAGGGAATTTTATGCAATAATCAACACTTTCCCTTTGAACAGCCTTTAATGAGATCAATTGAGGATGATGTATTTTCCTTACACCCTAAAAGATAAAGCCAAGGCATGACTAATGATGTTATCTTCTAATTATTTGAATAACTAGACAAAAGTGTTGTAGCCCCATCTACATAGATAGGCCAAAACCCGCTGCACAGACAAACGAATGTCACATGACTAGAATTACATCTACCTATTTGAATTAAAAATAGTACTAATATATACTGACAAGATCACAATATCATAAACAATCTTATATTAAAACATAAATCTTTCTTGCTGTATCTAAAATAAATCCACAAGCATATAAAATTTGTATTGGGCACAATCGCCCTTATTACAAAATCCATACTTATTAAATAATAAACGATGCAATTACATAACCTTATTAAAAACATCTCTCAACTACCCTATCCCTATCCCATGATATGTGAAAAACAAAACTGAATCATATAAATGAAATAATGAAACAGACCAATATAGGTTAACTTTGACTGCTCTGATTGGCTCAGTCTTTTCTTCTGGTCAACTCAACAATCTATTAGCTCCAAACCTGCATGCAGGAAAACCCTCAGGCTAAGCTACTGAAAGCTTAGTGGTACATATAAGCATGTAAATTTTAGCATGCATTCACATAGTTATACAACATCTCATACTCATAAACATACCTAGGGTCTTGACCATCTTCACATAGATAGATTATCCTATAACAGTTCATTCATACTGAGTTAAATTGCATCAATTATTTTCATGGCATACATAGCACAAACTAAACATGTCATCATAGTCAAACTCCATTTGTTCATAGCATTCATACATTATTATAATCACAGTATTTTTCATCATATGTTACCATTATACAATCCCTGACTTTTCTTAGCCAATATCATTTATCATTTTTCTTCTCCTAATACTCTAAACTCAGGTTATCCAGATGTGAGTTGTGAAACAAAAGCACTCTTACATAAGCTCAAGCCACACTGCTCACTCACTATCTCAATTTGTATTGCTATGCGGAGCTTCTCAAATTAGTAGCGCTCTTATACCAGCTTAAGCCACCCTAGTGAGTAAATAATTTCTGCATGCATATGGGTACAAAGGCGCTCTTACCTAAGCTTAACCCACCTTATCCCTAAGTAATCAGGAGCACTCTTACTCGAGCTTAAGCGAACCTGACTACAACATAATAATATACTACGTTACCATAACCCCTTTAGTGCATGCCACCTATTCTAGCTAGTCATCGAATAGAGAATGCGATTATTTATCATATTCCACAAATCAGTTATTAATTTAGGTTCATTCATAGCTTCACACAATCATCACGAAATACTTTGTAGTATAAAGCACCTAGTGCATTCTCATGTTTCATAATTCCATAATATCATTACATAACATTTTATGATGTAGCGCATTGAGTGCATATTCAAGATCCATAATAATGTTATCATACTATTTATAATCTCATTGCACCATACCAAATATGTTTGCATACGATACTTGCATAAATCCATCATAGAAACAATTAATCAAAATCTGGAAACAGTACATTCACGGGCATGAATCATTCTGTCATGGATTGTCTACCAGTGACACATTGGCCTTGTAATCATTCACGGGCACGATAAAACCTTCACGGGTGTGACACATCATGCAATAACAAAATTCTAGCACTATTTTCAACTCATTTAGCACACATCAAGCATTCAACTAAGACTAACCAATGTTAGCCACATCCTATCAACACTCTTCAATTTCCAGCAACTAAATACAATAAAAAAAAACATATATTTTATCATACTTCATCAATTAAATTAGGCTCAATGCCTTGAATATCATTGCAATATCATATTTCATACTTAATTGTCATTACATCAATCTCATCATGCAAATCCATAATATTCCCATTCCTTTTATACAATTTCCAGCAACTATAATATCCATATTTATCACCAAACATCATACCAGTAATGTCATTCACATCACAAACACAATTAGAACGAATAAAGATGCGTATATGTACAAACCTTATAAATGGAGCCCTAACACATGACACTCTTGTGTCTACTGCCTTGGGTGGACTTCTCCACCCTCTGTTTCAGCCTCTAACTCAAGATCAGAAGCTATATTAATATACTAATACAACAATTATCTCATTGGTGACATAAACTAACAAAACCTTAACTTTTCATTTATGTTAAGGCTATATTTATTATTCTCCTATCAAACCAAATTAAAACTAATCCTAGAACGAAAGAGAATGTGATATCTTACCTCTATCGCATAAACACAGATTGATACTAGGGTTCATAACATGTTCGAACTCTTTTCTATTCCAATATTGATAACTATGGTGAAAACTTTCTTTCAATCCATTTTACTCTCTTTGTGGTGGGGATGTCATGTTTAAACAAGTGGAATTGAAAGGGAATGAGGGAAAACTCATTTCTGGGTTGCAAAGGGTCGACGACTAGATCTTGGAATTGTGTTTCGTGAGTTTTTTGCCAAAATACAAAACTGCCATATATAATCTATGGGTCTTCACATGCGTGAACCATAGTGTCACTATCGTGAAGATCTTCAGCTTTAGAAATTGAAATTTGTGACATCCACAACTGTGATTAATTTCTTCATGGGCATGAACACTGGAAGCTTCACTTTTTCATTTCTTTATAATTATTTTAAGGTTTCTAACCTTTAAACACTATATACCTCCCAAAATAGTCTTACAATACCTTTGTTAACTCATTATTTCTAGGCCCTAACTTGCGGGTGTTACATTTCTCTCCCCCTTTGAGAATTTTGTCATCAAAATTACCTGATGTACTGTAACACCCCCTTACCCCACTGTAGTTCAGAAAGTGAGCATTACCCATCTTACTGTTTTATAAAATTAATGAAGTGAAGTAAATATTTTTTTTTTAACAAAAATATTGAGACATTGAAATAAAAATTATTACAAGCATAAATACTCAAAATTTTATTTATTTATAAAGTACATTAATTTACATTATAATTCATGTCTATGATACATACTATAGGAAATAAAACCATAATTTAATTTACAAAGTTTTTAACAAAATATACCAAAAAAACAAACTAAGCTGCTAGCTGCTTTCCTACGGGTACCCTTTTTCTTCTGACAATACTAATTTCTACGACTACCCTTCTAACCTACGCGAGAGGAAACCACCAGCGCTAAGCTACTAGCTTAGTGGTGCTTCAATGATAAAAATTTTACATACATATATATTTCCTCACATATTAATCAACCAATTAATAAGTAAGACATAAAATAAAGAATTATATACAATCAATAAATTTCAGCAAATACTCAATATTTAACAACTTGAATTCATATAACATTTATAAAAATCACGTACTTCGATTATTATTATTATTATTATTATTATTATTATTATTATTATTATTATTATTATTATTATTATTATTATTATTATTATTATTATTATTATTATTATTATTATTATTATTATTTTGTGCTCATAACATCTATAACCGAACTAACTAATAGGAATAACGGGGTTGTCATTCCCGGCTTTCATAATATAGCATCGAGCATTTTTATAATAATGTTATTACCGGCTTTTGTTATATTGTCATTACCGGCTTAATAATTTTGTACCGAGCGCATTTATAAATTGTCATTATCGACTTTCATATTTGGCACCGAGTGCCTAAATTCCCTGATTGGCATGCCAAACTATTCTCTATTCTAGTTCTAGCCTAGGTGTCTTTAGGCTAAACTATTTTTTTTAATTCCCAATATTTCAAAAATGTCAATATTATTTAACTATCATCATCATGCTTATTTATTTTTGTTCTTTATTTTTATTATTATTGTACTAAAATCTCACACATAAATAATTTTTTAAACATTCATAACTACCATTAAAATAATTATTCACATTAATTATTATATATAATTATCACAACACATGCACAATTCCAATATTTCATGTTTTTACCTATGACAGATTTCGGACCTATTTTTGGGCTTCATTTTTATCCCATTTATAATTCGAATTTAAAATTATTTCCTTCTAACAAGTTGTAGCTTATTGTCTTAGATTTCATATGCATTAAAAATCATTTAAATACAATTTTTATATCAAAAGTTATGGTTAATTTATTACTGAATCATCATAGATTTTTCTGCCCAGAATTTTCTAGACAGATTCTAGGTTTAAACTTCATTCATTTTTCTGGGAAAATATAGACATAATTAGATGTATAGTCTCAATACAAATTAAATCCCTGTGTCTTAGCTTTCATTTCCAATAAAGAACATACAAAAACGAGTTCCAGAACTCAAGTTATCATCAAAAGAGTCAGGGTTGTTCCTGGAACTCTGTACCCGAGCCATCAATTGGCATCCATCCACATTTCAACTCCATTCATCATTTGCATTCATTTTGATACTAAAATTTCCAGAATTACAACTACATTCATATATTTCAATTATTTCACACCATTTAATTTCATTTCTATATAAAATATCATAGGCCACAACAAATCACACAACATATTACAAATACAAATATATCAAACCTTAATATATAATTCCATACATATTAACAAAATGTAAGATTTTTATCAATGAAGCACATATCTAATCAGCCTTGGTTCTTCCCTTAATCCTTCTTGTTCTTCCCTTAATCCTTCTTTTTCTTCCCTTATTAGCTAGCTTTCTCCTTGCCTTTGTCACCCTCTTGAGGGTCTCTCACTTGTTCACTTATTTTTCCTACACAACCATACCACATCTCAATTCCAATATCCATTTTCAATGTTTTTCATGTCTACATAGTATTCTAATGCTCCTAATATGTTTTACACCTTAATTGAGCTAAAATGTACTAAGATTAAACTTCCCTCTTATTATGACATGGTTGCCCAAAAACTATATCCTAGTTCCCAATTCATTTTCTTCAATTCAACACTCAATTCACCCTTAATCTATCACCAATTGTGGTGTTTCTATGTTAATTTCAATTTTTTACAAATTTCTTTAACTATGGCAGCCCCTCATTCATCCTTCAACATTATATTTTCTTCAGTTTTTAAGCGATAAAATAATTACCTAACATCAAATATCATTAATTCAAAGTTTAACTACAACTTTCATCAACTAATCACAAACTTAAATTTTTACTTTCAATCTTGCAACATAAGCTCAATCTACCAAACCTAATCACATCAATAATCATTATGGGTCTCAAATAGAAGGAAAATGTTAAATTTAAGAAGAATAAACTCACCTTAAGATCATTCCAAAGCTGGCCGAATTTCCCCTCAATTTTTCTCTTTTATTTCTCTTCTTTCTTCTTCCTTTCTTGTTTATTTACTCTACTTTGTAGTAAGAACTCTTTAATTCTGATTTTTCCTCTCTCAAAACTTATTTCTTTCCTCACTTTTTCAAGCTTGATTTGAAGAGAAATGGAGATTTTTGGGAGAGCTATGGTAGACGGCAAAGAGAGGAGAGAAGATGAGGGAAATGAGTTTTTAATTGGTGGAGAAAATGAGATATTTATCTTTTTTTTTAGGTGAGTATTTGGTAGTTCCATGACTACATTAAGCTCTTCATCCATTGGTCCAAAATACAAATTAATTTTAATGAAATTTTAAACTTTAAGAAATTTCTTATTTGCCACATCTTCCTCCATATTTACACTTTTTCCCCAAACAATCTCTATAATACCGATTTTATCCATAGAAAATTTTATTTTTTTCTAATTCTACCCCAAATCATTTTAATTCCCAAATAATAATACCCTTAATTATTTTCTCTTATTATTAGTTATTTTTTATGGGTTTAAATTTAGACTCTAAGTGAATCAGTGGACCCCACTACGATCACGCGCAATTGGGGCCTAAATCACTGAATGTTACAATTCTCTCCCCCTTAAGAAATTTTCGTCCTCGAAATTTACCTGATTAAGTGGAGCCGAATAACTGAGGATACTGGGTTCTCCCAGGTGGCTTCTTCTACTGCATGATTGCACCATAGGACCTTTACTAGTTGTACTTTCTTGTTCCATAGTTCCTTGACTTCTCGAGCTATAATTTTCACTGGCTCTTCTACATATGTCAAGTCTGGCTGTACCTCTATTGATTCCACAGGTATTACATGTGCTGGATCCGATCTATATCTCCTTAACATTGAGACCTGAAACACATTGTGGATCCTATCCAATTCTGGGGGTAAGGCCAACCGGTAAGCCACTGAACCCACACGTTCAAGTATTTCGTACGGTCTAATAAATCTAGGACTCAGTTTCCCCTTTCTACCAAAACGAAGTACTTTCTTCCAAGGTGAAACTTTCAAAAATACCTTGTCTCCAACGACATATTCAATGTCTTTCCTTTTCAAATCAGCGTAGGACTTTTATCGATCAGTTGAAACTTTTAATCGATCTTGGATTAATTTCACCTTCTCCTCTGTCTGTTGCACTAATTCTGGCCCCATTAATTTCTTTTCACCAAGTTCTGTCCAGCATAATGGTGTCCTACATCTCCTTCCATACAAAGCTTTGTATGGTGCCATACCGAGACTAGTTTGATAGCTATTGTTATATGCAAATTCCATCAATGATAGGTACTTGTCCCAGTTACCCTCAAAGTCAATTACACAACTTCGAAGCATATCTTCCAGCAATTGAATAACTCATTCAGATTGTCCATTTGTTTGTGGGTGAAATGTTGTACTAAAAGTAAGTCGGGTTCCCAATGCTTGCTGTAGACTTTTCCAAAATTTTGATGTGAACCGTGGGTCTCGATCAGAAATAATAAATACTGGCACCCCATGCAGTCGAATTATCTCATTGACATATAATTATGCTAACTGGCTCAATGAATAATCCATCAGAACTGGCAGAAAGTGAGCCGACTTGGTAAGTCTATCAACAATCACCCATACTGCATCATGCTTCTTTTGGGTCAAAGGTAAACCAAATACAAAATCCATTGTAATCCTTTCCCACTTCCATTCTGGGATAGCAATAGGTTGCAACAATCCAGAAGGTACCTGATGCTCTACTTTCACTTGTTGGCATGTCAAGCAGCTTGTAGTGTATTCCACGATATCTTTCTTCATTCCTGGCCACCAATAATGAGTCTTCAGGTCTTGATATATTTTATTGCTCCCTTGATGCATGGAATAAGTTGTATTATATGCCTCTTTTAGAATTATTTGCTTTAATCTGTTGTCATTTGGCACACACAATCTTCCTTTGTAACTTATGCTTCCATCATCATCAATCTTAAATTCAGGTCTCTCTCCCTTTTTAACTGCCTCAGCAATTATCATCAATTTTTGATCTTGCTTCTGAGCTTCTCTCACTTGTTGCCTTAAAGTAGGTTGGACCCGTAACTCTGCCAAAATAAATTGAGTCTAATTTTTTAATTTTACTATTATTTTCTATATATTATATTATAATTGAGGAAAATTTAAATTATACCTGCCAATGTTTTTCTACTTAAGGCATCTGCTACTACATTGGCTTTGCCTGGCTGATAGTCGATAATGCAATTATAATCCTTGATTAACTCCAACCAGCGTCTTTGCCTTAAGTTCAACTCCTTTTGTGTGGGAAGATATTTGAGGCTTTTATGATATGCATATATGTAGCACCGCTTGCCATACAAATAATGTCGTCAAATTTTCAAAGCAAACACTATTGCTGCCAACTCCAAATCATGAGTAGGGTAATTTAGCTCATAAGGCTTCAATTGCCTAGATGCATAAGCAACTACTTTACCCTTTTGCATTAATACACACCCTAGCCCATTATGAGAGGCATCACTGTATATCACAAAGTCTTTCCCTGAAGTAGGTTGGGTCAAAACAGGTGCTTCGATTAGCATGACTTTTAACTTCTCAAAGCTTGCCTGACACCGATATGTCCACTCAAACTTAGTTTCTTTTTTGAGCAACTTAGTAATTGGTGCAGCTATGCTTGAAAATCCCTTCACAAACCTTATATAGTAGCCAACTAATCTAAGGAAACTTCGGACTTCTGTTACATTGCGAGGTGGCTTCCAACTTAGAATGGCTTCTATTTTGTTAGGATCAACCCGGATTCCTTCAACTGAAATAATATGCCCTAAGAATCCCACTTCTTCCAACCAGACCTCACATTTTGACAGCTTTGCATACAATTGATTTTCCCTCAAAGTCTGTAGCACTATTCTGAGATGTCTGTCATGTTCTCCCTTGTCCCTCGAATACACCAGGATATCATCTATAAAAACTACCACAAACTGATCAAGGTAAGGCCTAAAAATTATGTTCATCATATCCATAACGGTAGCTGGTGCATTCGTCAAGCCAAATGGCATAATCAGAAACTCATAGTGGCCATATCGAGTTCTGAAGGCTATTTTAGACACATCTGATTCTTTGATTTTCAGTTGGTGACACCCGGATCTGAGATCAATCTTAGAGAATACTCTTGCTCCCTTCAATTGATCAAACAAATCATCAATTCTAGGTAGTGGGTATTTATTTTTAATCGTCACCTTGTTCAATTGTCGGTAATCAATACATAACCGCAGGGTGCCATCCTTCTTTTTCACAAACAACACCGGAGCGCCCCATGGTGAAACACTGGGCCTTATGAACCCTTTGTCGAGCAATTCCTGTAATTGAACCTTCAAATCTCTTAATTCTACAGGTGTCATTCTATAAGGAGTAATTGATATCGGGGTTGTACCAGGAATCATATCAATAGCAAACTCTATCTCCCTATCTGGTGGTAACCCCTACAAATCTTCAGGAAATACATCTGGGAACTCACACACTGTAGGGATGTCCTTGAGTTCCGGGCTCCCCTTACTAGTATCTATCACATGGGCTAAATATGCCTCACATCCCTTCCTAATATATTTCTGAGCTTTTAATGCAGAAATAACACTGGTCAAACATGTTTGACCTACACCTTGAATGATAGTGTCATCCTGCTCGGAAATTTTAAGGACAACTTTTCTAGATCAGTAATCGATTATAGCTCCATGCTTTGTCAACCAATCCATACCCAGAATAGCATCAAATTCATGAAAAGGTAATTCTATTAAGTCTGCTGGAAATTCTCTACCCTGAATTATTATTGAACTGTTTCTATAAATCTAATTCACTTTCACACTATGTCCCAGTAGATTGGTCACAACTATCTCATATTCTAAGGTCTCAGGTATCATGTTCCCTTGTCTAAGTGCAGTTGTGCTTATGTATGAATGCGTGGAACCAGGATCTATCAAAGCATGTAAATCAAAATCAAATAAAGATAATTTACCAACTATGACGTCTGGTGCATCCTGGTCCTCATGGGCTCTCATCACATATGCCTGAGCTGGAGCTCTACTACCTTTGGGTCTATCAACTGTCTCTTATACCCCCTGACTCTGTCCTGTATGACCACCTCTAAACTGGCCTCAACCTCTACCACGGCTTTGTACCGATGTCATAGTCTGTGCTGGTGCCATACTGCCTGTACTAAGTCTAGGACAATCTCTCTTCATATGGTCAGTAGCTCCACATCTCAAACATGCCCCAATCAACCACCAACACTCTTCTGTATGAGCTCTACCACAATGTTGGCACAAATCCGAAGTTGGTCTCTTGGGAAATGATGCTGGTGAACTAGCAGATGATGTTGTGGGTCTAAAATGTTGACCCCGCCTATCAGAAAATGTCTGCCTAGCCACCCTTGACTGAAATGGTCTGGGTACTATTTGTCCTTTCCTACCTGATGTCTGGGCCATGCTAGCTATTGATTTCTTGGAGAACTCTTCTCTCTTTAGCTTCTTCCTTCTTTCTACACTAACGGTAGAGGACACTAGTGTAGCAAAATCTGTATGCTGGTGTGAAGCCACTAAATACCCAATCTTCTCATTGAGACCGTCTTCAAATCTACGACATTTATTAGCTTCATCTCCAATAACCCCAGTAGCATACTTGCTCAGCCTGGTGAACTCCATCTCGTACTCAGCTACTGTCATACTCCTCTGTTTCAAATTCAAAAATTCTCGCTTTTTCTCATTAACATAAATTCTTGGCACATATTTCTTTTTAAACTCTGCCACAAAGAAATCCTATGTCTAAGGGGTCGGAGTCTGAGGTTTCACTAACACCAACTTCCACCAGTCATAGGCATGCTCCTGAATGAGGGATACTGCATATCTGACCTTGTACTCTTCAGGACACTGCAGCTCCTCAAAAACCAGCTCTACCTTTTCCAACCAAAATTATGTTGCTGCTGGGTCATCCTCTTTCTTGCCCATAAAATCCGTAGCCCTATATTTTCTTAATTTATCAATCTGGGGTTTCGGTTGTAGTGGGGGAGCTGGTGGAGCTGGTGGTGGCACAACTTGTGCTATTTGCTGTAACAAAGTAGCCATCTGTTGCATAAGGGGTATTTGACCCGGGTTAACCTGTTCTTCAGCATGTTGTGGAGCTATCACACTGGGCTCCGAAGCTCTAATTGATGTTGACTTCCTAAGAGTAGCCGAATTAGCTCTATTATCACCATCTTGTTCTTCGTGACTTTGTCTTGATTCCATATCCATTAAAACCTATATTGTCAGAAGAAGGTCCCTTATTAGAATATAGCAGCTTAAAACAATACAAATACTAAAAACATGCACTTATCCCACTAATTTAGAATCGTTAAAACCTATCACTCTAATACCAAAATTTGTAACACCCCCTTACCCCACTGTAGTTCAGCAAGGTAAGTGAGCATTACTCGTCTTGCTGTTTTATAAAATTAATGAAGTGAAGTAAATATTTTTTTTTAACAAAAATATTGAGACATTGATATAAAAATTATTACAAGTATAAATACTCAAAAAAAATTTATTTATAAAGTACATTAATTTACATTATAATTCATGTCTATGATACATACTATAGGAAATAAAACCATAATTTAATTTACAAAGTTTTTAACAAAATATACTAAAAAAACAAACTAAGCTGCTAATTGCTTTCCTCTGAGTACCCTTTTTCTTCTGACAATGCTAATTTCTACGGCTACCCTTCTAACCTAGGAAACTACTCGCGCTAAGCTACTGGCTTAGTGGTCCTTCAATGATAAAAATTTTACATACATATATATTTCCTCACATATTAATTAACCATTTAATAAGTAAGACATAAAATAAAGAATTATATACAATCAATAAATTTCAGCAAATACTCAATATTTAATAACTTGAATTCATATAACATTTATAAAAATCACGTACTTCGATTTTATTATTATTATTATTATTATTATTATTATTATTATTATTATTTTCTTATGCCCATAACACCTATAACCGAACTAACTAATAGGAATAACGGGGTTGTCATTACCGAATTTCATAATATAGAGCAGAGCACTTCTATAATAATGTCATTACCGGATTTTGTTATATTGTCATTACCGGCTTAATAATTTTGCGTCGAGCGCATTTATAAATTGTAGCGTTCCCTTACCCTACTAAATGTTAATAGG
This sequence comes from Triadica sebifera, assembly GCA_023653625.1. Lineage (NCBI taxonomy): Eukaryota > Viridiplantae > Streptophyta > Magnoliopsida > Malpighiales > Euphorbiaceae > Triadica > Triadica sebifera. The sequence continues at coordinate 38,414,644 of CM042892.1, read as the reverse complement.
ATATGGAAGTGCTAATAAGTTTTTTTTTTTTTTTTACAATCAATGTGCAAATCATTGTAATAATTTTTTTTTCGAGTTTATTATTAGCAAAATATTTATTACTATTTTTTTCATTTAAATATATAACTATTGATGGAAATAGTTTCATTTAAAAGAACTCATGCAATTAAACCATAATATTTAGAAATAATACTAGATTTATAAAATTACAAAATTCATTCCTTATAAATCCTACATGCCACAAATGTACATAAAAAAAAGATTCTTAGAATTTAATTTTTACAGCATAATTTTCAAAATATACAAAAAGAACTAGACTGCTACAATTTGATCTTGGGGGTTTTCTCTTCTTCGGTCGCCCTATCGGAATAGCTACTTCTATTTATCTGCGCGTGAAACACATGTGCTAAGCTTCTAGCTTAGTGGTACGTTTGGCAACTATCCAATAATTACATAAATAATTCTAAAATAAAATTTTTGAAATTACAATTAATTTATTAAGCATATCAAATATTCATTTAATAATAAAACCATTTTCTTCATGCAAAAATATTTAATTCATCAATTATGACATTTCATTCATTAAGCATGCTTGAAATTTCTTAACAATTCAAAATATAAATTTCACAATATCAATTTCATAATTCATATTTTTTTCTGTTATTTATTTAATAGCCCACGATATCTTAGACCAGAACTAAACACTGGATATAGGTTTCTGCTCTCCGGCAGTATACTCGGCACTTACATATTGATTTTATAACTTGGCGTTTAACGCCTACATTTCCAATAACAACTCAGCACTTTTTTAGTACCTACGTAATTTTGAACTCAGTACTATTTCTTAGTGCCTACGTAATTTCAACTCAGCACTATTTTTTAGTGCCTACGTAATTAAATCTCAACACTATTATTTTTAGTGCCTACATTTCTACCCTTTTATTGGCATGTCAACTTATCATAATTTCTAGTTCTCGACTAGATGTTATAGGGCTTAAATTACATTTATTACCTTTATTAATATTTACATAAATTATATAGGGAACATTAATATGAACTCCATATTAGCTCATTCAATCATTATAATTATAAGAAAAATTCAATTAATACATTTTATGTCACATAAATTCACAATCAACATATTTCTTCCAGCTGTCCTATTCTAGACAGTATTTCTTCTGTATGATACTCTGTATTTTTCGTCTATTGTTAGACAGATTCTGAACATATGATCAACTAACAAAATATAGGTACATGTCTTATCTTTAATTTCCAATTAGAATCACAGTAAAAGGCATTTTGTAGCAAAAGTTATAAATTTTCTCCTAAGCTACGTTCACTGTAATCTGTCCAGTATTTTACTGGACAGAATTATGCCTTATTGTACTCTGTCATTTTAATCCATTTTTATATGGAATTGGAACAAGTGATCAACTAGAAATATTTAGATACATGTCTTAACTTTAATATACAACTGGAATCATATTAAAATGAATTTTGTAGCAAAAGTTACCAATTTTCTCCAAAACTATGTTCATTACAATCTGTCCAGTATTTTACTGGACAGAATTATGCCTTATTTTGGTCTGTATTTTTCATCCCTTTTTCGATAGAAATTGGACAAGTGATAAACTAACCAAATATATTTACATGTCTTATCTTTCATTTCCAACTAGAATTACATTAAAAAGAATTGTGTAGTAAAAGTTATGATTTTTCCCCTAAGCTACATTCATTTCAAATCTGCCCAGTTTTGTTTTTTGAACAGATTTCTAGGTCAAATTTGAGTCACGTTTTCACCTAATTTCAGGCATATTCATGTCTAATGGTCTGAATAAAAGTTCAAGACCTATGTCTTAACTTTCCAATCCAATAAGAATCACTCAGAAATGAGTTCCAGAACTCAAGTTATGATCAAAATACTATACACTGTTCATAAGACGAATTTTTCAGCACATCAATTAAATCATACAATTTCCATTTTTGCATCAACCTCATATTCTAGTTTTTATTTTCATATTCATTGCATCATTTAATCACCACTTAATTTCTCAATCAATTATTCAGAATTTCATACACATCACAAAATTAAAATCAATATTTTTATATATTGAATTTTTGCCAAATATACATACCTCAAAATTTTACTTCTCTTTGATGATTTTGCCTTAATCCCCTTTTTTTTCATCTAATCTTAGCTTGAATTGAAGAAAGAAAAAGAAGACTAATTGGGGGAGGAGAGTCACGACCAAAGAAGAAGAAAAGGGAGAGAAAATGAACGTAGCTTTTTTTTAATCCATTACTCAATTCGATTGAAGAAAGAAAAGGCCGAGTCTGAAAGGCTATTACTCAATTCGTCTTCCGAGAAATCTTGTTCCGATCCCGAATCCATATCTACCTATAAACCAGAAGAATGGACCCAAGTCAGATAATTGCAGCATTTTATGCATATGCATGAGACACATATTCAATTTTACACCCACTGATTAAGAATCAATTAGCCTGAGCTCTGATACCACTAAATGTAGCGCTCTCTTACCCTACTAAATGTTAATAGGATATGGAAGTGCTAAAAAACTCTTTTTTTTACAACCAATGTGCAAATCATTGTAATAATTTTTTTTCGAGTTTATTATTAGCAAAATATTTATTACTATTTTTTTCATTTAAATATATAATTCGTGATGGAAATAGTTTGATTTAAAAGAACTCATGCAATTAAACCATAATATTTAGAAATAATACTAGATTTATAAAATTACAAAATTCATTCCTTATAAATCCTACATGCCACAAATGTACATAAAAAAAAGATTCTTAGAATTTAATTTTTACAGCATAATTTTCAAAACATACAAAAAGAACTAGACTACTACAATTTTTAGTGCCTACGTAATTAAATCTCAACACTATTATTTTTAGTGCCTACATTTCTACCCTTTTATTGGCATGCCAACTTATCCTAATTTCTAGTTCTCGACTAGATGTTATAGGGCTTAAATTACATTTGTTACCTTTATTAATATTTACATAAATTATGTAGAGAATATTAATGTAAACTCCATATAAATGCAATAATTCACATTCAATATTTTTCAACCTCATACTAGCTCATTCAATCATCATAATTATAAGAAAAATTCAATTAATACATTTTATGTCACATAAATTCACAATCAACACATTTCTTCCTTATGATGCTCTGCCTTTTTCTTCTATTATTAGATAGAATCTGGACATGTGATGAATTAAAACACTATAGGTACATGTCTGATCTTTAATTTCCAACTAGAATCACATTAAAAAGAATTTTTTAGTAAAAGTTATAAGGTTTTTCCTAAGCTAAGTTCACTGCAATCTGCCCAGTATTTTACTGGACAGAATTATGTCTTATCTTCTCTATCATTTTAATCCATTTTTATATGGAATTGGAACAAGTGATCAATAAGGAAAATTTAGATACATGTCTTATATTTAATATACAATTGGAATCACATTAAAAGGAATTTTGTAGCAAAAGTTATAAAGTTTCTCCTAAGCTACATTCACTACAATCTGCCCAGTATTTTACTGGACAGAATTCTGTCTTATTTTTCTCTGTCATTTTAATCCATTTTTCGATGGAATTGGAACAATTGATCAATTAAAAATATTTATATACATGTCTTATGTTTAATATAAAACTAGAATCATATTAAAAGGAATTGTTTAGCAAAAGTTATGAATTTTCTTCTAACCTATGCTCACTACAATCTGCCTAGTATTTTTTTTCTAAACAGATTTCTAGTTTAACTTTGAGTCCATTTTTCATTTAATTCCAGGCATATTCAGGTCTAATGGTCTGAATGAAAGTTCCATAAATATGTCTTAAATTTTCAACCCAACAAGAATCACTCAGAAATGATTTCCAGAACTCAAGTTATGATCAAAACACTAAACACTGTTCATAAGATGAATTTTCCAGCAATCAATTAAATCATAAAATTTCCATTTTCATGCATCAACCTCATATTCTAGTTTTTATTTTCATATTCATGGCATCATTTAATCACCACTTAATTTCTCAATCAAATATCCAGAATTTGATACATATCACAAAATTAAAATCAACATTTTTATATATTGAATTTTTGTCAAATGTACATACCTCAAAAATTTCACTTCCTTGATGATTTTGCCTTAATCCCCTTTTTTTTTTCCATATAATCTTAGCTTGAATTGAAGAAAGAAAAAGAAGAGTAAATGGAGGAGGAGGAGTTCATGGCAAAATAATAAGAAAAGGGAGAGAAATGAGTTTGGTCAAGATGAAAAAGAAGAAGAATGATAAAAAAAAAAATGGAAATTTGACTTTTTATAGTTGGATTAGGTGGGTGATTAGGATTAGTTGTTAATCTTGTTTTCCATTGGTTTATTAATTTAAATCACTCTTAATTTATTTTAATTAAAAGAATATTCCTTTCCTTAGATAAAGAATATTCTATTTTTATACCTTCTTATAATTTATGTGCCAAAAACACTGCAATTCCTAATTTCGTTTAGCGAAAAATTATTTTTTTTTCAATTTTAATTTCAAACTTTAAAATTCTCAATTAATAATATCCAAAATATTTTCTCCCATCTTATTATTATTTTAATTTATTTATTTCATGTCCGAATTTAGATCCGATTGGTTCGGCATGCCGGATTTCGGTCAACCGCGACCGTGGCCTAAATTATCGGGCATTACAGTTCTTCCATTCTCCATTCTTGCTATTTTATTTTATACCCTATTCAATAGACTTAGAAAACAAGTATGTTAAATATAATATTTCTATTTTATTTGTTATCATCAAAATGACGGAAATACCCCACAAGGTTTAACATATTTATAGAAGAAAAAGGCACTAAAATGCTCAAAAAAAAAGAAGGAAAACACGATCGTGAGGAAGAAGAGGTGTCATGCCCATGAAGATTCCTCACGTGCGTGAGACCCCACTTTTTCTCTTTTAAGTTGCTCATGAGCCTATTTACATGTGTAGATAAAAACTCTTCTCACTACCGTGCTCTCCCATTCCCAAATTTCTTTTTCTTATTCATTTTACTCTTAAAATTTTCCAAACCCTAACACCTAATTACCCCTTGATTTCCCTTTTTAGTCCCAATTACCACAAAAATTTACAAACCCATAGGAATTTTGGCCCCATTATCAGAAATCAACATGCCTGGGACACAAAGTTCATCTCAAAGGTGTGGAGAGACATCGTGTGCATGCAACCCTTCACCACCATAGCATCACAAGTGTGAAGAGGAAGAACCAACACATGACAGTGATGAGGGAGCTGAAGAACACGAGGAAATTGACATCTCTTGCAGGTATGATGCTCATTTTCCTATTTATTCAGCTGAGGAAGATGATAAATATGAACAGTAAATATCTAAAACTATGGTTGCTTGCAAATTCCATGATTTTGAGACCTTAGACCAATTAAATAGTCTAGACACTATTAAAGCTTATGCTAGGTGCCTAAGCTAGACTGAATTTATTACTATGACTGACCCTAGTTTCAAAGAGCTAGTATTAGAATTTTACAACACTTTAATGATTAACAATGCCTGATAATTTTAATGTTGATGAGATTTAGCAAGTGCTGACTGGAGAACCTCATTTTAGTCCTAAAAATGCTTCTACAATGAGTTTTAAATATTCATATGCTGCTATATTTTATAAATTCATGTGAAATGCAATCTTTGAAAAATTTGAGAGTAATAGAGTTTCTAAAATTGAGTTATATCTTTTTATGGAGTATGCATTCAAGAATAAAAGTCTACATATCCGTATTTATTTTTAAGCATATGTTATACACCATTAGACACCCTAGGACTACATTTGGCTTATGCTATATTATCACTGCCTTTGCTAGGCATTTTTGTGCTTTCTATGTTTCAATTAATACACTAACACTAATTCCTAACCAAGAAAATTTTGATAGTATTTCTTTGTAAAGATCTAACCTGGTTATCAAAGAATGAGATAATATTAGATGGTTAGTACTACCAAGTGAAAGGGGTGAGCCTTCACAATAGGAAGGCAATGACGAGCTAATTGAACAACCCCCACCATAATCCAATGAGCTAGAATAATCTTCCATACCTGCAGTACAACGAGTAATGTAGTGCTTAGAGCATATGGATCATCAAATGGACAATTTGGAGCACACCATGCTTTTGCGCCAAATTTTGTAGTGTCTTCCTCCTCCATCTTAGTGAGAATTGGGGACTATTCCTTTTCCTTTCCTTATTTTATTTACGCTTTTTATAAGCCATTAAGAATAATGTCTAAAATAAGTGTGGGGGAATTAATTCTATCTTTTGGGGTTCAAAGTTATTTTAATTTGTGTGTTAAATTTTGTGGGTTTTTATTAAAGAAAAAAGAAAAAAGAATAAAAATCTAAAAATAATATGTTTGATTTCTTTTCTTTGTTTTCTCATAAGCAAGTTAATTAAGGAATGTTATATCTTAATTTTATGTTAAATTTGTTTAGTTTGATTAAGTTTAAGATAGTTTTAATATTAATATCATACTTTAGAAATTAAAAGCATTTCAATTTAGTTATGTAATTGCCTCATATATACAATATCGGTAATTTACTTAAGCTTTGGATTATTAAATGTATTAAACTCATATATTAATTTCCTAAACACCATATATAATCAAATAGCTCAATTAAAGTATATAGTTAGTTAACCAAAATAGCAAGATGGATTATAAAATCTACTCTGTTGTCCTATCAAGGATAAGAGTATGCAAAACACCCTATATGAGTGTAGTGTGTTTCTAAAAAAAATAAAACAAAAACAAGAAAGAACAAATAAAGTTCAAATAGAGAAATGCATTATGACTTAGGAAAAAATTGTTAACTCTAAGAAAAGCTAATCAAAAGCAAAATTAAAAAGAGCTAGTAAATCAATATGTGTGGGGGTTCAATCTATAAGTTTTTGGTTAGTGATATTCCATAGCTTATTTAGATTACTTTTCATTATATATATTAAGGCAATGATGCAATTGACTTGTTTTGATTTTAATTTTTGAGTATGAAATCTATATTAATATTATTTTAAGCTTAGTTAAACTATGTGAATTTGATATAAATCAGATTGGTACATTAGTGAAACTTAGGGATGATGAAGATTAGAATAATGTATATTAATTATTTCATTATGAGTATATTTTTGATATTTCTCTATATTTAGATATCGCTTGAGGGCATACATTGTTTAAGTGTGGGGGAGTTTGATGTGTTCTTATATGTTTTAGTTTTTGTTAGTATTTTTCATGTTTAATTAAAGAATTTTTTCAAGTTTAGGTACTTAACTATTTTGATTTTGTAATTACAGGCAGAAGAGTTGAAGTGCAGGAAAAAAAGCCAAGTTGTCACACACATGAGGGGAAAATGACAAGCTTGAAGCCTCACGAACGTGACAATGTGTCACAGGTGTGAGGAGTGTGCATGGTTGTGATGGCTTTCTTCCTTCGTTCTTTTCGCTGGCGCAAGGTTTTTATTGCGAGCACATTGCTGCTTTGAAGTGCTTATCACGCATGAGAGAAATCAACACAAACATGAAGGGAATATTGCTAATGAAAGTGTCGCGCATATTACACCTTATCACACGTTTGACACTCTCCCTTGTCTGTAGAGTTTGAGTTGAATTCCAATTCTTATTTTTGATCAAGTGGAGACCAAACTTTGAAGATAAACGTCGATTTGAAGATTATCTATGGGAAAATTATCTCTTAAATAGGAATAATTGTATATTTAGAATTATAGTTTAAGTAGGATTTCTTAGCTTATATATTCTAGTGTTTTTTTACGATTGGAGATATGTATTCACATACAGAGAAAGTTAAAGAACTATGTGGCAGTATTTCGGAAAGTTTTCTTTTCATCTTTTCTTTTATGTTTAATTAAGTCATCTTAATCAACATGATCATTGTTATTATGATGTTAAGCTAAACTCTTTAATGGGTGCTTAGTGAGCAATCCCAATTTGTATTATTATTGTTTTTTCTATAATGAATGCATGATTTCTTCAATTTCAATTGAGCTTCAAAAGTTTTTGGTTTAATAGTTGTTTGATCGCCAATTATTTAACTTTGAATGGATATATTAAGGATAAATTATTAGACATATTATTTGTAATTTAACCTAAAAATTGGACTGAACATTAGTTAATTCGTTGGTTTAATTAATTAATACTTACAAGTGAGAGCCATAAAATTTTTATTTATTAGTGCTTAATTCATTAAAGGATATGCAAATTGGGAGTTGTGAGCTAAGTCCCTATTTCTTTTCTCATTGATTTCTTTATTCATTTTTATTGCAATATTAGTTATTAATTTCTCTTCTTTATCAACTTATTAAAAATGACTAGAGTGTTTAGGTTTTTATTTTACTGTTTATTGGTAATTTAAAACTAAGTAAGCATTTAGAATCACATAGTTCCTTGAGAGATCGACATCGAGAGTAAACTTACTATATTACTTTGGTTCATGCACTTGCTAGTACACTTTGAGATACATCACTAATAACCTGTCACGGACATGGTAGGATTGTCACGCTCGTGAGGATTACTAGAATCAATTTGTGAATGAGACTTTGGCATATGTACACATGCACAACATTGCTTGATTACATACCTGCTATCGCGAGCATGCTACTATCTATGGGGGCGTGACACTCCACGATCCTATAGAATCCTGAACACATTGGAATATATGTTTTTAATTCAATTAGGTTAATCTTAGTGACTATTAAAATGGGTTTAATGTAACATCCATTAATTAGGATTTAATTAGAATAGGTATGTGGTATAAATAGGAAAAAAAAAACATGATAGATAATATAGATTAAAATAGATGAAATAAATGATTAAATTATAAATTAAAATAAATTAAATTGATAGCCATGAAGAATTTGAATAAATTAGACCAAATAATTAAATTGTATTTTTGGTAAAAAAAATTAAAATGACTAGATAAGTAAATATATGAAGATAATAATAATAATAATAATAATAATAATAATAATAATAATAATAATAATAATAATAATAATAATAATAATAATAATAATAATAATAAAAGTAAAAAAAAAAAAGGAAAACAGAAAAGTGAACAGTAGACATAGCAGAAAAAGAAAAAAAAAGAGGCATAAATCGTGAAAGTGAGGCTGAAGTCAAGTTAGACTTCTTTTGGCCCTCTTGCTTTCAACTCCAACTCTCCCCTTCTTCTTCTTCATCATCCCTTTTCCTTCCTCCGTATCACAACTCAAATTATTCATCCTTTCCTTCAAGATTTACATCGAAATCAGTCCAAACAAATTTGATCTTGGTAAGTAATATCTTTTCCATGATTATTGTGTTATTAGAACTTTTTGGATTATGTTCTACAGTGTACTTCGTTTATTTTTTTGATTATCTTTTGAATCGAATTTAGGGAAGTATTAAACATAAAATTTGTTCATATATGTCTTGTGTATCTTTCTATCAAATTGAATGATTTTGAGTATATGAAGAGATATGGTCATTGGGGTGAAACTGGTTCAGGGAGACGTATCAACTGAATAACCTACAGTTTTTATAAAAATTGATCATCTTATTGGTTTAATTTGAAGTTTTGTAAAACATGAAAGTTGTACGTATATGTGTTATTTAGGTCTCTGCCAAATTGCGTATAAATTTCTCTTGTGTAGGTTGAGTTATAGTGAAATGAATTATATATGTTCCTTGATTGAGTAGTGTTATGGTACCTATGCAGCTCTAGGAACTTCGTCCTTATATTTCACCTATTTTTAGATCGAATTAGCCAAAGTTCAAAATATAAAAGTTTTAATTCTATGTCTTATCTAAATTTCTGTGAAAGTCCCACCTTAAAATGTCGTGTATTTTGTGAGTTATGAGCTGAACAATTGAACTAGTTGGGTTGATACTTTATATAGATCCTCTAATATTTGAGAACCTTAGAGACCGCATCTGGAAATGAGTTAAACATGAAAAATGTTCCAAATTGACTTATATAACTGTATAAACATTTGCAGAATAATTGAAGTTACACATTGAAAGCTATGAATTTTTGAATTGGGTACCTCGAAACTGCCTAAGGGCAGAAAACAAGGCAATATTTAAAATTATACAAAAAATTATGTAAAGTTTCAAAAATTCTGAAATTTTATATATTTTAGTTTTACATGTTATATTTAATCAGGATCAAGAATCATATAAATTGGATAAATATAGAAAAAGTTATTGATCCAACAGTCCTAAGAGGTCTTGTTCTAGCTTAAAAGAAATTGTAGTTATTTATTTAAATTATATTAAGAATAAATATTTTATCAATGTATTAATTAATTATATTTTTAAATTAGGATTTCAACAAGAAGAATACCAACAAAAGTGAACAAGCTCTGAGCTTATATTTTAGAGAAAAAAAATCGTATCGAGGTTTGTACATATAATTATTCTAGTTTGCCCCTTATGCATGATTGTATGTGTATGACATAAATTATTTGTCACCATGATGAAATAATATATTATGACATGTTTTAACATTATAGAAATGCTATTAACTATAAACTTAACATTATGCTAATATTTTATAAAATATCATGCTATTATATGGGTTTGAAATAAATTATGCTTATATTATTATGTTAATATGAAATGAGTATTGGTTATAAAAATAAATAATTAGGAGTGTTAATTGCTCATTTCTCTACCTGAGGACTGACATAGGATAGATGGTGTACCGTTAGGGAGAAGTTTCGGTACCGATATTGATATGATTTAAGGATAGGGTGGCTATAGCTCTGAGAGTTCCCCTGATCCTAATTACACATAGATAAATGATTATACTAGATCAAGGTGGCTGAAGCTCCACGAGCGCCCTTGACTTGAAATTATAGTGAGTAGGGTAGCTTAAGCTCCGCGAACACCCCTATTTCACACCCCGTATCCGGACAGTCCGAGAACAAGATTTTGAGCTAATAATTCATAGAATATAATATGAATTTTAATTAATTGATGTAAGTAACAAAGTGTAAAATGCTTACATGAGGTGGTGCAAATTTAATTATTGAATAATGTTATTTTGTTTATTTTTTTATGTTATGTATTTATTTATTTTATATGACAAATATGCAATAAAATTGGATATGCCATAATTTTATTTGAGACATGCATTTGTGTGACTGCTCGGAGAAAATTTTAATACTTATATGTATCAATAAGCTAGAGATAACTTAGCGTGTGTTCTTATCACGCAGGAATTGAAGTTGTAGATAGTAGATAGTTGAGTTGATCAGAAAGAAGTCCAAGCCCATTTCAGTAGAGACACAAGAAGCATAGTTAGAGGGTTGATTATCTATTATTATTTTTCTTAGTTTGACTATGTATATGGTGTGGTAGACATGTCTCATATATTAATATTGTGTATGTAAATAATTATGTAACATAATCAGGTGTCATATATGTATACAATATAAGGATAAATATATATTGTTAATTAGAACAACTTGCCTAAATCAATATAAATAAATAGATTAAGTTATTTAAAATGAAAAAAAAAATTCAATTCGAACAGATTATCGAGTTAAGCTTGTGGTATCATTTTTATATATGTGAGATTATTTTTAATATATAAGTGGAGCATCACATTTAACATGTTTATGATTCAATTTCTTGTTTATTGGTAATCTAGAGTTAATTAGTAATTTAAGCTGAGCAATTCTTTATGAAATTGACTTCAGACGTGAGCTTTCAAGTATTATAATTGACTTGTATACTTGCTGAGTTTAAATTTGAGTGAACATAATAAAATTACTCGATTAAAATATTAATATTTGTTATTAAACTTATTATCATATAAAATAAAATAGAAATACACGTTTTAGCGACCCATGTCAAGACACGTTGCACAGTGGCAACGAAGAGTGGCGGGTCATCCCATGACATTGGTGGAGATGCTCACTGGATAAGCAATTCATTACATTGCATATCTATTTTTCATTTCTTTTTCTTTCCATATTTTGCAGAAAAATTTAAAAAACAATTTCAGCGTTTCTTGCTTGTCTCCTTGATTAGCAATAATCTTTGCTTCTGCCAGATTTGCTTTACATAAATCCCTCATCATCTGCAGATTGAGCTCTAAAAATGAAGCTCTCTCTCTTCTTTTTGGTAAGTCATCAACTTCGTTCTATCTAATCCTGTGAAATATTTTGAATTTCGGAGATCTATGAAGAATCCTTGAAACCCAATTCAGCTTAGTTCTGTATTTCTCTCTTTATTACTGTAATTTTTGTTGCTTGATATTTTCCTGTTTAAGCATTCCAAATTACTGGTTTTTTTGCCTAGTTTGAGTAAGCTGTGATGGATCGATTTCCCAGGGATTGATTTCTCAGTTGCCAATTGAAAGTTTCTTCAATCCCGGCTTCTGATTTTAAGAAACTTTGGTGATACAATCAGGATTCTGGATTGATACTTGAAATACATATTGGAAAACCATGGATACTTTACTGAAAATCCATAACAAGCTTGAATTTTTTCCTCAACTTCATGTGTTGTCCGAAAAAGTGGGTAATTTGAGCTGTATGAAGCTTCAAAACAAAAATATTAGGGTTTTCCCCAAGAAGTTTTATCCAAGAAGATGTGGAAATGGGTGGGTTAAGGCTAGTAGTAGTGCTCTTTCGGAACTTGTACCAGAAACCAAGAAGGAAAATCTTGAATTTGAGCTCCCTATGTATGACCTCTCGAAAGGCCTTGTAGTTGATCTTGCAGTTGTGGGTGGAGGCCCTGCGGGGCTTGCAGTAGCTCAGCAAGTTTCAGAGGCAGGGCTTTCTGTTTGTTCGATTGACCCATCTCCTAAGTTGATTTGGCCTAATAATTATGGTGTTTGGGTGGATGAATTTGAGGCCTTAGATTTGCTTGATTGTCTTGATACCACTTGGTCTGGTGCTGTTGTCTACATTGATGACAAAACGAAGAAGGACCTTGGGAGACCTTATGGAAGAGTTAATAGGAAACAACTCAAGTCCAAAATGCTACAGAAATGCATAGCCAATGGTGTTAAGTTTCACCAAGCTAAAGTTATCAAGGTCATTCATGAGGAAGCCAAATCCCTTTTGATTTGCAGTGATGGTGTCACAATCCAAGCTTCTGTGGTTCTTGATGCGACTGGCTTTTCTAGATGTCTTGTTCAGTATGATAAGCCTTATAATCCAGGTTACCAAGTGGCTTATGGAATTTTGGCCGAGGTAGAGGAACATCCATTTGATGTAGATAAGATGGTTTTTATGGATTGGAGAGATTCACATTTGCACAAGAATTTGGAGCTAAAAGAAAGAAATAGTAAGATACCGACTTTTCTATATGCAATGCCCTTTTCTTCGGAGAGGATATTTCTCGAAGAAACTTCCTTAGTTGCACGGCCTGGAGTACCAATGGAAGATATCCAGGAAAGAATGGTGGCTAGATTAAGGCATTTAGGCTTAAAAGTGAAAAGTATTGAAGAAGATGAGCATTGTGTGATCCCAATGGGCGGCCCCCTCCCTGTCCTCCCTCAAAGAGTTGTTGGGATTGGTGGTACAGCCGGTATGGTTCATCCCTCAACTGGGTACATGGTTGCAAGAACTCTCGCTGCAGCTCCAGTTGTTGCAAATTCAATTGTCCAGTACCTTGATTCCGGCAGAAGTCTTATAGGAAATGAATTGTCAGCAGAAGTTTGGGAAGATTTGTGGCCCATACAGAGGAGGAGACAAAGGGAGTTCTTCTGTTTTGGTATGGACGTTCTGCTAAAGCTTGATCTACAATCCACAAGAAGGTTTTTTGATGCATTCTTTGATCTGAAACCTCATTATTGGCATGGTTTCCTCTCATCACGACTATTTCTCCCAGAGCTTGTAGTGTTCGGTCTTTCATTGTTTTCCCACGCTTCTAATACTTCCAGGTTAGAGATCATGGCAAAGGGAACTCTTCCTTTGGTTAACATGATCAACAATTTAATACAGGATAGAGAATAGATGGCTAGGACTCCATTGCTTGTCTGCTAATCTGCATATGCTCTTGTCGCGCATAATTGTCAATAGAAATACAAAATTGTTCGTATTTTGTATTTAATTATATACATATTTCCAATGCTCATGCTAATTTATGATTTTATGGAAGTGCAATGGTTGATTCTTCTGCGTTCATATATGTCCACAAATGTGATGAGTAGAGATACCTGATAATATAGTTTACTTGGTTGCTTTTGTTAATTTCGATCTGGATTGTACAATATGGTAGCTGAAAATGCTATAGATGTTTGAAATATTTAAGTGATAATATCAGTTAATATGTCAATGCATCATATATTCTATCAAAATATCTAAGTTTATGGCCTTGTCAGGTATATGAATTGTAAATTTCGTCAAATAAAAAAAAGACTCATTTATTTATTTTTTCTTCTTTCTTACTGTCTCAAACTCTCGGCACAAAATAAAATGCCAAGTTATAGACTTGACAATCTAATTGGATGGAGCATATTCAAATTGGCCCAGTTTAATTTCGAGACATTTTTGGATTATTTTTAGTCTTAGATCTAGATGAAGTTTCAAGTCAATCAATTCTTTTAAAATTAAATTTAAATAATTTTCGAGTTTAAATTAACTCAATCGGATTTCATCATATTTCAAACTGAACATATTGAATTTTAGATTCTGCTAAAAAATACCAGGTCTATTAGTATTTATTTATCTATTTGGTATGAACTATTTTTTCTTTTCTTTCTTTCTATTTTAAATTAAATTAGGTTCTAGGCTAAGTCAATCCCATATGAACGACCTAAACCCACAAAATCCAATATCTCCCACTCGCCTATTGTGGGCTTGACTTATCCGAAAATCTCATAGTCAAATAAAAAATCATTCATACAGGCAAATGAATCGTACGACCTGAAATACACAAATAGCGGGAGCTCCAAATTACAAACCTAATCATAGGCCCTATAAGAGACATCAACATAATAATATGAATTTACTCCTAATAATGT
Organism: Triadica sebifera; assembly: GCA_023653625.1. Lineage (NCBI taxonomy): Eukaryota > Viridiplantae > Streptophyta > Magnoliopsida > Malpighiales > Euphorbiaceae > Triadica > Triadica sebifera. The sequence goes on along the minus strand of CM042892.1, from coordinate 38,399,586 downwards.
GTTTGTCTACCCCAAGTATTTTTATTACTACATATGATTGAGTATTATTCAATCATATCAATCTTACAATTACTGGTATTCTAAGTTATTTCAAGTTTTATCAAGCGAAATAACTCCGATCAATGAATACAAGTAGCGAGTGTATAAGAAAAAAAAAATACTATTTCTTTCGCCTTTATATCAATCATGTTTGAATTAACTTACTTTTCTAGGAGTGTCATTTAACCCGAATCATCTCATAACTATAGGATACATCCCAAGATAGTCAACATTAATTTGTCGCTTCATGATATAGTCAAAATCACAAATAGTAAAGATTTGAAATCCGTTTTTAAGATTTCTAAGAATCACATAGCGATTTAAGATTTCTAAGAATCACATAGCGAAGAAGCAATGATTAATTCTTTCGCTTCCTAATAGGTTGTCTAGCACATAAAATATAAAATGCATGTTATGACAAATCAACTCTTTTTTTGTCAAAGATAAAAGAGTATATGCCTCATTTTTTATTTTAAAAATAATACCATATGAGTTTTAATCTTGTTGCTCTGAAATCATCAAACCTGAAAATTTTATTTACACATTAAATCCAACAAGTTTCACACTTAGTTCCCTTTAAATAGACACATAAATGGTGAGGAAGTCATTCATGTTGATTTTTATATTTTAAGAATCTCATCTTGATCTTTATCAAGACAATATTTTATAAAATAATATAACTAAGATTGCTCCCACAACGTCATAGTTATTCACTTAATATCTCAGTATATTGCTCACATTTTTACTCATTCTGCAGTGCTGGAGGCGATTACTCATGTGAGTGAGTCAATCTAAGTCTATAACATATTTCCATCGAATTTTTAGAGGTTTAAGAGGTTTTGTTAAAGAAAAGTAAAAGTGTTTAGAGACCTTAATGTAGGAAGAAGTTGAGTTAGAAGAGGTTAGAGAAGCCTAAACTCTAAAGTTGGTGAAGAAAGAGACTTTAGGATTTAGGGGTTGAGGAGAGAGAAAATAGAGATATGAGTTTGAATTGAAAAATGAAGTGTTTTAATGGAATTTTTACATGTGTTAGGAGCCTCTTTGGAATCCAAAGAAGTTCAAGAAGAGAGAGGGAACAAAGAAAAGGAGAAAGAGGCTTGAAAAGCCTAAAGTGAAGAGGAAATAGGTTAGTGCATACTATTTGGCAATAATCTATGTTTTGTTGTAATTTTTGCATTATTTTTTGTTATTTGGTATACTAAGTTATGACTTGAATGCATTAAATTGAGTAAATGACCTGAAACCTTCAATTTAATGGTGATAACTTGGAACTTGTGTGAGTTAAGGGACTAGTTATTGAATAAGTGTAATTAAGTAATGTTTAAGTGACTAAAAAGAGGTAAGCTTATATTTGAATGTGATATTGAGATTTAGAATGAGTGTATTGATGAGATTGAGAAGTGTTTAACATGTTTGAATAGTTTTTGATAGCTTAGAATGAAAATTGGAAAGTTGGAAAGTAACTTTCCAACAACAATTCACGAGCGTGAATCAATAAATCATGAACTTTAATGAATGATTTACGGATGTGAATTTGGTTTGGAAAGGGTACTATTCCATACAAATTCATTTATAGCTTAGGCAAATTAGAGGATCAAAGGCGTGAAGGGATTTGTCATGGCCATGAATAGCTTTAGTGTTGTCCATGGGTTAGGGACATTTTCTCACGAGAGTAAAGAACTTGGTCATAGGCATGAATATTGAGTCATGACCATGAATAATCTATTTTAAAAATAAAAATTACCTATTAAATAATTGTTTGTTAAAAAGAAATATGTCTACAAATATGTAGTAAATGTATAAGGCATGAATTGAGTAGAAATGATATGTATATAAAATTAAATGGTTGATATAAAATATAAAGATTGTGTGATGAGAAAAGGGATAAAATCATGTGGTTGAACCAATACACAATTTGATAAAAGAAAAGAATGAGAAATGATTGAGCCCAAATTGTGTTCCTAACCTAGACTAAAATGGGTAAATAGATTGTCATGCCAATTATGTATGATAGGCTATAAAGCTCATAGGCTTCATGCCCATAGGCCATTATGCATATAAGGGTGACTTAAGCTCGGATTATTGACTGCCCTTGTCTCATGTCCCGCATCTGGATAGTCAAGCTTAGAGAGGCTTGGGAGGTAATTATATTAAAATGTAATTGTTTGTAATGCTAATATCATGTAATATGATATGGTATTATGTATGAGATATATGTATTTGTGTACTATATACATGGACGAGTTATATGATGTCTATGGTATTGATAGACATATAACTTGAATTGAGGTATGAAACAATTAGAATGTATAAATCTAAGGATGATCATGAGGTAAATGACATGGTTTTGAATGTCACGATATATCTGTAAGAATTTTTATGCACATATATACTACTAAACATTAGTTTGCACAGCATGTGGGTGTGTGTAAGCAATTTATTGCCCATTTATTTGGATATTTATTATCCAACATTATTATGGTGCCCATTCACATATTTCCTTTTTTCATCTTCCAATGTCTACCTAGGCATCTTGGGTATATTAAAGAAAATAAAAAGAGAAAAAAAACTAGTAATAAACAAAAAGAAAAGAATGGAAAAGGAATTGGCGATGAGATGGGTAAAAGATAAATAGCAATAAACTTGTAAGTATGTTTATGTATTTATATGTGAATGAATACGCATAAAATAGTTTAAGTAATATAGGAAATGACATGCATGTAGACAATACGAAGGAATGGTTTGGATAATAACTATTAATTGTCATGTTGAAATGCATGTTTGTAACATTGATAGTTTGCATAACTATGCCTATTGAATATTTTATAGAGTATTACCTTCTAGTATGTACCACTAAGCCTAGTACTTAACTTGGGAGTATTTGTTCTTTGGCACAGATACAAAGAAGTAAAAATAGTAGATAGAAGTTAAAGCTAGTGGAATCCTGATACCAGTAAAACAGGAAAGCATCATAGTGGGTTTTTACATTTTGTTCTTTTGTTATAATTGTAACACTCTCTTACCCTTCTATATTTTAGTCAGATAAGGTAGTCTCTTTGACTGACTGACTTTTGTGCTTACACAGAACTTACTGACACATAGCACTCATGACCTAAATACATGATATGAAATGAGAACATACATATGTGATAGCCAACAAAAATTTGTATTATTATTATCAAATCATATGTTTTTACATAGCTTGAGTTGATATTTGTCCCTAATGTTGTTGTTGCATCCTTTAGTGGGGTCTACTAGATTTATGGCTTTCATATACTGTCATTGTAAGTCTTCTGTCTACTACTTACGCAAGAAGATAACTCTTGTGCTGAGCTTATGCGTAGTGGTACAAACTTTACAATAATAGATTAATAACATTTATATTTATTATGCATATTAATCTAGCACATCTTTCTAACAATTTATCGAATAATAAATAACAGAAAAATCCACAGATAACATGCAACATATTTTATACAAACAACATAAAGTACATCCACAAATGATATGATCCACTATACATTCATATCTCACTAGTTTTGCATATATTTTTAGAGAATGTTCAACATATATCTACATAGCACAACATATCACAATATTTTAGTATAACCTTACCTATTTAGCCTATAATACGCTACTTAAACTAGATTTTAGGGAGACACAATAGGTATTTGTATGAAAAAGGTGCATATCTGTATGGATACTGAACATCTGGATGACGAGCGCCTTTATTCACAATGGGATGCTGAGTATCTATAATGATGGTATGTGGGACGTTGAGCGTCTCTAATAACTGTATATGTAATATCCTCGACTTTTTCCATATGCATTTCTACATACATCTCATTTGGACATATGCATCTTGCATATACTTTACTTGAACACGTACATCTCATACGTATTTTTATAGATATAAGTTCATGACACGTACTAGCTACGTGTCCTAGTATTTTGCTATTGTGTTGAGTTGCATGTGTCCAACTTTATAATTTAGTTGAGGACAGTATGATATTAAAATTTAAGTGAGTAAAATGACTAGATTGAAATAAACAAAAATTTGACATAGTTAATATAATTAAATTGGATTACTTGATTAAATTGTAATTTTGGTATTGACTAGTAGCACTAGATACATATAAATATATAGAAGAGATAATAATAATAATAATAATAATAATAATAATAATAATAATAATAATAATAATAATAATAATAATAATAATAATAATAATAATAATAATAATAATAATAATAATAAAGAATGGAAAAAAAGGGAAATGAACAAAAGAATGGGCGGTTAAGAGGTTAAGCTTATCCTTTTTTTTTGGCCAACTTTCTTTGTCAATATTGCATTCTTCCTTTCCTTTTTCCAGCCCTATTTCTCCTTCGTCTTCCACTATTTCAACCTTCTTTTCTTCCTTATTTCACTTAAATTTTGCATCAACTTCAACCTTGACAAGTTCATTTTTGGTGAGTAATCATTTCTCATAGTGTTAGTCTTGATTTGAGTTGTTTATGGTTCACAAACAAGCAGTCTATTAAATCACGATTTTGATAATTATAGAGACATAATTTAAATAAGTTCCAAACATAAAAGTTATAGATTTATGTCTTACATTTATGGATACATAAATATTTTTGCAAGATTTCATGTATATGATAAGATATTAGCATCAAAGTAAAATTGGTTTGGGTATAAACCCTAGGTGGTTCGGGTATGAACCCTAGTTTAGCATCATAAAAGAATATGATAGAGTATATATTTGAAGTAGCTTAAAACATAAAAGTAGAAACATGTGTTATCTATTTGTATAGAAAATTTTAGATTTTTATGTATTGTGGATGTTGAGTTATAGTAAAAAAAAATCCATGATTGTTCCTTAGTGGCTTAGTGCTCTAGGCAGGTCTAGCAATTTATTTGGTCATTTTGAGCTCCTTATAGACATAATATATAATTTATCAAATATAGTTATAAGGTTATGTTGTATCTGAAGTTTGGTAAAATATCACCTTAATATGTTATTTATAGCGTGAGATATTCTCTTCACAAGTCATACTGGTCTGGAAGCCAACTTTGTTCTGGACTAGTGAAATGTAAAAACTAATTTGAGGACTTTAGAGACATAATTGATAAAATTTGTAAATATGAAAAATGTTCCATTTTAACATATCTAAGTTCTTATGAAGTTTCACTATAATATGACATATATAATGTAATATATGAATGACAAAATTTGGTACCCTAAAACTACCTAAGGATGGAAAATAAAATACGATTGGAAATTCCACCAAAAATTGTAGAAAGCTCCAATTTCTCTGAAATCTGAATATATTATATAATTATATATTAAATTTAATTAGAAATAAGAATCAAATAAATTGGACTAGCATGGAAAAATTTATAGGCTAATCAGTCCCATAAGGTCACACTGCCTTATAGGAAAAACCCTAACTATTTATATGAACTACGCATATTAATTTGTTTTAGCCATATTAAGTTTCTCTAGTTTTGAGTTAATCAATTAATTTTCATATTAGGATCACAAAAAATTGGAGACTCACAAGGAAGGGGATAGATAATAAGTTAAGGGTCAAAATCAAAGAGAACTGTGAGTTTAATTATCAAATGATTTCTTTAGTACACATAGGCATTGTTTGCTATGTGAAATGTGAATTGACTTGGGATTATGTGATTCATATGCTTGCCCTGATTTGACCTTGATAATGAGATAATGGATAATTTATGATTTACGTGGTATATATAAGTGGTATATGTATGGTATATTTGAGGTATATATATGAAATAAGTGATATATGCATGGTATATATATAGTATATGCGAGATATATGCATGAAATATGAGGTATATATGTGGTATATGTATGGCATATGTAATAAGGATATAATGGTTGATGAATTCTTAGTCACAAATGCTTATGCATAAGGACTTAAAAAGGTATTGTGACTAGTTAATCGATGTTGCAAGGCAAAAGAAGAGGCCTATGACCCAACATATGTGCAAATGAAACAAATGATCAAGTTAGCTAGCTAGCTAGCTAGCAAATACAAAATTTCACATAGAAACTCGAGACAATGTTTGTTTAACTTAGTCACAACAAAATGAAATGTGCAAAGCATAAGCATAAGTAATGATCATAAGTTTCAAATTTTACTGGTAACTATATGATATTAGTGAATGAAATGGAATACGTGGTATGCATTGGATTTGTGATTTGTTACTATGAGTTGCTGGATATTTAAGAGTTCATTCAATGACTATTCTCACTAGGTTGTAACTCATCAATTTGCATTATTTTTCAGGTAAAGAAGAGTAGTAGCTAATTTTGACTGACATATAGAAGACATGGAACAAAAGTCATCGGTTGAGCCTCACCACTCTCTCCTTGCATTCCACACAAACATGAAATCATGTCATCTACATTTTCGATTTATGTGAATATACATGTATATTTACTTAGGGTTGACTCCAAAATATAAATGGATGCAACTTGTAAACATGGGATATATTATATTGCGGTGAAAGCCTCAATGTTGATTTGTAGATTCATTGAATGATGTTATGGGATGTGATGAAAACAAAATTTACTATCAATGTGAAAAAGATCTTATATCTTACTAGTATGCCATGTGTAATTATTTGACACAGGGATAGACTATACTTAAATGTATAATGTGTGATGTTACAGTATGACCTTATTGGCATGCCAATGTGTAACACCTGTAATTAGCGCCTATAAGTTATGTTATTGGTTAGTGGAAAATGAGAAATTAAGTGGAGTTTAAAGATATTAAGAGTGGCTAAAATCTTATGTTTTACGCTCGTGACACAACCGTGATAAGGTTTTTCACTACTGTGAAGAGTTGCTTCATAACTGTGAAGGATAAGCTCACGCCCGTGAAAGAGGAGTCACGGCTGTGAAGCCTAGGCAGACAAAGCTGGTGAGATAATCATGTTTTCATCTTTACCATTCCCTTAAAATTTGGTCCCCACTCCCTGTTAACCAATGTAACATGCTATATGCATCTTCTCCTTCCTCCAGAGCTTTTCTTCATCCATTGCTGAAGCTTGGAGAGAGTATGTTTCTTTAAGTAAAGTGAGGGAAAGAGTGAGAAGGAGAGAGTTATGGGTTATAAAGGGGAAAGCTTAGTTTTCTTTTCTAGACCTTAGTTCATTTCCAGAGGCTACAAGGACATTTTTTTCATCTTGCTAGGACCTAGAAAAAGTGCTGGAAGTCCATCTCAAGGGAGAGGACAAACTTGAAGAGATCAAACTTTAGCCAATCTCCATCCTAGGTGTAAGGTTTGTACATAACAACACTTAAGGCCATAACTTTATATTTTATGTGTTTTTTGCTTTAAAGGCAAGTTTTAGATAACCAATGTATAGTTAAATGGAAAAATGTGGGGTTGATATGCATGATGGGAATTGGTATGAATATGGTTAAATTGACATGTTTGAGGAACAATTTTGATTATTATTGATGATTAGAGATGATATAGTCATGATAAATAGCTTGAATGCATACTAGAATGTTGATAAGGTGGCTGACATTGGTCAACCGTAATGAGTATTGCATGTGGAATTGGCATGATTTGTGATGCTCTATTTTTTTGGGAATATTTCTAGGTTCATGGCCATGAAGGGTGGGTTCACGGGCGTGAATGCAGTGATATACATTTTTATTGCTGAAGCAGACCCGTTCAAGGGTAGCTTTACAGTTGGGTTCTCGTCCCTGAAGGGGTGATCACGACCATGAACATATGCTAATTCAAGGGTTGAATCACGGCTTGAGTCATAGGGGAGACTACTCATGAAGTAATGCTTCACGACTGTGAAGCTATTTTTGATGAAAAAATTGATATATTTGGTTTTGAATTGGATTTGATTCGTTGGGAGGCGGTAGGCCTCGGATGCATGCTATTAGCATGGTATGGAAATATATGATTGTAGAAATCATGAGATTTATATAAAATATGGTAATGAATAATTTGAATGTGTGTATGATAATAATGTAAACCCAATACTCTAACTAGGACTAGAGCTAGAATAGATGGCATGCCATTAAGGGAAGTGTTCGGTACCGAGTGACCTATGTTGGTCATATATATTTGAAGGCCTAGAGATTAGCGAACTAGAGTACCTCGGTGGGTTATATATTTGAAGGCTCAGATGTTAGTAGACTAGAGCACCTCAGTGGGTTATATATTGAAGGTCTAGAGGTTAACGGACCAGAGCGCCTCGGTGGGCTGAATTACCCATATCCATTTTAGTTTAATTATGACTAGGTGGGCAATGGTAAGATAATTAATAAATTATTATGTGTGATAAACATGTGTATAACACTGAGGGATTGCTAGATATTCCATGTAATATGTGCATCATATATATATATATATATATATATATATATATATATATATATATATATATATATATATATATATATATATATATATATATATATATAATTCGGATGGCATGTCATGTAGTATGCGAGCTAGTGCATGTGCGGACTTTGAGGAAAATCGTTATAGTAGCTCGGTAAGTATATCATGCATATTATTTATATTTTTTGTATGTCTTGCATGTTGTTATGTACCACTAAACACGTGTTGCTTTGCATATGGATTCTCCATATGTAGATTTAGAGCTTAGGAGAGGACTGACAAAGGAGGACTCCCATTAATCAGAGTTGAGGACATTCATTTGAGGTAGGTGGTAAATTGTTTTATCTTATTTTTGGATGTTTTGCCATGGGTTGGGTAGTTATAGCTTTACATGCTATATTTCAAAGACATATAGTTTTATAACTACTCATTTTATAAAACTTTGGGCCTATGTATGGCCATATTTTTTGTATTAAACTTTTATTTTATTGAGATTGCTTTCATGTATTAATAATGCTTTTATTTTGTTAAGTCATCATGGCCATGGTGCATGAAAGTTTTTGAAAATTTTGACGTTTTAACTCACACGCATTAGTGTATCTTTTGGTATAATTGGGTTGTCTCAATTATATTAAAGGGTGTTATATTTAGTGGTATCAGAGCATAGGTTTAGGTGGTTCTTAAACTAGGTGGGATGGGTGTATCACGTGTACGAGTATTATCCTATATGACTCTGATGTGGGCTATTCTCTGTTAATGTGTAGGCTAAAAAGTAGATATGGAGATCGAACCACATGACATGGCCAAGAGTAACAATCCTTTAAATGTTGAGGCTCAGAATCAGTCGAGCTAGACTAGTGTGCAAGGGTCAACTGGCGCACCTCCTTTACAGCAATCGATGGCTTATCAGTCGGATCAGACACAGGATCCGTTGATGCAAAATTTTACTGCCCTGCTGCAGCGGTTAGTACAGGCTGTGCCTCTACCATCTCTTCCTCCACCACCTCCTCAGTCACCACCGAGACGTAGAGTTCAGATAGCACAAGTGGTATTGAGGACGATTCAGTAGCTGTCGATTTTTAGTTAAAGAGGACTGATAAGGTCTTCGAGGAGCTGGATTGTGCTGAGGAGCACAAGGTTAGGTATAATGTTTCACTTTTCCAGGAGCATGCCTATGATTGGTGGAAGTCAGTTTTGTATAAATCACAGATTCTAAAACTGATTACTTGGGATTTCGTCATAGCAGAGTTCAAGAAATAGTATGTGTCAAGGGCTTATACAGACGAGAGGAAACGAGAGTTTCTGAACATGTGATAGAAAAACATGACCATGAATGTATATGAGAGAGAGTTTACTCGATTGAGCATATCATTGGGGATGAGATGGACAAGTGTCATCGGTTTGAGGACAGTCTGAGAGATGAGATCGGGTTCCATATGATCTCATAATAGTATAAGGACTTCGCGAGGTTGGTATCTTCTTCCATTTCTATAGAGAAAAGGATAAAGCTAAAGAGAACAGAGGAGTCTTTCGAAAGAGACTTTAGAGGGTCAGTGTATAGTGTTTCACAATCATCAAGTAAGAAAGCTCACACCAGTTCTGGATCCTTCCAGTCTAGGAGATATGGATAGGGTCAGGATTAGACGGGGTACACCAGGCTGGTGCTATCTGCAGTGACAATTTTCACTGTTGTTAGTAGTCATCCCTAGAAACAGAAAGATATAGTACCACAATGTATAGTGTGTAGGAGGATGTATAGAGAAGAGTGCTAGAGACGCACCAAGTCTTACTTCAGGTGTGGGTCCCAAGATTATTTTAAGAGAGACTGCCCGTTACAGATGGTGGAGGCTCTCACTTAGACTTAGGATTCAGCACTGACATAGGCCAGGGGTTGAGGATAGGTCAGTTCAGGCAGAGTTGGATCTAGACTGGCCATATTAGGGACAGCGAACAGGTCAGGACCTAGTAGAGCACTAATGAGGGCTTATACTATGAGGGCCAGAGAGGACCCGAGTGCATCTGATGTGGTTGTTTGTACATTTCTTCTCTTTGACTCAGTTTTAATTTCTTTGTTATATCCGAGTTCTACACATTCTTATATATGTATCAATATAGTTGAGCAGTATAATATGTAAGCGAAGAGCTTAGATTATGAGATAGAGGTGATTAGCACTTTAGGGCATAGCACAGTGGTAAATCGGGTGTATAAGAATTGTTCAATTATGGTTCTTGGGAAAGGGTTTGCGGCAAAGTTGAAAGAGTTGCCCTTTCATGAGTATGACATTATTCTAGGTATGGATTGACTATCTTGGCATGGTACAGTAGTGGACTGCAGGATGAAGATGGTAGAATTAAGAATGTCGAAAGAGGAGATAGTGGTTGTGCAGGGGGAGAGATCTTCACAGCAAACGATGATCATCTCCATGATGAAAGCACATAAGATGATAAGAAAGGGGTGTGAGGCCTATTTGGCTCACATGATTGACAACATGACCTAGTAGAGAACCAGTGAGGGCTAGAGAGGACTTGAGTGCATCAGATGTGGTTGTTGGTACATTTCTTCTCTTTGACTCAATTTTAATTTCTTTGATAGATTCTGGTTCTACACATTCTTATATATGTACCAATATAGTTGAGCAGTATAATATGTTAGCAGAGAGCTTAGATTATGAGATAGAGGTGATTAGCCCTTTAGGGCATAACACAGTGGTAAATCGGGTGTATAAGAATTGTTTGATTATGGTTCTTGGGAAAGGGTTCACGACAAACTTGAAAGAGTTGCCTTTTCATGAGTATGACACTATCCTAGGTATGGATTGGCTATCTTGGCATGGTGGAGTAGTGGATTGCAAGATGAAGATGGTAGAATTAAGAATGTCGGAAGAGGAGATAGTGGTTGTGCAGGGGGAGAGATCTTCACAACAATTGAGGATCATCTCCATGATGAAAGCATATAAGATGATAAGAAAGGAGTGTGAGGTCTATTTGGCTCACGTGATTGACAGCAGGAGGGAGAGCCCAGATCTTAGGGATATTTCGATAGGGGAGGAAGTTCCAGATATGTTCCTAGATGAGTTACCAGGGTTACCTTCGAAAAGAGAGATAGAGTTCTCAATTGAGCTTACTTCGGGTATAACTCCTATAGCAGTGGTACCATATCGGATGGCTCCATCAGAGATGAAAGAGTTAAAGGCATAGTTATAGGAATTTCTAGATAAAGGCTTCATCAGACCAAGTGATGCACCAGTGTTGTTTGTCAAGAAGAAAGACGGGTCTATAAGGTTGTGCATAAACTACTGGCAATTAAACAATGTGAAAGTCAAGAATAGGTATATGTTACCATGGATTGATGATCTCTTCAATCAGTTAAGAGGTGCAGGGATATTCTCTAAGAATTGACTTGAGACCGGGGTACCATCAATTGAGAATCAAGGTGGATGATGTAGATAAGACAACCTTTAGAACCAGGTATGGTCATTATGAGTTTTTTGTTATGCCCTTCGGGTTGACCAATGCTTCAACAACTTTTATGGATCTAATGAACCGAATCTTGAGACCATTTTTGGATCAGTTTGTCATGGTGTTCATAGACAACATCTTGATGTATTCGAGAAATAAGAATGAACATGAGTAGCATTTGAGAATAGTTTTTGTAGACTCTTAGGGAGCAGAAGCTATATGCCAAGCTCTCTAAGTGTGATTTTTGGCTAGATGAGGTTGCCTTTCTCAGGAATGTGATATTGGCCAATGGGATTAGAGTGGATCTAGGCAAGTTTGAGGCAATCTTAGATTGGAAACCCCCACGGAATGTTACTAAGATCAGGAGTTTTCTCGGCTTAACAGGGCACTACAAAAGGTTCTTCATGGGGTTTTCCATGATTGCTTCTTCGTTGACTAGGTTATTATGGAAGGATATCAAGTTTGACTAGACAGACAAGTGCTAGAACAATTTTGATCAGCTTAAGAGTCTTTTGACCAAAGCTCCAGTGTTGACACAACCAATTCCAGATAAGGAATATGTGATTTATAGTGACGCATCACACTACGGATTGGGTTGCGTATTAATACAAGAAAGAAAAGTAGTCGCCTATGCCTTTAGACAGTTAAAGCTTCATGAGAAAAACTACCCGATGCATGATATAAAATTGGCAGCCATTGTCTTTGCATTGAAGATATAGCATCATTATCTAAATGGAGACAAGTGTTACATCTACACTAATCACAAGAGTTTGAAGTATCTTCCTACACAACAGGATTTGAATTTGAGGCAGAGAAGATGGTTAGAGTTGATAAAGAATTATGACTATGTAATTGATTATCATCCAAGGAAGACCAATGTGGTGGTCGATGCGCTTAGTAGGAAGACTGTGGCAGAGTTACACATCCGACCAACCTTGAGTCAAGAGATTAGAAATGTACAGAATCTTGATGGCAAACTAGTGGAATTGGTCGTTTTGGTCTCCAAGGGGGAGAGATCAGGATTCTCAGTTGAGTCAGATGGTAGTTTACACTACTAGGATAGGTTATGTGTACCAGAGGTCTCAGAGTTGAGAGAAAGGATTATGAGGGAGGCCCATGAGAGGAGATTTGTAATGCACCCAAGCAGTAACAAGATGTATCATAACTTGAAAGGGGTGTATTGGTGGTTAGGGATGAAGAAAGACATCACATAGTTTACAACTAGATGTCTTACATGTCAGCAGGTAAAGGCCAAATATTAGGTACCTTCAGGGTTACTACAGTCACAATTTTGAAATGGAAATGGGAGAGAATCACTATGGATTTTGTGATTGGATTGTCATTGACGTCGAAGAAATACGATGTCGTATGGGTGATCATGGATAGGTTAATGAAGTCAGCTCACTTCTTACCTATTCAAAGAGACTATCCTTTAAACCGATTGGCAGAGTTGTACGTGAATGAGATAGTGCGTCTGCATGGAGTTCTAGTCTCTATCATTTCGAATAGAGATCCATAATTTACATATCAGTTTTAGGGTAGTCTATAACAAGCTTTGGGTACCAAGCTCAACTTCAACACGACTTTCGATCCCCAGACAGATGGTCAATCAGAGAGAGTTATCTAAATCCTAGAAGATATGATGAGGTGTAGTGTGATCGAATTTGAGAGAAGCTGGGATAGATATCTACCATTGATGGAGTTCGCCTACAATAATAGTTATTAATTCAGTATTCAGATGGCTCCATATGAGGCACTTTATAGTAAAAAGTGTCAGACACCATTGTGTTGGACCGAGCTCAGTGAGAGAAAGTTAGTGGGGCCAGATTTAGTATAAGAGACAGGAGAGAAAGCGAAGATCATTAGAGTTCGACTGAAAGCAACTTTCGATAGACAGAAATCCTATGCAGACTTCAAGAGAAAGGACATGGAGTACTTAGTGGGAGATAAGGTGTTTTTCAAGGTATCTTCGTGGAAGAAGGTTCTTAGAATTAGGAAAAAAGGCAAGTTCAACCCTAGGTCCATTGGACCTTATAAAATCCTAGAGAGGATCGGACTAGTGGCGTACAGACTTACCTTACCACCAGAGTTGAGTAGGATACACAATGTCTTCCATAAATTCATGTTGAGGACATATCTGTCAGATCCTTCTCACATCATTACAATTGAGAGCAAATAGTTGAGACCAGATTTGTCTTATGAAGAGGAACCAGTTGAGATCTTAGCTCAAGAGGTTAATGAGCTCAGGAACAAATGAGTTCCACTAGTGAAAGAGTTATGGAAGAGTCGTACTACTGAAGAAGCAACATGGGAAAATAAGGAAGTGATGAGGGCACAATACCCTCAGTTGTTCTGAGACATCATGATAGGTAATTTCAAGGACAAAATATCCTAAGGGGTTGAGAAATCTAACACCCATAATTAGGGCCTATAAGTTATGTTATTAGTTAGTGGAAAATGGAGAATTAAGTGCAGTTTTAAGATATTGAGAGTGACTGAAATCTGATGTTTCATGCCCATGACAATAGGTGTCACGGACATGAATATCTAATTTTAGTGCATAGTCGTGAAGAGATTTTTCACGACCGTGAAGGATAGGCTCATGCCTGTAAAAAAAGAGTCACGGTCGTGAAGCCTGGAAAGATAGAGTGGGTGAGACAGTCATATGTTTTTCTCTACCATAATTTCCGAAATTGATCAGCATACTCGAGGTTAAAAATACACCCGTTGGTGAAAAATATTTTATTTGATCATCATAAAATATAAGTTATGACTAGTCTAAGGATAAAATTTTGAGTGAAAATGAAGCCAAATAAGCTCTCAAAAGTCAAAACTAAGAAAAAATGAACCAAATTTAATTAAATAGTTGGTTGACTATACTTTGACCGGGCTATGAAAAATAGCAAACGACATCTAAAATTTTATTTTAAGACATGGATAGACTCTAAATAATATTTAGAATTATTTGACATTGAAAAATGTATTTTATAGTAATACCGAAAATTAAATTATCAGTTTGGTTTGAGTGAGCTAGACAGAAAATGGACTTCGATTGAGTTAAAAACATTTATGTAGATATATATAAACATTTTATGAATTATGGAATCAAATTTCGGTGAAACTGAGTTTGGAAAGTTAGAGAAATAATTTATAGTGCTTAATTGGGCCTTAAATTCACAAATGGGCCTAAATGGGGTTGGATCACTTGTCTTGGCCCAAGCCCAGCCCATTCCAGCCACCTATATAAGCTCAAAATATCAGAATTCACTAGAGAATTCAGCACCTTCTTCATCCTCTCATGCTTCCCCCTTAGCCAAATGGGTTTCCTCCATTTTCTCCACCAAATTTCTCTCATTTCTCCTAATTTTTACACCAAAATCAACCACCCTAATATAAATTCAGCCTCTCTAATAGCTAATATATGTTTTTAATCATCATTTGGAAGGCTAAAGTGGAAAAAATCAAAGGAGAAAAGTTAGGATATTAATTTGAGGTAAACAAAATTTATAGTTTTAAATTAGTTTAATGGTTCACATAGGCAGTTTAAGAGATGTAAATGATAAATATGAAATTTATTTGAGTTAAGGAAGCAAAATATTGGTGGATTAATGAAGGAAAATTTTTGGTCATGGTAGGTTCAAAGCAAGGTGAAGGTGCTTCCAAGGAAAAGGAAAAGGAAAAGGAAGCTTAAGAAGGCATAAACAAGAAATTAAGGTTAGTGATTTCATAATCTAATTATTTCCATTTATTAAGCACGATTTAGGGCTATGGAAATTTACAAAATTGTGTGTTTTGCTTGTAATTGCTAATTAATGCTTAAAACATGATTAATAGATTATGAAAAGTGAATTAGAATGATTAATTTCAATTTCAAAAATTAATTAGTGGAAATTGTAAAATATGGTCTTATTATGTGAAAAATGAATATTAAGGAATAAATATATTTTATTGTAATATTATGATACATATGGAATAATGAATGTATAAATTAGTGAAATGAATAATTAAAAGGTGAAAGAAAAATTTTAGTGATAAAACTTAATTATAGGCCGAAATATGAAGAAGGAAAAATTAATATTTTTCTTGCTAATTAAATGAAAATTTAGTCATGAAATGCAAGAAAATATGATAGTGAGTGTGTAAAAATTTATTGAGAAATTTTAAAATATGTATTGAATATTTTCTTAATTATTAATTATATTATGAATGAAATGAAAAATAATGAATGAAGTGTGTTTAGTGATGCTTAATGACTTAATTGAATGTTCATAATAAATTATTGATATATGATAATGGAAAGTGTGAAAAATTATGGTAGTGATAAAATTGTTATGGATGAATAAAATGTTAAGTGATTAATAATGTAAAAATAATATAATTTATGAATTTAATGAAAATTGAATTAAAGGAATAAAATAATACCCTTAGTTATTTTTCTGATGGTTAAATCTAACCCAGGATATAATTGGCTAGCCATAGGGACACCATTACCGTGGTGCGGGTCATGACGACTCGCTTATGTAGGTCAATGACAGTCTATTTTAGTGATAGTGATTCAGTGATTCAGTGTACAGTACAGTGCAGTGCTCTGGTGGTCCTTCGGGATTACTCTTCAGTGTAGTGAACTCTTGGGGTCCACGTCCCATGTATTCGGTCCGAAAATTTTCTATTAGATTGAAACTATAGCCAAATGTGAATAAAATGAGTACAAATTATTTAAGTAAAAAAATGATAAAAAAATAAGTGAAAAATGTAAGAAAAATAATAAAAGTGAAAACTACGAGAAAAATAATAAAATTAAAAAATATAAAAAATATGATAAATATGATAAAAGTGACAAGTGTGAATAAAATGATAAAAGTAGCAAATGTGAATTAAATGATAAAAAAAATAAAAAGAATGATCAAAATGACAAAAGTGAATAAAAGTAGAAAAATATGATAAAAATGATGAATGTGAAAAATATGATAAAAGAATAAATGTGTAAAATATGATAAAAATGATAAATGTGAATAAAAGTAGTAGAAATGAATAAAGTAAAAATTATGATAAAAATGAATAAAGTGAAAATTATGATAAAAATGAAATAAGTGAAGAAAAAAAAGATAAATGTGAAAAATGTGAGAAACTTGATATAAGTGATAAATATGATAATTATGAAAAAGTGATAAAAATGATAAAAAAAAATAGTATAATGATAATAATGATAAATGTGGTAAATGTGACAAAAATAGTAAAATTGAAAAATAGAATTTAAGTGGAAAAAAAATATTAAATTATGTAGTTAAAAAAATAAATGAAAAATAAAAATGTTAGTGACGAAAGTGTAAATAAATGTAAAGTAATGACAAAATTGTAAATAAATGAAAATTTAGGAACTAAAGTGAAATTTGTTGCTAATTAAATAAAGGATTGAAAAAAAATAAAAAAGAAAGAAATGAACGGTTAATTAAAGAAATAAAGTGAAAATGGACTAAATTGAAAGAAATTGAATGTTCAGAAGTAAATTGAAAAAAAAATTAATTGAAAAAAATTGTTAAAATTAATTAAGATATTAAATAGTGAATTAAGGATAAATAAAAATAAAGTATTGATAAAAAGAATAATATATTAAAGAAAAAATTTGAATAGAGTATTAAAAATATTATTGCATGTATGTATGCATAAAAATCTAGGTCAATGAAATTTTTAGATTGGTAATCATAACTAAGCATATTAATGCTCAGCACGTAATTATTTGACTGCGTGCAGATACTAGAGAGAAAGGCAGGAGCAAACATACAAATTTTGGTAGCTAAAGGAAGAATAAATAATAGTAGATTAGTATCAACAAAAGCATGTGTATATATATGTTTAAATATGAAGTTGTAGAAATAAAATGTTGTACATATTATGATAAAGAACATTTGTGAATTATTATGTGTAAACAATGAAATGTCAACTTGTGGTTGAATGAAGAATATTGTATTATATGTGTATTGTTGTGTTAAAAAAAAAGGTTGTGGATTATTTGAATTGCAGGTGGGATAGTTAATTTATAGCCGTTATGCTGTCGAAATTTTTGGAAAAATAAAAAGGATTAGTTAAGTGTTGATAATATTATGGTCAGTAAATTAAATTAAGAAAAAAATTTGGCATACATTGACTATAATCGTATTTACCCGCATAACGTATGTATAGAGTGTTATAAGAGTGTAACAACATGCTACAATGTTGATAGGGTGGCTGACATTAGTCAACCGTAGTGAGTATTGCATATGGAATTGGTATGATTTGTGATGGTCTGTTTTTCTAGAAAAAATTTCCGATTCACGGCCGTGAATGGTGGGTTCACGGCCATGAATGTCGTGATATGAGCTCTTATTGCTGAAGCAGATTGAATTACGACTTGAGTCATAGGGGGACTACCCATGAAGTGGTGCTTCACAGCCGTGAATGGTTATTCATTAGCGTGAAGCTGTTTTTGATGAAAATTTTGATATGTTTGGTTTTTAATCATATTTGATTCAATGAGAGGTGATAGGCCTCTGATGCATGCTATTATCATGGTATGGAAATAAATTATTGTAAAAATCATGAGATTTGTATAAAATATGGTAATGAATAATATGAATGTGTGTATGATAATATTGAGGAGAGAGTTAGCTACCGAGTGATATATGTTGGTCATATATATTTAAAGGCCCAGAAGTTAGCAAACCAAAGTGCCTCGATGAGTTATATATTTGAAGGCCCAGAGGTTAGCAGACTAGAGCACCTTAGTGGGTTATATATTTGAAGACCCAGAAGTTAGTGGACCAGAGTGCCTCAATGGGTTATATATTGAAAGCCCAAAGGTTAGTGGACCAGAGCGCCTCAGTGGGTTATATATATTTTACAGTCAGACGATAGCGGACCAGAGTATCTCAGTGGGCTGAGTTACCCATATCCATTTTAGTCTAGTTATGAGCAGATGGGCAAAGATATGATAATTAATAAATTGTTATATGTGATAAACATGTGTATGACACTGAAGGATTGCTGGATATGCCATGTAGTGATGTGCATCATATATATATATATATATATATATATATATATATAAAATTCAGATGGCATGCCATGCTGTATGCGAGCTAGTGCATCTGCGGACTTCGAGAAAAGTCGTTATAGTAGTTTGGTAAGTATATCATGCATATTATTTATATTTGTTGTATGTCTTACATGTTGTTGTGTAATACTAGGCACGAGTTACTTAGCGTATGGATTCTCTATGACAGGTTTGGAGCTTAGGGGAGGACCAACAGAGGAGGACACACAATGATCAGAGTCGAGGACATTCATTCGAGGTGGGTGGAACACTATTATATCTTATTTTTGGTTGTTTTACTATTGATTGAGTAGTTATAGCTTTACATGCTATATTTCAAAGATATATAGTTTTATAATTACTCATTTTGTAAAACTTTAAACTTGTGTATGCCCATATATTTTGTATTAACCTTTTATTTTATTAAGATCGCTTTCATATTTTAAGAATTCTTTTAATTTGTTAAGTCATCACGACCATGGTGTATGAAAATTTTTAAAAATTTTGGCGTTTTAACTCATGTGCATTATAATATTTTTTTGTATAATTGAGTTTAGTCTTAATTATATCAAAAAGTATTACATAGCGAGTCAACCCTACTTTAGTCTAGGCTTGTTATTGGGCTCAAATCACATTTGTCTATTTAAAGTTTATCTCACAGATAGAATTATGACATCATAAAATTCTGTTTTTATATTACTATTTTATCAAATTACTAGATTCAATTCCCTGTAAGTTTCTCCCTTTTTTAATTACTGTTTGTCATGTTTAGGTATTCACATATACTATATGCATTACGTGTCGTTACAAATATTTAATAGCTTATGTTTCAATAACTGCTTGCATATCATATAGCAGATATATTCATAATACACAATATCATGGTGCATGAAATTTTTTGAAAATTTTGACGTTTTAACTCATGTGCATTATAGCATCTTTTGGTATAATTGGGTTTAAACTTAATTATATCAAAGAGTGTTACACAGCAAGTCAACCCTACTTTAGTCTAGGCTTGTTATTTGGCTCAAATCACATTTGTCTATTTAAGTTTATCTCAGAGACAAAATTATGACATCATAAAATTATGTATTTATATTACTATTTTATCAAATTACTAGATTCAATTCCCTGTAAGTTTCCCCCCTTTTTCAATTACTGTTTGTCATGTTTAGGTATTCACATATACTATATGCATTACGTGTTGTTAAAAATATTTAATAGCTTATGTTTCAATAATTGCTTGCATATTATATAACAAATATATTCATAATACACAACATCACCTTTGCATATAAGCATTTCTTTAACACATGACAGTTATTTATTACTATCATAATCAATTACCAGAAGCATACGAATCAAAATCACTGTATGCTTATTGCAGATAAATATTAATATTAGTGTAATTAATAAAATTATTCACACATACTACATAGATTCATGCACCACACAACAATCATAGACAGGGCATAATCCAACATGACATGATATATTTCATTAATATTCTATTTAATTTGCTTATGGTTATGGCTATTTCCATAAAGCATGCATGAACTTGGTTATCGCTCATAACATTGATTCTTTGGCCTCGTCAGGCTATGGCTCCTATGGTATTCATGTACCTGACATAAATCATTCCATGATTGGCTGTCGACATACATTGGTATACTAATTTAACTTAATTTATTCGATTCTTAAAGGCAAAAAAAGTGGGTTCAACTTTTTGGGTACTAGCTTTCAGAGTTACACTATTTTAATTTCAAATATGTCTTTTCTTAAAATTATTCTCTTATATTATGCTCATATATCTTATGATCCTTAATCCTTCACAATAGATATAAGTTCATTCATCAATAGGTTATCCTAAGGGTCTTTTCCCATATGTTCTACATTTCTTTTTGTCATGTAACTTAGTTACATGGTATTATTATTCTCTTTTATTCTAACTAGTATCAAAATTCTCTTTTCTAGGCTCATAATGTCTCGGTCTAACACATTCTCCCCCAAATCCATTTTGCTTATTTTTCATCTTATTTTCTTAACTTAATTTCTCATTGTTCATAGGCTACCTAAAGGTTATTATTTTTTAATTTACCACCATTATTGTTGCGAGCCAAGACAACAGAAATGAGCTTACATGCCATGGAAGAGATGGATTATTGATGCCACTTGGTCCAATCATAAGATCAAGTAGAAACAAGCTCAAGGCAGCCTTGCAAATGTATATTCAGAGCTTAGTGACAAGAGATATCAAGGAAGAGGCTTGGGTTAGGCTTGAAGAGATCGAATCGGTTGGCGATCCAAAGCTTGTGACACTCATTGGGTCATGTGATGGTGAAGAAAACTAGCCTAATGGGCTAGAGAAGAAGTCTATATTACAAGGTTCAACTCATGTGCAATATGTTATGTTAAGGTGGACCTATGTTATGTCATGGTTGGGCCTAAGATTAAATTTAGTGGGCTATTTTATTTTAATTATTGGAATGTAATTTTATTTAAAGACACATGATTAGCCTTATTTTAACTTCTCTTAGGTGTGTAGGCCTTATAAAATTAAGCTCATTCGTTTGTCCTTAAGTCATTAGGGTCAGATTGGTCTTTTCTTCATTTTTACACCTAGGGTTTGGTTTGTAGAGGTATAAATACCTCCTTATGCATGTAAGACAATCAGATTGGTGATTAAGATCAAAATTTGAGTGTTCTTGAGTGTTCTTCAAGTGGGAGGTGTGATCTCCATTGATATACCAATGATTGTTTTCACTTATCAGGTTGGTATTAATTTGTGGCGTGAATCCAATTCTCTCTTCATACTCTTTGTTACCAATTCCTTGCTGCTTTGGGGGTGAAGAGTCTAATCTTGCAATTGGTTAAACTTAAGATTTGTATCAAATTGATTTGGACATTGTCTAGATTTAGATTCTAGGTGGTTGCTGCATCATTTGGAATTAGAGCTTTGGTTCTAAATCGATTGTACTTATCTTTGTTTTTCTGGTTTTAGTGATATTTGTTCAAGTTACAGCATAAAAAAATTAAAAAAAAAGTTTATCTATTTGTGGTTGAATTTGCCTATATTGCTGTCTATTGAAGTTTGCTTTATTTCTTTTTTTTTTTTTGGGGTACGAAGTTTTTGGTGTTTTTAATTTTTTTTGTTTATCAGATTACAAAAAAAAAAACAACAAAAAAAAATCGTGCATATTGGCATTGATTGCCAAAAGTGGGACTATTTGGATTGAATTGATTGCACACATATATAAAATGAATTGCTTTTGAATATATTTGCTGTATTCTGATTAAAATTGATAATTTGAGCAATTTTGAGTGGAGTTCGTAATTGAAATTGATTGATTTCATATTGAGGTATAAGTTGAGATTTCATTGCTTATTGCTGGAAATTGTGCAATTGGTGGATAATAGTTACTAATAGGCATACAATGAGCTTATTTGGCAGTAAGTTGGGAATGGTTTAGTGAATTTTAGGTTCTGGTTCGAATTCTATTAGGGCAGTTGCACATATATACTTTATTTTTTCTAGTTTTGTCAATTTATTGCATTCTTTGTTTTATATTCTTGACTGTTGTCCTACTTGTTTCCATTACATTAGTTGAGTAATTTTGCATTCCATATTACTCAAATAACAATATTATATCTGCACACTTCATTCTTCATCCGTGTGTGCATATATCATATACTTGTCATTCCTTGCTTTCATTTCATTAATTTTTCTTCTAGTTTTGTGATGTTTCCTTTCTTTCTTAGGAATTGTCTATTTTAATTTTCTGTTGGATATTGTTGCTCATTATTATTGATATGGTTTGTTGAAATTGATCCGGAAATATATCATAATGAAGACACAAGAGCAGTAAAAGGCAAGAGTGGTTAGCTCAAAAGAGGGAAACACGAGCGAACATACACCTTTTGCGTGAAACACGTGAGGGAGTGTGTGAGGCCATTTATTTACATCATGTCTAAATCAAGCAACCAGGAAAAAGTAGTGATGAAGGAAACAAAACTTTCTTCACATTGGATGTAACATCACATCTTATGCATTTGAGTATAACCTATCCCTGTATCAAGTAATCATACATGGCATACTGGAAAGGTAAAATACCCTGTTAACAATAGTAGTAAATTTTTTTTTTCATATCCTGTAATATAATTCAATGACTTTGCAAGTCTCATATCCTATAATTTCATTCAATGACTTGCAAGTCTCATATCCTGTAATATTATTCACTGACTTTGCCAAGTTAACACTGAGGTTTTCACCACAATATAATATATCACATATATCAAAACATAAACTTTACACCTAAGTATTTTCGAGTTGATTTCATTTATACATTTTTAGACTCATTCCAAAATGACTATACATATTCAAGCACGTAAATACAAAACACATATGACATATTTTCATGCTTGTGTGGAATGCAAGGAGAGAGAGTGATGAGGCTCGGCCAGTGACCTGTGCTCCATGTCTTTTATATGCTACTCAAAATGAGCTATCACTTTTCTTTACCTGAAAAATGATGCAAATTTATGAGTTGTGGCTCAGTGAGAATAACCATCCAATGAGCTCTAAAGTACCAAACAACTCATAGTAATAGATCACAATTCCAATATATACCATGTATTCCATTCCATTCATCAGTATCATATAAGTATCAATAAATTTGAAACATATAATCATTACTCTTTATGTATGCAAATGCTTTGCTTATTTCATTTTGTTGTGACCAAGTTAAACAGACATTGCCCCGGATTTCCATGTGAATATTTGCCATGTGAACATTTGCATTTGCATTTGCTACCTAGCTTAATCATTTGTTTCATTTGCACATTTGTTGGGCCATAGGCCTCTTTTTTTGCTTTACAATATCGATTAACTAGTCACAATGCTTTTTTAGCCCATATGCATATGCACTTGTATTTAAGCATTCATCAACCATTGCATCTTTATCATATACAACATACATATATTCCATATATACCTCATATGTCAAGCATATACCTTGCATATACTATACATATACCATGTATGTATATCACATTTGTCAAACATATACCTCAAATATACCACAAGTATACCATTTATGTGTACCACAATGTCACAAATTATCCATTATTACATTATCAAGGACCAATCATGACAATCACATGAATCACATAGCAAGCAACATTCATTTGCACTAAAGAATTCAATCGATAATTAGACTCACCATTCTCCTTTGATTTCGACCCCTAACTTATTGTCTATCTGCTCCTTGTGGATCTCCAATATGTTGCGAGTCTAATATGAAAACATAATTGATTAACTCATGATTAGAGAGACTTAATGTGTCTTAAACAAATTAATATGCATTGTTCATGTCAATAGTTAAGATTTTTCCTATGAGGTAGTGTGACCTTATAGGACTGTTTAGCCTATAACTTTTTCTATAATTGACCAATTAATCTGATTCTTATTCCTAATTAAAATAACATAAAATTATAGAACATATTAAAATTTCATACCAATTGGATCATTGTACAATATTTGGTGGAATTTCTAAGAGTGTTCTGTTTTATGCCTTGTTTTCTACCTTTAGGCAGTTTCAGGGTACTCATTTGGGTTCATCATAACTTATAATTTATATGTCCTATTTTAATGAAACTTTCCAAACACTTATAAAGGTTCATATGGAACATGTGTTATGTTTACAACTTTTACCAATTATGTCTCTAAAGTTTTCTAATTATACCAAACATGTTACTGGTCCAGAATAGAATTGACTTCCGGACCAGTATGGCCTACAAAGTCCATAACTTAGTCTATAGATAACCAATGAAGTTTCCATTAGTACTAAATTTTAGCTACGACATATACCTATAACTCTCATGTTTTGATTAGTTACAGAATCTAGTTCTAACAAGCTCAAATTAGCCAAACAAGTTACTGTATCTTCCAAGGGCACTCAGTATGCAGTTCAAACCATGGAACATTCATGGTTCCATTCACCATAACTCACAATTTACAAGGTCTATAAACCTGAACTGTGGTAGACAGATACAAAACACATATATCTACAACTTTTATGTTTTGAGAGACTTCAAATAAGGGCTTTAACATATTCGAAAGCAAACCACACAGTAGCTAACTTGGTTAGGGTTTACACCCTGACCAGTTTCAGTACGAAGAGCATATCTCTCCCTATACATAACATCTTGAAAAAATGTTTACATATCCATAAATCTAATACATAAAGGAACAACTTTTGTGTTTTACACATTTCCAGAATCAATTGTGATTAACATCAAAATTGGGGTGCAATTCAGTGCCTAATATTGAACCTAAGCAACTCAAATCAACCCTATAGCAATAAGAATTGATTACTTACCAAGAACAACCTTGAAGGATCAATTAGCTTCAAAAAATAGGTGAAAAAAGGAAGAATTGAAGTCTGAAATGGAGGAAATTGAAGAAGAAAATGGGGTTGAAGTGAGGAGGCAGAAATGGGGAAGAAAGATGAAGATAAAGCCAACTTGTTTTTTTGTCCTTTTCTCTTTTTCTCCTTTTCTCTTTTTCTCTTCTCATTTCTCATTTCTCTTCTCTTCTATTTCTCTTTTGTTTCATTTTCATTTTATTTTATTTTGTTATTATTTTTACATAGATTTATAATTCCACTAATTCACACAATGATACAACTTAATCATTTGACCCGATTTAACTAAATTAACAATGTAAATGTTCACTAATCTTAATCTAATCATTTTTCTTACTTTAATTTAGACACCTTATTCAATTCATTTCTAATACTTTGTTATCCTCATTTAGGTTATAATTACACACGTGCGACTAGATACAAGTGCCAAATACTATGACACGTAGCTAGTGCATGTCATAAACTTGTTCCTACAAAAATACGTATGAAATGCACGTATTCAATTGAATTGTATGCAAGATGCTTATGTTCGATGAAATGCATGTGGGGAAGGTCAAGGATGTTACATTGGAGGCTATGCAACAACAATTTTGAAGGCTTGAGATTCTGCTCCGAGATATGAATGATCGGTTTGACAAGTATGATAGGAGGTTAGAAGGCCATGATCAAGCTCTACAGAATCTTAGAAGTGATACATCCTTGCAAAGTCGAATTGGAGGGAGAAGGGAAAGGTTAGTAACTCCACCTCAATCTGACTATGAAGAAGATTTTGATGAGTTTGATGATGATAGGGATAGAAATCAGTTTAGAGGTAGAGGGGGCAGAAATGATAGAGGAAGGAATAGGAGAGAACATAGAGGCAGGGTAGAGGTAGATAGATTTGGGAACGTTGAGAACAGGATAGATCGTAATTTGGGGAGTATTAAAATGAAAATCCCTACTTTTCAAGGTAGGAATGATGCTAATTCTTACTTGGAGTGGGAGAGAAAAGTGGAATTGGTGTTTGAATGTCATAACTATTCTGAGTAAAAAAAAGTAAAGTTGGCAACCGTGGAATTCACTGACTATGCCTTGGTATGGTGGGACCAAATCATCCACAATAGGTGTAGGAATAGGGAATGGCCTATAAACACATGGGTGGGGTTGAAGGCAGTCATGAGAAAGAGGTCTGTCCCTAGTCACTATTATAGGGAACTACATCAAAGGCTCTAAACTTTGAGACAAGGGAATAAAAATGTTGAGGACTATCATAAAGAAATGGAGATATCTATGATGAGGGCTAATATTGATGAAGATAGGGAGGCTACCATGGCACGTTTCTTGGCTGGTCTAAATAAGAAAATTACAAATGTTATTGAGCTGCACCACTATGTAGAGTTAGAGGAGATGGTGAATATGGCTATGAAGGTGGACAAGCAACTAAAGCAAAAGGGAACCAACAAACCAACCTATTTGGGTTCCACATCTAATTGGAGCTCAAAGTGGCCTAAAAGGGAAGACAAAGCTAAAGACAAGGTAAGAGAAGAAAAGGGTAAAGTATAGCAAAAAGGTAACCTAAAGCTAATGCTACTTCTTCTTTCAATACTGAAAAGCATAGAAACATAAAATGCTTTAAGTCCAAAGATAATGGTGTAATTGAATCCGAAAGTGATAAAGAATCTGATTCAATGCCTTCATTTGAAGATTGTAGTGATGATGATGAGGCTGAGCATGTTGTTGGAGGGGATTTAAATCTTGTGGTTAGGCGTGTACTAAATGCACAATTGAAAGAAGATGGGGTTGAACAAAGGGAAAATGTCTTCCATTCCAGATGCTTGATAAATGGCAAAATTTGTAGTCTTATAGTTGATGGAGGAAGTTGTACTAATGTTGCAAGTACTACTTTAGTTGATAAGTTGGGGCTGGATTGTTTGAAACATCCTAGGCCATATATAGACTTCAATGGCTTAATGATTACGGAGAGATAAAGGTAAATAAATAAGTTTTAATTTCATTCTCCATTGGAAGATATTCTGACCGTGTACTTTGTGATGTAGTACCTATGCATGCAGGTCATGTGTTACTTGGTAGGCCATGGCAATATGACCGAAAGGTGACGCATGATGGGTATAGAAATAGACACTCATTCATGATGGGAGATCAACGTATCGTTCTGGCTCCTATGACTCCTAGTGAAGTTTATAAAGATCAAATGAAGCTAAAAAGGAGCATGGAGGAAGACATGCAAAAAGAAGCCGAAAGGTCCAAATTGAGAGAAAAGGAGCAAAAAGAAAATGGAAAGGCCGAGAGTTGCAAAATAAGAGAGATGAGAGGAAAAGAAAAAGGAGAGGCTGAGAAAGAGAGAAAAATGGGAGGAAAAAATGCCCAAAAAGAAAAGCAAATAATTGGCCCAAAGGAGAGTGGTAGAAAGAAAAACAATTTTTATGCAAAAGTAAGGGATATGAGAGTGGCTTTTGAGAATCAACAATGTTTACTTGTACTCATGTACAAGGAATCTTATTTTAATGAAGAGGAATTGAACATCAAATTGATTTCATACCAGGAGCTCAAATTCCAAACCGCCCAGCCTATAGGAGCAACCCCAAGGAGACAAAGGAACTTCAAAGGCAAGTGGAGGAGTTGTTAGCAAGGGGGCATATCTGTGAGAGTCTTAGTCCGTGTGTAGTGCCGGTGCTTTTGGTGCCAATAAAGGATGGGAGTTGGCGCATGTGTGTTGATTGTAAGGCTGTGAATCGCATAACAGTTAAGTTTCGCCATCCAATACCCAGATTGGATGATATGTTAGATGAACTGCATGGCGCATGTGTCTTTACTAAGATTGATTTGATGAGTGGATATCACCAAATTAGGATGAAAGTTGGTGATGAATGGAAAACAACATTTAAAACAAAGCTTGGTTTATACGAGTGGCTCGTTATGCCTTTTGGTCTAACCAATGCCCCTAACACTTTTATGAGATTTATGAATCATGTTTTGCGTCAGTTCATTGGAAAATTTTTTGTTGTTTATTTTGATGATATTTTGATTTATAGTAAATCTGTTGATGAGTATGTACATCTTCTTAGGGCTGTTTTAGATACACTTAGGAGAGAAGAATTGTATGCTAAACTTAAAAAGTGCACATTTTGCATGAATAGAGTTATATTCTTAGGGTATGTGGTGAGTGCCAATGGAATTGAGGTTGATGTGGAGAAGATAAGGGCTATCCAAGAATGGCCAACCTTTAGGAATGTGAGTGATGTTAGGAGCTTTCATGGCCTTGCTAGCTTTTTTGTAAAGGATTTTAGTGTCATTGCTGCTTCTTTAACCGAAATCATTAAAAAAGATGTGGGGTTTAAGTGGGGCGAGGCGCAAGAACTTGCATTTAATACTTTGAAAAATAAACTTTGTTCTGCACCTGTTTTGAGTTTGCCTGATTTTAATTCTACTTTTGAGATTGAATGTGATGCCTCCGAGATAGGTATTGGTGCTGTTTTGATGCAGGGTAGGCGTCCAATTGCTTTCTTTAGTGAAAAGTTGAGTGGTGCACAATTTAATTATTCCATGTATGATAAGGAGTTGTATGCATTGGTGAGGGCTTTAGAGACTTGGCAGCATTATCTTTGGCCTAAAGAGTTTGTGATTCATAGTGATCTTGAGTCTTTAAAGCATCTCAAGGGTCAAGGTAAGTTGAACAAACGACATGCCAAATGGTTGGAGTTCATTGACACCTTTCCTTATGTGATTCAATACAAACAAGGTAAGGAAAATGTGGTTGTTGATGCATTATCTAGAAGATATACTCTTATTACTACTTTGAGTTCTCGATTTATGGGATTTGAATATATAAGGGAATTGTATGCTTCTGATTCTAATTTTTCAAATGTTTATAATGCATGTGAACAATCTGCGTTTCAAAGGTTTTATAGGCATGATGGTTATTTATTTAGAGAAAATAAACTTTATGTGCCTAATTGTTCAATGCATGAGTTGCTTGTACGTGAGGCTCATAATGGTGGTTTGATGGGTCATTTTAGTATTGCTAAGACACTTGACATCTTGCATGAGCATATTTATTGGCCTAATATGAAGAAAGATGTTGAGAAAATTTGCTCTAGGTGTGTTGCATGTAAGCAAGCCAAGTCAAGAATTCAACCTCATGGGTTGTATACTCCTTTACCCATCCCTAGTCAGTCCTGGATTGATATTTCTATGGATTTTGTGTTGGGA
Organism: Triadica sebifera; assembly: GCA_023653625.1. Taxonomy (NCBI): domain Eukaryota; kingdom Viridiplantae; phylum Streptophyta; class Magnoliopsida; order Malpighiales; family Euphorbiaceae; genus Triadica; species Triadica sebifera. Next base: position 38,369,979 of record CM042892.1, on the reverse strand, counting down.
CTGCCCAGGACTAAAAGGGGAAAAGATAGCATTTTTGTTGTAGTTGATAGGTTTAGCAAGATGGCACATTTCATCATTTGCCATAAAACTGATGACGCTACACATATTTCTGATTTGTTCTTTAAGGATGTTGTGCATTTGCATGGTGTTCCTAAAACTATTGTTTCTGATAGATATTCTAAGTTTTTGAGTCATTTTTGGCGTGTGCTATGGGGAAAGTTGGGAACAAAGTAGCTATTTTCTGCTACTTGTCATCCTCAAACAGATGGTCAAACTGAAATGGTTAATAGAACTTTAGGATCATTATTACGTGTTGTTGTTGGAAAGAATTAGAAAACTTGGGAAGATTGTTTGCCATTAGTAGAATTTGCATAAAATAGAAGCATTCATTCCTCAATAGGTTATTCTCCATTTGAAATTGTCTATGGTTTTAATCCGCTAACCCCTTTAGATTTGTTGCCTATACCTTTGAATTATATTTCTAACTTAGATGGGCAAAAGAAGGCAGATTTGGTGAAGTCCATACATGAGAAGGCAAAGCAGCACATTGAGTTAAAGAACAAAAGTTATGCACAAAAAGCCAATGAAGGATGTAAAGTTGTGAAATTTGAACCTGGAGATTAGGTATGGGTGCATTTTAGGAAAGAGAGATTTCCTAACCAAAGGAAATCCAAGTTGGATCCAAGAGCGATGGACCTTTTCAAGTGGTTGAGAGGATCAATGACAATGCCTATAAGATTGACTTGCTTGGTGAGTATGGTGTTTCAGCAACTTTTAATGTTGCTGACCTTTCTCCTTTTGATAATGCAGGTGGTGATTCGAGGATGAATCCTTTTGATGAGGGAGGGAATGATGCGAGCCAAGACAACAGAAATGATCTTACATGCCATGAAGGAGATGGATTAGTGATGCCACTTCGTCCAATGATAAGATCAAGTATAAACAAGCTCAAGGCAGTCTTGCAAATGTATATTCAAAGCTTAGTGACAAGAGATATCAAAGAAGAGGCTTGGGTCAGGCTTGAAGAGATGGAATCGGTTGGTGATCCAACGCTTGTGACACTCATTGGGGCATGTGATGGTGTAGAAAACTAGCCTAATGGGCTTGAGAAGAAGTCTATATTACAAGGTTCAACTCATGTGCAATATGCTATGTTAAGATTGACTTATGTTATGTCATGGTTGGGCCTAAGATTAAATTTAGTGGGTTGTTTTATTTTAATTATTGGAATGTAATTTCATTTAATGACACATGATCAGCCTTATTTTAACTTTGTCTTAGGTGTGTAGGCCTTATAAAATTAAGCCCATTCATTTTTCCTTAAGTCATTAGGGTCAGATTGGTCTTTTCTTCATTTTTGCACATAGGGTTTGGTTTGTAGAGGTATAAATACCTCCTTATGCGTGTAAGACAATCAGATTGGTGATTAAGATCAAAATTTGAGTGTTCTTGAGTGTTCTGTGTGATCTCCATTGACATACCAAGGATTGTTTTCACTTATCAGGTTGGTATTAATTTGTGGTGTGAATCCAATTCTCTCTTCATACTCTTTGTTACCAATTCCTTGCTGCTTTAGGGGTGAAGAATCTAATCTTGCAATTGGTTAAACTTAAGATTTGTATCAAATTGATTTGGAGGTTATCTAGACTTAGATTCTAGGTGGTTGCTACATCAATTATACTTCGGCCATTGGAGAATTTTTGATTAAAAGTTCCTTTAATCCAATTCTAGTTGCTTAAGCTTATTAATTAGCTAGTCTCATTTAAGATTTAGTTCACACAATTTTGGTTAAACATCATTTGGTCAGTTCCATGCACACTTTAATTCACGGGTCCAATTAGCTTCAATATTCCTAAAACCCCATTTTCAATCCAAAGCAATGTCTAAATCTTTAATCTTAGTCCTCCAAGTCATGGATTCAAAAGTTATAGCTCCACAATCTCCTCACTTTCTTCCTTTCATGCCACGACTTCCACCTCAATGCATCACAAAAGAATACATAAACGTAAAAGAAGCTTAGAATTGTCCTAACAATGATCATGATATTTGAATAGAATAAATAAAAAAGAAAGAAAGAAAAAGAGAGATTAAACTTTTGGTTTCCAAAAGATAAGAAAAAGGATACAATTTTACCTCCCAAAAATCCTTTAGACACTGACCTCTAAGATTCCTCCTTTGGTCTTTCCTCACCACCAAACTCATATGTAATATGTGTTGAACCTTAAGGGTTATTTTCACCATTTTGATGATAATAAATAATTGAACATTAAGATATTTAACCAATATTTTGTGTTTTAAGTGTCTAAACAAGTTAAATATTTATTGAATTATCAAAGCCAAATAATCAAATCAATTGAAGTTAATATTTGCAAAAAGGAAGTTGTTCATGCTTATGAATCTAAGCGTCACGACTGTAAAGGTATTGAAGTGCCAAAGAATTCAAAAATTCAATTCAATAATAGTCAAGACATTTGTTCATGCCCATGACTAAGGTGCCATGCTTATAAAGGTCGATCCCAAGAAGTTCAAATGGTTAGATTTATCCATAACTTGTTCATACCCAAACCTTTTTTAATTCGCGTGTTCTTTCTCTGTTCCCTTCTGATGCAAGCCAAGACAACAGAAATGATCTTACATGCCATGGAGGAGATGGATTAGTGATGCCACTTGGTCCAATCATAAGATCAAGTATAAACAAGCTCAAGGCAGCCTTGCAAATGTATATTCAAAGCTTAGTGACAAGAGATATCAAGGAAGAGGCTTGGGTCAGGCTTGAAGAGATGGAATAGGTTGGCGATCCAAAGCTTGTGACACTCATTGGGGCATGTGATGGTGAAGACAACTAGCCTAATGGGCTAGAGAAGAAGTCAATATTACAAGGTTCAAGTCATGTGCAATATGTTATGTTAAGGTGGACTTATGTTATGTCATGGTTGGGCCTAAGATTAAATTTAGTGGGCTATTTTATTTTAATTATTGGAATGTAATTTCATTTAAAGACACATGATTAGCCTTATTTTAACTTGTCTTAGGTGTGTAGGCCTTATAAAATTAAGCCCATTCATTTGTCCTTAATTCATTAGGGTCAGATTGTCCTTTTCTTCATTTTTGCACCTAGGGTTTGGTTTGTAGAGGTATAAATACCTCCTTATGCTTGTGAGACAATCAGATTGGTGATTAAAATCAAAATTTGAATGTTTTTTAGTGTTCTTAAAGTGAGAGGTGTGATCTCCATTGATATACCAAGGATTATTTTCACTTATCAGGTTGGTATTAATTTGTGGCATTAATCCAATTCTCTCTTTATACTATTTGTTACCAATTCCTTGCTGTTTTGGGGGTAAAGAGTCTAATCTTGCAATTGGTTAAACTTAAAATTTGTATCAAATTGATTTGGAGGTTGTCTAGACTTAGATTCTAGGTGGTTGCTGCATCATTTGGTATCAGAGCTTTGGTTCTAAAATCAATTGCACTTGTCTTTATTTTGTTGGTTTTAGTGATATTTGATCAAGTTACAGCATAAAAAAATTAAAAAAGAAGTTTATCTATTTGCGGCTGAATTTGCCTATATTGAAGTTTGGTTTATTTCTTTTTTTGGGGTACGAATTTTGGTGTTTTTAATTTTTGTTTGTTTATCAAATTACAAAAAAACAAATTCGTGCATATTGGCATTGATTGCCAAAAGTGAGACTGTTTGGATTCAATTGATTGCACACATAAATAAAATGAATTACCTCTGAATATATTTGCTCTATTCTGATTAAAATTGATAATTTGAGCAATTTTGAATGGAGTTCGTAATTGAAATTGATTGGTTTCATATTGAGGTATAAATTGAGATTTCATTGCTTATTGCTGGAAATTGTGCAATTGGTGGATAATAGTTACTAATTAGAATACAATTAGCTTATTTGGCAGTAAGTTGGGAATGGATTAGTGAATTTTAGGTTCTGGTTCGAATTCTATTAGGGCAGTAGCACATATACACTTAGTTTTTTTCTAGTTTTGACAATTTGTTGCATTCTTTATTTTATATTCTTAACTGCTATCCTACTTGTTTCCATTACATTAGTTGAGTAAATTTGCATTCCATATATGCACTCACCTCATTCTTCATCCGTGTGTGCATATATCATATACTTGTCATTCCTTGCTTTCATTTTATTAATTTTGCTTCTAGTTTTGTGATGTTTCCTTTCTTTCTTAGGAATTGTCTATTTTAATTTTCTATTGGATATTGTTGCTCATTATTATTGATCTGGTTTGTTGAAATTGATCCGAAAATATATCATAGTGAGGACACAAGAGCGGTAAAAGGCAAGAGTGGTTAGCTCAAAAGAGGGTAAAAGCCATAATTGAGTAAAACACGAGCGAACATACACCTTTTGAGTGAAACACGTGAGGGAGTATGTGAGGCTATTTATTTACATCATATCTAAATCAAGCAATCAGGAAAGAAGTAGTGGTGATGGAAACAAAACTTTCTTCACATTAGAGGCTATGCAACAACAATTTTGAAGGCTTGAGATTCTGCTCCGAGATATGAATGATCGGTTTGACAAGTATGATAGGAGGTTAGAAGGTCATGATCAAGCTCTACATAATCTTAGAAGAGATACATCCTTGCAAAGTCGAATTGGAGGGAGAAGGGAAAGTTAGCAACTCCACCTCAATCTGACTATGAAAAAGATTTTGGTCAGTTTGATGATGATAGGGATAGAAATCGGTTTGGAGGTAGAGGGGGCAGAAATGATAGAGGAAGGAATAGAAGAGAACATAGAGGCAGGGTAGAGGCGGATAGATTTGGGAACGTTGAGAATCGGATAGATCATAATTTGGGGAATATTAAAATGAAAATCCCTACTTTTCAAGGTAGGAATGATGCTGATGCTTACTTGGAGTGGGAGAGAATAGTGGAATTGGTGTTTGAATGTCATAACTATTCTGAGGAAAAAAAAAGTAAAGTTGGCAGTCGTGGAATTCACTGACTATGCCTTGGTATGGTGGGACCAAATCATCCTTAATAGGCGTAGGAATGGGGAAAGGCCTATAAACACATGGGTGGGGATGAAGGCAGTCATGAGAAAGAGGTTTGTCCCTAGTTACTATTATAGGGAACTACATCAAAGGCTGCAAACTTTGAGGCAAGGGAATAAAAGTGTTGAGGACTATCATAAAGAAATGGAGATAGCTATGATGAGGGCTAATATTGATGAAGATAGGGAGGCTACCATGGCACGTTTCTTGGCTGGTCTAAATAAGGAAATTGCAAATTTTATTGAGCTGCACCACTATGTAGAGTTTGAGGAGATGGTGAATATGGCTGTGAAGGTGGACAAACAACTAAAGGAAAAGGGAACCAACAAACCAATCTATTTGAGTTCCACATCTAATTGGAGCTCAAAGTGGCCTAAAAGGGAAGACAAAGCCAAAGACAAGGTAAGAGAAGAAAAGGGTAAAGAGGAGCAAAAAGGTAACTCTAAAGCTAATGCTACTTCTTCTTCCAATACTGAAAAGCATAGAAACATAAAATGCTTTAAGTGCCTTGGCAATGGACATATTGCATCTCAATGCCCAAATAAAAAGGTTATGATATTGAAAGATAATGGTGTAATTGAATCCGAAAGTTATAAAGAATCTAATTCAATGCTTTCATTTGAAGATTGTAGTGATGATGATGAGGCCAAGCATGCTGTTGGTGGGGATTTAAATCTTGTGGTTAGGCGTGTACTAAATGCACAATTGAAAGAAGATGGGGTTGAAAAAGGGAAAATATCTTCCATTCCAGATGCTTGATAAATGGCAAAATTTGTAGTCTTATAATTGATGGAGGAAGTTGTACTAATATTGCAAGTACTACTTTAGTTGATAAGTTGGGGCTAGATTATTTGAAACATTATAGGTCATATAGACTACAATGGCTTAATGATTGCGGAGAGATAAGGGTAAATAAAAAAGTTTTAATTTCATTCTCCATTGGAAGATATTCTGATCGTGTACTTTGTGATGTAGTACCTATGCATGCAGGTCATGTGTTGCTTGGTAGGCTATGAATGACAATCTTTTGTCAATGGAGTGGAGCAATCTTATATCATTGAAATGGGCCTTAAAGGAGTTCAAAAGTCTTTTCATATGATTTAATTCAATGTGGGCATGTTCCAATTCATAGGAGGCAACATTGGAGCATTGGTTGCTATATTGGGCCTAAAATCCACAATCAAGCTTATGGGCTAACACTACACAAAGGCAAGCCTAAAGTGAAAATAAAAGGAGTCTTTTATGAAGATTCAATTCAAATGGGCTAAACAAGGCAAAGTCCATAACCCTGAAGATTACAAGTCATTTGCAAGTCATGTGCCAATCATGTGCTAGGAGTCATGTGCCTACTTATGGGATTTGGGCTTAACTTGTAATTGGGCTTAATAATGTAAACGGGTTGCCTAATATCTATCTATAGTTTAAATAAGAAGAATGGGCTGCAGCATATGGGCCAAAAGATATGAAGCCCAACCCACCATTTGTCTTATTTTAAAAGGATTTAATTAGTGTCCTAATTCAAGTAGGACTCTACTTGTTAGAATTTGAGCTAGAATATGACTGTACTTTTAGGAGTTGAGTTAGAATAGGACTTAGTTATCCTTTACTATAAAGAATTCAAAGACTTAGGGCTATAAATATTCATTTTGGCTTCTTTTACAAGAAATGAATCAATGGATAAAAACGAATTTGAAAGTTTTCTTTAAAGTGAGGAAAATTTGCATCTCTTTATTACCTTTAGGAATTAGTTACTTATCAAGTAATATTGCTTGTGGCATGACTATTCTTAATAATACTTATAATCTTGGTTCTTTGCTACATTGGTTAGCTTTGGACTGGGATTCAATTTATGATCACCATAGCTTAAGGTTTGCTTACCTTGTCTTTGTTGAGGGGTTTCAAAGCACGGACTTTGGGGTTCTGCATCAATAGGTTGTTATATATTCCTAAGACCATGAAGCAAATTGATTGAAGTTGTTGAAGTTCAAAAGAATGAAAATTAGCAAAGGTTCACACCCATGAAGCAAATATTTGTGCCAGTGAACATTGTCACGCTGGCGGTGAAGAATTGCCACAACCATGAAAAGCACATTTTGCGCTCATGAAAGACTACTCATTTCCAGATATAACAGTTCACCTCCAACTTCATTTCTTCATTTAGGCTATGAAGAATAGTCACGTTCATGAAGATTAAGTCACACTCATGAACCGGAAAAAGAAAGTTGTTAGGCACAAACAGGAAAGTTTTTGAATGAGCATTTTTGCATTAAATGCATCCCAAATGGCTATTTTTGTTAGGAAAAGTATAAATACAACATGCTTATTACTTCCAAAGGTCAGAAAACAAATGAAGAACGTGCATTCAATTTTCTTATCATGCATAGCTTTGTGTATTTAATTTATTCACCATTCTTATTGTAAGAACCATAATTGATTAGAATTGCTCAGTTTCAGGGTTGGTGAGTGTTTCATTCTTGTAATCAATTACTCAAAAGTGAGTTTGAGTGAATTGGGTTGTAAGTGAAACATTTTGTAAGGGTTGTTGTGTGAGCCATAAAAATACAAGGATTTGATTGTTGTGTTAGCCATTAAAACACAAGATTTTTTATGGGTTAGGTATTAGCCCAAGAGAGAAATACCATAGTTGGGAGTGAGCTAGGGAAAACTTCATTTGTAACGCTTTTTGTGTTAGTAAAATACCCAATTGAGATTGAGAAGAGGAGTAGGGTTTGTTAATATCCAAACCTTTATAAATCTTGTGTGCCAATTTCTCTCTCTCATAAATTATTCTTTGGTAAAATTATCTCAAGTAAAATTTTTAATTACCAACCAATTCAACCCCCCCTTTTTGGTTATTGTTTTGGGCAACAACTTATTTGCTCCTTGGCATGAAGAATCATGATCCATGCCTAAGCTTGCATCATTCCTTCCCTTCTTAAAAGGATTTGTCCTAGAATTACCACCTATATTATCAAAAGGAGAAAGGTCAACAACTTTAAAAGTAGCTGAAATACCATATTCACTAGGCAAATCAATCTTATAGGCATTGTCATTGATTTTCACAACCACATAAAAAGATCCATCACCTCTTGGATCTAACTTGGATATTCTTTGGTTAAGAAACCTCTCCTTCCTGAAATGCACCCAAACCTAATCTTCAGTTCCAAATTTTAAAACCCTATGCCCTTGATTAGCCTTTTGTGCATAACTTTTGATTTTTTTTATTTCAATGTGATGCTTTGCCTTCTCTTGTATGAACTTAACTATTTCTGCCTTATTTTGCACATCTAAGTTAGAAATATCATTGAAAGGTAAAGGCGACAAATCCAAAGGTGTTAGTAGATTAAAAATTGTAACATCACACCTTATAATTTGAGACCTCATTACTAGTGGCCAAAAATGAAGAAAGATGCAGCAAAATATGTTTCTAAATACTTAACATGTCAGCAAATTAATATTGAACACTAGGCACTAATTGGTAAGCTACATCCATTGCTAGTGTCAGAATGGAAATAAGAGAAAATAACGATGGATTTTGTTAATGGATTGCCAAGAACTCCGTGAAAAAATGATGCAATATGGACAATTTTTGATAGATTAACCAAGTCAACTCATTTTTTGCCTATTAGATAAGAGTGTACACTCGAGAATTTGGAGAAATTATATGTTAATGAGATAGTCAAATTATACGGTATTCTAGTGCCTATTGTATCTAATGAGATCAATGATTTACTTCTCATTTTTGGGTGAGTTTATAAGATGTATTGAGAACTAAATTGAACTTCAGTACTACATTCCACCCACAAATTGACGGACAATCACATAAGACAATAGAGACATTGGAAGAAATGCTCAAGGTATGTTCTATGGAATTTAGAGGAGTTTGGGATGAATATATAATATTGATAGAATTTGCATACAATAATCAATATCATAGTAGTATCCAGATGGTACCATATGAGGCATTATATGGTAAAAAGTGTAGAAGCCCTATCATTTGGGATAAAGAAGGAGCATCAAATATTAGAAGGACTAGAGATAGTACAAGACATAGTAGATAAGATCAAAACTATCAAGAACAAGCTGAAGGCAAAACAAGACAGACAAAAAAGTTATGTTGATCAGCATAGAAGGAAAATGGACTATGAGTTAGGTAAAAAGGTATTTCCACCGAATATCTCCATGGAAGGGGTAATCCGATTTGGCAAATATGGTAAATTGAGCCTAAGGTACATAGGGCCTATTGGATTTTGCAGATGAATCTTATTCAAAACATGCAGCAAAAATAAATTCAAAATTCAAAATCTGAAACAAAAGATCATGCTTGTGCCATTAAAACTAATTTATCAAACATAAAGATCAGAAATTATACCTTGTAATTTCTTGATTTGTTATTCAAATCTTCTCTTTGTTGGATTGTTAGCAAACCACAACAATCCACACTAGAATATGTTTGATGTTAATCTACATGAAGAATGAAGAAGAAACTAACAAGCGGAATGGTTATAACAAATTTCAAAGTGCTAGCTTTTAATTTATCCTTGAGAGAATTTTTTTGTTTCGAAAATTATTTTTTATTAAAAATAAAATTCATGTGTCTTTTCTACCATTTTATTTCTTTTCAATCTGAATTATATTCAAAAAGAATATTAAAAATCAAAAATAGAGAGAAGGAAACTTAAAAACTCATTAAGGCCAATTATGGCCAAAGAAGGTTGTTGGCTAACCAGAGCAGCATGCAGCGTTCTGGGTGGGCCCAGCTAGCTTGCCTAGCAAGTGGGCCCGCACTAGGCTGTGAGCCCTCCCGAGCTATTTTTTCCACAATCTCATTGTGATCTAACCCGAAATAATTGTCTCATATTTTTTGATCCTATCCAAGATCATTTTCCTCATTCTCCATATCTCCCATGCATGTGACGCATTAGGTTTCTGATTACGTTGGCCACTTAAATTAACAATTAATTTAAGCAAGTCATGAGCGATATCTAGCAACACATCATGACCCCCATTTGACTGGAAAGTCAATGGTTTGACTACAAACCTTTCCATAGCTAATTTTCGTGCAATTATTTTTTTCACCATTCTATACCCCACTTGGTTTAGAGCATGGACACGTGTTAACTCCCACTATACTAACTACGCACATCTAGCCCAAGTAATGTTAATTCTTGTCATTGAGGCTCATTAATTTATTAGACATGTCATTAAAGACTATCTTCATGATATTTCTACTCCAACCAGAGATTCCCGAGTAATGACCCCGATAAGAGGCCATGGGTATACACTTTGAGTGGTGAATCTTTTGTTGATTACCCAATTACCTTTGAATACCTCAAGTTGTATCCAATCATCATCCTATGAGCAACCACCCTGAGGTAATAAGGAATAGTGCCAAATACAAAATTAGTATCCAAGATATCTTTGAGTACCTAAAGTCTAAGGATACTTTCATTATTGCTATGATGAGACTATCATTGATATATGAATAGATTATCTATATGATTGTCTCATAGTAGGTCATCCAATGTACTTAGTTACACATAGCAATCATCCATATGTTAACTCTCTCATATTTAATGATTATGAGATCTGTTGCTTTATCCAATCAATGAGTATAACATGTGCTAGTCTGACCGGATTAACAATATCTCATCTTATTAATCCTATAACTAGGGATAATTTAAATACTAACATAATTACACATGATAAAAATCTCAATATCATTATCTTATCATAATTTCCTTCATGCTATGTTATGTATCAAGGACTTCATTAATTTATTTAAGATCACTATCAATTCATATATCAAATGAACATCAAAATAATAAAAAAAACCTTTTATTAATCAAATATATTTGTATAATAAGTGCTAAAGGTCATTGCCTTTTGAGCACTTTTCTAACAAGTTCCCATTTGCACTAAAGTCAATTGCCTTTATATTTAATTTAATAGGCAAGTACATGAGAATCATATCTCTTCTAGGGAAGTAGCTTTGTAACATCCGGTGATTTAGGCCCCGATTGCGAGTGACCGTAGTGGGGTGCATTGGTTCAATCAGAGTCTAAATTTAGACTCAGAAAAAATGACAAATAATAAGGAAAAATAATTAAGGGTATTATTATTTGGAAATTAAAAAGATTAGTGCTAGAACTAGAAAAAAAATAAAATTACCCTACAGACAAAATCAGTATTATTGGAATTGTTGGGAGAAAAATTGTGAAGATGAGGAAATTAGTGGAAAATGAGGAATTTCTCAAAATTTAAAAGTTAATCAAGATTAATTAAGTTAATGAACCAATAGAAATTAGGATTAAGTTTAATTTGTGGGGCCCACACCTTAATTTTAGTATAAAAGTCAAAAAGAGGAAGAAATTCTACATTCTTCCACATGAATATCTAACTCATCTTCTTCCTCTTTTTCTTCTCTTTATGCCGTCCACTCTAGACTTCCAAAGCCACCATTTTTACTTCATTTCAAACTTGAAAAAGAGAGGAAAAATAAGTTATGAGAGAGAAAAATTCAGAAATTAAAGAGTTCTTGCCATAAATAGGGCTAAGGAGAAAAAAGGAAGAAAGAAGAAAGGAAAAGGGAGAAGACTTTGGGATAGATTCGGCCCACTTTGGAGAGCCATTAAGGTGAGTTTATTTTTTTTTAAATTTAATATGTTTCCTTCCATTTGAGACCCATAAGGATGATAGATATGATTAAGATTGGTAGATTAGGGTTATTTGGCAAGAATTGACATAGGATTTGGAATTGGTAACTAGTTGGAGAAAAGTGAAGCTAAACCTTTAATTAATGATAATTGATATTAGTTAATTATTTTATGACTTAAAAACTAAAGAAAGATAACTCTAATGGAGGAAGGAGGGGTTGCCCTGGTTAAGGTAATTTGGAAAAAAATGAAATTAACCTAGGGCCAAGACAATTGGTAATGAGTGAAGTGTGATTAGAGTGTTAAGTTGAAGAAAATAAATTGGGACCTATGATAATATTTTTGGGCAGCCATGACCTATCAAGAAAGGAGTTTATGTATAAAACATATTAGGAGCATTAGAATTTTATGTAGGCATGAAAAGTTGTGAAAAGGGATGATAGAAATGGGATATGGTATGGTTGTGTAGGAAAATCAAGTGAGCAAAAGAGAGGCCCTCAATAGGGTGACAAAGGCAAGGAGAAAGCTATTTAGTGAGGGGAGGAAAAGAAGGGAAAATGAAAGCTCCAAGGCTGATTAGGTATGTGCTTCATTGATAAAAATCTTACATGTTATCTAAATGTGTGAAATTATGTGTTAATGCTTGATATGATTGCCATAATGTGATTGGTAGTTACTTTTGATTTTTTTATAATAATGGGACTAAGTGGTGTAAAGATATTAAGATATGTGAATGTAATTGTGATTTGGAATTTTGGTATAAAAATGAATGCATATGATGTATGTATTTATTAGATAGGTTTGTGCAATTGATGACTCTGCTACAGAATTCTATGAGCAGTTTTGACATTTTTTTATCATAATAATGTTTTCATAATGAGATTGAGATTAAATCAGTTAGAAGTGAAATTGGACTCATAAGACTAAAACTTTCATTAAGAAGCTAAGTTCAAATTGTAATTGCAAATGGGTTAAAAATTAGATACAAAATTCAAGACCTGTAGGTATCTAGAAAATACTTGGTAAAAACTAATGGAACGCCCTTCAGTAAAAGCGCCATAACTTTTGCTAGAAAACTTAGATTTGGATAATTTTTAATGCATCTGGAAGCTGAGGCATTAAGCTACAAAATAATAAATTCAAATTTGAACTATAAATTGGCTAAAGATAAGGCCTAAAATTAGGGATGAAATATATCATAAATAAAGAATTGGCATATTGGGCTTTTTTGCATGTGGTGTGATGAATACATATATTAATTAATGAGAATTTTGACTTTAATTGTACTTATAAATGTTTAATAAATTATTTATGTGTGAGGTTCTAATTCAATAATAATGGAAATAAATGACAAAAATAAATAAACATATAAGTGGAAATTTGGTATGATTATCATTTTTGAAAATATTGTGAATAATAATCTCAATGTTGGGAGTAAATATAAAAATAGTTAAGCCCTAAGACACCTAACCTAAAACTAAAATAGAGAATAGTTTGGCATATCAATTAGGGAATTTAAGGCACTCGGTGCCAAAAAATAAAAGCCAGTAATGGCAATTCTATAAATGCGCTCGACGCAAAATTATTAAGTCGTTAATAGCAATATTACGAAAGTCGGTAATGACATTATTAAAAAAGTGTTTGATGCAATATTATGAAAGCCGATAATAGTAAACCTGTTATTCATATTAGTTAGTTCGGTAATACGTGTTATAGGCGCAAAGAAAATGAAAATAAAAATAATGTAAAAGTGTGCCATTTTGATAATATTGTGTTAAATCAAAATTGCTAAATATTAAATATTTGATAACATTTCTTTGATTTCATGTATTTCTTCTGTTTTATGCCTTATTTGTGAAAATTATGAAATGACATGTAAGAAAATATATTATGTAAGATTTTTATCTCTAAAACACCACTAAGCTAGTAGCTTAGCACAAGTGGTTTCCTCTCACGCAGGTCTAAAGAATAGTCATAGATAGTATAGTTGTCAAAAGAAGAATGGTACTCGGATAAAAAGCGTCTTAAAGCTTTGGACTATTTTTGGTATATTTTGTTAAAAGTTTTAAAAATTAAATTATAGTTTTATCTCATCTAGTATGTATTGGGGATGTGTAAAACTAATGTAATGGACATAATTTGGATGTGAAATAATGTATTTTATAAATAAATAAAATTTTGAATATTGGTGTTTGTAATAATTTTATTTTGGTGTTGTAATATTTTTGCAAAAAAAAAAAATACTTCATTTAGCTAATCTTATAAGATAGTTGGTTGGGTAATATTCACTTACCTTGTTGAACTAAAGTGGGGTAAGGGGGTGTTACAATTTTTGGTATCAGAGCTATAGGTTTAGACAGTTCTTACTGAGTGGGTATGAGAGATAAGTGCATGTTTTCATACATATGCATGTTTTTAAGTTATATTCTGATGAGGGACTCTTCTTTTGAAAATATAGGTTTTAATGGATTCTGAATCAAGATAGTCACAAAGAAGAAAAGGGTGATAATATAGCTAATTCCATTGCTCATAAATAGTTAGCATCAATTAGAACCTAAGAGCCTAGTGTTGTAGCTCAACAACATGTTGAAGAACATGTTTATCCGGGTCAGGTACCACTTATGCAACAGATGGATACTTTGTTACAGCATATAGCACAAGTTGTGCCACCACCAGCTCCACCACCTCCCTCATCTCAGACAAATCCTCATATTGATAAACTAAGAAAATATGGGGTGATGGATTTTATGGGTAAGAAAGAGGATGATCCAACAGTAGCAAAATTTTGGTTAGAAAAGACAAAATGGGTTTTTAAGGAGCTTCAGTGTCCGAAGGAGTACAAGGTTAGCTATGAAGTGTCCCTCCTTCAAAAGCATGCCTACGACTGGTGGAAGTCAGTATTAGCAAAATCCCATACTCCAAACCCTCAGACATGGAATTTCTTTGTGGCAGAATTTAAAAAGAAATATGTGTCAAGAGTTTATGTTGATGACAAAAAGAGAGCATTTATGAACTTGAAGCAAAGGGTTATGACAGTAGCTGAGTAAGTATGCAACGAGGATTATTGGAGATGAAGCTGATAAATGTCTCAGATTTGAAGATGGCCTCGATTAGGATATTGGATATTTAGTGGCTTCCCACCAGCATACAGGCTTTGCTACACTTATTTCATCTGCCATTAGTGTTGAAAGAAGAAAAAAGATGCAGACAGAAGAGCTCTCTAAGAAATCAATAGCTAGTGTGGCCTAGACATTTTGTAAGAAAGGGCAGATAGTACCTAGACCATTTCAGTCACGGGTTGCTAGGCAGACATTTTCTGTTAGGTGATGTCAACAGTTTAGACCCGCAACATCATCTGCTAGTTCACCAACATCATTGTCCAAAAAGCCAGCTACAGCTATGTGTCAGCATTATGGTGGATCTCATATAGGAGAGTGTTGGTGGTTGGTTGGGGCATGCTTGAGATGTTGAGCTACTAATCATATGAAGAGAGATTGTCCAAAACTTAGTATAGGCAGTATGGTAGCAGCACAGACTATAGCAACTGTATAGAGCCATAGTAGAGGTTGAGGCTAGTTTAGAGGTGGTCATACAAGACAAAGTCAGGGGGTACTAGAGATAGTTGACAAACCCGGAGGTAGAAGAGCTCCAGCTCGGGAGGACCAGGATGCGTCAAACATGATAGTTGGTAAATTTTCTTTATTTGACTTGGATTTGCATGCATTGATAGATCTTGGTTGCACACATTCATACATAAGCACAACTACATTTAAACAAGAAACATGATACCTGAGACCTTAGAATATGAGATAGTTGTGACAATCCGTTGGGACATAGTGTGAGAGTGATCAGATCTGTAGAAACAACTCAATAATAATTTAGGGTAGAGAATTTCTAGCAGACTTGATAGAACTACCTTTTAATGAATTCAATGTTATTCTAGGTATGGATTGGTTGACAAAGCATGGAGCTATAGTCGACTGTCAATCTAGAAAAGTTGTATTCAAAATTCCCGACAGGCTATCACTATCATTCAGGGTGAAGGTCAAACATGTTTGACCAGTGTTATTTCTACATTAAAAGTTCAGAAATACATTAGGAAGGGATGTGAGACATACTTGGCCCTTGTGATAGATACAGAAAGGGGAGCTCGGAACTCAAGGACATCCCCATAGTGTGTGAATTCCTATATGTGTTTCCTGATGACTTGCCAGGGTTACCACTAGATAGGGAGATAAAGTTTGCTATTGATCTGATTCCTGGTACAACTCCAATATCAATTATTCCTTATAGAATGACACATGTAGAATTGAGAGAGTTGAAGGTTCAATTGCAAGAATTGCTAGATAAGAGGTTCATAAGACCCAATGTGTCACCATGAGGTGCTCTAGTATTGTTCGTGAAAAAAAAGGATAACACCCTTCGATTATGTATTGATTATCGATAATTGAACAAGGTGACAATTAAAAATAAATACCCACTACCTAGAATTGATCATTTATTTGATCAATTGAAGGTGCAGGAGTATTCTTTAAGATTGATCTCATATATGGGTATCATCAACTGAAAATCAAGGAATCAAACGTACCCAAAACAACCTTCAGGACTCGATATTGCCACTATGAGTTCCTGGTTATGCCTTTTGGTTTAACGAATGCACCAGTTGCTTTATGGATATGATGAACAAGATTTTTAGACCTTACCTTGATCAATTTGTGGTAGTTTTTATAGATGATATCCTGGTGTATTCAAGGGACAAAGGAGAACATGATAGACATCTCAGAATAGTGCTTCAGACTTTGAGGGAAAATCAATTGTATGCAAAGATGTCAAAATGTGAGTTTTGGTTGGAAGAAGTAGGATTCTTAGGGCATGTTGTGTCAGTTGAAGGAATTTGTGCGGATCCTAGCAAAATAGAAATGATTTTAAGTTGGAAGCCGCCTCAGAATGTGATAGAAGTTTGGAGTTTCCTTAGATTAGCTAGCTACTATATAAGGTTTGTGAAGGGATTTTCAAGCATAGGCGCACCAATTACCAGGCTGCTCAGAAAATAAACTAAGTTTGAGTGGATGGATCGGTATCAGACAAGCTTTGAAAAACTAAAAGGTCATGTTAACTAAAGTATCTGTGTTGACCCAACCTACTCCAGGGAAAGAATTTGCGATATACAGTGATGTCTCTCATAATGGGCTAGGTTGTGTACTAATGCAAGAGGGTAAAGTAGTTGTTTATGCATCTAGGCAATTGAAGCCTCATAAGCTAAATTACTTTACTCATGATTTGGACTTGGCAACAATAATGTTTTCTTTAAAAATATGGCGACATTATTTGTATGGCGAGCGGTGCTATATATATACAAATCATAAGAGCTCAAATATTTTCCCACACAAAAAGAGTTGAATTTAAGACAAAGACGTTGGTTGGAGTTAATTAAGGATTACAATTGTATTATTGATTACTAGCCGGGCAAAGCCAATGTAGTACCCGATGCCTTAAGTAGAAAAACACTGGTAGGTATACCTTATAATTTCCTCATTATAATATAATATATAGTAATCAACAATAAATTAATAGTAGACTCATATTTTATTTTTGCAGAGTTACGAGTTCAACCTACTTTAAAGCAACAAGTGAGAGGAGCTCAGAGGCAAGATCAGAAATTGATGATAACAGCTGAGGTAGTTAAAAATGGGAAAAGACCTGAATTTAAGATTGAAGATGATGGAAGTATAAGTTATAAGGAAAGATTGTATATGGCAGATGATAGCAAATTAAAGCAAATAATTCTAAAAAAGGCGCATAATACAACTTATTCCATGCATCCAGGAAGCAATAAGATGTATCAAGACCTAAAGACTCATTATTGGTGGCCAGGAATGAAGAAGGATATCGTGGAATACACTACAAGATGCTTAACATGCCAACAACTGAAAGCAGAGCACAAGTCCCATTTGGATTGTTGCAACCTATTGCTATCCTAGAATGGAAATGGGAAAAGATTACGATGGATTTTGTATCTTGTTTGCCTTTGACACAAAAGAAGCATTATGCAGTATGGATAATTATTGTCAGGCTTACCAAATCAGCTCACGTTTTACTAGTTTAGATGGATTATTCATTGAGCCAGTTAGCATAAATATATGTTAATGAGATAATTCGACTACATAGAGTGCCAATATCTATTATTTCTGATCGAGACCCACGATTCACATCAAAATTTTAAAAAAGTTTGCAACAAGCATTGGGGACTCGACTTACTTTTAGTATGACATTCCACAAATAGATGGGCAATCTTAATGGGTTATTCAATTATTGGAAGACATGTTTAAAAGCTGTGTAATTGACTTTAAAAATAGCTGGGATAGGTATTTACCATTGATGGAATTCGCATACAATAATAGCTATCAAGCTAGTCTCAGCATGGCTCCATATGAAGTTTTGTATGGAAAAAGATGTAGGACACCTTTATGCTGGATAGAACTTGGTAAAAAGAAGTTAATGAGCCTAGAATTGGTGCAGCAGATAGAGGAGAAAATGAAATTAATCCAAGATCGATTAAAAACTGCAACAGATCTACAAAAATCCTATGCTGATTTGAAGAGGAAGGATATTGAATATGTTGTCGGAGACAAGGTATTTTTAAAAGTCTCGCCTTGGAACAAAGTACTTTATTTTGGTAAAAAGGGGAACTGAGTCCTAAGTTTATTGGACCATATGAAATACTTGAACGTGTGGGTCCAGTGGCTTACCGATTGGCCTTACCACTAGAATTGGATAAAATCCACAATGTGTTTCATGTCTCAATGCTAAGGAGATACATATTGGATTCAACACATGTAATACATATGGGATCGATAGAGGTACAATTAGACTTGACCTATGCAGAAGAACCTTTGAAAATCTTAGCTCGAAAAGTCAAAGAACTACGAAACAAGAAGGTACCGTTGGTAAAGGTCCTATGGCGCAATCATGTAGTAGAAGAAGCCACCTGGAAGAGTAAAGAAATGATGAGAACTCCATATCCCTAGTTATTCAGCTTTAGCTAATCAGGTAAATTTTGAGGACAAAATTTTCTTAAAGGGAAAAGAATTGTAATATCCAGTGATTTAGGTCCCGATTGCGCGTGACCGTAGTGGATTGCTTTAATACAATCGGAATCTAAATTTGGACCCATAGAAAATGATAAATAATA